>JARFIW010000927.1:1210000-1880237 GCA_036346225.1 Platerodrilus igneus | reverse complement strand
TTCTATGGTTACAAGTATTTATTTAAACAGCATGAACTTAACCTATATGTTTGAACGAATCCACACAAGCTGTAATAGCTATTGCCGGGAACTTTACAATTACTAGTAAAAATTTAATATTTTATATTATACAATTTGATTGGTCGGTTATAAATTTTCTGATGTTGAGTTAAAATACGGCTTTTAAAACAAGCAAATTTACAACCAATTTCATAATTAACCGCTTAAAGTGACTTTAGCTAAGAACATTTAAAACTAAAGTTAGCTTTAAAATCCATTTGGTTTCATACAAGCGTTTGTATAGTTTCATGAACTCCACAGTGGCTATTTTTAATTAAACTTACCCTTTAAAAATTTATTGTTTGTTGATAAATAGTTATTTTAACCTGACATGTGAACTACTATGGCTATATTCTTCTTCTTTGTTCTTGTTGGCTTTCAGCTCGGAAGCAATCAGCCTCCGTAATATAGTTGAATTTCAGTGGTATATCCAGGGAGGGTGCGCCTTTGATGGGTACGTCTAGTTCATCTCATGCCCTCGCTTTTCTTCACTAGTTGTACTTTCTCGATGCCCAGGGTGTAAGAATGTATAGGATTTTATGGGTGTTAAATAAGGAAGCCGTAAAAGTATTAAATTTTTAGATTACTTGCTCTTACTAAAGCCATCATCATCATTAGGTCTTCAGTCCTAGAACTGATTAGACGCGTACCCTCGTTGTTTTATATTCTGAACTAACCTACACATTTCCCTGAAATTTGTACAGTCTGCATCTATCAATTTCTGAACTAGGTTTACATCTACCTTCTTTTTCCTTTCTCTGATTGTAATATATCCCATACTGTTTAGAATTAATAGGGTTATATTGTAAATTTGTGGGTGTAAACTTTGTTCGCGGATAGACTAGTATTTTAATTTAGTGAAACCACCACTCTCGACCACCTGCTGTGGTTTGTTACCTGATGCATGGAAAACGGACATTCCGCGCTGTTTGCCGCCATCATTAGAGACGAAAGGACGTGCTGTGTTGTGCCCAGAGTACAGTTGGAACGTGATGTGTTTTGTTCAGGTGAGTGTGTTGAATTTACATATAAATTGAAATACTTGGTCACGTGTGTACATATGTATTTATGTACTGGTCCTTCGAAAATTTAGTCTTGATTAATTTAATCAAAGTACATTTGGTCCTGCGAGCCGGATTTGAATTAATCTAGTGGATTTATAGTTCATAAAAACACGTAATTTGGCTTTGCGTGTTTTTTAGCCTTTGTTGACGCGTAATTTACGGCGATCATTAGCGTAAGATATTTGCATAAATATTTGCGTAAATGATGGCGAATTTCGTTAGAAATTAGTAAAAAAAGCTCAATTAAATTTGACATTACCACTCGCATAATAATATGGCTGTAAAAATAGTATTATATATAGCTTAGTGACTTGAAAAATATTTAAGGTATTTTTAGTACAATTATATAAAGTTCAACCATCCATCTGTGTGTTAAACTACCTATAGTCTTCTGAATAGAGGGTTTGACATTCCTGTCTGTTGCTACCCCTTTAAACATCTTGAAACCTGCTTGAGGGTGGTACCAGATGTATCTAACTGCATTCCATGGAATTAGGGTTCAGCCTTTAAAATCTTCTTGGTATTTAAGAGGTGAATAACTTGATGTGGCTACCTACATTTGAGAGATTACTATGTTAGGGTGAGCGGTTCCTATTTTGGCATTTGCAAACAGGTAGAATTATTATGGTGTTTGATAATTTATTTAGAGGATCTATTAAATGTATTTGTTGATAGTTTTGTATTCTGAGATTCGCATGTTGATAGCTGTGCAATTTTTTGTTAGATAAACATTTTTATCAAGTAGATAACTGTTACTGGGGTTTACATAACTGTGATTTACTTTCTTATTGTTTTCCATTATTTGTGACAATGGAAATTGAAAAATTGTCAAATAAACGTAACATGTTAATGCGTAAAGCACAAGCCTTATTAAAATGTGCTGAAGCGGCTCAAATGAATCCTGAGAATAATTTTGTTGCCTTTGATGTTCGTTTTACCGATTTATCAAACATGGTAGATAAATTTGAACAAGTTCACTACGAAATAGTTGCTTGTGTAGAGGTTGCTGAGTTAGATCAACAACAGGTAATCCAAGATAGTTTTGATGAAATTCAATATTCAATCAAAATTGTGCACCGAGAATTAGCAGCTAAAAGGTCGCAACCTCATACCCGTTCTAGTATTGAAACACAACACTCGGGTGCCCCTAATAAAGTTAAGTTGCCAAGAATTGTAATTCCCACCTATGATGGTAATTATAAAAATTGGAGCTCTTTCTACGATTTGTTCCGTACACTAATTCATGAAAATGAAACTTTATCCAATATTGAACGATTTCAATATTTAACCTCATCATTGGTTAAGGAGCCTTTGGCAATTATTAAAGGGCTTCCATTAACTTCTGATAATTATACGATTGCATATCAACAATTAATAGATAGGTACGAAAACAAACGGTTGTTGCTTACTAGCTATTGGCAGGCCATTTGTAATGCCTCGAAAGTTAGTTCAGATTCTGCGTCCTCGTTACGCACATTATTGTCTACATTTTCTGAAAATTCTTCGGCAATTGCACAATTTAATCATGATATGTGGGATTTTACTCGTTTTAATCTATTATTGCAAAAATTGGATAACTCCACTAGGAAACGCTTTGAAATTGAACTTCATGATGTTGAAATTCCTAGCTATGAAAATTTGTACTCATTTGTTTCTAAACATTGCAAGGCATTGGAGACAAACCAAGTTATTGTAGGACAGCCAGGCCCTGTTAGTGTTCAGAAGCCAACAGTATCACGACAGTATCCTGTTGCCTTCAAGCCAAAAGAATCATTAAGTTTTGTTACCACTGCTAAGAAAACCCATAGTACTAGTTGTATTTATTGCAAAGCTAATCATTCTGTTTTTAAATGTGACAAATTCTTAGTATTAGAACCTTCTGAGCGACATAGAGTTGCAAAAACTTCAAACCGGTGTTATAATTGTTTAGGAACCAACCACTCTGTTGTTAAGTGTCCATCAAAACTTAGTTGTCGTGTTTGTGATAAAAAACATCACACATTGTTGCATTTTCCCACTTCTGCTGTGACGCCAGACAAAGAAGGTGAAGCGTACTTGACAGAAGGGCCCTCAAATACAGAGTCTTCTAATAAAGTCGCCGTGATGACTAGCACAGTGGCTAGTCAGTCTGTTGTTTTTTTGTCTACTGTCTTGTTACAAGTACAGGATGCACGTGGAAACTATCAAACTTGTCGAGCATTACTTGACAATGGTAGTCAAGCAAGTTTTATGTCCCAAGCGTGTATGAAAAGTCTTGGATTAAAATCGTCATTATCGTCCATATCGATTAGCGGTTTAAATCAAATGAGCACCTCTAGCTATGGTCTCGTTACATGTTCGTTGCGGCCATATCAAAAGGCCAATCCTACATTCGTTGTAGATACAATTGTTATTCCTGCAATTGCCGGCTCTATGCCGTCGGCTCCCGTTTCAAATCGTTATGACTTCCTTGAAGGTCTAACATTAGCAGATCCGTACTTTGGACGCCCTCGCGAGGTCGATTTATTGTTAGGTGCAGATATTTATTCTACTGTGGTTCAGCCTGGCATTAGACGTGGTAAAATTGGAGAGCCTACTGCCCTTAATACAGTGTTTGGTTGGGTACTGGTCGGTAAAACAGACTGTCAGTCAACTAATCGTGTGAGTTCGTTTTGTACATCGGTTATGAATACCCCATTGGACATTGTGTTAAAAAAATTCTGGGAGGTTGAACATGTTCCAGCAACTCCTACATTTTTGCCTGAAGATGTTCAATGTGAAACACTCTTTCTAGAAAAACATCAAAGAAAGGAGGACGGTAGATATGTTGTTAATTTGCCGTTTAAAGATTCTCGTATAGAACTAGGCGATTCTTATTCCACAGCACTGCGTCGTTTTGAATTATTAGAAAATCGTTTGTTGAAAAATCCTGACTTACATACGGAATATTCAAATTTCATGAAAGACTATTTAGAGTCTGGACATATGTCCACAGTTCATGAACCTCTTACACATTTGTCATCGGGATACTACATTCCTCACCATTGTGTTCAGAAACCAGATAGTAGCACCACTAAATTGAGGGTTGTTTTTGATGCATCAGCAAAATCATCTAACGGAAAGTCATTAAATGATGGTTTACTGATCGGCCCTAAACTTCAACAGGATTTATCGAGTATTTTGTTAAGGTTTAGACTACACAAATTTGTTGTAGCCGCTGATATTAAGCAAATGTACCGGCAAATTGAGGTGACAGATCAGCATCGATCGTACCAACGTATTCTGTGGCGATTTTCAAAAGCTGAACCTATTCAAGAGTATCAATTAAACACCGTAACGTATGGGGTATCTTCGTCTCCATACTTGGCTATTCGCGTTCTTCAACAATTAGCAAGGGATAATCTTCAAAACTATCCATTAGCAGCAAAGGTTCTTATATCTGATACGTATGTTGATGATATAGTAACAGGTTGTGCATCCTTGGAAGAAACCTTAGAAATCCAACGTCAACTTATTTCGTTATTGTCGAGTGCATGTTTTGTCCTTAGGAAATGGGCAAGTAATGGTCCTGAATTATTGTCATTCCCCCCTGAAGAACTTCAGCCATTTTCTTTTAATGACGCTGACTCACTTTCCTTAAAAGTCTTAGGGTTACAGTGGTGTCCCACAAAATACTGCTTCCAGTTCAAAGTGGATAGTACTGCACGTCCGTGCACAAAACGGGTTATACTCTCAGACATAGCAAAGGTTTTTGACCCGCTTGGTTTGTTGACCCCTGTGACCTTCCTTTTGAAAAATTTAATGCAACAGTTATGGAGTTTAGGGTTGGATTGGGATGAGGTGCCACCTTCAGATATTGTGGATTGTTGGTCCGCATATAAACGGCAGCTATCTTGTTTAGCGACCTTATCCTTGTCACGTTGTGTTTTAGTTGACGATATTGTGTCATTGCAACTTCATGGGTTTTGTGATGCCTCTGAAGCTGGATATGCTGCAGCTATTTATATTCGCTGTGTTTGGCGGAATAATTTCAGTAAATTTAATGTATGCCAAATCCAAGGTATCACCTTTAAAACGTATTTCTGTGCCACGTTTAGAATTGTGTGCAGCTGTACTTTTATCTGACTTAATAGAATTTGTAAATAAGGTTTATAAACCGTTCATCACGATTGATGCAATTCACGCCTGGTCTGACTCTACAGTTACTTTATCATGGATCAAATCCTCTCCACACCAATGGAAAACTTTTGTTAGTAACCGTATTACTCACATTCAAGATAGAGTTCCTCCTAACTTATGGCATCATGTAAGTGGCAAAGATAATCCTGCTGATTGTGGGTCTAGAGGTTTATTGCCTTCAGATCTTGTATCCACGCCCATTGGTGGTCAGGTCCAAAGTTTTTATTCAACTAACTGTATATATCAACCATTTAATCAATCAGACTCAGATTCCACTGCTGAGTGCGAAGAGCGAAAAGTTGTCTTAGTATATACAGTGCCAGATAATTTGATTAATAGTTTGCTAGCTCGTTTCTCCTCACTTACGTAAACTGCAAGGTGTAGTGGCTTCTTGCTTCCGATTCATTAGAAATACAAAATTGAAAAGGCATGAAAGGCAAGGTGGTTCGTTAACAGCGGATGAGTTGTACAACGCCTTAATTTGTATTGTAAAGGTAGTTCAACATGATGTATTTTCTGACGAACTTGTTTGTATTCAAAGTGGCAAAGTATGCAAAAAACCTATCCAAAAATTAGCTCCGTTTCTGGATTCCAATAGTGTAATTCGGATTGGTGGTCGTTTACGTCATTCTCAACTATCTTATGATGCAAACCATCCCATGCTACTTCCCCGAAAGCATCGACTAATTGAATTAATAGTTGAAAGTATGCATCGTAAGCTATTTCACCCTGGCTCCCAATCATTAGCCTTCTTCATCGCGCAACAATTTTGGATTCTGGGAGTTAAGCGCGCTATTAACCATGTTGTAGCCAAATGCATTCGTTGTTTTAAAGTTAATCCCCCTTCGGTTGCTCCTTTAATGGGAGATTTGCCCTCTTCCCGAATATACCAACTCAAGTCGTTTTCAAGTATAGTTTAATTGTTCAATATATCTGTATATATATATAGTAGTTTTTGTTTGTTTGTACCTTTAGTTTTAAATAAGCAGCGCTTATTGGTGAGCGGTATGTTTAGAATTAATAGGGTTATATTGTAAATTTGTGGGTGTAAACTTTGTTCGCGGATAGACTAGTATTTTAATTTAGTGAAACCACCACTCTCGACCACCTGCTGTGGTTTGTTACCTGATGCCTGGAAAACGGACATTCCGCGCTGTTTGCCACCATCCTTAGAGACAAAAGGACGTGCTGTGTTGTGCCCAGAGTACAGTTGGAACGTGATGTGTTTTGTTCAGGTGAGTGTGTTGAATTTATATATAAATTGAAATACTTGGTCACGTGTGTACATATGTATTTATGTACTGGTCCTTCGAAAATTTAGTCTTGATTAATTTAATCAAAGTACACATACTATTCCCCAAAAATGCCTTAGAACGTATTCTGCCCTTTTATTTATCCTATTTTTTCCACAGATATCCTTGTTCCCCTGTTATTTCTATATCCTACTTGTTATTTAACTTTTTCTGTCCATGCTATCATCCTCATACATCTGAAGCACAGCACTCCAAAAGGCTGCTATTGTTTTTCTGTCTGCTTTTCCTACTACCCATATTTCATAGGCATACTGTGTTGAGCTCCACACATACGCTTTCAACAATTTTCTTCTTGTTTTTATGTTTGTTGTATTTCATCATAGGCGCTGCTCTTTCTTGTTTGATGCAGTTCGGTCCCCTTCTATTGTTTTACAATTATATACCCTATATCTCCGACATTCAGTGGTTGTGAAGGGGGGTAAGCAGTCTGTAGTTGCCAAGTTTCCCAGCACTTGAACATTTGCCGATTTAATATTTTTTCCAATATATCTTTTCGCACAGTCAGTATTAGTTGCAGATATCTCACAACCAACACCTGTAGTTGTTTATAATAATCATCAGATTTATCTGCGCTAATTTATTCGTCATTAGGTTTTCGGTCTCATAACTAGTTCGATACGTACCTCCACTTATTTTTATTCTGAACTATTCTACACAATTCCCTGAATTTCCCACACAGCCTATATACAACTCGGTTCTCCTTCTATTGTTTTCTAATTATATTTGACAGTACTTATTGCCTCTTCGATGTGCAAGTTAAAAATTAATGGGGATAGGACACATCCTTGTCTCACCCCTTTCCTAATATTTACTTCTCTACTTCCTTGCTCTATTTCTATTACCGCCGTTTGCTCTTTGTATAAGCTATGTACTATCCGTCTGTCCTTAAAACTCATTGCAATCTTTTTGAGTATTTCAAACATTTTTTCCATTTATACATTGTGAATGCTTTTTTTAGATCTACAAACCCTATATATACGCTCTCCCCATTCTCTGTTGTTTTCTCCATTTTCACCCTTAGAGCTAAAATAGCCTCCTGTGTTCTCCTATTGTGCCTAAACCCAAATTGATCTGCTCCCAGTATTTCTTCAGCTTGTATTTCCAATTGTCTTTGTACAATTCTAGTTAATATTTTGAAACGTGTGATGTTTAGCTTATTGTTTGAAAATTTTCATATCTATCCATGCCTCTTTTTTTATATAGTTACTATGATGTTACGTTTAAAATCTTTGAGTATCTCGCCTGTCTCATACATATAGCTTACAAGTTGGAAGAGACGTTCTGTTACTGCTTGTCCAGCGGCCTTTAGAGTTTCTGCTTGCACCTTATCTGTACCCGTGCCTTACCATTTTTCAGACTCTTTAATGTTAATTCAAACTCATCTCTAAGTATAGGATATCCCAGGTCATCCTTTTCAATGTCTGATTCCAGTTCTAATGATCTTAATTCCTCTCCTGAATATAAATTCCCTATATATTCCTAGCTACTTTCTCTACATTTTCTATAATAACGTTTCCTTCCGCATCCCTTATATTTTTGCTATATGGTTTTATATCCCTAAAATTCATTCTAATTAATTTGTGTGCTTTGTCTGTCTTTCTTATTTCCATTTTAGTTTGTACCTCTTTGCACTTTTCATCAATCCATTGTTCTTTAACTTTTCTGCATTTGCGGATAATTTTCCATTTTATGGCTTTGTATCTCTGTTTTCCCATTTCGTCTGATTTATTTTAGTATTTTCGTCTTTCTTCTATTAAATTCAGGATATTTTTTGTTATTCATGGTTTCTTATTTTCTTTTTGTGTATTCCCCAGAGTATCTTTGGGCGCCATGTCTAGGCTGGATTTAATGTTATTCCATTCTGTTTCTACTTCCTTAGTATCAGAAATTTTCCCGATATCTTTCAACAATTCATTTGACTTTTTTTCATATTTATTTTATTTTATTTTTTATTTATTAAGTAGTAATTGTAACCACCTCTTACAACTACTTAAATGGGAACATGTCAACATAGCTGTTGTTCGCATATCCCATTTGCATTACATTACTTTCCATTACATTACATTACATTCACATCACACTACAATTGTTTTTGAGAATTCATAAGTTTTTAAATAAAAGTTTTTTAAATACAGGAACAGACTCCACTAATAGAAAGAGATGTTCATATTTGTTAAATATGTAGGCACTGTTGAATTCAAATGAGCACTTAAATTTAGATGTCTTATGGTACGGTATAGTTAATTGATTATTGTTGCGCAGGTTACAAGTGTGTGCAGAAGTTCTTACATTTAGCAGACTATATAGGTAAGCTGGTTGACCTGATTTGTATATATTAAATAACATAGTTGCAAACAAAAGCTCGCAGTGTGGTTTTAATTTTAGGATTTCCAGTCTATTATAAATTGGAGCCACATGCTCCCTATAGGGAACATTATAAGCAAATCTCAGACAGCAATTCTGAATGATTTGAAGCTTGTTCCTCAGTTTTTCAGAGAAGTAACTAAAATAGACAGTGCTACAATAATTAATGTGGCTTATTACAAGCGCTTGACACAATTTCCACTTTATCTCCGAAGGAAGCATCATCTTGAATTTATAAATGGATTTCAGTTTAAAGTATGTAATACTGCGAACCTTATTTATGTGACTCTCGAAATTTAAACTACCATCACAGATTACGCCTAGGTTTTTCGCTTTGTAGCTGAATGCTATAACACATTTGTTTAATACTATTTCCGAGTTTAAGTTGTTTTTGAACACTGAACAGAAATACGGAGATCCTATACACTGACATATTGTTTTTTTAGGGTCCAAAGTTAGACCATTATTTGATGTCCAGGTGAGTACTGCCTCTAAGTTATTGTTCATCTCTAAAATAACCTGGTTCGCATTATACGGGTCTCCAGGTATATATAGTTGGGTGTCGTCGGCATACATATGGATTTTACAGTTGCCAGTTATCACAGTAGGTAGATCTGCTGTGAAAATAGTAAACAACAGTGGACCAAGGATACTCCCCTGCGGAACTCCTTGTCTTACATGTAACTCACTTGAGACCACTCGGTTTAGTTTTACTTGTTGAGTTCTTCCAGATAAATAGCTAGTCACAAGTTGCAGTGCAGATGAGCTCCAACCATAGTAGGATAGCTTTGCAATTAAGAGTCGATGATTTATTACATCAAAGGCCTTGCTATAATCAAGGTATACCATTAACGTGGTTTGTGAGTTTTCCATATTCTGAACCAGGTCATTCATAATTTTGCATAAGACTGTTGCAGTACTGTGCTTAGCACGAAAACCCGACTGGATTTGTGGCAGTATTTCATTATTATCAATGAAGTTGGTAATTTGTATGTATATTATGTATTCAACCGCCTTAGAGATGGTTGCTAAAATGTTTATTGGCCGAAGTTCCTCATAAGATGTCGCAACACTGACCTTAGGTATAGGTGTGATTAAAGATTTTTTCCATAGATCCGGCATCGTTGAACTAATTAGGATGGAATTAATAATGTGTGTAAAAACATTAATGCAGAACGGCAAAATCAATTTTAGCATTTTTAGTGAGATCCCATCCAAGCCTGTAGCATTCGATGACTGTTTATTAACTGCTTTAATCACATCATCCGAGCATACCGTGTGAAATATTAGTTCCTCTGTTCTTAATGGAAATTTTTGCAATGAAAAGTATCTAATTGTATTTTCTGCAACTTGAGTAAGTGGAATATCATTTATAAAATGTTGATTGAGACAATCTGGATCTACATTGTTTAAATTAATTGTATTTTTAGGTTTTCGATGTATGTATGCTTTTTCAAAGAACTTCCATAGCTGTTTAGAGTTATTTTTATACAGTGAAATCATGTAAATACAGAATGCCTTCTTTTCATTCCTAACTGCTTGTGTGACATAGTTTCTCAGCTCTTTGAAATAAGTACGGTCCGAAACTCTCCTAGTTCTGTTATATTTACTAAGAGCTGCATCTTTTATCTTGATCATTTGTTTTAATGTATGTGTTAACCATCCGGCTTTGGTCGAAAATTTTCGCTGTACAGATGGGTGCATGTATATCAAAGCGCAGTAATCACTTGATTAAAGTATGATAATTTTAAATCAACTGGATCTTGATTATAGCAGTATGACCAGTCGATAGAAGTAGCATTTTCAGAACAAATTTTATGGTCGAAATACTTAAAAGTACGAAATGCGTGTGAGCTAGGAATAGGTTGTTTATGTGGAATATATAGGCTGCAATATACTAAAAGATGATCAGAGGTAAGACAGGCATCTTGAGTGCCAGATCCAGTGTATTGTAGGTTTTCACTCACACAAATCAGATCGAGGAGAGTAGCAGTTGTGATGTTATTCTAGTGGGCTGATTGATAACTTGAGTCAAATTAAATGATCTAAAGATAGACTTAAGGTAATTGGAGTTATTGTTCTCTTTGAAAAGATCTATATTCATGTCACCCATTAAAATGATATGTTCAACTTCAGGATAAAGTATTGCCAAAATATGCTCTAATTCCTGAAGGCACGATATTGAACTAGTTGGAGGTTTGTAAATTGTTCCTACTGCGTAAGTTATTTTTTTTATTGTTAATTTTAGCCATAATTGTTCCAATGTGCCAGTGTGGAGATTTTCGAGGTCCATTACTTTACACTTGATTGTATTTTTAACAAAGCAGCAAATACCACCCCCTCTAAGTGGTCTGTCTTTCCTAAATAACGAGTATCCTGGTATCACTATTGAAAGGATAATGCAACGGTAGCCATGTTTCAGAGATAGCGATAATGGTGAAATTAGTGCCTAAAACAAACTCACAGAATTCATCAAATTTTGAAATGAGCGATCGAATATTGATGTGGCAAATTTGTAGGTGAGTGAAAGGTTGCTGTGATTTCTGTAATTGCTGTGTTGACTGTAGTTGCTATGTGTTTGCATGTGTATATATACCAAATAAATCAGCTTTAAGTTTAGCCACTGATTCTTCGTAGACCGAACAAGAATCGTGATCCCAAACAGCATGACAAATATCGGTGTCTTTACCAGATTTCACATTAACTAATTTACAGTTAATACGGCGGAACTCGGACTTGTCTGCCTTGCAATTTTTGAGCTCGTGTCCTAACGCACACCTAGGACAGCAAAGCTCACGTGTACACAATTGAGCGGTATGATTGTATCCATTCCATTTGAAGCATCTAGTAATTTCGACTGCATCGAAAACTCTGCAGACATCTAGGCCAATGATAATGTGCCCAGCCTCCAATATTTTGCTGTAGGTAACATTATCTAATTGTAGTAATGCTTGGTACTTATGTTCTTTGTTTTTTATAGGATCTACTTTTAATATAATTATATTTATTGAATCAGAGAAGATGTCAGTGTTTTGTTTTACTATATAATCTGCGAGAATGTTAGTTGTAAATTTCTGGGACAAGCCTGAAATTCTAACTCTAGGAAGAGCCTTCCTTAGCAGTTGAACCTTATAGTTTGAAGAAAGTTTCTCACCAGCAATTTTTAGTAGTTTATCAGCATTTTCAGCATCGTTACATCTAACAATCAGGCCCCCATTTTGAATTTGCTTGACGGTATTGATTTTGATGTTAGCTGTAACAGGATTAACGTTATTGACAACATCCAATTTAGTTGTAGTATTTTTCTGATTGTTATCTTTAGGTTTAATTATAACAGATTGCTGTAGTGACTTAGACACAACACTAGCAAAGGTAGTACTTATTGGTGCTTCTGCTGTAACTGAAACACTAGAAAGCTTGTCAGTGGCAATCTGCATAAATTCAGACTTGAAGTTATCAAAACGCATCTTCAAATCCTCAAATTTAGACTCCAAGATTCCCTTTAATAAGTCAGCGGAACCATCATCACTCTTAGCCAAGCAATTTTTGCAATGGAACTGAAGAGATCTCTTTTTTAACTCCATACACCTGAGTTCGGACGAGGTAAGGTCACTGCAATCATAGCATACCTGGAGTCCACATTTATCACAGCTGATGTTTTTGTTATCACTGTTGCAAGAAATACAGGATGACATTTTAGTCACCCAGTGCATATATTTAATTTAGAGAACTTTAGAATATTAATAGTGTTATTTATTTGTCATAACAACAATGTCTTTTCAATATCTTTCATGGATATCTTTATCTTTTAGCTTCTCAAAGTCAAAGTGCCTTTTTCCATTCCTCTTTTTCAGATTTTTAAATTTGTGATGGTTAAATTGTTTTTGCGCAAGTTTCTATCAGCCTATTTCCCCTGTCATTTCTCGTGCCTAAACCAAATAAACCTACAATCGCTCCTTCTCTACCCTCACCTACCACTGCATTAAATTCCCCCGTAATTATTATCATGTCCTTTTATGTATCTTAGTATGTCTTCGATATCTTCCCCACTGTAGCTAGAGGTGGCATGTATACTTGCATTATTACTGTATCTATTGGTTTAAATTCAAATCTAGCCATGAGTACTCATTCGTTCTTTTGTAATTAGTTTTCTACAAGTAGTCCTATCTTTTTTTGCATAACTATCTCCACACCCAAATTTCCTTCCTCCGATCCTGTATCAATTACCCTGAAGTCTCCACTCCAAAAATGCCCCGCCTCTGGCCAGTGGACTTTGCTGATCCTACTATGCGTACCATCATTGTTTCCTATTCTGAACTGACCTACAGATTTCTCTGAAATTTGCACAGTCTGCATCTATCACTATCTGATCTAGGTCAACATCTACCTCTTTTTTCCTATCTCTGCTTGTAATATATCCCATACTATTCCCTAAAAATCTCTTAGAACGTATTCTGCCTTTTTATTTCTCTTTTTAACCAGATATCCTTGTTCCCCTACTATTTCTATAACTTATTTGTTATTATCTTAGTCTATCCATGCTATCGTCTTCATACATCTGAATCACATCCTTTTAAAAAGCTGCTACCGTTTTTCTGTCTATGTTTCAGACTGTCCGTATTTCATAGGCATACTGTGCTGTGCTCCACACATATGCTTTCAACAATTTTCTTCTTGTTCTATGTTTGTTGTCTTTCATCATAGGCGCTGTTCTTTCTTGTTAGATGCAGTTCGCTCACCTTCTATTGTTTTACAGTTATATACCCTATTTCTCCAACATTCAGTGGTTGTGAAGGGGGGTAAGCAGCCTGTGGCTGCCAAGTTCTCCCAACACTTAACCATTTACCAATTTAATATATTTTCCAATATATCTTTTCGCACAGTCAACATTAGTTGCAGATATTTCGCAACCAACAACTAGTTGTTTATACTAATTATCAGATTTATTTGCGCTTATTTTTTCATTTTACGTTTCAAAACTGGTTGGACATGTACCTTCACTTATTTATATTCTGAGTTAGCCTACATAGTTCCCTAAAATTCTCACACAGCATGTGTATACAGCTCATTCCCCTTCTATTGTTTTCTATTTTATGCTCTATTTCACCGAGATTCAGTGAAGGGGGTTAAGCAACTTGTGGCTACCAAGATCCCCCAACACTTAGACATTTATCAAAATAATGGTTTTCCAGTAAATCCTTTCACATACTTAACATTATTCGAGAATATTGCCCCACCAATTCTTGTAGTTACTTATAATAATCATCATGTCATCAGTCATTTTTTCGTCAATAGTTTATCCATCTTGGGATTGGTTGGATGCGTACCTCCATTGATTTCTATTCTGGACTTGCCTACACATCTCCCTGAAACCCCTACAGCCTACATCTTTTACTATCTGTGTGCAGTAGTCTAACCTAGCTCTACCTCTTCTTCTCTTTTTTCCTAACTTTGCTTCTAATATATTACGCACTATTCTCTCATGCCGTAGTATGTGGCCTATCATCCTATCTCTCCTATTTTTTTACCGTTTTCCACATACTTCTTTCTTTCTCTACTATTTTTAGTACCTCTTCGTTCTTAACTTTGTCTGTCCATGATATCTCCATCATACGTACGTAACACCACATTTCAAAGGCTTCTACCTTTTTCTTGTCCGCTTCTCTCACTGTCCAGGCTTCACAGCCGTACAGTGCTGTGCTCCACACATATGTTTTAAGCAATCTTTTCCTTGTTTCTATGTTTGTGGTCTTTGAGCACAGTAGTTGCTTTTTCTTGTTAAATGTAGCACGACCTTGTGCTAATCTTTGTTTTATATCTTTTGTGCTTTTTCCATTTTGCGTTATTTGGCTTCCTAGGTAGCAGAAATCCTTAACCTCTTGTAAGTTCGTGTTACCTATTTGTATTCTTGTTTTTGATTTATTTTCCCCACCTTTGCATACTAGAACTTTAGTTTTAGTTTTGTAAATTTTCATACCGTATCTCTCTGTTAGAACCGTTTCCATTTCATTAACAGCAGCTTCTAACTCTTCCTTGCTAAACGCTAATATCGCTATATCATTTGCAAATCTAAGCATATCAATTTTTGTCCCTGCATAGTAATTCCAAATGTCGTCTTGCATTTGACAGTATTCATTGCCTCTTCTATGTACAAGTTAAAAATCAATGGGGATAGGGAACATCCCTGTCTCACCCCTTTCCTGATGTTTACTTCTCTACGTTCCTGCTCTAATTCTATTACTGCTGATTGCTCTTTGTATAAGCTATGTACTATTCGTCTATCCCTATAACCCATTCCAATCTTTTTGAGTATTTCAAACATTTTTTTCCATTTTACATTGTCAAAAGCTTTTTCCAAATCTACGAACCCTATATACACGCTTTCCCCTTTTTCTATTGTTTTCTCCATTATCACTCTCAGAGCTAAAATAGCCTCTCGTGTTCCCCTGTTTCGCCTAAACCCAAATTGGTCTGCTCCTAGTATTTCTTCCGCACGTTTTTCCATTCGTCTTTGCACAATTCTAGTTAATATTTTTAACACGTGTGCTGTCAAACTTATTGTTCGAAAATTTTCATATCTATCCGTGCCTTTCTTTTTTGGTATAGTTACTATGATGCTACGTTTGAAATCTTTGGGTATCTCGCCTGTCTCATACATATAGCTTACAAGTTGGAAGAGACGTTCTGTTACTGCTTGTCCAGCGGCTTTTAGAGTTTCTGCTTACACCTTATCTGTACCCGGCGCCTTACCATTTTTTAGACTCTTTAATGCTAATTCAAATTCATCTCTAAGTATAGGATATCCCAAGCCATCCTTTTCTATGTCTGATTCCTGTTCTAATGCTGTTAGTTCCTCTCCTGATTATAAATTTCTTATATATTCCTGCCATCCAGCTACTTTCTCTACATTTTCTATAATGATGTTTCCTCCTGCGTCCCGTATATTTTTGCTATATGGTTTTATATCCCTAAAATTCATTGTAATTAATTTGTATGCTTCGTCTGTCTTTCCTCTTTGCATCTTCGTTTGTACCTCTTGGCACTTTTCATCAATCCATTGTTGTTTAGCTTTCCTGCATTTTCGAATAATTTCCCATTTTATGGCTTTGTATCTCTGTTTTCCTGTTTTGTCTGATTTATTTTTGTATCTTCGTTTTTCTTCTATTAAATTCAGGATATCCTTTGTTATCCATGGTTTCTTATTTTCATTTTGTGTATACCCCAGTATATCTCTGGCCGCCATGTCTAGGCTGGATTGAATGTTATTCCAATGCGTTTCTACTTCCTTAGTATCAGATATTTTCCCGATATCTTTGAGCAATTCATTTGACTTTTTTTCCTAATCTTCCTTGAATATCCTTAACTTTTAGTTTCTCTAACCCGTTGTCTAACAAGAATGTAATCTATTTGATATTTATTTATTTATTTATTTGTTTACATCTGTGTGTATACACAGATAATTCCAATTGATACACACTATAATAAAAAATAAAACAAATGAAAACATGTACACTAAGCCTTAAATTAAGATAATTCTAAAATTTGTTTTTAAATTCAGTGTAGTTACACTTGAAAATGTCGACTTCTACAAAAAATCTATTGTAAGTCTTATATAGCTTTGAAACACAATCAGTTGAACCATAGTTAGTTCTATGCATACTTTCACTAAATACAGCACTATATCTTGTATTCTTACGAGTTATCCTTAGACCAATCATGTTTAATAAGTCTACACTATCAACCATGTTATTCCAAAGCTTATACATAAAGAAAGCCATATTATTCCTACGTCTCTGTTCTAAGCTTAGCATTCCTACTAACTTTCTTCTGATTATATGGTCAAGGTTGTCATAAGGAAACTTAAGTTTCCACAGTAGATATTTAATAAATTTATCTTGTACACGCTCTAATCTATCTATGTGACATTTGTAATAAGGTGACCAGATAAGAGAATTATATTCTAGAATACTTAAAACTAATGCATTATACAGCAACTTCAAAGAACATATGTCAAATAGATCTATGCTGTTTCTTTTGATGAAACCTAACATTCTGAATGATCTATATGATCAGAAAAAGACAATTCCCGATCAAATACAACACCCAGGTCAGAAATACTTGTTAACAAATTCCAGAGGAATACTGTTGATATGATAGATGAATCTGATCGGATTCTTACATCTGTAAAAACTAATTGTTTTACACTTGGCAACATTAAGACTTAGTAAATTATGTTCACAATAAGAAACTAAATTATCAAGGTCGCGCTGAATACGTAAACAATCCGTGCATGAATTAGCATAAGTAAAGAACTTGAGGTCATCCGCATAAAGTAAGCACTGAGTAGATGTGAACACAGAAACGACATCGTTTATGAAAACAAAAATAATATAGGGCCAAGGTGAGACCCTGTGGCACTCCGAGGTCACAGTAATCCCTTTAGATTTAACACCTCGAATGTTGCGTATTGAGATCTGCCAGACAAATAGGAAGAAATCCATTTTAGGTAAACACCTTGAATTCCTAGAGCATACAGCTTCTCCACCAACAAATTATGGCACACCCTATCAAATGCTTTAGATATATCAGTATATATCACATCAACTTGGTTGCCATCTTCCAGTGCATTAACTAGAAAATCCTGGTAAACAGCAAGATTAGTGCATGTTGATCGGCCTTTGAAAAAACCATGCTGTTGCTTCACCAAGGCACGTTTAAAAGTGTTAAATAATTCATCACAAACTATCGATTCAAAACTTTTAGCTACAGTAGAGAGTAATGAGATTCCTCTGTAGTTTTCTATAACACTTTTATCTCCATTTTTGTACACAGGATAAAGGAAGACTTCTTCCACTGTTCCGGAAATATACCCGAATCAAAGGATTTTTGAAATATAACTTGTAACAAGTATCATACAGCATTGTTTCCAAAAGATTGGAGGTATACCATCGGGACCAGCCCCTTTGTTAATATCTAGACTAGTTAACTTATCTATAATTTCATTGGCTGTGAATGTATGACTGAACAAGCCGGCAGATGAAACACACACATCAGAAAAGTTGCATAAGCCTCTGTTGGCATCCAGATTTGCTAGATAACAAGAACTGAAGTGATCAGTGAAAGCATCAACTATTTCTTGGGATGAGGATAGCAAATTACCACCATAATTCATCCTAACAGGAATACCCACTTCTTTTCTAACAGAATTAATGTATGCCCAAAAGCTTTTAGTATTTGTTTTAATTTCAGTTTCTAAGTCCCTGATAAAAAGATTATAGCTTATGTTCATTTCATTTTTGCTTAGCCGACGCAAATTTGAGTAGTCATTGTAATCCTCCATTGACTTCGATTTCTTGAATTTACTGTGCAATTTATTTTTTAACTTAATTAGCTTAATTAGTCTCTCATTGTACCATTTAGGAAATTTTCTAGGTTTAGAATATTTTTTAGGAATAAAAAGATTAATAGCAAGATTAATTTGTTCGTAGAACTTGTTAACGATAATATTAATATTGTGATCAGTATGGACAAAATTCCAGTCAACTTCCTGAAAAAATCTAATAATGTCTTCGTAAGATGCCTTTCTAAACTGAAATACCGCAGATTTATTGTTAGATGGCATACTTGCAGGTACTTTTAAAGGTAAAACTAATTCCAAAGCCGGGTGATATCCATCCTCTTTGACCAGAATATTCTGGGATCTAATAACTTCAAGTGATTCTAAATCAGAAAAAAGTAAGTCTAAGTGTTTACCCTGATTATTAGCTATTCTATTAATCTGATTTAAGACAGTAAGCTGCATACCACTTATTAAAACTTCGCTGACCAAAGATGTGAGTTTAGTGGGCAGAAAATAGCCATCTATATCAACCCATGTAATTTCAGGAACATTGAAGTCTCCAAAAATTAAAAATTTAGCTGTATTATTTCTGGTTCTTAAATAATCCACTTTATCAACAAATGCTTGGTACAGCTCATGAGACGATTTAGGAGGAAAATATACCGCTCCTATTAATAAGGTAGTATGACCGTAAAAAATTTTGATCCAAATATCCTCAAAATAATGAGACCCTGACCTGGGTAGTAAATTAGACTTAATGTGTGATTTAATGACAATAAGTACTCCTCCTCCTCTTTGTTTGTTTAGCAGTTCACACTTGCGGTCGCATCGAAATACATTAAAATTCTTAGGAATAACTTCACCATTAGAAATGTCACTGGATAACCAAGTCTCAGTAAAAACTATGCAATCAAAGTTAGCTGAACTAATATTGAGTAATGTCGTGATAGTCTTAGTACGAAGACCCCTCACATTTTGATAATAAAAGTGAATACTAGATTTGCCAAACTGGTTCACATTTAAAATTTGACTACTAATCTTAGTGTCAAAAATTGTTTTCTGGGGCCGATTTCTTACGAAAAATATATGGCCGAATTTCAGTGCCACTAGGCCAGTTAGTAGGATTATCAACAATGGCTTTATCATCAACATGAACTCCTATGCGAAAACATGCATACACACCCGTGTTTCCAGAACATCACAAGAAAACTCTTTATTGAATGATTTCCGTAGGTGATCAGAAACGGTTTCGCTTTTGGTCCCAGACTTAATCGGCCAACAAAGAACCAAACTTTCTTTTCAACTGCAGTTAATTTAGAGGAGAAATTACTACTAATACCGGTGCCATATATAGATTTTTTATTATTCTTTTTCTTGTTAAAAACTGTTAAAAAAGCCTCATTACCTTTGCTTAATTGATTATTAGCAAGTTCGTATTGTATGTTATTCTTCACAACTTCTGCATAGGGAGTCTTGGGTGCAGTAACAGATGAGTGAATAACAACCTGCTCAGGAAGGTGATGATTAGAGGCAATAATTGATGTATTATCAGAAGACACCATATTTGATAACTGATTAGAACAACTTGCAACAACAGGATCAATGAAATTAATGTTTCTCTTAACACATGTTTGTGGATAATTCTTGATTCAAAACATTGGTATTAGGAATGTTATCAAAGCTATAAATCCCAGATGTTCTTTCACACTTCAAACTTTGATGAATATTTGTTAAATTATAATCCTTGGTAAGGAGCTTTACAAGATCAATATTACTTTTCTTGAGGTTATCAACCTCAGTTCTTAATTCCAGGAGTTCAGCTAAAAGTGGTTCAGTGTTCTGAGTGATTAAAGAGTTTATCAACTCCTTGTATAGGTTGCTTTTAAGGAAATTCACCACAGTATTAGCCTCATACTTCGGGTCACAATCACTACTAGAATTAGTGTTAGCACAGGTAACCATAACTGATTGATCATTCTCATTTACGCTGCCATGTTTATAATCCTTGTAGCATCTATTGCACAGATAGTCCATATTTTTGCCAAAAGCACTCAAAAACACTCCATATCTTTCTCCACATGATGGATGCACATGAACTTTACATTTCATACACTCCACACACTTTTTATTACAATAATTGCAAATATTGGCTACATCAACAACAACTTGCTGTTCATTGGTGGCCATCTTGAATTTATTACATCTTCCTATATCTCCTGGCATCTTCCACGTATATCGTCTTCTAGCATGATGTTGAAATAATGTGTTTGTGACGATTAAGTTGTTCTTGTCGCAAAATTTTAACAGCCTATTTCCCCTGTCGTTTCTCGTGCCTAAACCAAATAAACCTACTACCGCTCCTTCCCTACCCTCACCTACCACGGCATTAAAATCCCCCGTAATTATTAAATTTTCATGTCCTTTTACATATGTACGTATTTTACATATGTCCTCGATATCTTTGTAGATGGCTTCTACCTCTTCGTTACTGTAGCTAGAGGTGGGCATGTATACTTGTATTATTACTGTGTTTACCGCTTTAGATTCTAATCTAACCATGAGTACTCTTTTGTTCTTTTGTAAGTAATTTTCTACACAGTATCCTATCTTTTTCCACATAGCTATCCCCACACCCAAATTTCCTTCCTCTGCTCCTGTATGAATTACCCTGAAGTCTCCACTCCAAGAATCCCCCGCCTCTGGCCACCGAACTTCGCTGATTCCTACTATGTCTAGTGATAACCTATTCATTTCGATTTTTAGGTTCTCTAGCTTACCTACTTGCTTCATACTTCTAACATTCCACGCCCCGACTCGCAGAATGTTCCCGACTCTTATTTTTAACTTTCCGATCGCATCTTCCAAAGTAGTCCCCTCTCGGAGATCCGATGGGGAACTATTTTAACTCCGGAATCTTTTACTCCAGAGAATGCCATCATGTTTGTTACAATTTAAGTACGCCGTGTACTTGGGAGATAATGTGGCGGGTTCCCGTTGCCTTCCACATCGCAGTAGTGTGTCCTAGACTGCCATACCGACCGCTATGGTCTCTGCCAATCTAAGTACCGAAAGAGCCACTGCCCTCTTTCGGGGACCTGTCTTAGTGTGGTTCCTCACTAATGACCCTACTACTTTGGTTGGACCTGTAGTTTGGCTCTTTAGCTCATTAGAACACGCAAGCCATTTCACCTGTTCTAGTAATTTAGAACTTCGGCAAAAGTGCGGGTCCATTGGAAGTAGTGAAATAGGTATTAGAGAATACAGTTTAGGTAGAATCGATTCTAATTCACGACACACAGGAGAGCTGCGTTTTACCGTTCGCCAAGTGGAAGTTGTGCAAATTTTCCTAAACCGGTTGGAAAATTTGTTAGAAGAGCTAGTAGAATCGCGTGGTAGTGAAGATATCATTCTGATTGGGGATTATAATATTGATTGGAATAAAATAAATGATTTCTATACAATTAAGTTAAAAAATATTGTAAAGGACTGTGGATTTGTACAACTAATTTCTGAGAGTACAAGAATTACTAAGGAATCTGAAACATTAATAGATTTAATGATAACTAATAATAATGGATTAAAAAGTACAGTATGGCACACTCCAAAAGTTACAGATCATAGTATTGTTGTTGCAGACATTAGTCACATCACACAAAAACTCCAAGTTGATGCAGAAAGCAGAAAATTCTTAACTATGAGGCCGTAAAGAATGAGTTAATATTGGCAGATTGGAAGTATGAAATAATCAACATCAATAAACTTTATAAAGCATTTTACACAAACATTAAAAATACAATTGACCATAATTCATATGACAAGGAAGTCGCACAATCAAAATTATGGTTTAATGGAGAGGTACAAAGAGAATTAATATACAAAATAACATTTAGAAAAAATTTACATTCACAAGAAGTATGGAAGATTGGAAAGCATACAAAGAATGCAGAAATATTGTGATATTCATGATCCGTAGAACTAAGATTAAATATAACGAAAAGAAAATAGATGGAAATAAAGGTAACCCGGTAAAAATGTGGAAGACTTTAAAACTTGTACTAAAAACCGAACGTATTCAAAATAGTAAGCACGTTATATTTGAGAATATGCTAGAAACTAGTGACAACACTATTGCTGAAAACTTCAATACTTACTTCAGAAATAGTATAACAGAAATTACATCATCAATTGGTATTGAAAAGTTTGAGTTTCACGACCAAATACGTACAAGCCTGAAGGAATTAAGTACTTTTAAATTATTAAAAATACATGAACTAAAAGAATTGGTATATAAGCAAGCAAATAAAAGCAGCCCAGATGGTGTAAACAGTAGAGTTCTTAAAGAGCTTTTCATTATTATTGGTTATCCGCTACTAAAAATTATAAATATGTCTCTTATGCATGGTATTGTGCCCAAGGACTTAAAGATATCCACAATTACACCAATTCAAAAAGTAGTATCAACAAAGAAATGCGAAAAGTACAGGCCTATAGATATGTTGGCCACAATTAAAAAGGTATTAGAAACAGTAATATATAAGCAACTGAAGCAATTCTTGGATGAGACTAATATATTAACCACGTATCAGTCTGGTTTTCGAAACAAAACACTCGTGCGAGGCAGTGATTCAGCTAATTATAAATGAATGGAAAGATTCACCATTCTGAATGGACCTGCACCTTGAAAACATTCTAAAATACTAGAACAAGTAGAATGGCTTGCGTGTTTCAATGAGCTAAAGAGCCGAACTATAGGTTCAACCAAATTAGTGGGGTTTTAGTGAGGAACCAGACTAAGACAGGTTCTCAAAAGAGGGCAGCAGC
The DNA here is from genome assembly GCA_036346225.1 of Platerodrilus igneus. Classification (NCBI taxonomy): domain Eukaryota; kingdom Metazoa; phylum Arthropoda; class Insecta; order Coleoptera; family Lycidae; genus Platerodrilus; species Platerodrilus igneus. Next base: position 1,857,117 of record JARFIW010000927.1, on the reverse strand, counting down.
TTTTTAGGTACCTAGAATGAGAGACCATAGGGGTCGGTATGACATTTTAAGATACTATATTGCGATGTGGAAGGCAACGGGAAACCATCACATTACCTCCCAAGTACACAGCGTACTAAATTGTAACAAACATGATAGCATCCTCTGGGGTAAAAAATTCTGGAGATAAAATAGTCCCACATTCGGATTTCTGAGAGGGGGTTACTTCGGGGATGTGATTCAAAAGAATTGAAAAAGATCCATGAACATTCTGCGAGTCAGAGCGTGAAATGTCAGAAGTATTAAACAGGTAGGTAAGCTAGAGAACATGAAACTCGAAATGGATAGGTTAGCACTAGACATAGTAGGGATCAGCCAAGTTTGGTGTCCAGAGGATATTTAGAATAGAGACTTTAGGGTAATTCATACAGGGTCAGAGGAAGGAAGTTTGGGTGTGGAGATAGTTATGCAAAAAAAGATAGGACAACTTGTAGAAAACTACTTACAAAAGAACGAAACGGTACTCAGGGTTAGATTTGAATCTAAACCAGTAAATACAGTAATAATACAAGTATACATGCCACCGCTAGCTGCAGTGAGAAAGAGGTAAAGGCGATCTACAAAGATATCGAAGACATACTTACATACGTGTAATGAAATGGAGAACCTCTTTTAAGGTTTTAATAAACAGTTAATTATAGTAAATACTAAACACATTAAAACTAATGACAGATAGGAAAGTGAATGTCTATAAACAACATCAGGCAACTAGATCATAATAATATCACATTCACCCCTGCCTATAAATTACAACACGTATTCTTGGAGGTGAGAAGGTAGTCTTCTTGTTCTAGAACTTCTACGTACAATAGGTTGAACGTTTCGAGAATTATTTAATTCGACTTGTGATTCAGGAGTGTCTGATTGCATGTCGTTAGTTTCGGGAGTTAAAACTTCTTTTTCAGAGTCTCTAATGCGAACATTATGAATTGGAGCTAGATCTCGTGCAGATACAGAGTTCATTCTTCCTTCAGAATCTCCAATCTGAATATTTTCAGCATTACCAACTGGAGCCAAATCCCGTGTAGATACAGAGGTAATTCTTCCTTCGGAATCTCTAATATGAGCATATTCGGCATTACTTTCGAGTAGTGTAACTTCTTTGACTATGGGATCATATTTGGAATTACGAACAAATTGTTGTAGATAAACAGGACCTGGACTTAAAAGCCACGTTGGAATCGTTTCTCCATTACCACTTCGCCTTTGATGCCTGAACAATCGTTCATGCAGAGTTTCATTTGTAGAGGTACAGAGTAAGCTTCTTATTGAATGTAGTACTTCTGGAAGTAAACTTTCCCATTGACTTATATTTTTATTTTTGGATTTAAGAGCTAATTGAATTGTACGCCAGATGATACCATTGTACTTTTCTACTTGGCCATTACCGCGAGGGTTATAAGGTGTAGTTCTGCTAGAAGCGATTCCATTAGAGTTCAAAAACATTTTTAATTCATTAGACATAAAGAATACTCATGGTTAGATTAGAATCTAAACCGGTAAACACAGTAATAATACAAGTATACATGCCCACCTCTGGCGACAGTGACGAAGAGGTAGAAGCTATCTACAAAGATATCGAAGACATATTAATATATGTAAAAGGACATGAAAATTTAATAATTACGGGGGATTTTAATGCTGTGGTAGGTGAGGGTAGGGAAGGAGCGGTAGTAGGTTTATTTGGTTTAGGCACGAGAAACGACAGGGGAAATATGTTGGTAGATTTTTGTGACAAGAACAATTTAATCATCACAAACACATTATTTCAACATCATGCTAGAAGACGATATACGTAGAAGATGCCAGGAGTTATAGGAAGATATCAAATAGATCAAATTCTTCTTAGACAACGGTTTAGGAATCAAGTAAAAGACTGTAGAAGCTACCCAGAAGCAGATATAGATACTGACCACAACATCGTAATTATGAAGGCCGCACTTAAATTTAAAAATCTGAAAAAAAGGAACGGAAAAAGGCACTTGGACTAAGAGAAACTAAAAGATAAAGATATTCAAGTAAGTTTCGAAAAAAAGTCAAATGAATTGCTGAATGATATCGGGAAAATATCTGAAACTAAGGAAGTAGAAACAGAATGGAATAACATTAAATCCAGCCTAGACATGGCGGCCAGAGATATTCTGGGGTATACACAAAAAGAAAATAAGAAACCATGGATAACAAAGGATATCGTGAATTTAATAAGAAAGACGAAAATACAAAAATAAATCATACGAAACAGGAAAACAGAGATACAAAGCCATAAAATGGGAAATTATTCGAAAATGCAGGAAAGCTAAAGAACAATGGATTGATGAAAAGTGCAAAGAAGTACAAACTAAGACGGAAATAGGAAAGACAGACGAAGCATACAAATTAATTAGAATGAATTTTAGGGATATAAAACCGTATAGCAAAAATATAAGGGACGCACAAGGAAACGTCATTATAGAAAACGTAGAGAAAGTGAGTAGATGGCAAGAATATATAGGGAATTTATATGCAGGAGAGGAACTAACTGCATTAGAACAGGAATCAGACATTGAAAATGATGACTTGGGATATCCTATACTTCGAGACGAGTTTGAATTAGCATTAAAGAGTCTGAAAAATGGTAAGGCGCCGGGTACAGATAATGTGCAAGCAGAAACTCTAAAAGCCGCTGGACAAGCAGTAACAGAACGTCTCTTCCAAGTTGTAAGCTATATGTAGAGACAGGCGAGATACCCAAAGATTTCAAACATATCATCATAGTAACTATACCAAAAAAGAAAGGCGCGGATAAATGTGAAAATTTTCGAACAATAAGTTTGACAGCACACGTGTCAAAAATATTAACTAGAATTGTGCAAAGACGAATGGAAAAACGAGCTGAAGAAATACTAGGAGAAGACCATTTTGGGTTTAGGCGAAACAGGGGAACACGGGAGGCTATTTTAGCTCTGAGAGTGATAATGGAGAAAACAATAGAAAAAGGGGAAAGCATGTATATAGGGTTTGTTGATCTGGAAAAAGCATTCGACAATGTAAATTGGAAAAAAATGTTTGAAATACTCAAAAAGATTGGAATGAGTTATAGGGATAGACAAATAGTACATAACTTATACAAAGAGCAAACAGCAGTAATAGAATTAGAGCAGGAACGTAGAGAAGTAAACATTAGGAAAGGGGTGAGACAGGGATGTGCCCTATCCCCATTGATTTTTAACTTGTTCATAGAAGACGCAATTAATACTGTCAAATGCAGGAAGACATTTGGAATTACTATGCAGGGACAAAAAATTGATATGCTTAGATTTGCAGATGATATAGCGGTATTAGCGTCTAGCAAGGAAGAGTTAGAAGCTGCTCTTAATGAAATGGAAACGGTTCTAACAGAGAGATACGGTATGTAAATTAACAAAACTAAAACTAAAGTTCTAGTTTGCAAAGGTGGAGAAAATAAATCAAAAACAAGAATACAAGTATTTAACACGAACTTACAAGAGGTTAAGGATTTCTGCTACCTAGGAAGCCAAATAACGCAAGATGGGAAAAGCTCAAAAGATATAAAACAAAGATTAGCACAAGGTCGTGCTACATTTAACAAGAAAAAGCAACTACTGTGCTCAAAGACCACAAACATAGAAACAAGGAAAAAATTGCTTAAAACATATGTGTGGAGCACAGCACTGTACGGCTGTGAGGCCTTGACAGTAGGAGAAGCGGACAAGAAAAAGGTAGAAGCCTTTGAAATGTGGTGCTACAGGCGTATGATGAAGATATCATGGACAGACAAAGTTAAGAACGAAGAGGTACTAAAAATGGTAGGGAAGAAAGAAATATGTGGAAAACGGTAAAAATAGGAGAGATAGGATGATAGGCCACATACTACGGCATGAGGGAATAGTGCGGAATATATTAGAAGCAGAGATAGGAAAAAAGAGAAGAAGAGGCAGACCTAGATTAGACTACTGCACACAGATAGTAAAAGATGTAGGCTGTAGAGGTTTCAAGGAGATGTGTAGGCTAGCCCAGAATAGAAATCAATGGAGGTACGCATCCAACCAATCCCAAGATGGATAAACGAATGACGAAAAGATAACTGTGCGTAAACATGATGATTATTATAAGTAACTACAAGAATTGGTTGGGCAATATTCTCGAATAATGTTAAGTGTGTGAAAGGATTTACTGGAAAATCATTATTTCGGCAAATGTCTATGTGTTGGGGGATCTTGGTAGCCACAGGTTGCTTAACCTCCTTCACTGAATCTCGGTAAAATAGGGTATAAAATTAGAAAACAATAGAAAGGGAACGAGCTGAATACACAGGCTGTGTGAGAATTTCAGGGAACTATGTAGGCTAGTTCAGAATATAAATAAGTGCAGGTACGTGTCTAACCAGTTTTGAGACGGAAAACCTAATGACGAAAAAATAAGCGCAGATAAATCTGATGATTAGTATAAACAACTAGTTGTTGGTTGCGAAATACCTGCAACTAATGGTGACTGTGCGAAAAGATAAATTGGAAAATATATTAAATCGCCAAATGGTTATGTGTTGGGGTAATTTGGCAGCCACAGGCTGCGTACCTCCCTTCACAACCATTGAAGGTCGGAGAAATAGGGCATATAACTGTAAAACAATAGAAAGTGATCGAACTGCATCTAACAAGAAAGAACAGCGCCTATGAGGAAAGACAACAAACATAGAATAAGAAGAAAATTGTTGAAAGCATATGTGTGGAGCACAGCACAGTATGCCTATGAAATATGGGCAGTCTGAAACGCAGACAGAAAAACGCTAGCAGCCTTTTGAAATGCTGTGCTTCAGATGTATGATTACGATAGCATGGACAGACAAAGATAATAACAAATAAGTTACAGAAATAGTAGGGGAACAAGGATATCTGTGGAAAAAGAGAAATAGTAGGGCGGAATGCGTTCTAAGGCATTTTTGGGGAATAGTATGTGATATATTACAAGCAGATAGGAAAAAAGAGGTAGATGTAGACCTAGATCAGACAGTTATAGATGCAAACTGTGTATATTTCAGGGAAATCTGTAAGTTAGTTCAGAATAGGGAACAATGATGGTACGCGTCTAACCAGTTCTAGGACTGAATACCTAATGATGATGATAGACATAAATGAGCTCCCTCTGTCAGAGTGAATATAAGAGGGAGTTCCAAAGAGATAAAAGATATTTTTGAGAGCAGCAATGATAGTTGAAGAAGTCATATCTGGACAGGCGATGGCAAAAGGATATCGTGAGTATTCGTCAATGATTGTGATAATATAACGATTATTAGTACAGGATGGAAGAGGGCCTTTAAAATCCACATTTAACCGTTCGAAGGCTTTTATGAGCCTTCCTTTAAATATATAGAATCTAGGCTTAATTTCACAACATACTGGACAAGAAGAAGTCATTTTCTTTACATCTTCCATAGAATAAGGTAAATTTTTTATTCGAATCCAATGATACATTCGAGTAATTCCAGGGTGACATAAAGTATTATGTAAATCCATAAGTCGAGCTTCGTTAGCAGTTGTTGCAGAACAAATACGAGAAAGTGCATCTGCAGCAGTATTCTGAGGTCCAGGTCTATAAATAATATCGTAGCTAAAACACGATAATTCTAATCTCCACCGTAGAATTTTTTCGTTCTTTATTTTGCTTCTAGATTTTAGATCAAACATAAATGTAACAGAACGTTGGTCAGTGATTAGCTTAAAATATCTTCCCATTAGGAAATGCCGCCACTTCCTAGTTGCTTCAACGATCGCATATGCTTCTTTTTCTACAGACGAGTGTCTACATTCTGATTGAGAAAGAGTCCTTGAAAAGAAGGCAACAGGACGTCCAGATTGTAAAAGAGTTGCTCCTATTGCTTCATTTGAAGCATCAGTTTCTACCGTAAACATATCCTCACTACGTATAGGTGCGAACGAGGCATTTTCTATCTCTTTTTTTATACTATAAAAGACTTTTAGAGCTTCAGGAGATAGTGGGGAATTTGCTATGAGAAAGGATACTTATTTTGTGTGAAAAACGAGGAATATAATTTGAAAAATGTGCAAACATTCCAACGACTCTTTTTAGTGAAGTCGTGTTATTTGGAGGTGGAATTTCATGCAATGCTCTGAGTCTCTCAGGATCAGGCCTAATAGAATCGTAGGATATCAAATATCTTAAGAGGTGAATCGAACGAAGAGAGAATTCGCTTTTCTCATTATTTATGGTTAGGTTGAATTTCTGAATAGCTTCTATAAAACATCGAAGATTCTCATCATGTTCCTTCTGATCTCTACCACAAACAGTGATATCATCCAGGTAAGTATATGTATCTGATAATTTTTCATTGCGAATAATGTAGTCTATGCCTCTATGAAACGCAGCTACTCCATTCGTTACTCCAAAGGGGATTCGCTTAAACTGTAAAAGTATACCACAAGCCTCAAAGGCAGTATATGGCCGGTCTTCCTTTTTGATGGGAAATTGGTGATATGCACCTTTCATGTCAATTTTGCTGAAGACTTGATATTTAGACACACTGTTTACAATATCTTCAATACGCGGAAGAGGATATGCGTCTAACTGAGTGAATCTATTGATTGTCTGAGAATAATCGATTACCATACGTGTGCGGTGATTTTCTGAAGATGTAACTAGCACTTGCGCTTGCCACGGTGATTTACTTTCTTCAATTATATCCTCAGAGAGTAAGCGTTTAATTTCAGCTTCTATGAATTTGGAATCTCTTTCAGTTTGTTTGAGAGATTTTATAGCAATTGGTCTACATTCAGGTGTTAAATTTTCAAAGAGAGTTACAGGTTCAATACTAGCTGTAGCTAAAGCACAAACTTTCAACGAAGGTTTTAAGCCACCAAATTCAACTTCCACTTTAGAGTGTTGTTTCATAAGACCGTGGCCAATTATTATATCTGAGCAAAGATTAGGGAGAATAGACAGACGAACATTAGAATAGAAGTGATCTTTGGTACGAAGATTAATAATACACTGTCCAGATGTTCTAGAGTTGAAGGATGTAGATGCCATTGTAACAGACTCTTGTGAAGACATTATAGGTAATTTAAGTTTCTTTACAGCTTGGTCACTAATAAAACTACAGGAACTACCAGTATCTATTAGTGCATAGAGAGAGGAATTATTAACTTCTACACGAATCACAGCTTTTGCCAAACATTCAGGTATGGATTTGGTATTGATAGAGCTAATCATAGAAGCAGAGTGATTTGAGTTGAACCCATTTTTTTGTGATTTGCATACCCTAGAGTAGTGACCTTTTATTTGGCATATATTACAAAGACTATTTCGAACTGGACATTTGGATCGAATATGCCATTTAAATCCACAGTAAAAACACTTTCTATAAGTAGCCGCTAATGTTTCTTTAGTTTCACTATATGGAACGTTTTCATTTTGAACTTCTTGCTTCAAAGGGACCGCATGATTGACCGGATTGTGGGTTTGTATAGAGTTTACATTCAGAGATTGATTGTAAAGCAACGATTGTTGTAGAGCCATTTCTATTGATCGAGCTTTTTCATATGCCTCGCTTAGGGTCAATAGAGGACTTTCCAAAAGTCTCTGCCTAATATTGGTATCAGATAAACCACGAATAAAGGCATCCCGAGTGAAATCTTCTTGATGCTTTTCAGCAGTAACAGCTTTAAATTTACAATCTTTAGCTAGAAGATTTAAAGCTTGTAAAAATTGGTCAACATTTTCTTCAGATAGTTGACTTCGAGTAGCTAACTTATGCGGATTATAGACTTCATTAACTGGCTTCACATATATATCATTGAGGATTGAAATAGCATCTTTATATGTCACAGCAGCACGAATATACTGGTAGACTTTGGCAGAGATGTAATTATAAAGGATTTTCAATTTATCAAAGTCTTCTTTTCCAGATGAGAAATTAAGAAATTTTGTATACCAGTGTTCCCACTCCAGAGTCGCATTTATAGAGTTTGGGTCAATGTCGAATCGTTCCGGAGCCAGAAAACGATCCATTTATATGAATTAACTGTTTATTAAATTGTAATGAAATGGAGAACCTCTTTTAAGGTTTTAATAAACAGTTAATTATAGTAAATACTAAACACATTAAAACTAATGACAGATAGGAAAGTGAATGTCTATAAACAACATCGGGCAACTAGATCATAATAATATCACAATACGTAAAAGGACATGACAATTTAATAATTATGGGGGATTTTAATGCAGTGGTAGGTGAACGTAGGGAAGAAGCAATGCTATGTTTATTTGGTTTAGACATGAGAAATGACAGGGGAAATAGGCTTGTAGAATTTTGTGACACAAACAACTTAACCATCACAGAATACATTATTTCAACATCATGCTAGAAGACGATACACGTGGAAGATGTCAGGAGATATGAGAAATATCAAATACATTACATTATTATTAGACAACGGTTTAGAAATCGAGTAAAAGACTGTAGAAGCTACCCAAAAGCAGATATAGATACTGATCACATCATAATTATGAAGGCCGCACTTAAATTTAAAAATCTGCAAACAAGAAATAGAAAAAGGTACTTTGACATTGAGAAGCTAAAAGATAAAGATATCCATGAAAGATTTGAAAAAAAGTCAAATGAATTGCTGAAAGGTATTGGGAAAATTTCTTATACTAAAGAAGTAGAAACAGAATGGAACAACATTAAATCCAGCTTAGACTGGCGGCCAGAGATATTCTGGGGTCTACACAAAAAAAAGAAACCATGGATAACAAAGGATACCCTAAATTTAATAGAAGAAAGACGAAAATACAAAAATAGATCAGACAAAACAGAAAAACAGTAAGTAATCGAACAATTGCAGTATAATCTTTTGATTTCCCATGCATTTGATTTAAGGATAAATAGGTTTGACTGTATAAAACTAATGTAATTGAATGATAGAAATATGAATTTTTGATTATTTGACATCATTTAATGCTATTTACCTTCAAATTATAATACTTACAATCACGAAATCAGTATACAATGTTTGCTGTAATTTCTCATAGCCATTTTAAATGATTCTATTTGGCTCAATGCAAATTGTTGATAAAATATAGATTTTTGTTATATGAAACTATGTTTTTTTTGCCCTATACAAATTCGTATTTATAACTAATATCATAATCTTGTTACAGGTTTAGTGGTTGTTACAACTATGGCTGGATATGCAATGGCTCCAGCACCTTTTGAATGGCATGGTTTTTGTTTATCTGTAGTAGGAACAGCATTAATGTCCTGTGCTGCTAATTCTGTTAATCAATTTTACGAAGTTCCTTTCGATGCACAAATGTCCCGAACAAAAAATCGTATTCTAGTATGTGGAAGATTAACGTAAGTCTGGGTTTTGTTATAGGAAGGTATATTTATATAGAAATTTTAGACCGCTACATGCAATGTCTTTTGCAGCTGTTTCAAGTACTATTGGGGTTTTGACGTTGTACTTAGGTGTTAACGGATTAACAGCGGCTTTAGGCTTAAGTAATTTAATATTGTATACTTTAATTTATACACCACTTAAACGCATGAGTGTTTTAAACACTTGGGTGGGTTCTGTTGGTAAGAATTGATGGTTTTGTTGTGATTAGACGATGATGCTGTTTTAGTTGGTGCAATTCCTCCTTTAATGGGTTGGGCTGCATGTGCAAATTCGTTAAATGCAGGTGCATGGCTTATGGCTGCTTTGTTATACAGCTGACAGTTTCCTCATTTTAATGCACTATCATGGAATTTACGTCCTGATTATTCTCGTGCTGGATATCGTATGATGGCAGTCACGAATCCAGGTTTATGCAGGTGAGTAGCACTGCGACGTACAATAGCCATAGGTGCCATGTCAATGTCAGCACCACTTTTTGATACAACTAATTGGTGGGTTGTGTTAGAAAGTGCACCACTAAATTTGTATTTTATTTATTTAGGTAAAGATATTTTAAATATTTTGATATTGTATGATTTCTATCTTTTTAGCATATCGGTTTTATAGTGATACTTCTAGTGCTACCTCAAGGAAGTTGTTTAGATTTTCCTTGATTCATTTGCCGTTGTTTTTGGTATTATTTTTATTCAATAAGAAGAAATGGTTTGTTTTTGAAAAAACTACAAAAGAATACGAAATATCGTGATATATAAGATTGTGATCAAATGTCATTATTTTATATTGTAATTAAATGCCATTTTAATGTTCATTTTTACTGAAAAAGTTGCATAATTAATAATTTGTAGAAACTAGTTCTCAACTCCACAGTAATAGGTTAAAGTATGAATTGTGTAACTTTTTTATGCATGTAAAACATCATCATTAGGTCTTCAGTCCTGGAAGTGGTTAGACATGTACCGCCATTGTTTTCTATTCTGAGCTATCCTACACATTTCCCTGAAATTCCCACAGCTTACATCTTTCACTATACGCGTGCAATAGTCTGTGTACCTCTACCTTTCTTTTTTCCTACCTCTGTTTGTAATATATCATGCAATAGTCCCCAATGCCTTAGAACTTATCCTATCCTTTTATTTCCCCTATTTGTTTTCGTTTTCCACAGATATTTTTCTTTCCCTACTATTTCTAGCACATCTTTGTTCTTAACTTTGTGTCTATGCCGTCGTCATCATACATCTGAAGCGCCATATTTCAAAGGTTTTTATCTTTTTTCTGTTTGCTTCTCCTACTGTTCCCATTTTATAGCGGTACGTGCTATGCTGCACACATATGCTTTCAACAATCTTTTCCTTGTTTCTGTGTTTGTCTTCGAACATAGCAGCCTGCCCTTTCTTGTTAGATACAGCACAGATCCCCTTCTATTGTTTTCTAATTATATACCTTGTTTAAGGGGCATTTAGTGGTATGCAAAGCGGGTTAGACAAACTGATGGCTCTCACGATCCCCCAACCCTTAGACATTTGCTGAATAATAGTTTTCCCATAAATCCTTTTGTACAATCAACATTTGTTGAGAATATTCCAGAACCAATAATACAATACAATACAATCATCTTTATTTCAAAGAATATTCTACAAAGAACTATTAAAGTTAAAGAACAATGGATTGATGAAAAGTGCAAAGAGGTACAAACTAAAATGGAAATAAGAAAGACAGACGAAGCATACAAATTAATTAGAATGAATTTTAGGGATATAAAACCGTATAGCAAAAATATAAGGGACGCACAAGGAAACGTCATTATAGAAAATGTAGAGAAAGTGGGTAGATGGCAAGAATATATAGGGAATTTATACGCAGGAGAGGAACTAACTGCATTAGAACAGGAATCAGACATTGAAAATGATGACTTGGGATTGATGGTGTTCTGGAATTGCGATAGTGTTACAAGATGATGATGATTTTATAGAGAGGGGGACCGGCGCCCTCCACCAAATGTTACAAAGAGAGATGTTTGCACCAAATGTTACATGAGATGTTTCACATAGAGGGACCGGCGCCCTCCACCAAATGTTACAAAGTGATGCTTTTCATAGAGGGGGTTTGTCTACATCAAATGTTACATGGTGTTACAGGAGCGTTTTCGTGACGTATTGCTTCAAACATCATTTGTAACAGGTTAGTGTAGCTAATGGCGCAACGCCGTCTTAGCTACACTAACTACCGGGAATTGTAGCGAGGGGGTTTTCATTGAACCACAACACACACATGTACAATGATTTAAACACAGTTCAAACAACACTTACATCTATTTAACAAATCAAAATAGTTCGTTATACATTTTAAGCCTTAAATCTAAGATACATAAAAAGTGGTACTTACATTATATTTGCACAATTATTAGGGATTATTGATAACTAAGATTATATTGACAACTATCTGAAGAACTAAATACTTTCTCTCTACTACTCTACTACTCTTTACTACTTTACTCTTACTGCCTTACCCAGGACAGTCTCCGGGTTTATATGTATTCTCTTATCTATTTACGGGAATTACTTGTTAATATTATTCTTAAGAAATGATGCTTGGCTTTTCTGGACGTGTCATACTTGCAGTCGGGTTCTTTGTATTGATTTACTCAAGGATGAAGATTACTAATTGGATTTCGCGTAATGTGAATTATTGTAATTTACAGTGATCTAATGTTTTATGAATAACATGTCCGATGTGTCATTATACAATTTCTCAATTTCTAATTTATAATGGTGAAGCCTTATTTGCATCGTAACAATAGCATAAAATAATAAGAAAGGTTGAAAACTGGTTATATTGTAAGAGCAAAATTAAAAGTCCGATGACACAAAATTGTTTATAAAAAGGAGGATTCTTGTTTGACAGACGCTTTCTAAGTTTTTTTTTTGTTTATATGTAGAAGCATACAAGCAAGCTGTATATTAAATATCAACGTGTTATTCCACTTTTACTGGTGAAACATTTATATGGTCGGTAAAACAGTTTGCAAAGTATTACACATTTATATGGTGATAGATAGTTCCTAAAAGCCGGTAATACAGTTACCAAAGTTCATAAGTTACATCGCGCAATGAATAAGGCGAGTGACGCCTCTAGGGGTGGAAAGCGCAAACCTTTTACAGATTTTGGGCGCGGTAATCCACCATGACGTCACCAATACAAATTACATTGCGCCATAACCGGAAATATAAGAAGTTAAATAAACAATTAACAAAAGATCAAATTCGTGGACAATTTAAACACGGTATTACTCACCCCGGAAATCCGACATTCTCCAGGTACGCCTATCATCCTTCCGGGTCGATAATAAAGGTATTGCTCCGGGCTCCGGTGGTGTTAGCTGAGCATGGACATCATGGTCGTGGGCTGCTCCGAGGGTCGTATCAGTCTTAAATGTAGGGGAACGACAGGACAGGTTAATTAGGAAAGACAAAACAAAGATAAGCAAGACAAGGGAATCTACATAGTAAGATAAGATACGCTACCGGCACGACTAATACACTTGAAGATCAAAAGAAAACAGCCACGATTCAGGGCGTCACCCAAACCTCTCCCCACTCTTTGTCTAGTATTGCTCTACCCCTCTAGGGATAAGCACACTGCGCAAGCTCACTACTCTGACGTATCGGAAGCACCGCCTAGTCTATTTAAAAATTCCCGCGTCTCGCGTATTTGAAAATATGGCGGGAAACTTCCGTACACCAAAAACTAACCTAAAACAATGTTTAAGTGGCAATGGCACGTAACAAACGTCCATTTTCAACACTTCCTCCAACGTGGAGTATTTAACCTAAAAACTAAATTCACAAAAGCGTCTACTTAAAAAAATTATAATCACTTAGCGCCGTTATAGATATTCCACGACGCATTTGTGTGAACTTTTGACGTTCTAGGGGTTTTGTTAAGATATCGGCTAGATTCATATCGCTGCTGATGTACTCTAAGTCGATGTCACCATTCAAATATCTTTCCCTAATGAAACAATATCGCACTGCAATGTGTGTGGTCATCTTGTGAAATTCGGGATTCTTAGTCAGTTTCAGAGCGCTTGCTGAATCGACAAACAATTTTGGTTTGCAAATGCGATGACCAAGATCAATTAAAAGACGCTGAAGCCAAATAAGTTCCTTGGCACCTTCACTACTTGCCACAAATTCTGCTTCAGTAGTGCTAAGCGCTACTGAGCGCTGAAGTTGACTGGTCCACGAAACTGCTCCACCGGATATAATTGAAATAACACCCGTTGTTGATCGGCGTGTTGTTGAGCAACCTTCAAAATCCGCATCACTGTATACTAGAAGTTCAAGATCTTGAGGTTTATAGACTATGCCATAATCACTAGTACCTTGCAAGTACTTAAAAATACGCTGAACGGCATACCAATCATTTTCAGTTGGACTTTCTATGGAGCGTGCGGCTTTGCTTACTGCAAAAGCTATATCGGGACGACTTCCTACTGTCACATACATTAAACAACCTATCGCTTCCCGATATGGTACCTGATCTTGAATAGGATTTGAATCTGCAGATCCATTGCGTTCACATGGTGTAGCAACTTTTTTTGCAGTTAACCATATTAAAACGATTTAACAATTTTTTTGTATATGCATACTGGCTTATCATGATGGAACCATCAGAGTTCTGCAGAATTTGAATGCCCAGAAAAGTGTTCACTTCACCCAAGGTGATCTTGAAGCTTTTCTTAAGATCGTTTGTAAAAACAGTAATTTCATCAAGATCGCTCCATGCTACAAGACCATCATCAACGTAAATGGCCACAAGCAGCTTTTTGCCATTTCGTTCACGAGTAAACAGACATGGGTTAGCTTTGCTCTGTTGCATTCCACTTGATTGCATAAACCCAACAAATTTTTCATTCCAACAACGTGGCGCTTGTTTCAGTCCATATACGCTTTTCTTTAAAAAACAAACACGGCCTGTGTTATCATCAAAACCTTCTGGTTGCTTGACATAAACTTCTTCATGAAGTTCACCATAGAGAAAAGCAGTTTCTACATCAAATTGTCGCAACTGTAGTGTATCGCATGCAGAGATAGCCAGCACGCTTCGAATGGTTTCATAACGCGCTACCGGGCTAAACGTTTCATCGTAGTCAAAGCCGCAGGTTTGACCACATCCTTTGACTACAAAACGTGCTTTAAAACGCGTTTGACCATTTGAATCGACTTTATTACGATAGACCCATCGACTGTTTAACAATCTGGCTTCTGGGGGTTTTTCTACTAGTTCCCACGTTTCATTTTTATATTGCGATTGTAATTCCTCTTCCATTGCTTCCTGCCATTTATCAGAATGAACTGAAGATACTGCTTCTCGATAGGAACGAGGGTGAATAGTATCAACAAATTCCTCAGCGGAGAAAACAAAATCATCAGAAGCTGAATAAACATAATAGTCATCAAGATTCTTAGGCTTTTGACGTTCTTCAATTTTGCGTGTCTCATAGCGTTTTTCTTGTGAATCTGATACTGATTCAGATGCAGTTGAATTGATAGTGGTTTTGCAAGGTTTCAAAACTTCCTCCGGAACAACAACCGTTGGAGTCGGTGATAATTCAATACAAGATGTTGAACACGTATGTTCAGGCTTAAAAATTACGTCACGGCTGCAAACAACTTGAATTTTGGAAGGTACATACACGCGATAACCATCACGATCATTAACGTAGCCAACTACTCGACCACCGATAGCTTTGTTGTCAAATTTACGCCGCTTTTGTTTCGGTACATGTACGAAACATTCAGTTCCAACAATGCGTAGATATTCTAGACTATCATATTCTTTACCTCGCCATATCTCAATCGGAGATTTCTGTGCAATGGTAGATTTTCCTACCCGATTTAATACGTGGACAGCAGTTGCACATGCTTCAGCCCAACAAACTTTTGGCATTCGTGACAAAGACAACATCGAACGAGCAAGCTCAAGAATTGTTCTGTTTTCTCGTTCTGCAACACCGTTCAATTGAGGTGTAGTTTCAGATAAAATACCATTTGCAGTAAGAATATTACGAACCTCTTGATTGTCGAATTCACCACCACCATCCATGCGGAGCACTTCAATGGTGTGCCCATACGTCTTTGACTCATTTATATAGGCATTTAGACAACTAGCAACCTCATTTTTCTGTTTCATAAAATACAGTACCCTATATTTTGAAAATTCGTTTTTAAAACAAACATAATAGCGTTTATTGGTAAATGATGAATTTTCTGTAGGTCCCATTACGTCAGCGTGTATCTTTTCACCAACTGATGTAGCTAAATGAGTGCGAGTTCGAAAAGGGAGCCGATGCGCTTTTCCAAATACACAACCGTCGCAAAATTCTCCATCGACAACAGGAATATCGATACCCATGCGCTTTAACACGGTCTTTACTTGGTGCTTGTTAATATGCGCCATCCTTTCATGCCAGACTTGTATACTTTCTTCATTAGTTGCCAAATTAACAATTGCTTCAACCTGTGGTTTAATCATACATCTTTAATACATATGCTCGCCCAAGTTTGTAGCCAGTAAGGGTAGTTATCTTTTCACGACGAAAAATAACTGATGTTTTATCAAAAGTTACAGCATGTCCTAAATCCGTTGAACGAGTTACAGAAAGAAGACTTTTTTCTGCGTCTGGTACAAACCACACATTATTTAAATGACTGCGTTGCCATTTATTATGTACCCAAATTTCTACGTTGATGCGCCCACAACCATAGGCCAGCATAAAGTTCTTAGATTTTGCAATATGAATTATCTTTGGCGGTACAAATTTTTCATACGTCGCGAAAAATTCTTTGTATGGGGTAATATGTTGCGACGCGCCTGAGTCACAAATCCAAACATCACACTTTTTTAGTGATATTGCGTCTTGGGCAGTAAAAACGGACTCGTCAGATTTACCAAATTTTGCACTAATTTGGTTAACTTTTCCGCACCCAGTTACAGTGCATTCAGCTGCCCAATGACCGAGCTTACCACATTTATTGCACGGACGCTTTTTCTTCTGTTCTGCAATAAATTTATCCCGCCGTTTCTTATGATTCGAGGAAACAGATTTGTCTAATTTGCTATTAGACGTATTTGCTGATTTAGCCTTAATCGTAAATGCAGACCCTGAATCATATGATTCAATTTTTCGCAGCTCTATTGCGCACAGTTTTCAGTCAATAGATCTAATTTTGTTTATCTTCTGGAACAACCTCCCAAATATTCCAAAATCTATAAAGCGCGAATCTTTTCTAACGCTGTTAGAACACGTGCGATTAAAACGGATTCATCTAGCTCATTCCGCTTACCACGTTTTAATTCTGCATTTAGATTTTGAAAAGTGTTCGTCACACGTGCAATGAATTGAGCCACATCTTCTACAGAGGTTGGCGCCATGTTAAATAACTCTTGAAATAATCTGTCACGCCTTTGGGTGCTTGTGCGTTCAAACCGAGCACATAATTTGGTCCACATCACTGATGCTGTGGTTGTTGATAGAACCAAATCTACAAAGTTGTTGCCCAGAGTTCCCATTATATTGTTACAGGCAGCAGCATTGCTTGTAACCCAGCTTTCATATTTAGCTTTTTTGGCGTCATTGCCAGCTTCTAAAGTTGGACATTCTTCCGATCCGTCCACGATGCTCGTCAATTTGTTTTGCACAAACAATATTTGCATTTGCCACTTCCATTTAGGACATCCAGAGACATCTTCCAATTTTTCAATGTGCAATTTAATATCAGACATCGGAACACTCATTTTGTCTAGAAAAACAAGTCAATTTGTTTTTTTTACCAAAATCGATTCGGAAATATCAACAAACGTCACTATATATATATATATTTTAAACGTGAAAGATATTCCTTTTACTTATTTTATGCACGCAAACGCATCTGGGCCCATAACCTGATGGTGTTTTGGAATTGCGATAGCATAAAATAATAAGAAAGCTTGAAAACTGGTTATATTGTAAGAGCAAAATTAAAAGTCTGATGACACAAAATTGTTTAGAAAAAGTATTCTGGTTTGACGGACGCTTTCTACGGTTTTTTTTTATATGTAGAAGCATACAAGCAAGCTGTATATTAAATATCAACGTCCATTTTCAACACATAGTAGGGATCAGCAAAGTTCGGTGGCCAGAGGTAGGGGATTTTTGGAGTGGAGACTTTAGGGTAATTCATACAGGAGCAGTGGAAGGAAATTTGGGTGTGGGGATAGTTATGCGGAAAAAGATAGGATACTGCATAGAACATTACTTACAAAAGAACGAAAGAGTACTCATGGTTAGATTAGAATCTAAACCAGTAAACACAGTAATAATACAAATATACATGCCCACTATTACAATTTAAGTGGTGATAGTTCTTACACTTAAAGAGTCGATAAAACAGTTTACGAAGTACGTCGATAAATACAGTTACAAAGTCGGTAATACAGTTTAAGGGTTCATAAATACATCGCGCAAGCGCAATGAGAAAGCAACTTCGCGGGCTGTTAGCAACGCCAATCTTATTACAGATTCCGCGTTGCCAACTACCAATGACGTCACCAATGCAGAATTTATATTGCGCCATAATTCGGAAATTTACATATTTAAAACAATACAAGATAAAAGCGAATAATTTTAACAGAAAGAATACTCACATAAGATATCCGGCATTCGACGGAGTTGCGCTAAGGTAGGCCTCTATTGAAATCCATCAGGGCTCCGTCCCGGAGGAATTAGAGATGATACGCCGACGCTCTACAAAAGCGTTCGGACCAGCTCCGGCCAGCTACGGCAGTCATGAGGTCGTCATCCAGGGTCGTGGAGTCCAGTTCGCCTCGGTGGCTTCAAATTTATCACCTATGTAGGGATCGGATTAGGAAAACCAGGTAAAGGGCGACAACAAAGATAATTAGGCAGGATATCTACATAGGTAAAGATAGGCACGATACGATACCTGACCGACCACACTCCTTGTAGATCAAAGGCAAACAGCCACGTTTAAGAGCGTCACGGAAACCTCTCACCACTTTGTCCCCACTCTTTTTCCTCTTTTACACTAGCGCGAACTTATTCGTCCAACCCTCCCGCGTCGCGCGATCTGCGCAAACTCACTATGACGTAACGGAAGTACGCGTCTAGTCTTTTAAAATTCCGCGCACCGCGTCTTTTGAAATTATGGCGCGAAACCTCCGTACATCAGACTTAACCTAAAACAATGTTTAAGTGCCGATTGGCACGTAACACCACCTCTAGCTACAGTAACGAAGAGGTAGAAGCCATCTACAAAGATATCGAAGACACATTAAAATACGTAAAAGGACATGAAAATTTAATAATTACGGGGATTTTAATGCCGTGGTAGGTGAGGGTAGGGAAGGAGCGGTAGTGGGTTTATTTGGTTTAGGCACTAGAAACGACAGAGGAAATAGGCTGGTAGAATTTTGCGACAAGAACAATTTAATCATCACAAACACATTATTTCAACATCATGCTAGAAGACGATATACGTGGAAGATGCCAGGAGATATAGGAGGATATCAAATAGATTACATTCTTGTTAGACAACGGTTTAGGTAAAAGACTGTAGAAGCTACCCAGAAGCAGATATAGATACTGACCACAACATCGTAATTATGGAGGCCGCACTTAAATTTAAGAGTATCAAAAAAAGGAACGGAAAAAGGCACTTGGACTTAGAGAAACTAAAAGATAAAGATATTCAAGAAAGATTCGAAAAAAAGTCAAATGAATTGCTCAAAGATATCGGGAAAATATCTGATACCAAGGAAGTAGAAACCGAATGGAATAACATTAAATCTAGCCTCGACATGGCAGCCAGAGATATTCTGGGGTATACACAAAAAGAAAATAAGAAACCATGGATAACAAAGGATATCCTGAATTTAATAGAAGAAAGGTCTGGATTATAAATTTTGTGTTAAATTGTGTATCAACTGAATCAATTGTTTAATTTTAAATCTTTGAATTTAGTTTATTTAGTTTAATATGTTTCAAAATTCTTGTGTGAAGTGCAGGTCAGAAATTGGTGATGAAGAGAAATTAGTAATTTGCGATTGTTGTCAGTCAGTTGCACATGAAAAATGTACTGGTTTATCTAGTACAGAACTTCGTGCTGTTTTTTTGCAGAAGAGACTGGTTATATACTTTTGCGAAGTCTGTAGAGAATCCTTTAAACAGGTTCCAAATATTTTGAATAAATTCTCTGTCCTGCAGCAGGAATTGATGGCATTAAAGAAGGAAGTGAAAGAACTTCATGAAAAAGTTGGTTCTGTTAATGCTGAAACAGTTTATCATGAGGTGCATGAGAGAAGAGTACGTGAAAGAAATCTGATGGTGTATAATGTGGAAGAATCTGACAGGGTAAAATTGGAGGATAAGGTGGCTGATGATACAGAATTAATTTCTAAGATGATTCTGAAGTTGGGAATCAAGCAGTCCAATATTTTAAAGGTGATACGAGTGGGTCGTAAAATTGATTGTGATAAACCTAGACCAATTAAACTAGTTTTGAAGGATGCTGATCTGGTAAAAGTAGCTTTGAGAAATAGGAATAAGCTTTCTGATACCATCTATGGCATTAGCATGGATCAAACCCCTATGCAAAGAGAACACTTTCGCAAAATCAAAAATGAACTTAATGAAATTAAACGAAACGGTGGAAATAAGTCTATCGGATACATAAACGGGGTTCCAACAATTGTAAATGTTGTAACATACTGTTTTAATACGCTCTAATAGTTCTAGTATTTCTAAAAATAGTTATTTTCTAGTTTAATTTTAGCATGCTAATTATTAGAATGAAGGTCGTGTAGCATAAATATTCTGCAATTGTAAACCGCTGCAAGATCACCCAAGTAGCGTCCTAACGAAGCTCCAGGAAGATATAATCCAAGAGTTAATTAATTTTTCTAAAGGCACTTTACGTGAAATACACTAAACATGTCAGATTAGTTGCTATCTATGATTAGATGTCAATCATGTTCTAGGATCCTATTTATGTCAGGGTGGTCTGAAGGAATTTTTCAATTAGCGGAGTACTCAACTAAATATTAGTTCCGAGATCTACTTGTGTGGCTATCTTAGTGCAATTGGCAGTTTAATTAATCTTAAAGATTTACGACCGGCGTATCCCTTGTCGAGTATGAGAGCTAGGCAAGGGGTTATTTTTCAATTAACTTAAATGTATATAAGGATGCCAGCCGGTGGGAATGGGGGGTGGTTTATTTCCAGACGCGTTAGAGGTTAAAGCTGGCGGTTACTAGTGATGTGTTTATTTCTCTGAAGTCAAGTGCGTGCCGTTATGTTTCTAAGTTAGTTATTTTTCTGAGTAAGTAATTAGAATATGTGGTATTAACATGAACTCAAGATTACAGTTCTTGTTTTATTTCTTAAATAACACATTACCTACGTGTTTTTCTAATTTGGAGTGCCTTTTTGTAGTTTATCAATGATATATTTCTTTATTAAATACTAACCCTGCCTCATATAGTTTTAAACGTGTTTCTTTAGTGTTTTGGTTACTTAGCGTGATTAAATTTGAATATTATTCTTTACGAGCGACGTTCATAGGAACTTTCCACCCTTAAATATCTTTATCGTACCGACCCGAAGTAGCTCTACCGTTTTTTACCTTCTGATTTACCTCAGTATTGTATACCTTATATATATATCGTGTCTCAAACATAAATTCAAAATGAATGTTTCACATTTAAAATCTCTCGAGCTAATTTACGAGATTGAGTGCAGAAATATTACGCCTGCATCTAATCAAAATGATCGTCGATTACAACTTAGAGCCATTTAGCCCAAGAAATGAAAGGCACTCCCATTTTAAAGAAAATCGTTTCCGATTGGCCTCACAACGTATCTGAAATTAAACTGTCTTTGGACGATATAGCTGGTTTAATAAATAGAATAGATCCTGGTCCCAGTGATATTGAGCTAGGGCGCTTGCTTTCGAGAATAACGCATGCCAAACAGCGTATTGAATTATTGTCCTTATATGACGATGAACAAGCAAACCAAGCTAAACAAAATTTATTGTCGGAAATATTATTACTTGAAGGAATTGTTCTTGACAGACTCAATCCAAACGCAGACGTAGACATATCGTTACCATTTTCAAATCTCGTACTTGCTCCACCTCAACCAGTAGGTAAATCCATACCTGTTTACAAATGGGGTCTCACTTTTCAAGGGTTTGACGCGCAAGTCTCTTTAATCGTCCTTCCTTGACCGAATTAATGATTTCAAAATCTCTCGCCAGTGTACAGATCAAGATTTATTTGTTTCAGCAGGTGACTTGTTTTCCGACTCCGCGTTGATCTGGTACAGGAACATCCGAGACCAAATTTCTACCTGGGAGGAGTTAGTTGCGTGTTTAAAACGAGATTTTCTTCCGCACATCAAAATTATCCTAAGACATGTTTAAGGGCCAATTTGATTGGCACGTAACAAACGGCATACAAGACGTGATAAATGCAATCTTGCATGTTATTAGGCCTCAAAGATAAGTTATCATGTGTGGTTTTTAGGTACGCCTACATTAAAACGTTAATATGCTGGGAATTTACTAGTGCGGGATTTTAAAAATTCCTTGAACCTAACCGAATAAACGTTAAAGCTTTTAAAAACACGTACTATACCGTAACACACTTTATTGGTGAGGGACGAAAAAACCCGGAAAAATGAGGTGTGATAAATAGAGAATGAACTGACAATACTGAGAACATTGTGGTTGGCTTTTAGAGTTGTGGGAAAGTCGTCGTAAAAAGTGGGATTAAACCCAATTATTTAGTTAAATTTAGAAAGAAAAAGTAATTCGTTCGAGCTATCTATAAATTCTGTAAAATTTCAAAAATTGTTTAAGCGCAGAGAGGTAAAATAAAGAGAAACAAAAAATGTTAAAGGAAAAGCGTAGGTACGAGAAATGGAAAAAGAGAAAAATCTAAACACAACGTGGATCGATATCGTGGAGCTTGTTAATATGGCGAACGGTGAAGGATGACAAAAGGCCATAGAAAAACCTTCGGAAGTAATTAGACTAAAAATATGTATTGGTTGGTATTTCTTTTTATGATGCAATGATAAATTTATAACATCTAGGAACTACATTTGCTACTAACATACTGTTACGAGCTACTATTAAGCAACCCGTCAAACACACAAGCGCCGTAAGCACTGTTTATTCTCCAGGAACCGAGAATTCTTCTAGCAATTACTGGAGGATGAATCATTCTTTTAATTCAGAGTATAAATAAGACCGATGACGAAATACAGAGTTTAGACTATATCAGAATGCCGAATATAAATTATATCGTGTAAAGTTAAATAGTTGAGCCTTTGAAAGTCCAAGAGTAAACATAAATGTTTTATTATGTAAACGTGTCTAATGTACATGCAGCTTGTAGAATACATAAATAGACAAAAGTGTAATAAATAAATAGTAGTGTTTTGTGTTGTTAATAGACCTATGCTTAAGAACTAAGAACTAACAACGCGGCAACTTGAATTAGTAAACCAAGTTGTCAATTAGAACATCCCAGAAATAAGAAGCATGGAAGAAAGCTAGTCAATAGCGTCAAAATTTAGACTGAAACCACCCACATTCGCTGGTAAAACACCTTGGCCCATATATTTGAAACAATTTGAAGCCGCTGCAATAGCCAACGGTTGGTGCTACAAAGATAAGGCTATTTCCTTAATAGTGGCCCTACGTGTGTTTGAAAAGCAAAATGCGGAATGGCTGGAAAGACGACGACCGCAGAGATGGCGTCTGCGACACTGGAGCTGCGGTGAAGTTGGTCATATACAGAGACGTTGTACTCAACCAAAGAAACAACCGGTTGAGCTAATGCAGGTCAATGTAAGGGGGCAAACGCCGACAGCACAACGTAGTGCCCCGAAGATTATCATCTGTGCTGCATCGTCGAGGGGAAGTCTGGACAGCATTTATATCGATAGTAGAATTAATGATAGGGTTGTCCGATTACTCGTGGATACAAGAGCGACAAGGACTATTGCGAGACCAGATTTGCTTGGTCATGGAAAAGTACTACCTGTATCGGTATGTCTTCGAACAGCAAGTGTTGAGAAAATTTGTATTCACGGAGAGACTGCCGTTACGTTAGCAATTGGGGACAAACCAATTAATCATCGGGTGTTGGTAGCCGAAATTACAGAACAAGTGATCTTGGGAATGAATCTCATGAGAGAATATGGGTTTCATGTAAACATGAAAGAAAATGTGCTTCGGATAGATGATGATGAGATTCCATTTCAAGGGACGAGTAACCAGACGCATCGTCTGATTCGAATGATTTGTGATATGAAAATACCCGAGGAGGTGGAAATTATAGTAATGGGACGCCCGGATGGTACGCTCTGGGAAGGACAAATATGCATCGTGGGAGCAACTGAATCGGGAATGGGTCAGGAGGATTACTGATTGGAAGAACGCTGGTAAAGTTTCGCAATATGATACCAGTAAGGGTGCTAAACATTAATCCGCATACGGTGACCCTGAAGAAAAACATGATTGTGGGAAGTTGCATTCCAGTATGTCATATTAAACGTTGTGTGGACGATACAAAAGGTAAACCAGTCAACGGTTGCTCACAGAAATTGCTGGATATGTTGATACCTTCGTGTCAAGGATTAAACGGCGACCAATTGGGCAAGGTAAAAGAATTGGATGATAGTGAGAAAAAAAGACTAATGTTGTGCAACACAAGATAAATACTGGAGATGCGCAACCGATAAGACAGCATCCTATGCGGCTTCCTTTGACAAAACGTTAAGGAAGCCGAGCTAATTTTCACCGATATGAAAAACAGGGAGTGATTGAACCCTTGAATAGTTTATGGGCGTTCCCGGTAGTGCTTGTCAAGAAAAAGGACGGACCAACAAGATTTTGTGTAGACTACCGGCGGCTTAACAATGTGACAAAGAAAGACAACTATCCTTTGCTCAGAATTGATGACACCTTGAATACTCTATCTTGGTCTAAATGGTTTTTGACCTTGGACTTGAAAAGCGGCTACTAGTAGGTAAGCTTGGAGCTAAACGATAAAGAGAAAACTGCGTTTACAATTGGAACTGGATTATGGCAGTCCAAGGTGATGCCATTTGGATTATGAAATGCCCCTGCTACTTTTGAACGTTTGATGGAGTCGATACTGCGTGGATTGTCCTGAAAAACATCTCTGGTGTACCTCGACGACGTGATAGTGTTAGGCGAGTCTTTTGAAGAACACCTTTAGAACCTAGACGAGATATTCGAAAGATTAACGCGGGGCAAACCTTACCTTGAGCCCTAAGAAATGTCACCTATTTGGAAAAGAGGTAAAATACCTAGGACATGTTGTTTCGGAGACCGGAATAAGAGTTGACCCTGACAAGATAAGAACGTTACAAGAGTGGCCTACACCAGCAGACATACACCAACTACGCAGTTTTCTAGGATTGTGCACATATTACCAACGTTTTATACTTGAGTTTGCAAACATTGCCACATCGTTGACGAAATTAACGGAAGATGGACAAGAATATAATTGGAATTACGACTGCCACAGTGCATTTGAACAACTGAAACGGCTACTAGTTACAGCACCAATTTTGAGTTATCCACGGATGGAGAGGAAATTTGTGTTGGATACCGATGCCAGTAACACAGCTATATGTGGCGTTCTTTCTCAAGTGCAGGACGGACAAGAAAAAGTTTTTGGGTATTTCAGTAAGGTCTTGTTGCGGCCAGAAAGGAACTATTATGTGATAAGAAGGGAGCTGTTGACCGTCGTCAAATCCGTAGAGCACTTTTATAAGTACTTAAACGACCGTAAATTCCTGTTGAGAACAGACCATGCTGCACTAAAATGATTACTGCAGTTTCGGAATCCTGAAGGACAAGTTGCAAGGTGGATAGAGCGGTTACAGAGATATGACTTTGGCACAGAACATGTAACACCCAAAAACCTTTTTAAATTAATTTAATTTTCAAATAATATTTTCGGCCAATCACAAATAGTTCTATCTAAAATATAACCTATCAATAACCATGAATTAATACAGTTGTCCAATCCTAGTTCGACTTTGGGGTGACAATTGACACTTTAAATTAACATAACCTATCAACTGAACTCTAACATCCCGTGAAATGTAGAAGATTTTAAATTAGGCGCCAAAGAGAAATACTAATTTGTTCTAGATAATTCTAAAACCGGAAATACGTAATAAAATGTTATTTTTTGTGATATCTATAAAAATATTAACAGGAAATAGTTCAGAATATTGCAAAATAACTTAAATTTAATTATAGGACAGGTTCAATTAGCAATTGCAATAATAAAAATGAATTTAACCATTAACCTGAAAACACGTGTAGGAATGATATATAATTGTGCAATATGGAAGGTTTGTATTTGGCCAGAACAATCACGTGATAAAAGGTATATAAATAGTGGAATGAAGAAATTAAGACACACTCAACACACAAAGACAAAAAGACAATACACAAAGGCAAAAGATGTACGAAATAAAATAAAAAAAAAGTAATTGACACATAGTTGGGGCCAGTTATGCTGCAATGGCGCGTAACTATCGTGGTTATTTGACCGCATAAATTAAAGTGAAGTATAAGTAAGATATATAAGAAGTGAATACGGGTATTCCAGAACGATTAGTGGAGTTAAATAATGAATAAAGGACAGTATAATTAGACGATGAAAGGGTTAAGTTGTAGGGCGGTTAATAGTTAGAGACGCCGGCTTGTTAACGACATAGAAGATGATAACTCAACACACTTTCATGGCTCAATTTTGATTGATTGGTGGACGTTTGTATTTTGGAAGTTTGACTCCAAACCGTGAGGTGGTATAGAAGTAGCGAGATATCCAGAGTTCCAAGCACTAAAGTTACTAATAATTGTATTAACAGTTTTAAACCTGGTGAGAATAAATTACCTTAGAGGCCTTGTTTAGGATGAAGCAATAGTGGGTATTACATACCCAACACTGGTATTGAGTGAATCTTAGCATACATGGTTCGAGAAAACGGGCGTGTATATGTATGCATACACGTGGTGTTGTAAGTATGAACGTTGATAAAATAATATATGATTTTATATGCATATGTTAAGTTGCTAGACTAAGGTTGGAATTCTTGAACTTTATTAACGTTATTACTTTTTGTTATGAGTTTATAGAGAATATTAAGAGTTCTTGGCTATGTTTCAGTTGAAAGCCAAGCTGTTTAAATATAAAATTTGCAATGTGTAGTAGAATGTAATTACCCGATTTAAGGGGGTTTTAGTTAAATAACGGATATTAATTTTATTGCATTCAAGTATGTCAATATAGTAAATGTATATAGTTATATCACCACATTTAAGGTTATTAAATTCATTACTTCATAATTTTGAGATCTATAATTTAAAGAGGTTTGTTCAAATACATTTAAGGTACAGATACTTTGTAAACCTTTGGGTAAGTTAACTCACCAGTATCGGTTTCAGAATTCTAGGCCTACCCACCCGGGACATGTCCATGTATTCTCCGCTTTAGAGTAGTCAAGGCGTTTGAAGAAAGTAGAGTAAATACTATTGGAATAGGTAAGTGGACCCTTATATTGCAATTTTGAACTATAAAAAGTGATATAGAATTGGTATTCGATTATATATGTATTAGGTAACTCGTGTTACAGGCGGAAAAACTACTAAGTGTATCTTTTCCAGTCAAATTATAAAATGGGGGCGGCCTGTAAAACAAAATTTAAAGGGGGGTCACCGGCACTAGCTAGCGGAAGGTCGTGGATCATATAGAGGGTTAAAATTTTGAAAAAAAGGGTTAAATTAATTTATAATATACTACAAAAGATTTGGCACTTACCTTTCATAAAATATTGTGGCTTAATGACAATTGCCAAGGGCGCCAGACAAGTCGAGAATGTCCAAATGTTCGTACAAAACCTTGAGAGACTTGTCATCCCAAGGAGTATAACCTTTAACATATATTAAGGGATTTTTCCTATTAGGTTTTCTTTCTATGTGACCAGCTGAAAGGCACAAGAAAGTTTTACGAGGATTTCCAGTAAGCGGATAGAGCCCACGGCAAGTTCCGATGGAAAATGGCTCGTAGTTGAGGAAATCTCAAAGGCTAAGCGGCTAGTCGAACTATTTGCTCTGGGTGGAACATGAGCTGTGGGTCGGGGTTGGACTGCGACCAAAAATATAAAGAATATGGCGCCACCGAATTTTTCTATACGAAGAAGACCTTACTTAAGTCCCTTGTACAAGGCGAATGCGGAAACCTTTATCCAATTATCGCTATACAATCTATTACTGCAACACAATCCCTAAAGTTTTTTACCTTATGGCTCGACTTTGACCTTTATACTTCACTGCTACACCTGTGAACAGATTAAACAAAGAATAGCACTGTTTGTGCCTTTATACCCAAAATTTAAAAATTTAATTTGAATCAACGTTCATTCAATTCCAATTAAAAAGAATAGTCTTGACCAAAATAAAAATCTATTCCTTCAGTATTTAGTTATTGTGCTATTTACAAAACATCTTTTTCCTTTAATATAATTTTGATTAATTTAATTCTTGAAAATATTTACAAAAGTACTTGGTATAATAAGTACTTTCCAGTTTTAAAATATGGTCATTTCTATTAGAAATATCTAGCCAAATTTTACTTAAAAATGAGTGAGCCTGAGTTTACTTTCTGAATAATTAACTATATGTAACAATTTCGGTTGGTTTGAGTAGATCTACTATAACCTCACAAAAATACTCCACTCAGCTATTAGTGAAATATGAAACGTATAAGTTTAATTTCTAATGATTCGAGTAAATCATGTTTCAAATAATTATATCAATTTTCATAAAAGGTAGAATTTAACTTTCCTTATCTCATAATGACATCTTCCGTAATTTCAATGTATTAATAAAAAGATTTAAAATGCAAAATTTACAGGTTCCTGTTGCTTAATATGAAAAATATATAGTCTGTCATCACCTACTTTGAAGTTCAAATCACTTGATTAAACAAAAAATTATCTATCTGCTATATCCATAATACAGCGGACATACGAAAGCAAATTTACATACCAGATGTTCATCTGATGGAAAAATACCTGCTAGGCGTCTTGCTTCAGCATTTAAATAAAGGAAATCTCCAATTCAGTACAAGCAAATTTGCTACTTATTGAAGCTCCAAACCATACCACGGCGTCCATAATAACTAATCGATACTCGCCAAATCCACATTCGTACAAAGGTTAAATTCTTAAATTTCCTACTTGTATGTTGATTAAATTTACGTTAAACAAAAGTTCTGTTAACTAAAAGTTGCATATTATTTCCAAGTTAAATATTATTTCCTAGTTGCATGTTCCAATGGCCCTTCAACCAAAATAATTCCTCGTCATCTGCGAGCTATTTTCCAGCAAGTGGACAATAAAAGTGAGCTTCGGAGACGACATTATCTCACGAAAACAATTTTAAATCGCACGTGCTTCCAACACGTAGATTTCTCAAACGTCATCGTCCTTGTGTCCAAGGAACAATTCGACTTCTTCTGACGACAGCTGTATTGGAAGTGATCATATCATGCGGGTTACCGCCTGGCAACAAGCCCAACGTTACAATCGTCTAACAGAGGAAGCTCTAAGAATGACACTAATAGAAAAGTATTTTTTGTCACCGCATAAATTAAAATTTGAATTGAAAGCTAATATTTTATTGGACAATATGTAATATTTATTTAGTGGATTGTGTAGCATTATTATGCATTATTAAATAAATAGATTAAATTTCTGTAGACATAATGATAGAAAATAAAATCGTTACACAAGGACAATTGTTTCTTTTAATCACTTCCTCACTTTTACTACTTATAAAACTTCCATGATAAAAAAAATAAAAAAAGACTATTGACTTAATCAACGGCAAACAAAACTATTTAATTTACAGAGCAAGAAACGTGAACCTCTTACATTCATTGATTTAAGTTAGAAATATAAGTGAATAAGTGACTATGGAATTTATGAAAATTTTGAGTACATAAGTAGTTATCAAACACTTGTATATGAAAGAAACTTATATTATAAATCGTACACTAAATTAATCCTACGGTTTATGGCCAAAACGTCCTAACAAACAAACTAACTAAAATTGGTCATGCTACTTAACTACAAAAACTTACTTACTAAAAATTGTCCATTGTTTGAGGGTTTGTTTTCCAACGTATAGCAGTTCTTAAATTTGGGGAGAGAATCTCGCTTGTTGCTTCTGTTTGTAATGTTTAAAGAATTGACTGGCACACGAACCCGGCAGAATTTTTGACAATATCACTTACTTGTGCGTCACACGCCTACAAGTTTTTAAATATTTATCTTGCATCACTATAAATCCACGAACATCTGGGTATAACCCTCGCGAAACTGGAAGAGTTATCGCTCCTTTGCAATTTTTAATATCGTGATACGAAGTGAAATATTCTATCTGTGCTACCGGAGAACGCTACCCGCAAACCACGTTTCTCTCTACTTCTTGACCACGGACGGTCCCATTGGAAAAACTCCCTGTCTTTGGCTAAAGCCTTCAATTATATAGACTAATTCCTACTCTAATAATTATGTACGTCATTTTCTGCTGTCCAATGACTGAACAGAACCTCCCACAAAACAAGATTTCAGAAACCAAATCCAACCCCTTTTTAGATGAGAATCACGGAAGCAATTGTTTTCCCAAGGGTTTAAATTATATTTTACCTTCTACGAATTACTTAGTTATTGCAATGTGGAACCTATTTATGGCGACAGCAGTCTGCCCTTAACAAAGACCGGCTAACCTACTTGAGCCGAAATGGATTTTAAATACAATGGATGTCTCTAGACTACTTAAAATTACTTGTAGTATTTGAACAAATCAAATTGGAAATAGTTTTGCGCTATTTATAATATTTTGTTTTGTCTAACCCGCTGTCAATCAACGAAAGTATTAAGAAGGTTAAGCTTTTCAAACTGAAATTGGTTTTCTTTATTTACGCTAAAAAGGTACTATTACATTTTAATTTTATCGGATTTGTCAGTCTGTAACCGACCTAAACTTTTAAGAAGTTTATTGTATTTGACTTACGAGGGTCTAGAGCTTTAAATGATAACCTGCCGTTGGAATTTACTAGCCTGAAGCTATCGGTAAATGTGGTCTTTTATTATAAAGGATCCTAAATAAAATGAAGTGATTTATTGGTGTAAATTTTTGTTTATACTTTATTCAAGTTACTGAATTTTAATTAATTGATTTGTTTAATTGTTTACATTACAAAATAATGTTACACTCGGTCCTTGATTCTTTGACTGATACAGGTAGGTCAGAACAGAAGGGTGAAGTGTTACAAACATCGTGTAGGAACTAGCCATCGGAATGCAGACGCTCTGTCAAGGAGACCTTTTCCGGTAGACTACAATCATTGCTTCAAGATGGAAGAAAAAATAAGTGTCATCCATAGAATGACGGTAACCGATGGTACTTGGCAACCCGAAAGAATACGAGAAGACCTGGAGAATGATGCCGTATGGGGACGTATTATTGAGTGGAGAAGTAGAGGACAACGACCAGCTTGGAAAAAAAATTAGTATTTCAAGTAGGGGCCTGAAGGCATATTGGACAATGTGGGACTCCTCCGTGATTGAAAATAGAATCTTGAAACGACGCCTGGAATGTGAAGATGGCACTGAGAGACTTCAAGCGATAGTGCCGAGAAGCAGAGTGCCGGAAGTGTTGTAGCACTTGCATGATGGTATTTCCGGAGGGCACTTTGACGTGAAAAGAACTTTCGAAAAAGTGAGAGAAAGATTCTATTGGGTGAACTGCAGAAAAGATGTGAAGGAGTGGTGCCGGAAATGTGAGTTGTGTGCTTCTGGAAATAGCCCGGTTACAAAACGGAAAGCCCCAATGAAACAGTATAACGTGGTGAATCCTTTTGAGAGAGTGGCCATTGATGTAGCTAGTCCGTTTCCTGAATCAGAGAAGAGAAATAAATACATCTTGGTTGCAATGGATTATTTTACCAAATGGCCAGAGGCATATGCTATACCTAACCAAGAAGCCGAGACGGTTACAGATGTGCTAGTGATGGAGTTGTTTTGTCGCTTTGGAGTTCCGTTGGAATTACACTCCAATCAAGGTCGGAACTTTGAATCAGCGTTGTTTCAGAACGTCTGCAAGAATCTTAGAATTAGAAAGACTAGAACCACGCCACTTCATCCTCAATTGGTTGGAATTGTTGAAAGAATGAACAGGATGTTAGGAAAGTACCTGGCCTAAGTTGTCTCTGAACATCAACGAGACTGGGATCAATATTTACATTTGTTCCTACTGGCGTACCGATCTTCGGTACATGACAGCACAGGATATGCTTCCGCTTGCATGATGTTAGGACGTTATTTGCGGCTACCGTGTGATCTTCAGCTTGGATTTAAACCTGGAGAAGAGATCGTAGGTGAAGATTACGTTAGTAAGTGATGGCGAGGGGTGACTCCTTAGGCCTCTGACGCAGTTCTTCAGCCTTGGTTGGAGACCCTTCTTGTAGTGGACCAAGTACAAGAGGTTTGCTTGGTATCGCACTGGTAGGATATCACTTCCAAAATAAAGAAATGTGCAGCTAATTTTATGCCTTTATTTACGGGTAAAATAACTAACATTGTAGCACACAAAACAATTATATAAGGTATAATAAGGAATCGCGGATTACATAAATCTTATGTTACATATGTCGCTAAAGCACGCTGGGGTGCATCAATATTAAGAGCGCGCAGCTTATCATACGAGTGCCTGACGACTACTGTTATGCATTTTATATCATTTTTGATGACATACGATCACTTTACATTATTTTGGTTAGATATTTACATTATCAAAGTTCCTTTCCTTGCGTCCTAACCTATAACAAGTTGAAAATGCAAGGCATTGTCGCAACGAACTTCCAAATGTAGACTTACTTTAAAACAATTTAAAGAAATTAAAATTATTATGTTGTAATAATTATAAGTATTCAGATAAAATACAAAAATTTATAAACAACAAAAGAGACATTTTAATATATTTTATTTTATTGAATAAACATTTTAAAAGCTATATATGTGTTTGTGTATGTATGTATGTATGTGTGTTTGTGTGTGTGTGTGTAAATAAGGGGACATTATATTTCGATTCAGTTTTTTCAGAGGATTTTAAATATGTATCGCACATTAATTTTGGACCTATTTGAAATTTCTGATAAAAATTAATTCCCCGGGGGGGTCGGGTATCCGTGGTCAGATTTTGTGGGGGGTACCATATTTCGACTCAGCTATGTTAGGGGAGTCCAAATATGTATCGCACATTAATTTTGGACCTATTTGAAATTTTTGATAAAAATTAATTCCCCGGGGGGGTCGGGTATCCGTGGTCAGATTTTGTGGGAGGTACCATATTTCGACTCAGCTATGTTAGGGGAGTCCAAATATGTATCGCACATTAATTTTGGACCTATTTGAAATTTTTGATAAAATTAATTCCGCGGGGGTCGGGTATCCGTGGTCAGATTTTGTGGGGTACCATATTTCGACTCAGCTATGTTAGGGGAGTCCAAATATGTATCGCACATTAATTTTGGACCTATTTGAAATTTTTGATAAAATTAATTCCCGGGGGTCGGGTATCCGTGGTCAGATTTTGTGGGGGTACCATATTTCGACTCAGCTATGTTAGGGGAGTCCAAATATGTATCGCACATTAATTTTGGACCTATTTGAAATTTTTGATAAAATTAATTCCCCGGGGGTCGGGTATCCGTGGTCAGATTTTGTGGGGGTACCATATTTCGACTCAGCTATGTTAGGGGAGTCCAAATATGTATCGCACATTAATTTTGGACCTATTTGAAATTTTTGATAAAATTAATTCCCGGGGGTTGGGTATCCGTGGTCAGATTTTGTGGGGGTACCATATTTCGACTCAGCTATGTTAAGGGGAGTCCAAATATGTATCGCACATTAATTTTGGACCTATTTGAAATTTTTGATAAAATTAATTCCCGGGGGTCGGGTATCCGTGGTCAGATTTTGTGGGGGTACCATATTTCGACTCAGCTATGTTAGGGGAGTCCAAATATGTATCGCACATTAATTTTGGACCTATTTGAAATTTTGATAAAATTAATTTCCCGGGGGTCGGGTATCCGTGGTCAGATTTTGTGGGGGTACCATATTTCGACTCAGCTATGTTAGGGGAGTCCAAATATGTATCGCACATTAATTTTGGACCTATTTGAAATTTTGATAAAATTAATTCCCGGGGGTCGGGTATCCGTGGTCAGATTTTGTGGGGGTACCATATTTCGACTCAGCTATGTTAGGGGAGTCCAAATATGTATCGCACATTAATTTTGGACCTATTTGAAATTTTTGATAAAATTAATTCCCGGGGGTTGGGTATCCGTGGTCAGATTTTGTGGGGGTACCATATTTCGACTCAGCTATGTAAGGGAGTCCAAATATGTATCGCACATTAATTTTGGACCTATTTGAAATTTTTGATAAAATTAATTCCCGGGGGTCGGGTATCCGTGGTCAGATTTTGTGGGGGTACCATATTTCGACTCAGCTATGTTAGGGGAGTCCAAATATGTATCGCACATTAATTTTGGACCTATTTGAAATTTTTGATAAAATTAATTTCCCGGGGGTTGGGTATCCGTGGTCAGATTTTGTGGGGGTACCATATTTCGACTCAGCTATGTTAGGGGAGTCCAAATATGTATCGCACATTAATTTTGGACCTATTTGAAATTTTTGATAAAATTAATTCGGGGGTCGGGTATCCGTGGTCAGATTTTGTGGGGGGTACCATATTTCGACTCAGCTATGTTAGGGGAGTCCAAATATGTATCGCACATTAATTTTGGACCTATTTGAAATTTTAATTTTCCCGACGGAATATCGCGGGGGCACGGCGTCCCCGTGGCCCGATTTCAACTGACATCAAAACTTAAGCTCAGGACACCGAGCTGAATCGATTGATGTATCACACATTGATGTCCGACCATTAGAAAGGCCTCGGACGGACAGACAGACGGACGACAAATCGATTTCATAAACGAACGAAGTTCGTTGACAAATATATACAATTTTGGATATTGGAGAGTGTGCGCGCAAGTGCCTTTTTGTGTTCGTGGACAGTCGAAGTCGAGCATCGAACAGTGCATTATTAGCTTGGCAACGGGAGTGACCGTACAACAGTTCGGTGTGCTTGATCATGGCGTTTTCATTGGTGAAAACATTTCAAGAATAGTGAACTTTGGTTTTATGCAATTCACGGCGGTAACGTGCAAAAAGCAGATTACAGTCCACTACAATTTTCATACCAGCGCAACTGGAGACCATTACAGGTTAGTGTATTTTTTAATCGATTAATTGTTTTAAAATGCTGTTGGTCGATAAAAACACATACAACTACTGTCCAAACAGGTTAAGGAAGGAATGCAAACCCCTCGTTCACTATAACTAAAGGCGGGTTTACATCATAAAGAAATACGACTTAACAATAACTAAAGGCGGGTTTACATCATAATAAGAAATTCACCTTAACAGTAAGCTTCGTGAAAGATCAAATAGCATTCACGAAGTGTTAAAAAGAATTAATGATGTAGTGTACCGGATCAGAAGATCTCCCCGTGGTAAACCGAAAGTGGTACACTTTGACCGTTTAACATCTTATGTTGGCAACAACCAGGGGGGACTTGAGTAATAAGAATGGTGTGTGAAGAGTTATTAATCGTGAGCCGAATGTAGATTTTGAGAATTTCATGGCTAAGGCGAGATTTGGCATTGTTGTTGAAAAACAGCAAGGTCTGTTTAGAGCACCAGAAGAGTATTCCCTTGCACATTGCGTAGCTCAAGATCTGGACATGTCGAAAGGAATAGCTGTTATTTTTAAGAAAAAGTTTGGATGTGTGGATAAATTAGTACAACAGCAGCCAACTGTAGGAAAAGCTTTGATTCTTCAGGATAAAAATTTTTATGTTTACTATTCTTACGGTTTAAAACGCGAATTCTTACGTTTAAAAGTTCATAAACACATCGCGCAAGCGCGGAATAAGCGACATCACGGGCTGTTGGTAACGCTAATCTTATACAAATTTGGCGCGCCCATCTGTCAATGACGTCACCAATGCACAAATTTAATACACAATTATCGGGAAATATAAATTTAAGGCAATAGTTTATCACAACGAACAAATTAAGCTATTAGAGTACTTACATAAGAAATCCGACGTCCTGCGGGGTTAAGTTAAAGTTGGCTTCTGTTGGAATCCATCAGGGCTACTGATGGCCCTTTTAAGGCAATTAACGGAGAGTACGACTAACGTAATGGCTGGAGCCCCCTTTAGATAGTTACAGATGGTGACTGCCCCGGTGCTGTTGGCGGAGCATGGCCTCCAATTTGTTCTCCGGGTCGTGCAGTACGGTTCGCCCTAGGCGGTTTTCAAATTTCTTCTACCTATGTAGGGAAAGACGGGAACATGGTATAAGGGCGACAAACAAAGATAAACAAAGGCAAGGAAGTCTACATAAATAAAGATAACGATACGTTACCGAAAACGTCCACTGCACTCGAAGGTTCAGGCAAAAAAGCTACGTTCAAGCGTCTCACGAAAACACTTCCCCCACTTTTGTCTTTCACGCGTCGGCGCGAAGTTATTCGTCCAACCCACTATTGACGTGACGCACCGAGTCTTTTGAATTTATGGCGCGAAACTTTCGCACATCAAAATTAACCTAAAACAATGTTTAGTGCCACTTTGGCACGTAACAATCGCTACAAAGCCACAAAAGAAAAAACATAAAAAAAGAAAAAATCAGTACAGTAACAGCTTAAAATCTAAGTCCTAACTACCCTACGTAAAACCTAACTTAAAACCTACAAAAATGTTTATATAAGGCGCCATCTGGTTTTTTCGACCGATAACACGTCTACCGAATTACCAGGAAACGGAAAATGTAGCCCCATTGTCATTGACTACACTAATAATTGACAGCACAGATTTGTCGGGGAGCATGAAACACTACTTAAAGTAAAACAAATGCGACAAGTCGCCTAACCTATCTAAACTAAAGCTAACATTAAAGTTTTTACGTGCTAACACACATGAGCGTTGCATCAAAACTGTTCCTTGTTGGCAAAAAGTGCCCAAATTTAAAAATGTTCAACAGAGTGCGTTAGTCTACACTCTAGCAAATTTTTGTTACTGGTACTTTGGTTTACTAACGATACACATCAAAACTTGTCCATGACATAGTTGTGAATCAACAAATTTACCAAAAGTACCGCCCTACTAAATCTTTATATCGCTAACCTAACAAATTACATTTCTACATCAGGTTAGCTTTTTCACTTAAATTTCAAGAAAAATAATTCCCACGTCTGGTCATAAATACCAAACGTTAGGAAGATAAAAAGATAAGACAAGATCTCAAATTGTTGTTAAAGATAATAGATAAGATAACGATATTGAGCTTAAATTATTATTTGAGATACTGGGTAAGATAACGCAATATTAAGCTAAAGTTATTATTAGAGATAGTAGGTAAGGTAACGCGACATTAAACAAAAGTTATTACTAAATATAATAGGTAAGATAACGCGAAATTAACTAAAGTTATTACTAACGGTAGTCGGTAAGATAACGAGAAATTAAACCAAAATTATTACTATAGGTAATCGGTAAGATAACGATATTAAAACTAAGGGTATTATCTAAGATAATAAATAAGATAAAGATATTAGCCTAGTTATTATCAAAGATAATAGATAAAGATAACGATAGAGTGGCTCCGTGGAGCCGTTAAATGGGCATTTCTCGTACCCTCTAAGAAGAGCGACCTGTGAAGCAGGCCCGTTTACAAGAAACGGCACGAGGGACCGGCAAAGGCATTTGGGTGCATCCCTGCACCCGACGTTAATCGATATCGGTGATACAATCACCTGATACCCACACGATATATATATATATATATATATATATATATATATATATTACTCATATTTAGACCAGGGTAGAAAATTAAATAATCACATCAAATAATTTTAATCACCGTGTATAAGGAATTTTATTAGATAATACGCTTTATTAAAACACCGTGGAGAATAAAAATTCATTCGTTTCAGTAAAAATAAGAGATTTAAAATCATGTACAAGACGCTTTATATCAAAAAAAAGCTCTGCATGTAATGTAATTATTCCTAAACAAAAGAGAAATTACATGCAAAATTTATCTTAATTAACCCTATTTTAAGTAACCGGTAGTAAAACAAAGTGTACACATAATAATTAATATTTAACTTGTATTCGCTAAAAATGAAAGGATAGAAGTCAATTTTAATTGAAGTTAATTGAATCGTTAGTAACAGATAATATCTATAGAAACTTGTAAAAACCCAATAAAAAGCAAATCCTAGAAGTGTTAGTTAGAAGTAGGATGTTTGAACACACCTGCGTATTTTAAAAGGCAATTTCAGTTTAATTTGTTTAGATAAACATGTCGATTCTAAGGATATTGGAAGCGGTCAGATGCTTTAGCACGAAATACAAAACAGGGTTTATTTAAAAAGCTCTGAGAATTAATATTATTTTGAACACCTGCGTAGTTTAAATATCACGTACGGCGAAAATTGTGTAGATAACAAATGGTTTCAAAGAATCTTGGAGAAACCGGGGCTTAATATTCACGAGAATGTGCGATACGGGGTTATTTAACCCAGGTAGTCCACATGGACTAAAATATAATCGATAATAAAGAATATCAATTTGCACCAATACGAACAGGTTAGAAAAGGAAAGAGAAAATGCGTCAAGCAAAGACACATATAGTAAAAGGCGTGATTTAAGCAACGTCACGAGGGTTACAATTGGTTGAAAATAGGATGCAAATATCAGAGGTAGAAACAACAATTTCTGTACAAAATTAATTAGTTTTTCTCGGACATGTTTGCGTACCGTGTGAGAATTTCTGAGATTTAAATGGGGCGAGTGAAAAATTCGTAAAAACCGACGCGCGAGCGACGGACTGGGAACATAGAATGAGAAATTCTTTAGAATTACCCGTTTTGGGGAACAGACCGACAGACAGGCTTTTTGCTATATATACCGAGGTGAATATAAACAAGCTCTCTTAGACTTTTGACTATTCGATGCGTTAAAAGCTCTTACATCCGCGACTTGATTGAAGATGTTAAACAGTGCATTTTAGTTTGATAAAATAATTTAAAGTTTGCTCGTATATTTTAGTGATTCATAATAGTTTGTTATTTACGTGCTAACATGAATATACTTCAGTGCACTTAGATACAAGGTAATAAAATTTAGTATCACTGTTCCAATTAGCAAAATTTACGACAAATGTATACACAAAAGTAGGCAGTTTTGGCGTATATTGGTGAAAGACGCTTGAATTTCTTTGCTATTTTTCGGGGGTGTTAATAATTAAATGGTTCAAATACGTGTCTGGATCCACGAAACAAGGGTAAGATATACACAGATGAGTTCCGGAAAAGCCCAGAAACAACTTTAAATAAATGGTGATGGAGAAAATTTTAAAAGCGTTGAGAATTAGAAGCCGTAAATATAATCCTGTTGGAATGGTGTGATTAACTAAAGGGACGATGTACATTGAAGCTACGAGGACAGTAACCTTCAGGTAAATTATACTATTTTGTTTGACATTTTGGTGTGTGTTGAATTACTTGATAATTGATTTACTTTAAATGGACATTAGTGAAATTGTACTAACCATAAAATTTTAATGTTAAGATGAAATTTGCTTGTTTAAGTAGAAAGGGTATTTAGTATTGATGTTCTGGATTATGATGAAATTTTAGGTATGTCTTTGAGCTCAATTAGACGAACCTGGTTAATTAACGTAAAGGAGTGGTAGATGCTCCCTTTTTACTCTGCATATATTGTTATAGTAATTAGTAGGCATCCTACAAGGACTTTAATTCTGGATGCACGTTAAAATGATAATAAAATTAATCTTGAAATTCTTTTTAAAACTGAAATTTATGCTGAATTTTAATCTTGAAATTTTAATGTATTGTGAATATTGATGTAAATAGAGTTGACGTTGATGTTTGTGGTAGGAATGTGTTTGTTTTTTTTATGTATGAGGATGAAAGTTATATAGGGGAGCAGCCGAGGCGATTAACAGAAGAAAGTCAACAGACCAGGTAATTCAAGAGGTTTCACAGCAATATATTGCTGTGAAACCTACAAAAAGCCTCACCAGAGTAAAAAAAAAAATTCGAGCCTTTCGAATTGGGCACCAAGATTTGCTGTGATTCTCGCCCTTTTGAATCTTTTCTGATAATCGCCTCTTTTTACTCTTTTCGCCTCGGCTGCTCACCTAGTTTAAACTTTCATCCTCATTCATAAAAAAAAAAAAAACACATTCCTACCACAAACATCAACGTTAACTCTATTTACATCAATATTCATAATACATTAAAATTTCAAAATTAAATTGCAGCATAAATTTCAGTATCATAAAATTTCAAGTTTAAATTTGTCATCATTTTGAATTTGCATCCAGAATTAAAGTCCTGGTAGGATGCATACTAATGTAGTTAACAATATGTGCAGACCTAAGTCTGAATAAAAGGGAGCATCTACCACCCCTTGACGTTAATTAAACAGGTTAGTCTAATTGAGCTCAAAGACAGACCCAAATTTTCATCATAATCAAAACATAAACTGCTAAATACTCCTTTCTACTTAAACAAGAAAATTTTACCTTAAAATTAAAAATTTGTTGTTTATACAAATTCACTACTGTTCATTTTTTTTTAATCAAACAAATATAAAGATATTCAACACACACCAAAACATCAAAGGTCGAACAAAATTGTATAATTTACCTGAAGGTTACTGCACTCGTGGCTTCAAAGTACATCGTTCTTGCTAATTTCACCATTCCCACTGGGTTATGTTTACGTCCTCAGATTCTGACCGCTTTTAAAATTTTTCTACACCACCATTCATCTAAAATAGTTTCAGGGCTTTTCAGGAACTCATCTATGTATATCTAAATCTTGTTTTGTGGATCCAATCACTATTACGAATAACATTTGATTATTAACACCCCCGAAAGTTAGCAAAGCAATTCATAATTCGTTCACGCTATACAAAGCGGCATACTTCAATGTATTTATTTATCGCTTATCAATTTTAGATAATTGGTACAGTAATACCCGCAAATATAACTAGACTTTATTACCTTATCTATTTTGTGTAAGTGCACTAAAGCATAATAACTTGTATCGTAGCACGTATTCTGCTTGAAGTATGGTATAACAGCAAAAAATAAAGAGCAAACTGTTTTAAAGTATTGAATAAAAATCGAAAATCTAAGAGAGCGAAACTCCTATAAACACGGGTTTATATAATAGCGCGCTTGCACGTCGGTTTTGTCCCTCAACGGACAATTCATCGAATTTCGCATTCTATGTTCCCTTTTCGACAGCTCGGCACGCGATTCTATTAAATTTGCACACGCGCCAGTTGAAAATCTAAGAAATTTTCACACGTCGCGCAACGCGTCTGCAAACAATTAATTAATTTTGTATAGAAATTGTTGTTTCCACCTGTCATATCTGCCTCTTATTTCAACCATTCGCAAACCTAGTGACGTTGCTCAAATCACGCCTTTTATTATTCGTGTCTCTGCTTGACGCGTTTTTCCATCCCTTTCTACCTTGGTCTGAGTGGTACAAATCGATATTCTTTATTATGGGCTATTTGAATCCACGTGGACTCGCTACGTGAGTAAAATAACTAAACATCCGACCGTTTCCAATAT
Source organism: Platerodrilus igneus (assembly GCA_036346225.1). Lineage (NCBI taxonomy): Eukaryota > Metazoa > Arthropoda > Insecta > Coleoptera > Lycidae > Platerodrilus > Platerodrilus igneus. Next base: position 1,815,705 of record JARFIW010000927.1, on the reverse strand, counting down.
ACGTAGAAGCTGCATGTTTATCTATTCAAATTTATTAGAATCTGACATTTAAAAGTTTGCAGGTGTGTGCTTCTAATAAATGTTTTAAATAGAATTCTTCGAGCTTTATTTCATGGTATTTTAACCAAACTTGGATTTGTATGCTAGCAACGCGTTTCATATTTGGTATTATTGGGTTTTTAAAAGCTTTTATGCATATTATGTATTACTAATGGTTCAATTAACTCCAATTAAACTAATAATGAATGGCATTGACTTCTACCCTTTAATTTTTAGCGAATACTAATTAAATATTAATTATTATCTGTACACTTTGTTTAATACCCGTTACTTAAAAATTGAATTAATTAAAATAAATTTCGCACGTACTTTCTATTTGTTTCTTTGAACAATTAAATTAAATACACGTTGAGCATTTTAATTCTGCTTCTTTTTATAGAAAGCGTCTAGTGAATAATTTAAATCCTTATTTTTAATGAAACGAATAAATTTTTATGCTACACGGTTTTAATAACGCGTATTATCTAATAAAATTCTATAAAACACTACATTCTAATTGAATGATTTAAATCTTCACACTAGGCATTTTAATTACGCGTACTTTTTCCAAAGCTTCCTTATACACGGTGATTAAAATTATTTGATGTCGTTAATTAATTTTCTACCCTGGTCTAAATATGAGTAATATATATATATATATATATATATATATATATATATAAACACATGCACTCACACATTCACACACTCATACATACCTTCACTGCCAGTGCCCATGCGCTGACAGCGGCACCGCATGACCTCACGAAAAGTTCCCAGAGACGGGGGTCCAGGTGTCTGTAAAAACCTCCCGCGCAACCACACAGTGACTCACGGAAATAAAAAAGGCAGAGAAATAGGAATGGTAGAAAGAGGGAGGTGGTTATTTGGAATGCATAAGAGGCACTTCCAGGTAGAAAAAAGTAGAGGAAGGGTTCGCATTGAGCTAAAGAGACAGAAAAAGGTGGATAGCAAAGCGCTACTCAACCAGCCAATGTGACCAGTAGCCCGGAGTGAGGGGACATCACTCTTATGTGGCAGACGGGTGTTCCGGGACAAGAACAGGTCCACCGAAAGAAGAATAAGGCATAAACGGAGACAGCGGGATATGAAAAAGTAGAGTTTTTGTACAAGCGTCCAAGAGAATGTAGAGAGTTGTCCATATTTAAACACAGCACAGTCTGAAAGACCACCTGCGATATTAATCCGACAAGATAAGGTATATACGTTTAAAATTCACTAGACTCTTAAGAGAACTACTACGATCATTTTCTTAACGAGTGCATCCACTACGATAAGAAAATCAGACAAAAGTTGACACAACAACTCAAAAGTATCATTACAGATACATTCACACAAAAACAAACTGTTGTAGGGTAGTTTTTTAAAACGGTAGCACCCTAAACACACAAAAATGCCTAATTATAAACAGTTAAATACAGCTACAGTGTCCCCATATGCTAAAACAACCGAGAATTTAATAAGATATCAATAAGAAGCAATAGCGCCTGACCACGAAGTTCAACAAAAAAAAATGTTTATAAGTTATGGTGATTTAGTAGAAAAAGAAAGAAATAATGGTATAGTATAATGTAGGCGAGTGTAATAATTCAGAGGAAAAACACATGGAATAGACAATCCTAGTTTTTTGCAACTGCGAACATGGACTATTTCTTACAATGGCGGCTGCGCGTGTCCTATGTGAGCCCAAAGAAGAAAAACATCCACTCTAACATTAGCTAAAACCAATCATAAAAATTCGATGAGTTATTACAACCAAAGTTACGACAATTACCACACAATTAAACGATGTAAGAAAAATACTATAACCCGAATAATATGCTGGAGGAAAAGTTCGAGGGTTAATTAAATGAAACGACAGAGTTATATTTGAAGGTCTAGAGGATAAAATGATACAAGTAATGCTATGGTCAAGGAAAAGTCAACCGAAAAGAAAAAGATAGCTAATTTAAGGTAAGTAAAGTTAAACGTATAAGAGGTATACACAATACAAGAGAGGAAATAAGCAATTGAAGTTAACTAATTGATAGTGAGAACAAAAAAATATTAGGTAAATCGTAAGGGTTTAATCATATTAAGATACCAGGTATCAGGAATTAAATTTGGAAGGTTAAGAAAAACAACATCACGAGATAAGGCATCAGGTACGATATTTAATTTGCCAGGCCTATGCCTAACATCAAAAGTGAATTGAGAGATACGCAAGTTCCATCTTGCCAAACGACCTGTGGGTTGTTTTAAGTTATTAAGCCAAGTGAAAGCTAAGAAGATTAGGTACATTGTCAAAGAAGTAAACTTGAAAAGCTTTTAGATGTAAGTAGGGTTGAGCAACTTTAAAGATAATTTTAAGGCATTTAATGAGGTTTAAATCGATATGTGAAGAGATAAGAGTAATCGAGACCCGATTCACTAATAAAATTGTCGAATAACAAAACGATATTTTATAAAGCATATATTTACTGGGATGGGAAGCTCTCATTTGAGTTTCACCCAAGCTAATAAAGAAAAATTTCAACATCATTATTAAAAAAAATGATTACAAATTCTAAAACGACAAACTTACCAACCAATTTCTCGTCTAGACTTATAATGCTTAACGACCGGCCCTTTTATGGGCCTCGTTCTAGACTTATAAACAGTTAGACGACCAAATCTGACAGTAAATTCCGCTTAATGGATCTTAAAGTTCTACGTTGAAATATCGATATCTAAAAAAATATGCAATCAAGACAAAATCATACTCGTTACACGAAAGAAACATTCCACGATACATATACATAGAAGTAGTATTCCAAATTGTTGGAATATTCTTTTGATATTCCGGGAGTTATCAACAACTATCGTAAATGCGTTTAAATACTAAAATGTTAACGACAATTCCTTTATTTCAGTATTCAAAGGAGCAGATATAAAGAGATCCAGTTTATTACAACATTTTGGAAGGTAAAAGATATGGTTAGGTATATTTCGTTACTATATATAAAGCAAGAACCTCTATAAAAGGTATTTATAGGTTATACTGTTTAAAACATTTAAAGGAACAACTTTTAAAACTATATCAAAGCAAGATAATATCTAAGAAAAAAAATATATATCACGGTTAAGTCAAAATAACGCTTTAAAAGACACTAAAAACTCAGGTAAGTAGGAAATCTATATTTGGACAAACAAATTTGTTATATATATATATATATATATATATATATATATATATGTCATTGTGAATTATACTAAATGATTTCGGTTATAGAAAACACTTCAAATTGTAGAAAGATAGATTATATGTTATTTAAATGGTAGCTTTAAAAATTAATGCAAAACAAGTTGAGATAAGTTAAAAAAAAATCATAAATAGAGTGATTATTCTAACTACATTTTATAGCATTTTTAAAAAAAATTTGTTCTTTCTGATAATGGGTAGAAAATAAGGTAATTAGTTACATTTAAAAATACTTACATTTAAAATTATATGATACAACATGTATGTAAGTGAGGTTATACTATATACACTGCTGCAGGAAGCCGCTTTAAATTTCAATTCAAAAACAAACCAAACACACATGCAAGAGAATTTCACTTATAGATGACATACATTTAAAGTTACTAGAAAATTAATTTAATTAATAAGATATTTTAAGACAAAAGCTATATATTACAATATTAAAATGGCGGTATTTACCTTTAGTTACCATAGCAACTAATCTTGACATCTAAGGAATGGGGTGTGTTCCAAAACACGAACATAAAATTCAAGGTTAACAGATATTAAATAATTGATTTTTTTTAGTGAAAAAGCTATAAATAACATTAGTTGGCTTATTGGGATTGAGAAAGGAGTGATATAAATATGCTAATTATAGGGAAGGACCAATTGCTTTTTGTAGCAATACCAATGGCGGTGGAGCGGTTATGTAATAACTAAAAACAACTACACCAAACTACTTAATAAGGGGTATAAATACCTTTTATCCTGTGCCGCTGTGGGCAATAAACGTTCACACACAAAAGCTTTCGCGGACAACCAATAACACGCTCGTCTGGGTGATGGTGTCGCTTTCAAAAGCTCTCATACAACCGTCTTCTGCAAGGGTTCGAATGCGACTGTCTTCACGCACTTTCACTGTCGGTATATAATGTTTCACTGAAAACTGTAGGATACCCGCACAAAGTATTTATTGTCACCAATTCCAATAAATGTTCGATGATGACGTAACATACCGCCCACCAAATTCATAGAATTTTGAAAAGGAGGGAAGTAGGTTGGGTGAAGGAAATCACATGGGATTTGACCTTGCTAGGAAAACAGGTAACGAAAGATAGGGTGGTACACTACAGCGAGCGATGTTACCAACTATGCAAAAATAAATATATATATATGTAAATAAGCAAATATGTAAAAATAATATACTACTATACATGTAAGAAATGTGTATATACATCTAAACATAAAATAAAATTAAAATACCGGTAGCGGCGCTAGTTTGACCAAAGGTCGTTTTAATGTGCCATGTGCAGTTTTGACTTCAGCGACACGTATAATACCGTCCGCACCGGGAAAGTATTAATAATACGACCAAACTTCCATTGAAGTGGAGAAAGCTGGTCGTCCTTGACGAGGACAATAGTGTCCTTTTCAACTTGTCGGACACCTACCTTAGAGTGCCATTTAACCTTTTGATTCAGAGTATGTAAGTACTCATGGCTCCAGCGAGCCCAAAAATCTTGGTGGAGTTTTTGCAGGAGTTTCCACCTGCTCTTTAATGGTAAAACGTTGGTTGAATGGTCCTCATCTGGTGGTGCAGAAAGAGGCTCCATGGTTAGGAAATGACCTGGTGTTAGGCAACGCAAGTTATTTGGATCCGAACTCAGAGCGCAGAGTGGCCTTGAATTTAGAACAGATTCAATTTGTGTAAGAACTGTGTACAGTTCCTCAAAGGTAAGTTTTTGTTCGCCGATTACGCGAGCTAGGTGTGTCTTTACCGACTTAACACCGCTTTCCCACAAGCCACCGAAGTGAGGGGCGCTAGGTGGATTAAACGACCACTTTATCTTTTCTGAGGTTACTGCACTATGCAGATAACTCATAAGCTGACGATAGGCACCTACAAAATTAGTACCGCAATCGCTAAATATTTGAGAACAGCGTCCTCGACGTGCTATAAATCGTCGCAAAGCGGCAAGAAACGCGTCTGCCGACAAATCCGAAACAAGTTCAACATGTGCGGCCTTAGTGGCAAAACAAACAAAAATACAAATATAGGCCTTAAGAGATTTAGAGCCTCGTAGGCGGTTAGCCTTTATTAAAAGAGGGCCAGCAAAATCAACACCAACAATACTGAACGGTTTGATTTGGGTAATACGTGCTGCCGGTAGGTCTCCCATAGGAGGAGTTACCAGGACCGGTTTGGTACGAAAACATCTATGACATGATGATAAATAATTTCTGATTGAATTTTTAATAGAAAGGATCCAGAAATTCTGTTGGATAAGATACGCTGTGGTATTAACATCGGGATGGTAATACCTTTCATGAGTTGACCGAATGATAAGTTCGGTTAATCGGTGCCGCTGAGGCAATAACGCAGGAAACTTTTCGAAATAGGAAAGCGAAGAATGTGTCAAGCGCCCACCTACTCTTAAGATATTTTGTGGATCAACAAATGGAGAAAGTTTTCGCAAGCTTTTAGGTAATTTACGGTTTGCCTTGATCGAAGCTATTTCCTTTGAAAATGTAACATTTTGTACATGCCGAACGATAATCATGAGAGCATTGTGTAATTCAATGTCTGTTAAGGGACCCGTATGACGTTGAGCCATGGGTTTAGAAAATCTATAAATGTAAGCCACGATGCCTTGGATTTTATATAACGATGAAAAGCGACTTAGTAAAATGTCAATGACGTTTGGATCTGTTTGAGCGACAAATGTTAGGATCTTCTTTTCCGTAGTTACCTCAGCAATTGAGGTTGACAATGTTGGTTGAGGCGGCCACGAGTCACTAGGGTAGTGAAGCCATTCAGGCCCCGCCCACCATAGCGAACATGAAATAACCGCGCTTGGCATTAATCCCAGAGATGCAGGATCAGCCGGATTATGCGAAGATTTAATATAAAACCATCGGCTAGGTGCAATGATTTCTTGAATGTGGCTAACACGGTTTGCCACAAAAGTTTTCCAACGAAAGGTGGAGAACGTATCCAAGTGAGAGCGACCGTAGAATCACTCCACGCTGAAACATCGGAGATTTCAATCAAGCCTTGATAAGACCGATTGGTAAAAGAAAGTAAATCGGTTAATAAAACGGCTGCACATAATTCCAAACGTGGAATTGAAATGCGCTTAATTGGAGCTACTTTTGTTTTAGCGGTTACAAATTGTACAGTTATTTCTCCAGTAGTTTGATTTATGAACTGAAAATACACTACCGCTGCATACCCTACTTCGCTAGCATCGCAAAACCCATGCAAATGACAAGTAAAAGGATCCGAAGGGGGTAAACAACGTGGTAACTTTAATGACGATAATAACGGCAACTCTTCTTGATACTGCTGCCATTGAGACGAAATGTCTGCTGGTGGGATGTCATCCCAATTTAAACCTAACATCCACAGATGCTGGATTAGGCGTTTTGCAAAAAGTGTTAGTGGGACTAAAAACCCTAATGGATCATATATTCTGGCAACTTGCGAAAGTATGTTGCGCTTTGTACATATTGGGTTTAATGGTTTAACCCGAAATGAGAAAATATCTTCTGTAGGTGACCATTGAAACCTAATAATTTTATTGATTAGTCAGAATCGAAATCGAGAGAAGTATATTGGCAAAAATCTGACGGAATGCCTTCCAAAATAGAAACTGAATTAGAACTCCATTTTCGAAGTTCAAAACCAGCCAAATGTAAAAGTCGGATAAGTTGATCTTTTAATTTCGCGGGCCGATTGTATAGACTCTCCACCAGCGACGAAATCGTCAATATATAGATTTGACCGTATAGCCTCAGCGGCTAACGGAAACCTTTTGCTTTCGTCAATGGCTAATTGCTGAAGGGTCTTTAATGCTAGATAAGGCGATGACTTAATACCATAGGTCACTGTATTAAGCTGATAAGTCTGAATGGGTTCTTCTGCGGAGAACCGCCAAACAATTAATTGAAACCTTCGATGTTCTTCGGTAACCAAAATTTGTCGATACATTTGGCGAACATCACAAGTAAAAACGAAACGATGAGAGCGAAATTTAAGTAAGATTGACGAAATGTCATTTTGGAGACTAGGTCCAGCCAATTGAGTGTCATTAAGTGACACGTTGTTTTTAGCCTTTGCAGAGGCGTCAAAAACCACACGAATTTTAGAAGTATGACCTTCCTCTTTAAACACAGGGTGATGGGGTAAAAAATAATTATCGTTCCCAACGGGCGGAGAATCGAGTAATGCCATATGACCCGCATCAAGATAGTCCTGCATGAAATTGTTGTATTGGGTGCGTAGCTCCGGTTGAGCATGCAATTTGCGCTCCAACGAAAATAGTCTTTTTTTTTAGCCATCTCAAAGCAATTATCAAAAACGGGCAAAGTATCGTTGAACGGTAACGCAACAATAAAACGACCGCTAGGGTCACGAGAAAACGTGTTTTTAAAAATCAAATCTGCCTTTTCTTCTTCTGGAGAAGTGTAAGGCTTGGATGGCAACTCTTCTATCTCCCAAAACCGCCTTAGGGTCTGGTCGATAGGATCTTCTACAGAAGTAAAAAATGCTTGGACAGTATCAGACTGCAAGCTTTTTGTGGGACCAATAATAGTCCAACCAAAAATTGTATTTATGGCGGCAGGCTGAAGAAATTTGCCATGTATAACACCGCCATTGATGATGAACGGATAAACATCTGCTCCAAGGAGCATGTCAATAGTTCCTGGAGAGCTCCAGGTCGGGTCTGCAAAGTGCAGGCCGCATAAGTGTTCCCAATTATTAGGAACTTCAACGCTGGGTAACTTGCCAGATATTGACGAAAGCACAAAAGTTGTGACTTCTAGAGATTTTTCAGAGTCTAACATAGAGCGAATGGTGCAGCTGACGGCACTCCTATTGACTGCTGAAGTTGTCTGCCCAAGTCCATAAATCGGAACTTGAGAACGTATGCGTGGAAGCCAAAGTTTGCTCACGCAATCGTCTCGAATAAGGCTAGCTTGGGAGCCAGGGTCTAAGAGTACCCTGATCGGTTTGTATCTACCAGAACGATCTTGAACTTCCACAACAGCAGTGGAGAGTAAGACAGTAACCCCAAGATTTGAATTCGTCTGTGAAGACAAAACATTTGCCGGAATAGGAGAGGCTGACTGCGTCCTATTGGCATTTGTATGCATGTGTGTAGCGGTCGGTTCAGCTGAACGGCTAGAAGCAGGTTGCGGTTCAAAATGTAGCAAGGTATGATGCGGCTTGGTGCAAGTTCGACAAGAGTTATAAGATTTGCATTGCATGGACGCATGGTCTGTTCGTAAGCAATTTAAACAAAGGCGTAAGCGTTTGACAATGTCGAAACGTTCTGTCGGAGTTTTCTTTAGAAACGATTGACATCTGTAAATTAAGTGATTGCCTTTGCAAGAAGGACAATGGTGCGAAAATGAATTATTTGAGTCACTGGAGCTACTTGGTGTATCCAGTGAAACTACGTTAGAAGAAACTTTTGGTTTAAATTGAAACGCTGAGGATTTCTTAGGCACTGATGTGTGAGATGTATGGACAGTCGTCGAATAAGAAACAGGTGCGGTTGAAGAAAAGGTTTCCAACGCTGCACATTGTTGAGTTAAAAAATATCTCAAATCCTCGAAATTAGGTATTTGCTTCGGATCCGATTGGAGTTCGAAGCGTTTTCTAGTGAACGGATCGAGTTTTTCTAAAAGAAAATCGACTAGAATAAAGTTCCAATGTTCAGTGGGAAACTTTAAGTTAGTTAGAACAGCAAGGTTCTCTGAAAAACAATCAATAAGTGCCCTAAGTTTCTTAGGGTCTTCTGATTTTAAAGGTGGAAAGTCTTTCATAGCTTTCCAATGCAAAGTTGCCAATAAACGCGGATTGCTAAATCTCTCACGCAAGGCGTTATAGGAAATGATAAAATTATCTCCCGAAATGGGTCCGATTTAATGATTTTCAAAGACTCCCCGCTACAGCAACTGATAAGATAATTTAATTTTTCGATATTGGACAGCGACGCGTTATTATAGACCAGACTGTCAAATAAATCGATGAAAAATGCAAACAGTTACCTCATTATTGAAACTTGGGAGCTTTAACGGTACCAATTTTGATCCCGTGCTGCTTGGAGCATTTTCAATGATTTGTGGTGCTTTCATTTCTTGCATCGTTTCGAGATGCAGCAGTATGCAATAATAAGCGGAATCTACTTCCTTCCGTAAAGCGTTGTAATTTAATGATTCTACATCGTTACATGAAGCTAAGACATCAATTAAAATTTTATTGAAATTTCTGTAAAGGTCATTTACTCCCCTTGTTTCAATAAGGAACAACGTTTTTAATGTTGGGTTACTTTGTATAGCGTTGCCAAGTTCCAACATTTCTATAACGCGTATTTTAAGCAATTCTAGTTCGGCTACCTGTATTTTCTTGGGAGCCATTCTGAAAGTTATTCTGAAAGCCTACACTATAAAAATGCTGTAAAACGGTAAAGCTCAAATGTGCACTGAGAAATATTAAAATATGATGAGTTGTTCAAGGCACGAAAAGGTAAGATAGCGTATAAACCAATAAATCACGTTTTATGACTATTAGCCTGCAATGTGGTCTTAAACGAGACGTCGAAAACCTACCGGTTTGTCAAACAAAGCGTTTAGATAAGATTTACCGTTTACAACCCGGGCGGCTTTACATCAAAGCTCACAGGATCCACCAACATTTAAAAACATGTGGTTATCATATTTGCAAGATGCAGCTTTACAACTTTATTACCCTGCAAATGTATTAAATATTTTACGTTGTAAACCGACTGAAAGGTGTATGTGAAACTAAAAACGCGCAATGGCTTTTAGTGCAAATTAACAAATTTTATATTAAGGATTTGTTTGTAATTAAACGCTGGTTTAATTACGGCGAAATCACTTAATTTAGTCTAACGAAAGTATGTGGCTAATATTGTACATATTTTAACCCGCTAAATATGGAGCTTGAACACAAATTTAAAGCTAAAATAATTACTTAAAAGCTCGCTGGTGTGCAAAATGATATTTAATTTAGGACATGCGTATACCATAGAACTGGTGAATTCGGATCGTATTAAGGACCAATGGCTTATTGGGATGAGGAAGGTGTGATATAAATATGCTAGTTATAGGGAAGGACCAATTGCTTTTTGTAGCAATACCAATGGCGGTGGAGCGGTTATGTAATAACTAAAAACAACTACACCAAACTACTTAATAAGGGGTATAAATACCTTTTATCCTCTGCCGCTGTGGGCAATAAACGTTCACACGCAAAAGCTTTCGCGGACAACCAATAACACGCTCGTCCGGGTGATGGTGTCGCTTTGAAAAGCTCTCATACAACCGTCTTCTGCAAGGGTTCGAATGCGACGGTCTTCACGCACTTTCACTGTCGGTATATAATGTTTCACTGAAAACTGTAGGATACTCGCACAAAGTATTTATTGTCACCAATTCCAATAAATGTTCGATGATGACGTAACATTAGTTAATACATTGTATGTTTATAAAGGAAGTATTACAACCTAAAAACAAAGGAAAAAACCCTAAGTTCACAACCTCACACGTTAAAGGCGCCAATTCTTACAATTTAAAAGTTCATAAATACATCGCGCAAGCGCGGAATAAGCGTCGCCACGGGCAGTTGGTAACGCTAACCTTTGTACAGATTTTGGCGCGCCCATCTGTCAATGACGTCACCAATAACAAATTAAATACGCCATTGACGGAAAATATGCCAATTTTAATACAATAGTTTATAACAGCGAAATACTCACATGAATATGTCCCTGAGTTAAAGTTGGCTTCTGTTGACGTCCATCAGGCTACTGATGGCCCTTTCTAAGGCAATTAACGGAGGATACGCCTAACCTCCATCCAAATGGCTTCGGCTGGATCTCAGGGCTCCACTCCGGAGTGTTTAAAGATGGTGCTCCGGCGTGGAATGCGGTTCGGCCAACGGCTACAAATTACCTCCTACCTATGTAGGGAATGAACAAGGAAACCAGGTATAGGGCGACAAACAGATAAGCAGGCAAGGAAATCTACATAGATAAAGATAAAGGCACGATACGATACCTGAAACGCTTCTCCCACTTTTTCTCCGCCACTCCCATCGCGCGATCTGGCGCAAACGCACTCTGACGTGACGGAAATATACGCCAAGTCTTTTGAATTTGTGGCGCGAAACTTCCGCACGTCAAATTAAACTAAAAAATGTTTAAGTGCCAATTTGGCACGTAACATGTGTTAGTGTTGTTAATGGACCGATCCTAAATAAGTTTGTAACGTGCATTTTTAATAGTTTAACCTTTTTACGCTTTTTCTCAAATTAGTAAATACCTTTCTGCAATTACTATTTCTATCTTTTATATTTATTAACTCCTTAGGCGAAGGTGTCGTATTGTAATGAGTGGATTGCATCGTTTCCTTTGAATCGCTGTTTGTATCAAGTAAATACGTCCGAATATTTTCATATTGTATGCAATTTAACTCGCATGTATTAATTAAAGATAGATAAATTGAAGCTTGATTCTCATTAATAAATAAATTCCAACTTATCGAAAACGATAAACAGCCTGTAATTAATTATTAGATACGATTGTTACATTCACGTTTTAGAGGTTCCTTATGTTATTAGCGAGGTAGATAATAGTCGATAAGCGGTTATAATAGCGACGAATTGGGGAGTTCTGTTCTGTGTTCCGATGTATTAAGTACGTTGAAAGGTCTGCTTCTTTTCTGCTTTTGAGAATAGTGCGAATTACTGCGGTATCAATTTTCGTATTGTTCATAAACAAGCACGCCGTGTTTTTAGTTGATTTTCTGTTGAAAATAAAAATAGTAGAGCTTGAAAAACTCGAGGCATGTGTGCTATACGGAACATGTGACGGACGGTTTTTATTGCTTACGCGTGTCTTACTAATTGTTTTTAGTTGTTTTTCTTGTAAAATAAAAGTTTTCATGGAACATTGACTTAGTGATTACGTGTCGCTTTACTAATGGTGTTTTTAGTTGTTTGTCTTGTGAGATAAATGTTTTACGGAACATTTTGACGGACGTACTTTAGTGATACACGTGCTTTACTCATTGTGGTTTTCCTAGTTGCTTTGTCTTTTTGATTTTTTTAACTGTGTTGTTATTCCACTACTCTGGTGATAGTTTATATGGTCGGTAAAACAGTTAACAAAGTATTACACTTTAGATGGTGAAACATTTATATGGTGATAGATAGTTCCTAAAAGCTGGTAATACAGTTACCAAAGTTCATAAGATACATCGCGCAAGCGCAATAAGAAAAGCGAGTGACGCCTCTAGCGGAGGAAAGCGCAAACCTTTTACAGATTTGGGCGCGGCCATCCACCATGACGTCACCGATACAAAAGGTATATTACGCAATAATCAGAAATATAAAAATTAAACAGTGAAAGATAGAATCGAATAATTTTAACAAACAAATTACTCACATAAGATATTCGGCTTTTCCCAGGTACGCCTATCATCCTTCCGGGTCGATAATGAAGGTATTGCTCCGGGCTCCGGTGGACATCAGCATGGACATCAGGTCGTGGGCTGTTCCTAGGGTCGTATCAGTCCTAAATGTAGTGGAACGACAGGAATAGGTTAATTAGGGAAAGACAAACAAAGATAAGCGAGACAATGAATCTACATAGTAAGATAAGATATGATACCCGGCACGACTACTTCACTTGATAGTTTTAGGCAAACAGCCACGATTTAGAGCATCACGGAAACACTTCTCCCCACTCTTTGTCTAGTATTGCTCTACCCCTCTAGGGATAAGCACACTGCGCAAATGCACTACTCTGACGTACGGAAGTACCGCCTAGTCTATTTAAAATTCCCGCGCACCGCGTATTTGAAATTATGCCGCAAAACTTCCGTGTATTAAAACTAAACTACTAACAATGTTTAAGTGACCCTTGGCACGTAACAATCGCGACAATGCCACAAAAAAAAACTAAAAAAAAGAAAAAGTCTGTTAGCACAGTAACAGCTTAAAATCTAAATCCTAACTACCCTATATAAACCCTAACTTAAAACCTACAAAATGTTTATATAAGGCGCCACCTGGTTTTTTCGACCGATAACGCGTCTACCGAAGTACCAGGAAACGGAATAGGTAGCCCGATAGTCTTTGACTACACTAACTATCGACAGCACAAATTTGTCGGGGAGCATGAAACACTACTTAAACTAACACGGGTGCGACAAGTCGCCTAAACTATCTAAACCTATCTAACTAAAGCTAACATAAAAGTTCTTATGTGCAAACACACATGAGTGTTGCATCAAAACTATTCTTCTTTTTGCAAGAAGTGCCCAAATTTAAAAATGTTCATGGAGTGCGTCACTCTGCACTCTAGCAAATTTTGTTACTGGTACTTTGGTTTTCTAACGATGCACATTTAAAACTTGTCCATGACATAGTTGTGAATCAACAAATTTACCAAAAGTACCACCCTACTAAATCCTTATATGCTAACCTAAAAAATTACATTTCTATATTGGGTTAGCTTTTTCACTTAAATATCAAAAAAAATAATTCCCACGTCTGGTCATAGATACCACACGTTAGGACGATAAAAAGATAAAACAAGATCTCAAATTGTTGTTAAAGATAGTAGATAAGATAATGATATTAAGCTTAAGTTGTTATCCTCAAAGGTAATAGATAAGATAACGGTATTAAGCTTTAGTTATTATTTGAGATACTAGTTAAGATAACGCGATATTAAGCTAAAGTGGTGATTAGAGATAGTAGGTAAGGTAACATGAATTTAAAAAAAGTTATTACTAAAGATAACCGGTAAGATAACGCGAAATAACTCGAAGTTATTACTAACGGTAGCCGGTAAGATAACGAGAAATTAAACCAAAATTATTACTAAAGGTAGTCAGTAAGGTAACGATACTAAACTAAAGTTATTATTAAAGGTAATCAGTAAGATAACGATATTAAAACTAAGGGTATTGTCAAAGATAATAAAGAAGACAAAGGTATTGGCCTAGTTATTACCCAAGACAATGAATAACAACAATAGAGTGGCTCCAGTAGAGCCGTTTAAATGGGATTAACTCCTGCCCTCTAAAAAGAGAAACCTGTGAAGCAGTTCCGTTCACAAGAACAGCACGAGGGACCGGCAAAGACATTTGAGTGCATCCCTGCACCCGGCGATAATCGATATCGGTGATACAATCACCCGATACCCACACGATATATCGACATATAGATATAAACACATGCACTCACACATTCACACACTTATACATACCTTCACTGCCAGAGCCCATGCGCTGACAGCGGCACCGCATGACCCCACGAAAGATTCGCAGAGACATGGTCCAGGTGTCTGTGAAAACCTCCCGCGCAACCACACGGTGACTAACAGAAATGAAAAGGCAGTAGAGAAACAGGAACGGTAAAAAAGAAGGAGGTTGGTTTTTTGCATTAGAGGCACTTCCAGGTAGAAGAAAGTAGAGAAAGGGCTCGCATTGAGCAAAAGAGACAGAAAAAGGTGGATAGCAAAGCGCTACTCAACCAACCAGTGTGGCCAGTAGCTCGGAATGAGGGAAAATCAGTCTTATGTGGCAGACGGGTGTTCCGGGACAAGAACAGGTCCACCGAAAGAAGAATAAGGCATAGCGGAGATAGCGGGATAAGAAAAAAGTATAGTTTTTGGACAAGCGTCCGAGAGAAGGTAGAGAGTTGTCCCTATTAAACACAGCGCAGTCTGAAGGACCACCTGCGATATTAATCCGACAAGATAAGTATAGACATAAGCTTAAAATTCACTAGGCTCCTAAGAGAACTAGTACGATCATTTTCCTAACGAGTGCACCGACTACGATAAGAAAATCAGACAAAAGTTGACACAACAACTTACAAGTATCATTACAGATACAAACACACAAAAACAAACTGTTTTAAGGTAGTTTTTTAAAACGGTAGCACCCTAAACACACGAAAATGCCCAATTATAAGCAGTTAAATACAGGTACACTGTCCCAATATGCTAAAACAACCGAGAATTTAATAAGATAACCATACGAAACAATAGCACCTCACCACGAAGTTCAACAAAAAACAATGAAAAAAAAAAGTTTATAAGTTATGTTGATTCAGTAGAAAAAGAAACAAATAATGATGTGGTATAATGTGGGCGACTGCAATAATTCAGAAGAGAAACACATGGAATAGGCAATCCTAGCTTTTTGCAACTGCGAATATGAACTATTTCTTACAATGGCATAGGTCGCGAACACTATGTGAGCCCAAGGAAGAAAGCATTCACTCTAACATCAGCTAAAACCAATCATAAAAATTCAATGAGTTATTGCAACCAAAGTTACGACAATTACCACACAAAATTAAATGACGTAAGAAAAACACTAAAAACCAAATAATATGCAGTAGGAAAAGTTCGAGGGTTGATTAAATGAAACAACAAGGTTATATTGGGGGGTATAGAGAATGAAGTGATATATATCCAACGGTATGGTCAAGGAAAAGTCAACCAGAAGCAAAAGGTTTAAGGTAAATGAGTTAAACGTAAAAAACGTAGGTGTATAAGAGAAGGAATAAGTAATTAAAGATACTAATTGATGGTGAAAACAGAAAAATATTAGGTAAATCGTGAGGATTTAATCATATTAAGGTACCAGGTATCAAGAATTAAATTTGGAAGGTTAAGAGAAACAACATCACGAGATAAGGCATCAGGTACGATATTTAATTTGCCAGGCCTATGCCTAATGTCAAAAGTAAATTGAGATATACGCAAGTTCCATCTTGCCAAACGACCTGTGGGCTGTTTCAAGTTATTAAGCCACGTGAGAGCAGAAAACATTAGGTACATTATCAAGGAAGTAAACGTGACAAGCTCTTAGATATACATAAAGTTAAACGATTTTAAAGACAATTTTAAGGCATTTAATGAAGTTTAAATCGATATGTAAAGAGATAATAGTAATTAAAACTCGATTCACTAATAAAATTGTTGAAAAACAAAAAGATATAAAGCATATTTTTACTGGGATGGGAAGTTCTCATTAGAGTTCTACCCAACCCAATAAGGGAAAATTTCAACATCATTATTAAAAAAAATGATTTCCAAATTGTAAACGACAACTTACCAACCGAATCCTCGTCTAGACTTACATAACGCTGAGCGACCAAATTCGACAGTAAATTTCGCTTACAGATGTTAAGGTACGTTGAAATTTCAATAACTAAAAAAAACATGCAATCAGATAAAATCAAACTCGCTACATGAAAGAAAAATTCCACGATACCTATCCAAAAGGTATTCCAAATTATTGGAATGTTCTTTCAATATTAGAGAAGTTATCAACAAGTATCGTAAATGAAGTTAAATAATAAACGTTAACGGAAATTTCTTTATTTTAATATTCAAAGGCACAGATATAAAGAAATGCAATTTATTACAACATTTTGAAAGGTAAAAATATGGTCTAGGTAATTTCGTTACTATATATAAGGCAAAAACTTTTATAAAACGCATTTATAGGTTATACTTTTTAAAACATACAAGGAAATTTAAGCACGGTTTTTAAAAAAAAGGAAGGGTTATGTTTTTAAATTTAATAGAACTAGATAATTTCCATAATAAACAGTGTTTAAAGACATAAAATAAGATAAAACCTTATTTATTTATATACTTACTTGCATAAGGTAGGGTTCAATAGTTGAAGTTTACCAAAGTTCATATATGAATTCAAAATTTAATCAATCACACACAGTATAACTGTAGTTAACAAACAAAACGCACATTCTAAATTTAGAAAAACATTATATTAAAAACACATTTTTTAGATAATTTCAGTTATATTTAATCAAAATGGCGGTATTCACTTTTCAATTTTCATAGCAACTAATTTTTGACATCTAAAGAGAATGAGGCATGTTCCAAAATGCGGGTATAAAATTCAAGGTTATAGATATTTGGTAACTAGTTTTAAGTGAAAAAACTAGTTTTAAATAACATTGCTAATACATTGAATGTCTATAAAGGAAATTATTATAACCTAAAAACAAAGAAAAAACCCCTAAGTTCACCATTTCTACGTTGAAGGCGCCATTGTTATTCCACTACTCTGGTGATAGTTTATATGGTCGGTAAAACAGTTAACAAAGTATTACACTTTAGATGGTGAAACATTTATATGGTGATAGATAGTTCCTAAAAGCCGGTAATACAGTTACCAAAGTTCATAAGATACATCGCGCAAGCGCAATGAATAAAGCGAGTGACGTCTCTAGCGGAGGAAAGCGCAAACCTTTTACAGATTTGGGAGCGGCCATCCACCATGACGTCACCGATACAAAAGGTATATTACGCAATAATCAGAAATATAAAAATTAAACAGTGAAAGATAGAATCGAATAATTTTAACAAACAAATTACTCACATAAGATATTCGGCTTTTCCCAGGTACGCCTATCATCCTTCCGGGTCGATAATGAAGGTATTGCTCCGGGCTCCGGTGGTGTTAGCTGAGCATGGACATCAGGTCGTGGGCTGCTCCTAGGGTCGTATCAGTCCTAAATGTAGTGGAACGACAGGAATAGGTTAATTAGGGAAAGACAAACAAAGATAAGCAAGACAAGGGAATCTACATAGTAAGATAAGATATGATACCCGGCACAACTACTTCCCTTGATAGTTTTAGGCAAACAGCCACGATTTAGAGCGTCACGGAAACACTTCTCCCCACTCTTTGT
Source organism: Platerodrilus igneus (assembly GCA_036346225.1). Taxonomy (NCBI): domain Eukaryota; kingdom Metazoa; phylum Arthropoda; class Insecta; order Coleoptera; family Lycidae; genus Platerodrilus; species Platerodrilus igneus. Next base: position 1,797,667 of record JARFIW010000927.1, on the reverse strand, counting down.
CTAGTATTGCTCTACCCCTCTAGGGATAAGCACACTGCGCAAATGCACTACTCTGACGTACGGAAGTACCGCCTAGTCTATTTAAAATTCCCGCGCACCGCGTATTTGAAATTATGCCGCGAAACTTCCGTGTATTAAAACTAAACTACTAACAATGTTTAAGTGACCCTTGGCACGTAACAGTTTGTGTGCAATCTAGTTTCGCGGTCCTTTTTCTTTTCAAAGTAGCGCACACTTTGGATTATTTAAATACAGTGCTACTGTAGTTTCTGAATTTTCTAACAACAAAGAACCTAAAATAGATCATTGCTTGAGCAAATTTCGTTATTTGCGAAACATAACAGATTACCGGCTTACAAAGGCATTGGTTGAAATTTCTCATTGCTTTTTGGGATGTTTATGAAAATAATATACCTTTGGTCCCAGTTGAAATTAAACTAGTGCTTCAGAATATTTCGAAATTATGGTCTTAGGAAATAGAATTACCAAGAAATTTATCAAGGCTACATAGTTCCGATGCGTGATAATGTCTGCTGCTAACACCAGTGAAATACGTAGGTGTGATTAGTGTAACGTGTGATAACTTCCATCAACACTCTCACAGTCAAGGGTGAAGTGCTTCGTTAGTGCTGGACATTGTTGAATCTCACACTTCCGTTGCAAGGAAGCGTTGCTGAAGGACTTTTGTAAGTTGAACTATTTCCTACTGATTATTACGTTAAATATCTATCCGTTGCTTTGCAATATCTTTGTCGTTCTGATACCTTTTACAATAGAAGTGCCTGCTATTAAGGAAAAAAAAAAGAAAAAAAACAATCAATACTACTGAATTACTCATATCAATTGTGTCTTATCTATTTATCTTTTGTTAACTTTTTGTCTGATTTATGTTTAATTGGTGTGTGAGGAAACGTTTCTGCTACTCCCCAATATTACTTCACTTTGTACTAAAAATTTTTTATATTGCTTTTACCGTTGTTATATTATATAGATTATCCAAACAGTTTCTTTTTTTTTCATTCTAAAAAGTACTGAATAACTTAGACTATGCATTGCTGCTATGCTTATTTTCTTTTTTTTTTCAGGTTTGCTTAACTAATTTTCTTGCAGGTATTGTCACTAACTCCTTACCGCCGCATACATCATATGTCAGTCTGCTTTCTACAACCCCCCCTACTCTTCGATTGAGTCCGGTCATTTCTTTAACTTTCTTTGTGTTACGTAACATAAATTTGGCGCCCAACGTGGCTGCCACAAAAAAAAACGTAACAGCTTCTACTTTTTTCTTACCTATAGTCCGTGTTGCTGTATCATGTATAGTCCTTTTTATTACTTTTCATCTATTTTCTACATTCCCTCCTATAACTATCTCTTTCATCTTATTATCCAATACTTTTTTATATTCTTCTTTGACCTCACTATCATTAAGCTTACCTATATCCCATCCCTCTCTTTTAGCCTTTCTCAATTTTTTGAATTTTAGATTACACTTCATTTTAACTAAGTTATGATCGCTATCTATATCAACCCCTGGATAACTACGGCAGTTTTTAACCTGGTTTCTAAATCTTTGTTTAATATATTCTCTTTTGTATCCAGTCCTATCACCTGGCGTTTTCCAGGTATATCTTTTTCTAAAGTGTTGTTCGAATAGGGTGTTTACAGTTACTAATCTATGTTCCTGGCAAAACTCAACTAATCTTTCTCCTCTATCATTTCGTCTGCCATACCCAGATTTTCCTACCATTTTTCCCTCACTACCTTCTCCCACTGACGCATTAAAATCGCCCATAACTATTAAATTCTCATCTCCTTTTACTTTTCTCACTATACTATTTATATCCTCGTATACCTTTTCTACTTCCTCATCCTCGTACTGAGTTGTTGGCATGTAAACCTGTACTATAACAGTGTCTGTGGGTTTTGTACTCAATCTAACCATAATTATTCTATCACTAAATTGTAAATACTCTTTAACTTTATGCCCTAATCTTTTACCTAACATTTGCTTCTCACAAAAATGTCTATCCCCTCCAGAAGAGGTTAAAGTTTTCGATGCACATTGATAGGTGCAACGGCATACAAGACGTGATAAATGCAATCGTGCATGTTATCAGACCATAAAGATAAGTTATCATGTGTGGTTTTTAGGTACGCCTACATTAAAACGTTAATATGCTGGGAATTTACTAGTGCGGGATTTTAAAAATTCCTTGAACCTAACCGAATAAACGTTAAAGCTTTTAAAAACACGTACTATACCGTAACACACTTTATTGGTGAGGGACAAAAAAAACCGGAAAAATGAGATGTGATAACTAGAGAATGAACTGACAATACTGAGAACATTGTGGTTGGCTTTTAGGGTTGTGGAAAAGTCGTCGCAAAAAGTGAGATTAAACCCAATTATTTAGTTAAATTTAGAAAAAAAAAGTAATTCGTTCGAGCTATCTATAAATTCTGTAAAACTTCAAAAATTGTTTAAGCGCAGAGAGGTAAAATAAAGAGAAACAAAGAATGTTAAAGGGAAAGCGTAGGTGCGAGAAATGGAAAAAGAGAAAAATCTAAACACAACGTGGATCGATATCGTGGAGCTTGTTAATAGGGCGAACGGTGAAGAAAAACAAAAGGCCATAGAAAAACCTTTGGAACTAATCTTAAAAGGGAATGGTAATTAGTCCATTGTTATTTCTTTTCGATGCAATGATAAATCGAAGAACTACATTTGCTACTAACATACTGAAAAAGATTTGCAATCGTTTCTTACAAATAAATTCGCTACGTCAGTACAAGCAGCTTAAAACTTGGCCATTATGCGTCTTGGCTTTACCCCTACGACGTTTTCAGAACGTTGTTCGATGCATCTTGTCTTAAGCTGGTGCATACGTAATACACGACGTGCTAAAGTCAATTTTAATAATCGTCTAAAAGGCTTAAAATTTGTAAGGAAAGATATTTTTAAACCCTGTTTACATTTCAATCTCATTTATTTACAAACACTACAGAAGAATGTTTTTGTAAGCGTTAACTCCATTAACGCTCCTCGATTTGTTTTGTACAAATCGTCGATCAAACCCTTAACTTCTGCAAATTAGAATGTAATGAAGCTACATCGATTTCTCCAATTAATTGGAAAGCACCAAGTGCAGATTGCAAACCCTTAAGCTTTCTTCTACCTACGTATCTCCATCTATATACCGGATTTTAATATGGGTGGTGCACAAATAGCGTTAACGTCACTGAGCATTAAATCGATGTACCAAAACGATGCGCGCGCACTATCAAACCCCGGCCGTTTTGTCAAGCTACTTGTTACACCAGAGTCCGGAGTTTCCTCGGGTCCGGTGCATATAACTCACATACTGGCCGTCGGTCGGTTTAATGCAGCTTCATACAAGTTTGCAAACTCTTTGTTTTATTACGTTTACGTTGTGAAACCGATGAATTTTGTATTGCAACAATTTAGTGACGCAATAAAAAACCAGGTACTTACCCTTTTTTAAATTACGAAATTATTTCATTTTGCGTCTTATTAATTTTATGGGGAGCCTAATGTACATATATATGCGCGAAAAATATATGTATTGTTGTATTACGCGTGACCTTAAAAATCGTACTTGAAAGTAACGTACCACAAATTTGCGGTAATCAATAAAAGCTCCAAATCTGTGGTACTTCATAGCGCTCCTTGAACTTACAGATACAGCAAAAAGCTCGAGTAATTGATATCAACAGTTTGTTTATGAGGGTGGTACAAATCGATTACATCCCTTAACAAATCCATTTTGGATTTGGATAGTCGGTTCGGTTGCTAAGGAGTTCCTCCCCATCTTTGATGTACTTACCCTGAAACGCAAATTATACAGGACGTAAAGCGCCGAGATGTAGTCTACGGTTAAAGCTTTCTGCGTGACTTTCTTATTTTATAAATTCCACTTGTTGAAAGCGCGTCGGAGTAATGCGTTATTAGGTTTGGTGGCTGCGACGCAGGCTATTCATTTTATTTTGCTTCCGATTAGCATGTATACTAGTTTTGTGGTGGGAAATTGAAGGGGCGGTTGTTTAAAATGAAAATGGGCAATTGTCTTTTACAGATTGTATGCCTGTTTTTGCATTAAGCTTTTCGAATTATTTTTTACGCAAGCACCGTCGACCCTTGTCCATTATAACTAGCTTTGTGAGCGCTTTACACACTTTGGTACGTCAATAATGAATTTTTATGGCAATTCTGGATGGATTTAAATAGGTTGTGCTTTTGGTGCGAATTTAAAAAACATGAAGGGTAATAAAGAGAAAAATTTCGTAAGACCAATACGATTTATTTAAATTTTATCCTAATTCAAAGATTCCATTCTGAACGGACTTGCACCTTAACGATGATCTAAAATACTAGAACAGGTAGAATGGCTTGAGTGTTTCAATGAGCTAAAGAGCCAAACTACAGGTCCAACCAAGGTAGTAGGGTCGTTAGTGAGGAACCAGACTAAGACAGGTCTCCGAAAGAGGACAGCGGCTCTTTCGGTACTTAGATTGGCAGAGACTCTAGGGCAGGGGTTCTCAAACTTTTTGCCACTGCAACCCCCTTTTTAGACCTAGTATTTCGGCGACCCCCCTATTTTTAAATATAAACAAAAATGAAAAAAAACACTATTGGCTAAGTTTTATCCATAAAAATACTATTAACTAGTAAAAATAAATACAAATTGTTGTCACTTGAATTGTTTATAATAAGAGAAAGTGAGATAACTCACTTCGTGGCACGAACAAGGACAAAGCAATGATGACTCATGAGGCCTGTTTGCGCGCGCACTCTCTGCTAGCCGGTGCCCGGCAGACGACACGACAGTCTGGCTTCTTGAGTCGATCACTGAACACTGTGTGTGTACTTTGTGAGTAGTATTGCGAGCAAATACAGTTAGAAAAAGTAGCAATGGATAAGTTTTGAAAAGACCGTCGTCAAGTAGTGATGCTAGTGCTAGTGAGTGCGGAAAGACAAAATTCCGCAAATATGACCAGTCGTACATACAATTCGGTTTCACTGAACTGGCAAACAAACCTCAATGTGTGGTGTGTAGTGAAGTGTTGTCAGCTGAAAGCATGAAGCCTTCGAAAATGAAACGCCATCTTGAAACTAAACATTTTGCTTTGAAAGACAAACCAGTGGAATTTTTCCAAAGAAAACTGTTATCCCTTCGAAGTCAACAGGTAAACATTACGGATCTTGCTAATGTTAATAAGAATGCTCTTAAAGCTTCATACGAGGTAGCACTGAAGATTGCTAAAAAAGGGAAACCCCATACAATTGCTGAAGAATTAATTCTTCCTGCTGCAATTGATATGGTTTCAAATATAATCAGTCCTCAAGATGCTGAAAAATTGAAAAAAATCCCGTTATCAAATGATACTATTTCAAGAAGAATATGTGACATGACTGAAGATGTTCAGAACCAGCTAAAGAAGCAAATAAAAGACAGTACTTTTTTTGCAATTCAGTTGGATGAGTCAACAGATGTTGCCAACTGTGCTCAGTTTTATGCTTCATCCGGTACGATTACGGTGATGCTATTCATGAAAATATTTTGTTTTGTAAGCCCCTGCCGAATAATACAACAGGTGAAAGTCTTTATAAGGTGTTTGTTCAAGCAACTGAACCTTTTGAATTTGATTGGAAGAAATGTGTTTCAATTTGTAGTGATGGAGCAATGGCCCTTACGGGCTTGATTGCCAGGTTGAAATCATTTATACCGAATGCAAGCTGGGTCCACTGCTTTTTACATAGGCAAGCTTTGGCAGCTAAGAAAATGCCAGATGAATTACGGCAAGTTTTAAATGAAGCTGTCAAGATAGTGAACTACATCAAAAGTCGCCCGCTGCAAAGTAGGATGTTTAATAATTTGTGTGAAGAGGTAGGAGCCTTGCATAAACATCTTTTATTTCACACTGAAGTACGGTGGCCATCCCGTGGTAATGTATTAAGCAGACTGTTTGGATTAAAGTCAGAAATGTTGTTATTTTTGGTTGATAGTAAACCCGAACTTTCCACTTTTTCAGTGATGAAAAGTGGTTGGTTGCTTGCTTATTTGGCTGACATCTTCTCTCACCTTAATATTTTGAACTTATCCCTACAAGGACCAGACAAAAATATGCTATATGCTCAAGACAGAGTAAATGCATTTGTAAAAACTCAGTGTTTGGAACGCAAGAGTTAAGAAAGAAGATTTTGAAAATTTTTACACTAACTCAAGAGTTTATAGAGTTTCTGTCTACATCCTACTGTACATCCCCTGACACTTCATCTCTCTCCTTACTAGTATCTTCTCATCTCGAAGGTTTGATTGAACAGTTGACAGATTACATTCCAAATAAGGATACGAGTGGGGTTTTGTGGGTAGTCAATCCGTTCAGTGATCAAGTCGTAACAAAAGCTGAGCTAACTGCTCGTCAACATGATCAACTGATCGAAATTTCAAGTGATCAGTCAGCAAAACTCACTTTTAACAGTGCTTGTATTGACAAATTTTGGGTAGGTATTAAAAATGAATACCCAGAACTGTCCACAAAAGCATTACAGACTTTGATGCCATTTTCTACGTCATATAACTGTGAACAAGGTTTCTCCATAATGGTGAATATCAAAACAAAATCAAGAAATCGTTTGACCCTGGAAAATGACATTCTTTTGTGTATTACAAAACTCATTCCGGACATAAAAAAATTGGTTAATTCCAAACAAGCTCATGTTTCTCATTAAATAGTATTAGGCCTTTTTCAACTTGTATGTGTATTACAAATTTGTGTAGCCTATAAATTTTGTTATTAATAAAAACTACAGCTATGACTGATTTGTTTTTTTGATTTTCCTCCTTATCCCGCGACCCCCCTGGACACACTACGCGACCTCCCTGGGGGTCGCGACCCACAGTTTAAGAACCACTACTCTAGGGGTTAGTATGGCAGTCTTAGACACACTACTGCGATGTGGAAGGCAACGGGAAACCATCTTACATTTTATGCGTTTCTGTTACATAACCGTCGACGCGGTATATGCGACACAACGGCAGTCGGTAACGCTAATCTATAATACAGATTTTAGAGCGCCCATCTGTCAATGACGTCACACAATATGCAAATGATTACACGTAATGACGAAATATATCAAATTCATACAATGTTATTAAAGCGAAGTACTCACATGAATAGGTACAGTTTCCTAGCGAATCATGTCCTTCCGGGTTACTCGTAGCTCCCTTCCGGATTATTTACAGATGGGAGCTGCGACCTCCGGGATTGCTCCAGCTAGCTATTGCGGTGTGTGGGCTGCTCCCAGGTTGTATCCAGATTTATCGTCTTCCTATGTAGCGGTAATGACAGGAACAGGTTATTAGGACCGATAAAAAAGATAAGCAAAAAGGAAATCTACATACTAGAGATAAGATACGATACCAGACACGACCACTCTTCTCGATGTTGCAAGGCAAAAAGCCACGTTTCAGCGTCTGCCGGAAACACCCCCACTTTTTTTTACACGCGTCGGGGCGAAGTTCGTCCAACGCACTTCTGACGTGACGGAAATACGCGCAAAGTCTTTCAAATTTAAGGCGCGAAACTCCCGCACATCAAAAGTAAACTAAAGATGTCTAGTGCCAAATTTTGGCACGTAACAACCACCACATTACCTCCCAAATACACTGCGTACAGAAATTGTTGAACATGATAGCATCCTCTGGGGTACAAAATTCCTGAGGTAAAATAGTCCTTACAAGTGATTTTTCAATTCTCCACCCAAAGGTACTACATTGACCAGGAAACGATTTTTTGTACCTGGAAAATTTTGAATTTTGCCAAACCCTTGCTGCTCCAATCAAGGTAGGGATCTTTATCGTGCGTGACAACACTCACACACGGGACTTCCATTTTACCTCTCATCCGAACGAGGGTGTATTTTTGTGAAAAATGCTCGCCTAACATTTTTTAAGCGGACCGTGTTGGGAAGGCGGCTCCGTGGCGTAGTGGTATGTGTGTGACTACTACGCCCAAAGTCTCGGGTTCGAATCCCGACACGGTCCGCTTGAAAAATATTAGGCGAGCATTTTTCACAGAAATACACCCTCGTTCGGATGAGAGGTAAAATGTAGGTCCCGTGTGTGAGTGTTGTCACGCACGTTAAAGATCCTTACCTTGCTTGGCACAGCAAGAGTTCGGCAAAATTCCAAATTTTTCACGTAAAAAAAACTCGCTTCTTGGCCAATGTAATACCTTCGGGTGGAGCATTGGAAAATCACACGTAAGGACCGTGTTGGGATTAGAACCCAGGACCTAGGGCGTAGTAGTCACACACATACCACTACGTCACGGAGCCGCCTCCGATGTGGAGGGCATTGCATTTACATTTCCAATGCTACACCCGAAGGTACTATATTGGCTAGGAGGCGAGTTTTCTGTTTCCTGGGAATTTAGAATTTTGCCGAAACCTTGCCGTTCCAGACAAGGTAGAGATTTTTAACGTGCGTGACAACACTCACACACGGGACCTCCATTTAACCTCTCATCCGAACGAGGGCGTAATTTTTGTGAAAAATGCTTACCTGCCATTTTTCAAGCATTATAATTTGAATAACGGCCGCTATACTTGCGGCTACGTTTCCAATGCTCCACCCGGAGGTACTACATTGGGTTTAAACGCGAAAATAAACGTGCTTCTTATTAATTCTATCTTCATAATTAATCCACCCTAAATAAAAATCTAACAAACCTAACAAACTCTAATATTCTAACAAACCTAAAAATCTGACAAACTGAAACAAAAACTAAAAACAAAAACTAAAAACAGGGTTGTAGATAATGGTATCCCTAGCGCTGACTTTGGAGTGTACCCGATCAACAAGACACAAGCAAAAATGAGAGGGGGAGGGATCCGTAATACCGAATAGCAGACGCCGGCTCTGCTTACCAGTGCGACCTGAAGGGTCGTCTTAAAACTATCCAAATCTAGCTAACTAATTTAAATCCATCCCTAGCTTTCCCTATCATTCCCTAACTGATTTATATTATTATTACAATCTTCGCATTTCTATTCTTTCTTCCCAAATATATACTGCAACCAAAATGGCGACAGAACGTCAAACAAATTAAATATGCCACAAAATGCTACAATGCATGCTAGTAAATAAATAAATATAAAGTGTAAATATAAAATATAAATAAATAATTATATAGATATATAAATAAATGTCTAATAAGCGTTAAGCATATAGCAGTGCACAAAATAGCAAAAGCATCACCCTATTTATCAGGTGCACTCGCACAAGCATTATGTCGGCTAGCGCCTTTACACACCAAACGTGCTTGTTAAATTATTTCAAAAACTACTAATTAATGTAAATCAATGCTTGTGCGAGTACAGCCGCCACAATTTAAGTCTTACCTCGATAATAAAATTCTCCAGCATTCGAAGATCTGGTCGTCTGCCTACATCTAACTGTAAGTTACTTCTAAGGGGGGGATGGGGTGCACTGGTAAAGTCCTGGTGGGTATGCACTAAATATTCTGTGGGAGATCACAATCACTATCACTATCACTTTCAAGTCCTGGGGGAATGCGCGGTTTCACTCTATTTTATTATCTTTGTTTATTTTATTGATTTAATTTAATGAGGGTTTTGATTTATTTGTTATTGTTTATTTGTTATTATTTATTTCCGATTTCCCGATTTTCCGCACATAATTATGAAGATAGGCAGTGACTGTATTAATGGTGCGGGGGTTTCTCGTGCATATTGGACATTTGGGTATAATTATCATTTTTTTTTTAATATCAGGTTTTGGTTATATCTATGCTCGTATCCTTACTCACGCCAAGTCAATCTAACATTTTTCAATCCTCCCACCAACCCCACCGAATTTTACACGCCGTTGTCATTGTCTAATCTCGCGACCCATCCCGCGAATTCTTTTAAGGCAGTCCAGAACGTCTTCTGGTTAACCACTTCCCCGACTTCCTCTAGGCTCTTTGGCCATGCCAGACCTAGGATAGCAAGTTTGCTATCAGCCAACTCTCGATTTCCCGCCTCAAGCGGGCAGTCAAAGAGCACGTGCTCTGCGCTTTCCGCGCCCTCACCGCATTCGCAGCGGTCGCTGTTGGTTAGTCCGAACCTTTGTAAATACGCCTTTAGGGCGCCGTGCCCTGTTATCAACTGCACCATTTTGTGATCGAGCTTGACCTCGATCCTACCTCTAGCTTCTATGCTTCTTCGGTATGAATTTGTGGGTCAACCTGCCCGTGGCAGCGTTGTTCCACCTCTCTTCCCATTGTCGAATTGATTTTTCGCGCAGCTTTCTTTTGATTAAAGACCTCGGTATCGACGAATGTGATATCCGGAAGTCGCCCGTCGCGGCCTCTTTAGCTAATTCGTCAGCCCTATCATTTCCTGCGTTACCATCGTGCGACCTAACCCAACAGAACTTTAAACGTCGAAACTCGAGCGCTGTATGCGCTATTTTCCAAACGTCCGCCTGGAGGTCTGTCGAGGTGTTCATGTTAGTTAATGCCGTCAGCGCTGATTTACTGTCGCTGATTATATAATAATCGTGTCTGCACGTGTGATGCGGCAATGGTTTCATATGCTGCGAGCGCTTGGGGCCACCGCCTAAACATAATCAAGGTAAAACAAAAACTATTGTCAACCCAAAGAAGCATAATCCTAAGAATGACAGGGGCATATAGAACAACGGCACATGACGCTCTCCATGTGCTAATCGGAACAATGCCACTCGACCTAATAACCAAGCAAAGAGCAGCAATATATCATTTAACAAACAACGACCAAAATAAATTAAAACAACTTTTAAAAACCGAAAATCCCCCAACCACCAAAAAAGGGATAAAAGAAAGCATAATCGCGGAATGGCAAGCTAGATGGGACGGCAGCGATACTGGTAGAAAGGTGTACGCTGTCATTCCTAACATAACACAAAGACTAACAAACAAACATCTCATACCTAGCAGAGGACTGATCCACTTTTCCTCACTGGCCACGGCCCGTATCCGACCTATCGGGACCGTATGCACTTAGCACAAAACGACACCTGTACATGCGTAGAGGTTGGTACGCCCGAGCACGTTGTGTTTTAGTGCGTAGACCTTACCCAGGAACTACACGGATACAGAACAATACTACAAGACATCCCTATCAACGAAATGATATGGAACGAACAAATTTTCCCATACCTAAACACACTGACTCAAAAGACTACGCAAGTATTACACAACCGTTACCTTGAACAGGCCTCCTAAAAACGGCACGCAATCTTACATACCAAACTGAGACACCAAGGAACAACTGCTTTAGGATCCCGGGGGCTGCATCCCCGACGCCAGAGTCCGTCTTCTGGAAATTCCGAGAACAATAGCTCTCGAAGACCGAAGAAGGTACTCAAACCCGATCAAAACCTACCGACCAATTATGTCTCTAGCAATAAGGACTAACATTAGTATTAAGTTAGGCTAAGTTTTAGGATAAGTAGTAGAATAGGAACTTTTTACGCTAACACCACTGTATGAAATCAAAAACTAACAATAATTGAGGCAACAAAATGTCAAACTGAAGTATTTATTTCCACCCAACTGTAACCTGTACCATTCAAACATGCATAAAAGAAATTAACCTTTTGGAAAACGAACACACACAACCACACAAACACGAGCTTAAACACACACACACACACACACACACACACACACACACACGCAAAACAAATGTTCCCTTCAATAATCTGGATTTCCGGCTGCCGATGGTCCAGATCGAAGAGTACAAATTCTGCGGAATGCTTTTCCTCGAAGACTGGGATTTCCGGCTGCCAATGGTCCTGGACAGAGAGCAAAAGCACGAAGTAGAAACAACACCAACACCACCACAACTACAAACACAAAAAAAGCAAACCGATACACACCAACACAACACATACAAACACAAATTGTGCCCCTCAATAATCCGGATTTCCGGCTGCCGATGGTCCGGATGAAGGGTACAAATTCTGCGGGGCGCTTTCCCTCAAGACTGGGATTTCAGGCTGCCGATGGTCCTAGTCAAGAGCGAAGGTACAACGTAGAAACAACATCAACAATAAACACAACAATTAACCAACACAATAAAACACACTAGCGCAAACACATAAGCACACACAAACATCGACACTTACTCAATTACACACAACAAAGAAAAACACCCAAACACAATCCGTACAAAATGATAGTAATCAAGCACAGGCTACAATGGGGGGAAAACAGGTCTGTCTAAAATGTCAGATGACAGACGACTAGAATGTTAGATTTAAAAATTAAAAAAAAAAAAAATGTTCCTATTTAGGTAAGTGCCTTAATTGTTATACTGCATTTGGAACATTTATTTATTGCGTAATTGCGCATTTAATTTTGCATGTTGGGTGACGTCATTGACAGATGGGCGCGCCGAAATCTGTATAAAGATTAACGCTACCAACTGCCGTTGTGTCTAGTATACCGCGCTTGCGGAGTTGTAATTATGAACTTTTAAAATGTAAGAATTGGCGCCCAACGTGGGCAGTTTGGATGCAACGCTCATGTGCGTTTGCATGTAGGAAACTTCAATGTTAGTTTTAGTTTAGATAGGTAACTGGCCATGCCATGAACGTACACAACTAACTCAACATGCGTTTAGGTAGGGCTCGTATACTAAACTAGCATTAGATTTCAGCTTTTCTTTATTGCACGCTAGTACATTTTCTGAGAACGAGGAATATATTTTCAACCCTAGGGCGTCGTATAAATTGCACTATATGTACGGCGACTCGTAAATATGTAAATCCTGCCAACTCAACGGAAATGCTTTATTAAAGTTATACAATAAAATTAAATTGGTTGACGGAAAATTAATTAACGGAGTCAGTTTTGCATTTTATCGAATAACCTTAATATAAATTGTGGTATAAGATTGAAGGTTGCCGAATAATATTTTGACAGCCAATATAAGAAAATTATCCGCACAATGCGGTGATATTGATTTAAAAAAAATATTTATGCGAAATTGTGAGTAGACTCGCACCGCATACTTCAGAAACAACCCTTACTTTTAAACATATCAAAGACACTCGTAAAGCTTTTCGCATATTCAGCGCAGTAATATTTCTTTGCATAATCTTGTTTGTAAGCGGTCGGTTGTTGGACAAATTTATTGTATGTACGTGATGTGGACAATGTAAATGTAAAACAAATAATGTTGCGTGACCTGTTTGATAACAATATCGACGCAAGGTATCTTAAACACTGACGTGTACAGATACCAATGCAAATTTTATTGAAAATAGATTATCCTGATTATCTTTTATAGAGAGCGCTTCTGTTGAATTTTAATGGATCATACTCATCTATTCATGTAATCGGAGGGAATTTGCTTTAGGATAATTTTACAAAGTCCTTTAAAGAATCCTCCAGTCTGCTAAAAAACAGGGTTCTGCTTTGACCATTCAATACCACTACCATCTGCTCCAAACCTTGTTACATGCCAAAAATTGGCAATGTACATGTCTTAGATTTAGTTATAGTTTATATGGAAATTCCCGCGTATTTTTTAAAATTAAAACTTGTCAACTTCCGTCATTCCGGACAGTCGGGTTTGCGCAAAAGAATGCGCAGGTGCGGGTAGTGTCGAAAGCGGGCATTAAGCCACGAGACCTGAATTCAAGAACTATTACAATTTTATTCGACGTATTGCGTAATAGTATTACGTATTACGTATTACAATTTAATTGGTGATAGTTGTTACCATTTAAAGTCGGTAATACAGTTAAAAGTCGATAATACAGTTACCAAAGTTAATAAATACATCGCGCAAGCGCAATGAATACGAAAGCAATGCAACGCCTTGGCGGCCGGAAGCGCGAACCTTATTACAGATTCCGCGTTGCCAACTACCATGACGTCACCGATACAAAATTTATATTGCGCAATACTTCGGAAAATTTAAGAATTTAAAACAAAAGGTAATACGTTAATTACTTACATAAAGAATCCGGCATCCGGTAGGGCTCCTTCCCGGAGAAATTAAAGATGGTAACTGCTCCGGTGCTGTTGGTTGAGCATGGACATCCGGCTCATCTCGGGTCGTGGGATGCTCCAAGGGTCGTATCAGATTCCTAAATGTAGTGGAACGATAAGGAATAGGTTAATTAGGAAAGACAAAACAAAGATAAACAAAGGAAATCTACATAATAAAAATGAAGATACGATACCCCGCACGACCACACTCCTTGAAGAATCAGGCAAAACAGCCACGTATCAGAGCGTCACCTAAACCTCTCACCACTTTGTCCCCACTCCTTGTCTTTTTCACATCCGCACGAAGTTATTCGTCTACCCCTCTAGGGTCACGCCATCTGCGCAAACTCACTATGACGTATCGGAAGTACGCCTAGTCTATTTAAAATTCTTGCGCACCGCGTCTTTTGAAATTATGGCGCGAAACTTCCGTACATCAAAACTTAACCTAGAAACAATGTTTAAGTGCCGATTTGGCACGTAACAGAACATCTATCTGTGTGGTGTGTGTGTTTTTTCTTTTTGTAGGCATGTATGTTTCTTTATCTTTACCTTCTGTGTACCTCTACCTGGTGTTCCTTCATTCCTCTACGAGCATAGAAAAGACAGGAAGAACTCAGCAATGGTGTAACCTACCCACAAAACATAATAGACCCTGAGATTTAGCTACGAAATACCATCTACGTGAATAATTTGTTTTACTTATATTGTGTATGTAAATTGACTTTATATATGCATGAAAATTTGTCTATTGCATCATCCTTAAATGTCGTGATACGTTTATAGCAATTACGGGTGTAACAACCTACAGCAAACGAACAATATATGCAAATTTTAAATTAATTATGAAAGCGCCTACTTTCACAACGTATACATGCCTTCTTTATTACTCATACGCTTTTAGCAATGAACATCATCAATAAGAAACACTCTTTTATTTTATTAAATCAGACAGAAAAACTGCATTAATCTTGAAAAGACAAGCGAATACATCTATTCGTAATAGAAAAATGCGCTTCATGTGGATTTTTAAGCATTTATCCATCAAAGAATATTATTAATTAGTACTTTTATTAAACCAAAACTAAAAATTGTATCGTCATGCAAACCTTCATATTATGAGAAAGTATCAGTTCTTAGCGATGAGCAATTTGTCACGTAGGCCACGGTTAATTCTTTGTATAAAACAAACATTTGCTAATGAAAACGGGCGATATCTAAACAAATGGCTATTAACCTAGAGAAACATTCGGAAGTGAATTGTTAGATTTTACATATCGGACACGACGTCGAAATAACAATAATCACAGCGCTTGAGGAATAGGATTATTTGTTTTAAATTTAAAGCTTGATACGTAAGTATTCTACACCTCGTGGGACAAATTTTAGTAGGAGATAGAGCCGATCCTGGTGCAAATCCACCTTATGGAATCCACCCATAGAATCCATCGAATCCACCTGCTTATGTAAATTCTTTGAAAGTAAACCTTCTTCGGACACTTACGGGGATTTCCGCCTTGCTCCCTCCTTGCTCGGACACCCACCACTTCAACCATTTTGATTACGTCACACCCGTCTCCTTACCACCTGCGAGATAAATCTTTCTCCACATTTCCACCCACGAGATAAATGTACCTTGTTTGGCATCAATTAATATTAGATTTTTTCAAGCTACCTGAATTTCTAGGATTTTTTAGATAGCATCATCCCCAGGGAGTTACCATTATTTTAAGATTTTTACCGGCAGCGATTTCTGGCCGTCCTTATAACTTTTTTAGCCATGTGACACATCAAATTAGTCTAGAATTTTACGCAGAATCCGAATCTGCAAACAGATTTAAAATCCGACCACCCCTAACCATTTTACTCACATACCCTCTAGCAGACATATTAAAGATTATTTCTTTTAAGATAAATCTATCTTGTTTGGTGTCAATTAATATTAGATTTTTCTCAGCTACCTGAATTTCTAGGATTTTTTTTAGATAACATCATCCCCCAGGGAGCTACCATTATTTTAAGATTTTTACCGGCAGCGATTTCTGGCCGTCCTTATAAATTTTTTAGCCATGCGACACTTCAAATTAGTCTAGAATTTTACGCTGAATCCGAATCTGCAAACAGATTTAAAATCCGACCACCCCTAACCATTTTACTCACATACCCTCTAGCAGACATATTAAAGATTATTTCTTTTAAGATAAATCTATCTTGTTTGATGTCAATTAATATTAGATTTTTCTCAGCTACCTGAATTTCCAGGATTTTTTTTAGATAACATCATCCCCCAGGGAGCTACCATTATTTTAAGATTTTTACCGGCAGCGATTTCTGGCCGTCCTTATAAATTTTTTAGCCATGCGACACATCAAATTAGTCTAGAATTTTACGCAGAATCCGAATCTGCAAACAGATTTAAAATCCGACCACCCCTAACCATTTTACTGACATACCCTCTAGCAAACATATTAAAGATTATTTCTTTTAAGATAAATCTATCTTGTTTGGTGTCAATTAATATTAAATTTTTCTCAACTATCTGAATTTCTAGGATTTGTTAGATAGCATCATCCCCCAGGGAGCTACTCTTATTTTAAGATTCTTTACCGGCAGCGATTTCTGGCCGTCCTTATAACTTTTTTAGCCATGCGACACATTAAATTAGTCTAGAATTTTACGCAGAATCCGAATCTGCAAACAGATTTAAAATCCGACCACCCCTAACCATTTTACTCACATACCCTCTAGCAGACATATTAAAGATTATTTCTTTTAAGATAAATCTATCTTGTTTGGTGTCAATTAATATTAAATTTTTCTCAGCTACCTGAATTTCTAGGATTTTTTAGATAGCATCATCCCCCAGGGAGTTACCATTATTTTAAGATTTTTACCGGCAGCGATTTCTGGCCGTCCTTATAACTTTTTTAGCCATGTGACACATCAAATTAGTCTAGAATTTTACGCAGAATCCGAATCTGCAAACAGATTTAAAATCCGACCACCCCTAACCATTTTACTCACATAGCCTCTAGCAGACATTAAAGATTATTGCTTTTAAGATAAATCTATCTTGTTTAGTGTCAATTAATATTAGATTTTTCTCAGCTACCTGAATTTCTAGGATTTTTTTTAGATAGCATCATCCTTCAGGGAGCTACTCTTATTTTAAGATTCTTTACCGGCAGCGATTTCTGGCCGTCCTTATAACTTTTTAGCCATGCGACACATCACATTAGTCTAGAATTTTACGCAGAAAACATTATAATAGAAAATCTTAGGATTTTAAGCATTATCCATCAAAGAATATTATTAATTAGTACTTTTATTAAACCAAAACTAAAAATTGTATCGTCATGCAAACCTTCATATTATGAGAAAGTATCAGTTCTTAGCGATGAGCAATTTGTCACGTAGGCCACGGTTAATTCTTTGTATAAAACAAACATTTGCTAATGAAAACGGGCGATATCTAAACAAATGGCTATTAACCTAGAGAAACATTCGGAAGTGAATTGTTAGATTTTACATATCGGAACGTCGAAATAACAATAATCACAGCGCTTGAGGAATAGGATTATTTGTTTTAAATTTAAAGCTTGATACGTAAGTATTCTACACCTCGTGGGACAAATTTTAGTAGGAGATAGAGCCGATCCTGGTGCAAATCCACCTTATGGAATCCACCCATAGAATCCATCGAATCCACCTGCTTATGTAAATTCTTTGAAAGTAAACCTTCTTCGGACACTTACGGGGATTTCCGCCTTGCTCCCTCCTTGCTCGGACACCCACCACTTCAACCATTTTGATTACGTCACACCCGTCTCCTTACCACCTGCGAGATAAATCTTTCTCCACATTTCCACCCACGAGATAAATGTACCTTGTTTGGCATCAATTAATATTAGATTTTTTCAACTATCTGAATTTCTAGGATTTTTTTAGATAGCATCATCCCCCAGGGAGCTACCATTATTTTAAGATTTTTACCGACAGCGATTTCTGGCCGTCCTTATAACTTTTTTTAGCCATGCGACACATCAAATTAGTCTAGAATTTTATGCAAAATCCGAATCTGCGAACAGATTTAAAATCCGACCACCCCTAACCATTTTACTGACATACCCTCTAGCAAACATATTAAAGATTATCTCTTTTAAGATAAATCTATCTTGTTTGGTGTCAATTAATATTAGATTTTTCTCAGCTACCTGAATTTTTAGGATTTTTTTTTAGATAGCATCATCCCCCAGGGAGTTACCATTATTTTAAGATTTTTACCGGCAGCGATTTCTGGCCGTCCTTATAACTTTTTTAGCCATGTGACACATCAAATTAGTCTAGAATTTTACGCAGAATCCGAATCTGCAAACAGATTTAAAATCCGACCACCCCTAACCATTTTACTGACATACCCTCTAGCAAACATATTAAAGATTATCTCTTTTAAGATAAATCTATCTTGTTTGGTGTCAATTAATATTAGATTTTTCTCAGCTACCTGAATTTTTAGGATTTTTTTTAGATAGCATCATCCCCCAGGGAGTTACCATTATTTTAAGATTTTTACCGGCAGCGATTTCTGGCCGTCCTTATAACTTTTTTAGCCATGTGACACATCAAATTAGTCTAGAATTTTACGCAGAATCCGAATCTGCAAACAGATTTAAAATCCGACCACCCCTAACCATTTTACTCACATACCCTCTAGCAGACATATTAAAGATTATTTCTTTTAAGATAAATCTATCTTGTTTGGTGTCAATTAATATTAGATTTTTCTCAGCTACCTGAATTTCTAGGATTTTTTTAGATAACATCATCCCCCAGGGAGCTACCATTATTTTAAGATTTTTACCGGCAGCGATTTCTGGCCGTCCTTATAAATTTTTTAGCCATGCGACACATTAAATTAGTCTAGAATTTTACGCAGAATCCGAATCTGCAAACAGATTTAAAATCCGACCACCCCTAACCATTTTACTCACATACCCTCTAGCAGACATATTAAAGATTATTTCTTTTAAGATAAATCTATCTTGTTTGGTGTCAATTAATATTAGATTTTTCTCAGCTACCTGAATTTTTAGGATTTTTTTTTAGATAGCATCATCCCCCAGGGAGTTACCATTATTTTAAGATTTTTACCGGCAGCGATTTCTGGCCGTCCTTATAAATTTTTTAGCCATGTGACACATCAAATTAGTCTAGAATTTTACGCAGAATCCGAATCTGCAAACAGATTTAAAATCCGACCACCCCTAACCATTTTACTCACATACCCTCTAGCAGACATATTAAAGATTATTTCTTTTAAGATAAATCTATCTTGTTTGGTGTCAATTAATATTAGATTTTTCTCAGCTACCTGAATTTCTAGGATTTTTTTTAGATAACATCATCCCCCAGGGAGCTACCATTATTTTAAGATTTTTACCGGCAGCGATTTCTGGCCGTCCTTATAAATTTTTTAGCCATGCGACACTTCAAATTAGTCTAGAATTTTACGCTGAATCCGAATCTGCAAACAGATTTAAAATCCGACCACCCCTAACCATTTTACTCACATACCCTCTAGCAGACATATTAAAGATTATTTCTTTTAAGATAAATCTATCTTGTTTGATGTCAATTAATATTAGATTTTTCTCAGCTACCTGAATTTCCAGGATTTTTTTTAGATAACATCATCCCCCAGGGAGCTACCATTATTTTAAGATTTTTACCGGCAGCGATTTCTGGCCGTCCTTATAACTTTTTAGCCATGCGACACATCAAATTAGTCTAGAATTTTACGCAGAATCCGAATCTGCAAACAGATTTAAAATCCGACCACCCCTAACCATTTTACTGACATACCCTCTAGCAGACATATTAAAGATTATTTCTTTTAAGATAAATCTATCTTGTTTGGTGTCAATTAATATTAAATTTTTCTCAACTATCTGAATTTCTAGGATTTGTTAGATAGCATCATCCCCCAGGGAGCTACTCTTATTTTAAGATTCTTTACCGGCAGCGATTTCTGGCCGTCCTTATAACTTTTTAGCCATGCGACACATCAAATTAGTCTAGAATTTTACGCAGAATCCGAATCTGCAAACAGATTTAAAATCCGACCACCCCTAACCATTTTACTCACATACCCTCTAGCAGACATATTAAAGATTATTTCTTTTAAGATAAATCTATCTTGTTTGGTGTCAATTAATATTAAATTTTTCTCAGCTACCTGAATTTCTAGGATTTTTTAGATAGCATCATCCCCAGGGAGCTACTCTTATTTTAAGATTCTTTACCGGCAACGATTTCTGGCCGTCCTTATAACTCTTCTAGCCATGCGACACATCAAATTAGTCTATAATTTTACACAGAAACCGAATCTGTAAACAGATTTAAAATCAGACTACCCCTAACCATTTTACTCACATACCCTCTAGCAGACATATTAAAGATTATTTCTTTTAAGATAAATCTATCTTGTTTGGTGTCAATTAATATTAAATTTTCTCAACTATCTGAATTTCTAGGATTTGTTAGATAGCATCATCCCCAGGGAGCTACTCTTATTTTAAGATTCTTTACCGGCAGCGATTTCTGGCCGTCCTTATAACTTTTTAGCCATGCGACACATCAACATTAGTCTAGAATTTTACGCAGAATCCGAATCTGTAAACGGATTTAAAATCCGGCCACCCTAACCATTTTACTGACATACCCTCTAGCAGACATATTAAAGATTATTTCTTTTAAGATAAATCTATCTTGTTTGGTGTCAATTAATATTAAATTTTCTCAACTATCTGAATTTCTAGGATTTGTTAGATAGCATCATCCCCAGGAGCTACTCTTATTTTAAGATTCTTTACCGGCAGCGATTTCTGGCCGTCCTTATAACTTTTTAGCCATGCGACACATCAATTAGTCTAGAATTTTACGCAGAATCCGAATCTGAAACGGATTTAAAATCCGCCACCCCTAACCATTTTACTACATACCCTCTAGCAGACATATTAAAGATTATTTCTTTTAAGATAAATCTATCTTGTTTGGTGTCAATTAATATTAAATTTTTCTCAACTATCTGAATTTCTAGGATTTGTTAGATAGCATCATCCCCCAGGGAGCTACTCTTATTTTAAGATTCTTTACCGGCAGCGATTTCTGGCCGTCCTTATAACTTTTTTAGCCATGCGACACATTAAATTAGTCTAGAATTTTACGCAGAATCCGAATCTGCAAACAGATTTAAAATCCGACCACCCCTAACCATTTTACTCACATACCCTCTAGCAGACATATTAAAGATTATTTCTTTTAAGATAAATCTATCTTGTTTGGTGTCAATTAATATTAGATTTTTCTCAGCTACCTGAATTTTTAGGATTTTTTTTTAGATAGCATCATCCCCCAGGGAGTTACCATTATTTTAAGATTTTTACCGGCAGCGATTTCTGGCCGTCCTTATAACTTTTTTAGCCATGTGACACATCAAATTAGTCTAGAATTTTACGCAGAATCCGAATCTGCAAACAGATTTAAAATCCGACCACCCCTAACCATTTTACTCACATACCCTCTAGCAGACATATTAAAGATTATTTCTTTTAAGATAAATCTATCTTGTTTGGTGTCAATTAATATTAGATTTTTCTCAGCTACCTGAATTTCTAGGATTTTTTTTAGATAACATCATCCCCCAGGGAGCTACCATTATTTTAAGATTTTTACCGGCAGCGATTTCTGGCCGTCCTTATAAATTTTTTAGCCATGCGACACATCAAATTAGTCTAGAATTTTACGCAGAATCCGAATCTGCAAACAGATTTAAAATCCGACCACCCCTAACCATTTTACTCACATACCCTCTAGCAGACATATTAAAGATTATTTCTTTTAAGATAAATCTATCTTGTTTGGTGTCAATTAATATTAGATTTTTCTCAGCTACCTGAATTTCTAGGATTTTTTTTAGATAACATCATCCCCCAGGGAGCTACCATTATTTTAAGATTTTTACCGGCAGCGATTTCTGGCCGTCCTTATAACTTTTTTAGCCATGCGACACATCAAATGAGTCTAGAATTTTATGCAGAATCCGAATCTGCAAACAGATTTAAAATCCGACCACCCCTAACCATTTTACTCACATACCCTCTAGCAAACATATTAAAGATTATTTCTTTTAAGATAAATCTATCTTGTTTGGTGTCAATTAATATTAAATTTTTCTCAGCTACCTGAATTTCTAGGATTTTTTAGATAGCATCATCCCCCAGGGAGCTACTCTTATTTTAAGATTCTTTACCGGCAGCGATTTCTGGCCGTCCTTATAACTTTTTTAGCCATGCGACACATCACATTAGTCTAGAATTTTACGCAGAATCCGAATCTGTAAACGGATTTAAAATCCGGCCACCCCTAACCATTTTACTGACATACCCTCTAGCAAACATATTAAAGATTATTTCTTTTAAGATAAATCTATCTTGTTTGGTGTCAATTAATATTAAATTTTTCTCAACTATCTGAATTTCTAGGATTTGTTAGATAGCATCATCCCCAAGGGAGCTACTCTTATTTTAAGATTCTTTACCGGCAGCGATTTCTGGCCGTCCTTATAACTTTTTTAGCCATGCGACACATCACATTAGTCTAGAATTTTACGCAGAATCCGAATCTGTAAACGGATTTAAAATCCGGCCCCCCCTAACCATTTTACTGACATACCCTCTAGCAGACATATTAAAGATTATTTCTTTTAAGATAAATCTATCTTGTTTGGTGTCAATTAATATTAAATTTTCTCAACTATCTGAATTTCTAGGATTTGTTAGATAGCATCATCCCCAGGAGCTACTCTTATTTTAAGATTCTTTACCGGCAGCGATTTCTGGCCGTCCTTATAACTTTTTAGCCATGCGACACATTAAATTAGTCTAGAATTTTACGCAGAATCCGAATCTGAAACGATTTAAAATCCGCCACCCCTAACCATTTTACTACATACCCTCTAGCAACATATTAAAATTATTTCTTTTAAGATAAATCTATCTTGTTTGGTGTCAATTAATATTAAATTTTTCTCAACTACTGAATTTTAGGATTTTTAGATAGCATCATCCCCAGGGAGTACCTTATTTTAAGATTTTTACCGGCAGCGATTTCTGGCCGTCCTTATAACTTTTTAGCCATGGACACATTAAATTAGTCTAGAATTTTACGCAGAATCCGAATCTGCAAACAGATTTAAAATCCGACCACCCCTAACCATTTTACTCACATACCCTCTAGCAGACATATTAAAGATTATTTCTTTTAAGATAAATCTATCTTGTTTGGTGTCAATTAATATTAATTTTCTCACTACCTGAATTTTAGGATTTTTTAGATAGCATCATCCCCAGGGAGTACCTTATTTTAAGATTTTTACCGGCAGCGATTTCTGGCCGTCCTTATAACTTTTTAGCCATGGACACATAAATTAGTCTAGAATTTTACGCAGAATCCGAATCTGCAAACAGATTTAAAATCCGACCACCCCTAACCATTTTACTCACATACCCTCTAGCAGACATATTAAAGATTATTTCTTTTAAGATAAATCTATCTTGTTTGGTGTCAATTAATATTAGATTTTTCTCAGCTACCTGAATTTTAGGATTTTTTAGATAACATCATCCCCAGGAGTACCATTATTTTAAGATTTTTACCGGCAGCGATTTCTGGCCGTCCTTATAATTTTTAGCCATGGACACATCACATTAGTCTAGAATTTTACGCAGAATCCGAATCTGTAAACGGATTTAAAATCCGGCCACCCCTAACCATTTTACTGACATACCCTCTAGCAAACATATTAAAGATTATTTCTTTTAAGATAAATCTATCTTGTTTGGTGTCAATTAATATTAAATTTTCTCAACTATCTGAATTTCTAGGATTTGTTAGATAGCATCATCCCCAGGAGCTACTCTTATTTTAAGATTCTTTACCGGCAGCGATTTCTGGCCGTCCTTATAACTTTTTTAGCCATGCGACACATTAAATTAGTCTAGAATTTTACGCAGAATCCGAATCTGCAAACAGATTTAAAATCCGACCACCCCTAACCATTTTACTCACATACCCTCTAGCAGACATATTAAAGATTATTTCTTTTAAGATAAATCTATCTTGTTTGGTGTCAATTAATATTAGATTTTTCTCAGCTACCTGAATTTCTAGGAATTATATAGATAGCATCATCCCCAAGCGAGCTACCCTCATTTTAAGATTTTTTACCAGCAGCGATTTGTGACCGTCCTTATAAATTTTTTAGCCATGCGATGCTTCAAATTAGTCTAGAATTTTACGCGAAATCCGAGTCTGTAAACAGATTTAAAATGCTAGCACTCCTTACAAAGTTACGCCTTTTAAAGACCCAAACTTCTAATTTTTGTGCATCTATATTTAACTCCATCTTTAAAACCTTTTTTTCGCTACCCAAGACATGCTTTAACTAACCAATTCTTGAGAAATCTAAAACCGCTGTGTTTAGCGCACACCACGTGGAGATAACACGTATATTCTGTCCACCAGGATAGAAGCAATAAGGGTTTGGAAGAAGTGAAGGTGGGAGAAGAACTTAAAAATTATAGAATCCTGAAACAATAGATTTACAAAATCTATACAAATATAAACAACTATCTTATATCTTTATGCGCCCAGGCGTAGGTTGATATGCTTCCGGGGATGACGTAACGCTTGTCATCTTCGCACGATAAACTAATTTTATTAATAAGCTGCGTGTACAAATCGCGTTTTTTACTTCGGATACATACACCGGCAAGTACTCGATACCATCCAAATAAAGAATTAGATGTTTGGTGACTGTTACCTTCCGCTTTCCTCGTGTACGCCCAGACACATTTCTGCACATGCTTACCCCTGCCCATGCGCGCTGACCATGCGCACCCCTGCCTATGTGTACTGCCCATGCGCACTCCTGTCCATACGCACCCTTGTCCATGCGCAGCCTTTTCTGTGTGACTGCTATTTCGTGGTAACGTCATAGCCTTTTATAAATAAAGAGCAATGTAATACTATTGTATAATTTTTATTCTGACATTATACATAACAAAATTTAAAAATATTTAATGCCAAGCATGGAGCCATTTAAACTTAACTTTAATACAAAGTTATACACAGAAAACAGTCTTTTCTCTTTGTTTGTTTGGAGTGGTTTTAATTTTATCTAATTTTATTCGCAGCTTAAAATTTAAATCGACACCAAAGTCCTCTATCTCCTTTTCTAGCCAATAGTTTGATACATAGAGACCGTCAAGGTTTCCGAATTTTAAAATGTACCGAAGTTTGTCTCTATATGAAAGTATTTGATTCCACCGACAACCAGATCAATTCCTTCGTGTAATTCTTGTAGCCCTGTCTAACACCATTTCTAATCTTAGCTTTCTTTTCTATTTCATCAAATCTAATTACTACGCTTTGTTTTTTATATAGACTGTAAATAATTTTTCTATCCCTATGAAAGATTCCTATTTTTCGCAAAACCCTAAACATAACAATCCAATTAACCCTATCAAATGCTTTTTCTAAATCTACAAACGCGAAATGAGTCTCTTTATTTTCTTGTAACCTTTTTTCGATAATTACCTTAATCATTAGTATTGGTTCTCTAGTCCCTCTGTCTTTATGAAAACCATATTGATCTTCGCCTAAATAATTCTCAGTCAAAGCTTTTATTTTATTTTTAATTATTATTGTTAGTACTTTGGAAGCGTGGAAAGTTAAACTAACCGTTCTAAAATTCTCACACATATCAGCTTTTGACTTTTTTGGGATTGGGATAATAATATTTTTTTCGAAATCTATTGGGATCTCGCCTATGTCATATATTACTTTTACTAGTTCATATAATCTGTCTAAAGTTTTCTGAGTTGCATATTTTATTAATTCTGCGGGAATATCGTCTATCCCTGACGCTTTATTTGGTTTAAGATTCCGAACAGCTCTATCAAATTCCTCTCTTAATATTGAGAACCCTATTTCTACATCATCTTTTTGGTCGTTCTCTAATTCATCCATATCGTCTTCCTTATATAAATCTTCTAAATATCTTTTCCATCTATCTGCTACCTGAACTTTATTTATTAGAAGCTCATTATTCTCATCTTAAATTCTGTTATATTTTTTCCAATTTTTCCCAAAAAACTTTTTAACTGCCCTGTAAGCCCTGTCTATCTTACCTACTCTCAAATATACTTGTATTTCCTTATAATTCTCCTCCATCCATTTATTTCTAGCTTTTCTACACGCATGTACTATTTTATTTCTAACTCTATGATATTTTTTGTTTACTTTCATTATCCAATTCTCTGAAAGGTTTAAGCTTTCTTCTATTCTCTATTAAATCCAATATCTCTTTTGTTACCCAGGGTTTTCTCGCTTCTATTTTTTTTCTATCTATAGTCACTGTTGCTGTATCATGTACAGCCCTTTTTATTTTTCTCCATCTATTTTTTACGTTCCCTTCTATAGCCATCTCTTTGATCTTATTATCTAATACTTGTTTATATTTCTCTTTTACCTCACTATCATTAAGCTTTCCTAGAACCCATTCCTCTCTTTTAACCTTTCTCAGTTTTTGGAATTTTAGCTTACACTTCATTTTAAATAAGTTATGATTGCTATCTATGTCAGCCCCTGGATAACTACGACAGTTGCTACGTACATTGACGTAACATAAAAAAAAACAAGAAAAAGAAAGAAGAAAGTAAGTCCGGGCTCAGGCGGCGAGTAGGCGGGGTCTTATACCTATAGCTAAATAAAAAAAAATAAAAAAAGAAACCTGAAATAAAGAAAAAAATTTATATAAACACTCACTCATTCACACACAGAACAAAACATACAACGGAAAAGAAAGAACTTATAATTACAAAAAAATATATATACAAAAAACCGTACTCCCAAACCTAACCACAAAAAAAGGCAATGTCCCCAATTTATAAATACATTATAAGAAACCCTTAAATATTAAAAAAAGTTACCCATGAAAATGGCGAGCTGTAGTTTTTAGGCAACTACCCCCTGACAGTACCTAGAGAAAAAAAGAGAAACAAACGCAACCCTAAAAACCACAGCTCTAAAATATCGTAAGTATAAACTTAAGCTAAATTTACAAACATATAGTAGATTTTTAGAAATTTAGAAACAAAACGAAAGATAGTAACCAAAGAGCAGTAAATGCCAAAATAGTTCAATAATTTTTATATAGAGTTAAATTTAGGAAGGTCATCTATGAACGTTCTGGTTCCGAAGTCACAAGCACATATAAAGAAGAACAAAAAAAAGGAACTCACCCTCGAGTTACTGGCATCGGGGTGGAACCAGTCGCTGGTCTTACGTCCAGGCGGAGCGCATTTGACTTCGCATTCCCAGAAAAAGCTCAAGGGATTAACGTGTCCCCCGCAGGAAGCTAGAATAGTTACGAACAATAAATTAATTTAATGAAGCCGAAACGTATGGTTTTATATAAACTCCATATACTCACCACGCTAAATAATGCATGCCGGAAATTCGCATCAAGAAAACGAGCGAAACAAAACAACGTGTTTTCTGGTCGCTAATCGAACAGCAAATGAATTGTTGCATTTGTTAAAGCACCAAAGCAAGGAAATAAACCAGGAAAACCCTAATTTTATTAAAATTAATTTGCCGAATTTGTTAAAAAGGGAAAACACACCAGCATTTAATTATTAAAATACTTGGAAAGTCGCCTATCTAATTAAGGCGTAAATTCCACGGGACGAAATTCTTAGAAAGGATATTTATTTTTCGAATGAAGCACAAAGATTTATCAACTGACTAGATAGGTTATTTATTATTAATTACCATACAAATTTTAATATACGAAAGGGTTATTTTTAATTAACGGAATTAATTTTTGTGTTGAACGCCAAAAGAATTTAAGATAAAAATTATTGTACCTACACTAATTAATGATTTAGGAAAATGAGCGTAACACAGTTTTTAACTTGGTTTCTGAATCTTTGTTTAACTAAAATATAATCTATTTGGTATCTAGCTCTTTCCGGGTATATCTTCTACTAACATGTTGTTCGAATAGGGTGTTTACAATTACTAATCTATGTTTCTGGCAAAACTAAACTAATCTTTCTTCTCTATCATTTCGGCTGCCATACCAAAATTTTCCTACCAATTTTCTCTCTCTGCCTTCTCCCACTGACGCATTAAAATCGCCCATCACTATTAAATTCTCATCTTCCTTTACTTTTCTCACTATACTATTTATATCCTCGTTCCTCCTCTACTTCCTCATCCTCGTTCTGAGTTGTTGGCATGTAAACCTGTACTAAAACTGTGTCTGTGAGTGTTGTACTCAATCTAACTATAATTATTGTATCACTAAATTGTAAGTGTTCTTTAACCCTTTAACTATACGTCCTAATCTTTTACCTAACACTATTCCTACCCCTGCCTGTCCATTAGTTGAAGAAATTGTAATTATTCTATAATTATCTTTCCAAAAGTCATTACTATCTGGCCATCTCACCTCACTAATACCTAAAATGTCCAGCTTTCCTTTTCTCATTTCGACTAATAAATTCGTTAACTTATCTACTCTAAGTAATGACCTTACGTTCCAAGTCCCTATCACTAAATCGAACTGTTGTTTTAAATTCGTACGATGACGAGCCCCAAGTACCACCTCCCGGAGATCCGAATGAGGGGGTATTTTACCTCCGGACAAGGATTTTACTTGTGAGCTCTCCATCATACATAGTTTGTGTTTTAGGTCACGCATACCTGGGAAATATCGTGGTAGGTTCCCATATCTTTCCACAACGCAGTTTTTAAAGATTTTAGCAAAAAGCTGTATCTGTCACGGCCAACCCCCAACAACCTTGTAAATTATTCAAGATTGCCCGAAACCAACAGACTTTCTTCCAATATCTTTTAGCCAGAAAGGCTGCTAGCTGCCCCTTGCTGCACCTTTTAATCACCTTTTACGATAAGCAGGCTTACTATAGTAGTATTCTTTGTCTCCTACTATAGGGAGGCTTGTATATATTAGAATTATATTAAATGCTATTACTTATGTGGTATGTTTCTTTTTAGGTCTATAAAGAAGATGCCTAATCTCCACAAACACTTTGTTAGACATGTAGGAAGAAAAACAACGGCTCATAAATTAGTACATAGATTATTTTAATAATTGTAGACAATACACCATGCTGCCTACTAATGTTATGTCCTTTATGAAAAGGTTTGTATTGGCGATGCCATCGCAAAATATTAAGCCAAGTTTTATATTTTAGATGGTGACAGCTGAACCGGCCGATACAAGTACAGCTACGCCTGATTCGAGCGATGCAGGAACAACTTTTGGCAAGCTTAAGCAAACGCTATCGTCTTCATTGTTAACGGCACAAGGTAAGCTAGTTCTTTTGACCAATCAATGAAACTATATAATTTTTTAATATTTTATTACAAAAATTGCTTTATAATATTTTTTGTATTATGTTAATTAAGTTAATGCGTCAGATATATTGCTCTATAGAATATGTATCTATTACGGTTGATATTTCATGGTATCACAAGTATCTACATGTTGCCGTTAATCATTTTGTATTATTAGTGAGGAGTAATCATAGCAAAACTCATTGTTAATATTCTAGATGAGCGTAAAAAGCTTTCTAATAGTTTACTCATTTAAATAAAAAAATAATGTTTTCAGAGCGCTTGCAAAATGAAATGTTACCATCATCATTAGATCTTCGGTCCTGAAACTGGTTAAGCGTGTACCTTTATTGTTTTCAAATCATATATTTTTCTCATCGTTAGGTCTTCAGTCTTAAAACTGGTTGGATGCATACCCTTATTTTTTCCAAGTCTGAACTTGTTACGTGCCAATCGGCACTTAAACATTGTATTAGGTTAAGTTTGATGTGCGGAGGTTTCGCGCCATATTTTCAAAAGACGCGGTGCGCGGAATTTTAAAAGACTAGGCACGTACTTCCGATACGTCACAGTGCGTTTGCGCAGATCGCGCGACGCTAGAGGGTTGGACGAATACTGGACAAAGAGTGGGGAAAAGTGGTGAGAGTTTTCGGTTAGACGCTTTAACGTGGCTGTTTGCCTATGATCTTCAAGGAGTAGAGTGGACGCTTTGAGGTATCGTATCGTGCTTATCTCACCTATGTAGATTTCCTTTGCCTAATTGTCTTTGTTTGTCGACCTTTACCCTGTTCCCGTCTGTCCCTGCATAGGTAGGTAATTTGCAGCCTTGGCGAACCGGACTCCATGACCCGAGATGAACGAGTTACCATCTTTATCTATCCGGAAGGACGATAGGCGTACTTCGTGGAAACCTGGACCTATCATGTGAGTAAATTATGTATTATCGGTTGATTTAACTTTTTATATTTCCGATTATTACGCAATATCATTTATTGTTTTAAATATGTAAATTTCCGAAGTATTGCGCAATATAAATTGTGCAATTGGTGACGTCATTGGAAGTTGGCAACGCGGAATCTGTAATAAGATTCGCGCTTCCATCCGCCAGAGGCGTCGCCGGTTTTTTATTCATTGCGCTTGCGCGATGTGTTTATGAACTTTTGTAACTGTAATTATCAACTTCTTTTAACTGTATTACCGACTTTTAAATTGTAAGAACTATCACCATATAAATCGTAAGAAACTAACCTACACATTTCCCTGAAATTTCCATGACCTACATCTTTCACTATCTGTCTGCAAAAGTCGGATCTAGGTCTACATTTATCTCGTTTTCTTGTATGTGCTTGTAATGTAGCCCGCACTATTCCTTAAAAATGCCTTAGAACGTATCCTGCATTTCTATTTCTGCTATTTTTTTTGTTCTTTACAGATATCTTTATTTCCCTACTATTTGTATAGCCTTTTTGTTATTAACTTTGTCTGTCCATGCTATCATC
The DNA here is from genome assembly GCA_036346225.1 of Platerodrilus igneus. NCBI lineage: Eukaryota > Metazoa > Arthropoda > Insecta > Coleoptera > Lycidae > Platerodrilus > Platerodrilus igneus. The sequence continues at coordinate 1,766,612 of JARFIW010000927.1, read as the reverse complement.
ATTATATATCTAAAGCATATCATTCCAAAAGGTTTTTTCCTTTTCCTCTCTGCTTCGCCTACTGTTCTTATTTCATAGGCATACAGTGCTGTTATCCACACATATGCTTCCAACAATTTTTTCCTTGTTCCTATGTTTGTTGTCTTCTAACATAGCCGCTGCTCTTTCTTGCTAAATACAGTTTGGTTCCTCTTCTGTTATTTTTTATAAAATATACCCTATTTCGCTGATATTCAGTGGTATTACTACTTCACTTTATTGTTATTAATATTACATAACACAAGTTAAGGTTCGGGCCTTTGGAGCGGTGTTTTTAAAAACAATTCCGAAGACTTAACAAATTTATTTTAACTTAAAACAGAAATTACAATGGAATTTTGAATAACTTGTAAAATAATAACTTTAATAAAAAAAAATAATTGTACTAAGGCGAGTAGTCTAGGTAGACAACAATGCAAAAGCTGTAATACTCAGACTGACTTTATTGAGTAGCTTGAACAACGAAGAATGGAGTTCGAAGACTGACTGCCGGGCCTTGAGCTCCCGGGCTTTTTAAAATAACCTGCCCCTCACACGGCTGTGGGAACTTGCAGATCTCATGTCTGCTTTACTCTTAATTGTACACTTTATTACAATGTAACAATCTTAATTCTAAGTAATTGCGGTATGTTAACCGCCTGTGACCTGCCACCTGCAGTATCACTGCCCTCACGGATGCAAAGTTGCATGTCCGTTCTCATGAACTGTCGATAACCTCTCTGGGTTATCCGTGTATTACATTGTTACAATGAACTTATACTTTATTTATCAATTTCTAATAATTCCTATTAGATTCAATATATTCAATACATATAGATAATTGGGGGATACATAACTCCTTCCACCGTAAATGAAAAATTAAGGTTTTACTTAATTTTTAAATACATAAAATTCATTATTCAATTTCATTTAAAATTCATTGTTTCTAAGGGTATATTTATCGTTTCTTTATTTCTTTTTGTTTTCTTAAATCTAGAACTGTTTCCTTCATTCTTATATCTAAGGTACATTTTGTAAGATACATATATAATTACAAAAATTATTAAAATAATTAATACAATTGTCCAAACGCTTATATTATCATAATGTAACTTTGGCGTTTTGAGTTCACTTAATTGTCTTCTCTGAACCATAGCAGTCAGTTGCTTGGGAATTGTTAAAGTTTTAGTGTGTCTAATATTAATGCAATGCACTATGGAGCGTGGCCTTAATATATTAGCAATATCTTTTGGAGTCATATTTATAATTATTTTATGAACAATTTTGAATGGACCTGCACCTTGCCGAAGTTCTAAATTACTAGAACAGGTAAAATGGCTTGCGTGTTCTAATGAGCTAAAGAGCCAAACTACAATTCCAACCAAAGTAGTAGGGTCGTTAGTGAGGAACTAGACTAAGACAGTGTAACGTGCATTTTTATACTTTAACATTTTACGCTTTTATACTCAATTCCTAAGTACATTTCTGCAATTGCTGTTTCTGTGTTTTGTGTTTATTGGCTCGTTGGCGAGTGCGTTGTATTATAATGAGGGGATCGCTGTTTGTATCAAGTAAATACTTTCGAATAGTTCAGATTTGTATGCAATTTAACTCGTGTGTATTAATTTTAAAAGTAGATTAATTGAAGCTTGATTTTCATTATTTATAAATTGAATCGTTCTTGGCTTGCCGTTCTTATAAATTTTGTTCCTTAATGTATTATCGAAGTCGAGATAAGAGACGATAATAGGTAATAGCAACGAGTTCATATAAACAGATGGGCAGTTAGAGTTTTGTTCTTTGTTCCGATATATTAAGTACGTTGAAAATACTGCTTCTTTCTGCTTTTGACAATAGTGAGAATTAATGCGGGATTAATTTTCGCATTATTCATGAACAAGCACGGCATGTTTTTAGTTGATTTTCTGTTGGAAATAAAAGCGGTAAAGCTTGTTAAACTCGAGGCACGTGTGTTTTACGGAACATTTGACGGACTTACTTTAGTGATACGCGTACTTTACTAATTTGTGGTTTTTAGTTGTTTGTCTTGTGAGACAAATGCTTTAAGGAACATTTGACGAACTTACTTTAGTGATACGCGTACTTTACTAATTTGTGGTTTTAGTTGTTTGTCTTGTGAAACAATAGTCGTAGAACTTGCTAAACTGACCGATTCTTTCTTTAGGATTAATGTGTGTGCGATATAGTCTAGTGTCCCTTTGTTTTATCAGATTAGTGCATACTTTGGATTATTTAAATACAGTGGATACTGTAGTTTCTGCATTTTTCTAACACCAAAGAATCTAAAATAGATCATTGCTTGCGCGAATTTCGTTATTTGAGAAATATAACAGATTACCGGTTTACAAAGGTATTGGTTGAAGTTTCTCACTGCTTTTTGGAGGTTTATGAAAATAATATACATTTGATCCCAGTTGAAATTAAACTAGTGCTACAAAATATCTATCCGTTGCTTTACCATATCTTTGTCGTTCTGATACCTTTTACAAAAGACTTGCATGATATAAATAGAATTAACAAGAAATTAATCAATGCTACATAGTTCCGTCGCGTGATGGTGTCTGCTGCTAACCCCAGTGAAATGCGTAGGTGTGATTAGTGTGACAAGTTCCATCAACACCCTCACAGTCCAGGGTGAAGTGCTTCGTTAGCGTAGGACATCGTGAATCTCACACTTCCGTTGCAAGGAAGCGTTGCTGAAGGACTTTTGTAAGTTGAACTATTTCCTACTTGTTATTACTTTAAATATCTATCCGTTGCTTTACCATATCTTTGTCGTTCTGATACCTTTTACAAAAGACTTGCATGATATTTTAAAACATAAAAAAAAAGAAAGAAAGAAAGAAAGATCAATACTACTGAATTACTCATATCAATTGTGTCTTACCTATTTATTTTTTTTTAACATTTTGTCTGATTTATGTTTAATTGGTGTGTGAGGAAACGTTTCTGCTACTCCCCAATATTACCTCACTTTGTACTAAAAATTTTTGTACTGCTTTTACCGTTGTTATATTATATAGATTATCCAAACAGTTTTTTTTTACATTCTACAAAGTACTGAATAATTTAGACTTATCATTGCTGCTATGCTTTTTCCTTTTTTTTCAGGTTTGCTTGACTATTTTACTTGCAGGTATTGTCACTAACTCCTTACCACCGTATACAGGGTGCCCTATTTCTTACACGTTGTATGGGTAACTCTGTTATTTGTGACATTAGAGAAAAGGTTAAATAGAGAAACTAGTGCAGTTTTGAATGCCGAGTTCAGCCATGAAGAGATAATTAACATACATGGTGTAGCAAAAGCGTTATACCAAAATAACGAAATTTTGATCTTTTTTGTTTTCCTTCGTGGTTCATTTATTGTGATAGATACAGTAAAACGTTGTAGATATTTTTTACATTATTTTAAAAGGAAAATAAGATAAACTTATTTGTTTTTACATGACTTTGGTCATGTTTGAGTAAATAAGTGAGGTTATGTTTTTTTAAATGGAAACCATAACTGGGGGTAGTTCTGATAGAGAGGCATTTTTTTTCTCTTTTCAGTAATGTACTACAGTGTACATGTTCAACATAAATTTTTTTGAAAAAATGTTGTTTTTATGAAATACGAAACTTTGTATTAAATAATATGTGAATATTTGAACTGATTTTAAAAATAGCCATATGACACATAACAATAGATTTCACTTGTTTGAATAACAGAAATTAGATAGTACTTGTTACGTCATCATTGAACAATTTAATAGGGTGGCAATAAATACCATTAGTGCGGGTACCCTACAGTTTGAGTGAAATCTTATTCCGTAGTGCGAGTGCGTGAAGTAACATGATTCGTACTCGAATGGTAACAGAAGACAGTTGAACGAGAGACCTGAAAGCGACACCACACCAAGCGCGCGTTTTCTTAAGTAGTTTGTCGTATTTGCTCTGTTTATTACATAACCGCTACACTGCCATCGGTATTGCTACATAATAGCAATTGGTCCTTCCATATCATTAACATTTCTAGATTAATTTTAACAATCTTATCAACCAGTACTATTATTTTGTGTGTATATGTACATTATTTTCTTCTAATAGCTAGAATGTCCTATACAAATGAAGAAAAAAAAGACATGCTCTTTTGCTACTATTTTTCGAATCGTAACTCACGTGCAGCAGCGGATTTGTACTTTGAAAGATACATGGAACGTAAGCAACCACACTGTCGGATATTTAGCAAACTTGAAAATAATCTTAAGGCATATGGTGCATTTACCAAACCTAAATTCTTACGAAAATATGAAGAAACTGTTGAAACGAATGTGTTGGCGTTTGTTAACTATAAACCAGAATCTTCTACTGCCGAAATTGCAAACCACTGTGCAACTTCTAAGGAAACTGTGAGGTGTACTCTGAAAAGTCGGAAATATCATCCCTATCACTATTCTATTTCGAATACATTGTATCCAGTGGATAATCAAAGACGGATAGCATTTTGTCGTTGGTACCTTAATAAATGTGGAGAGAATTCATATTTTTGGAGAACCATTATGTTTACTGACGAGACTAAATTTACAAATAACGGAATATTTAATCGGCATAACAAAGTATTTTATTCTCAAGAAAATCCCAAACTTGTGCGTGAATCCAGAGATCAACATCAATTTGGTATTAATTGTTGGTGTAGAATATTTTGTGGAAAAATTGTTGGACTTTTTTTTATAACGACAATTTCACCGCTGCCAATTACTTAAATTTTTTAAAACACCAACTGGAAGAATATTTGGATGAATTACCTCTTAACATCTATTACAGACCAAAAGATTTCCAACACGATGGTGCCCCTGCACACAGAGGTATATCAGTGAAGCAATATTTAACTGATCGTTTTGAGCACGTGATTGGTAACAAAATGGAAATTGATTAGCCTGCTCGTTCACCACAACTTACGCCGTTAGATTTTTATTTGTGGGGTGATTTAAAAAATAGAGTGTATTCTACTATTTCTCAAACGCCTGAGGATTTAATAGCTAGAATCCAAACAGCAATTGCAAGCATTGATGCACGCACAATAGAAAAAGCACTTCGTAATGTTAAAAAACGATGTGAGCTGTGCCTTCAATAAAATGGTGGGCACTTTGAACACTTTTGAAGTGATATTATATTTAATATTTTAACATAATTTGTTTTGATATTTTGTTACGTCATGCATAAGTATTTTATTATTTAATACCAAGTTTCGTATTTCATAAAACAAAATTTTTCAAAATTTTATGTTGAACATGTACACTGTAGTACATCACTGAAAAGAGAAAAAATGCCTTTCTATCAGAACTACCACCAATTATGGTTTTCATTTAAAAAAACATAACCTCACTTATTTACTCGAACATGACCAAAGCCATGTAGAAACAAATAAGTTTATCTTATTTTCCTTTTAAAATAATGTAAAAAATATCTACAACGTTTTACTGTATCTATCACAATAAATGAACCACGAAGCAAAACAAAAAAGATCAAAATTTCGTTATTTTGGTATAACCCTTTTGCTACACCCTGTATGTTAATTATCTCTTCATGGCTAAACTCGGCATTAAAAACTGCACTACTTTCCCTATTTAACCTTTTCTCTAATGTCACAAATAACAGAGTTACCCATACAACGTGTAAGAAATAGGGCACCCTGTATATTATATGTCAGTCTGCTTTCTACAACCCCCCCTAATCTCCGATTGAGCCCGGTCATTCCTTGACTTTCTTTGTGTTACGCACGGCTACGAGCCAACGTAACATAAATATTTGGCGCCCAACGTGGCTGCTTCGAATAACGTAACATAAATTTGGCGCCCAACGTGGCTGCCTCGAATAACGTAACATAACAACAGGTCCAGGGCAGCGGCTCTTTCGGTACTTAGATTGGCAGAGACCATAGGAGTCGGTATGGCAGTCTAAGACACACTACCCCGATGTGGAAGGCAACGGGAAACCACTAAATTATCTCCCAAGTACACAGCGTACTTAACAACTTAAATTGTAACAAACATGATGGCATTCTATGGGGTAAAAGATTCCGAACTTAAAATAGTCCTTACATGTGATTTTCCAATGCTCCACCCGAAGATACTACATTGGCCAGGAAGCAAGTTTTTTTACCTGGAAAATTTTGAATTTTGCCGAACCCTTGCTGTTCCAAGCAAGGTAGGGATCTTTAACGTGCGTGACTACACTCACACACGGAAACTCCATTTTACCTCTCATCCGAACGAAGGTGAATTTTTGTGAAAAATGCTTGCCTAACATTTTTCAAGCGGACCGTGTCGTGATTCGAACCCCGGACCTTGGGCGAAGTAGTCACACACATACCACTACGCAACGGAGCCGCCAGTTAAAATAGTCGCCAGTCGGATCTTCAGGAGCAGACTACTTCGGAGGATGCGATCGAAAAGTTAAAAATAAGAGTCGGGAACATTCTTCGAGTCGGAGCGTGGAATATTAGAAGTATGAAGCAAGTAATAATACAAGTATACATGCCCACCTCTAGCTACAATGACGAAGAGGTAGAAGCCATCTACAAAGATATCGAAGACATACTAAAATATGTAAAAGGACATGAAAATTTAATAATTACGGGGGATTTTAATGCCGTGGTAGGTGAGGGTTGGAAAGGAGCGGTAGTAGGTTTATTTGGTTTAGGCACGAGAAACGACAGGAGAAATAGGCAGGTAGAATTTTAATCATCACAACCACATTATTTCAACATCATGCTAGAAAACGATATACGTGGAAGATGCCAGAAGATATAGGAAGATATCAAATAGATTACATTCTTGTTAGACAACGATTTAGGAATCAAGTAAAAGACTGTAGAAACTAACTAGAAGCAGATATAGATACGGACCACAACATCGTAATTGTAAAGGCCGAACTTAAATTTAAGAATGTGAAAAAAAGAAATGGAAAAAGGCACTTGGACTTAGAGAAACTTAAAGGTAAAGATATTCAAGAAAGATTCGAAAAAAAATCAAATGAATTGCTCAAAGATATCGGGAAAATATCTGATACAAGGAGGTAGAAACAGAATCGAATAACATTAAATCCATCTTAGACATGGCGGCCAAAGATATTCTGGGCTATACACAAAAAGAAAATAAGAAACCAACCATGGATAACAAAGGATATCCTGAATTTAATAGAAGAAAGACGAAAATACAAAAAGAGATCAGACGAAACAGGAAAACAGAGATACAAAGCCATAAAATGAGAAATTATTCGAAAATGCAGGAAAGCTAAAGAACAATGGATTGATGAAAAGTGCAAAGAGGTACAAACTAAGATGGAAATAAGAGAGACAGACAAAGCATACAAATGAATTAGAATGAATTTTAGGGATATAAAACCGTATAGCAAAAATATAAGGGACGCACAAGGAAACGTCATCATAGAAAACGTAGAGAAAGTGGGTAGATGGCAAGAATATATAGGGAATTTATATGCAGGAGAGGAACTAACTGCATTAGAACAGGAATCAGACATTGAGAATGATGACTTGGGATGTCCTATACTTAGAGATAAGTTTGAATTAGCATTAAAGTGTCTGAAAAATGGTAAAGCGCCGGGTACAGATAAGGCACAAGCAGAAAGTCTAAAAGCCGCTGGACAAGCAGTAACAGAACGTCTCTTCCAACTTGTAAGCTATATGTGTGAGACACGCGAGATACCTAAAGATTACAAACGCAGCATCATTGCAACTATACCAAAAAAGAAAGGCGCGGATAGATGTGCAAATTTTCAAACAATAAGTTTGACAGCACATGTGTCAAAAATATTAACCAGAATTGTACAAAGACGAATAGAAAAACGAGCTGAAGAAATATTAGGAGAAGATCAATTTGGGGTTAAGCGAAACAGGGGAACACAGGAGAAAATAATAGAAAAAAGGAACAAAAGGTAACAAAATAGGTGTAAAACATATCAGGGGGTGATTCCTCATCCTAAAAGAAATAGGGTCTTTCATATCATCATCATCATTAGGCCTTCAGTCCTAGAAATGGTTAGACGCGTACCATCATTGTTCTCTATTCTGAACTAACCTACAGATTTCCCTGAAATATACACAGTTTGCATTTATAACTGTTTGATCTAGGTCTACATCTACCTATTCTTTCCTATCTCTGCTTGTAATATATCACATACTATTCCCCAAAAATGCCTTAGAACGCATTCCGCCCTACTATTTCTCTTTTTCCCCAGATATCCTTGTTCCCCTACTATTTCTGTAACTTATTTGTTATTATCTTTGTCTGTCCATGCTATCGTCTTCATACATATGAAGCACAGTATTTCAAAAGGCTGCTAGCGTTTTTCTGTCTGCGTTTCAGACTGCCCGTATTTCATAGACATACTGTGCTGTGCTCCACACATATGCTTTCAACAATTTTCTTCTTATTCTATGTTTGTTGTCTTTCCTCATAGGCGCTGTTCTTTTTTGTTAGATGCAGTTCGATCACTTTCTATTGTTTTACAGTTATATGCCCTATTTCTCCGATCTTCAATGGTTGTGAAGGGAGGTAAGCAGCCTGTGGCTGCCAAGTTCCCCCAGCACTTGAACAATTGCCGATTTAATATATTTTCCAATATATCTTTTCGCACAGTCAACATTAGTTGCAGGTATTTCGCAACCAACAACTAGTTGTTTATACTAATTATCAGATTTATCTGCGCTTATTTCTTCGCCATTAGGTTTTCCGTCTCAAAACTGGTTGGACACGTAACTGCACTTATTTATATTCTGAGCTAGCCTACATAGTTCTCTGAAATTCTCACACAGCATGTGTATTCAGCTCGTTTCCTTTCTATTGTTTTCTAATTTTATACCTATTTTACTGAGATTCAGTGAAGGAGGTTAAGCAACCTGTGGCTACCAAGATCCCCCAACACTTAGACATTTACCGAAATAATGGTTTTCCAGTAAGTCCTTCACACACTTTAACATTATTCGAGAATATTGCCCAACCAATTCTTGTATACTTATAATAATCATCATATTTAAGCACAGTTATCTTTTCGTCATTAGTTTATCCATCTTGGGATTGGTTAGATGCGTACCTCAATTGATTTCTATTCTGGGCTAGCCTACACATCTCCCTGAAACCTCTACAGCCTACATCTTTTACTATCTGTGTGCAGTAGTCTAATCTAGGTCTGCCTCTTCTTCTCATTTTTTCTATCTCTGCTTCTAATATATTCCGCACTATTCCCTCATGCCGTAGTATGTGGCCTATCATCCTATCTCTCCTATTTTTCACCGTTTTTCACATATTTGTTTCTTCCCCTACCATTTTTAGTACCTCTTCGTTCTTAACTTTGTCTGTCCGTGATATCTTCATCATACGCCTGTAGCACCACATTTCAAAAGCTTCTACCTTTTTCTTGTCCGCTTCTCCCACTGTCCAGGCTTCACAGCCGTACATTGCTGTGCTCCACACATATGTTTTAAGCAATCTTTTCCTTGTTTCTATGTTTGTGGTCTTTGAGCACAGTAGTTGCTTTTTCTTGTTAAATGTAGCACGACCTTGTGCTAATCTTTTGTAACATTATTTTGTAATGTTAACAATTAAACAAATCAATTAATTAAAAATTCAGTAACTTGCATAAAGTATAGACAAAAAATTCCCACAATAAATTACCTCATTTTATTTAGGATCTTTTATAATAAAAGACCACATTTACCAATAGCTTCAGGCTACTAAATTCCAGCGGCAGGTCATCATTTAAAGCTCTAGACCCTCGTAATTCAAATACAATAAACCTCTTAAAAGTTTAGGTCGGCCACAGACTGACAAATCGATAAAATTAAAAGTAATAGTATCTTTTAGCGTAAATAAAGGAAACCAATTTCAGTTTGAAAAGCTTAACCTTCTTAATACTTTCGTTGATTGACAGCGGGTTATACAAAACGAAATATTATAAATAGCGCAAAACTATTTCCAATTTGATTTGTTCAAATATTACAAGTAATTTTAAGTAGTCTGGAGACATCCATTGTATTTAAAATCCATTTTGGCTCAAGTAGGTTAGCCGGTCTTTGTTAAGGGCAGACTGCTGTCGCCATAGATAGGTTCCACATTGCAATAACTAAGTAATTCGTAGAAGGAAAAATATAATTTAAACTTTTGGGAAAATAATTGCTTCCGTGATTCTCATCTAAAAAGAGGTTGGATTTGGTTTCTGAAATCTTGTTTTGTGGGAGGTTCTGTTCAGTCATTGGATAACAGAAAATGACGTACATAATTATTAGGGTAGGAATTAGTCTATATAATTGAAGGCTTTAGCCAAAGACGGAGAGTTTTTCCAATGGGGCCGTCCGTGGTCAAGAAGTAGAAAGAAACGTAGTTCGCGGGTAGCGTTCTCCGGTCACAGTTAGAATATTCCACTTCGTATCACGATATTTAAAAATTGGAAAGAGGTGATTACGTTTCCAGTTTCGCGAGGGTTATGCCCATATGTTCGCGGATTTATAGTGATGCAAGATAAATATTAAAAAAGCTTGTAGGCGTGTGACGCACAAGTAAGTGATATTGTCAAGAAGATTCTGCCGGGTTCGTGTGCCAGTAAATTCTTTAAAACTTATAAACAGAAGCAACAAGCGAGATTCTCTTCCCTAAATTTAAGAACTGTTCTACGTTGGAAGACAAACCCTCAAACAATGGACAATTTTTAGTAAGTAAGTTTTTATAGTTAAGTAGTATGACCAATTTTTAGTTAGTTGTTTGTTAGGACGTTTTGGCCATAAACCGTAGGATTAATTTAGTGTAAGATTTATAATATAAGTTTTCGTTCATATACAAGTGTTTGAGAACTACTTATGTACTCAAAATTTTTATAAATTCCATAATCATCTATTCACTTAAATTTCTAACTTAAAATCAATGAATGTAAGAGGTTCACGTTTATTGCTCTGTGAATTAAATAGTTTTGTTTGCCGTTGATTAAGTCAATAGTCTTTTTTTATTTTTTTTTATCATGGAAGTTTTATAAGTAGTAAAAAAGTGAGGAATTGATTAAAAGAAACAATTGTCCTCCTTGGGATGACAAGTCTCTCAAGGTTTTATACGAACATTTGGACATTCTCGACTTGTCTGGCGCCCTTGGCAATTGTCATTAAGCCACAATATTTTATGAAAGGTAAGTGCCAAATCTTTTGTAGTATATTATAAATTAATATAACCCTTTTTTTCAAAATTTTAGCCCTCTATATGATCCACGACCTTTCGCTAGCTAGTGCCGGTGACCCCCCTTTAATTTTTGTTGTACAGGCCGCCCCCATTTTATAATTTGACTGGAAAAGATACACTTAGTAGCTTTTCCGCCTGTAACACTTTGTTTTATATCTTTTGTGCTTTTCCCATCTTGCGTTATTTGGCTTCCTAGGTAGTAGAAATCCTTAACCTCTTGTAAGTTCGTGTTAAATACTTGTATTCTTGTTTTTGATTTATTTTCCCCTCCTTTGCATACTAGTACTTTAGTTTTATTTTTGTTAATTTTCATACCGTATCTCTCTGTTAGAACCGTTTCCATTACATTAAGAGCAGCTTCTAACTCTTATGTGCTAGATGTTAATACTGCTACTATATCATCTGCAAATCTAAGCATATCAATTTTTTGTCCTTGCATAGTAATTCCAAATGTCTTCCTGCATTTGACAGTATTCATTGCCTCTTCTATGTACAAGTTAAAAATCAATGGAGATAGGGCACATCCCTGACTCACTCCTTTCCTAATGTTTACTTCTCTACGTTCCTGCTCTAATTCTATTACTGCTGTTTGCTCTTTGTATAAGCTATGTACTATTCGTCAATCCCTATAACTCATTCCAATCTTTTTAAGTATTTCAAACATTTTTTTCCAATTTACATTGTCGAAAGCTTTTTCCAAATCTACAAACCCTATATACACGCTTTCCCCCTTTTCTATTGTTTTCTCCATGATCACTCTCAGAGCTAAAATAGCCTCCCGTGTTCCCCTGTTTCGCCTAAACCCAAATTGGTCTTCTCCTAGTATTTCTTCAGCTCGTTTTTCCATTCGTCTTTGCACAATTCTATTAAATATTTTTGACACGTGTGCTGTCAAACTTATTGTTCGAAAATTTTCACATCTATCCGCGCCTTTCTTTTTTGGTATAGTTACTATGATGCTACGTTTGAAATCTTTGGGTATCTCGCCTGTCTCATACATATAGCTTACAAATTGGAAAAGACGTTCTGTTACAGCTTGTCCACCGACGTTTAGAGTTTCTGCTTGCAGCTTATCTGTACCCGGCGCCTTACCATTTTTCAGACTCTTTAATGCTAATTCAAACTCATTTCGAAGTATAGGATATCCCAAGTCATCATTTTCAATGTCTGATTCCTGTTCTAATGCAGTTAGTTCCTCTCCTGCATATAAATTCCCTATATATTCTTGCCATCTACTCACTTTCTCTACGTTTTCTATAATGACGTTTCCTTGTGCGTCCCTTATATTTTTACTATACGGTTTTATATCCCTAAAATTCATTCTAATTAATTTGTATGCTTCGTCTGTCTCTCCTATTTCCATCTTAGTTTGTACCTCTTTGCACTTTTCATCAATCCATTGTTCTTTAGCTTTCCTGCATTTTCGAATAATTTCCCATTTTATGGCTTTGTATCTCTGTTTTCCTGTTTCGTCTGATTTATTTTTGTATTTTCGTCTATTAAATTCACTATATCTTTTGTTATCCATGGTTTCTTATTTTCTTTTTGTGTATACCCCAGAATATCTCTGGCCGCCATGTCTAGGCTGGATTTAATGTTATTCCATTCTGTTTCTACTTCCTTAGTTTCAGATATTTTCCCGATATCATTCAGCAATTCATTTGACTTTTTTTCGAATCTTACTTGAATATCTTTATCTTTTAGTTTCTCTAAGTCCAAGTGCCTTTTTCCGTTCCTTTTTTTCAGATTTTTAAATTTAAGTGCGGCCTTCATAATTACTATGTTGTGGTCAGTATCTATATCTGCTTCTAGGTAGCTACAGTCTTTTACTTGATTCCTAAACCGTTGTCTAACAAGAATGTAATCTATTTGATATCTTCCTATATCTCCTGGCATCTTCCACGTATATCGTCTTCTAGCATGATGTTGAAATAATGTGTTTGTGATGATTAAATTGTTCTTGTCACAAAATTCTACCAGTTTATTTCCCCTGTCGTTTCTCGTGCCTAAACCAAATAAACCTACTACCGCTCCTTCCCTACCCTCACCTACCACTGCATTAAAATCCCCTGTAATTATTAAATTTTCATGTCCTTTTACGTATCTTAATATGTCTTCGATATCTTTGTAGATGGCTTCTACCTCTTCGTCACTGTAGCTAGAGGTGGGCATGTATACTTGTATTATTACTGTGTTTACCGCTTTAGATTCTAATCTAACCATGAGTACTCTTTCCTTCTTTTGTAAATAATTTTCTACACAGTATCCTATCTTTTTCCGCATAACTATCCTCACACCCAAATTTCCTTCCTCTGCTCCTGTATGAATTACCCTGAAGTCTCCACTCCAAAAATCCCCCGCCTCTGGCCACCGAACTTCGCTGATCCCTACTATGTCTAGTGATAACCTATTCACTTCGATTTTTAGGTTCTCTAGCTTACCTACTTGCTTCATACTTCTAACATTCCACGCTCCGGCTTGCAGAATGTTCCCGACTCTTATTTTTAACTTTCCGATCGCATCCTTCAAAGTAGTCCCCTCCCGAAGATCCGAATGGGGGACTATTTTAACTCTGGAATCTTTTACCCCAGAGAATGCCATCATTTTATTATAATTTAGGTACACTGTGTGCTTGGGAGGTAATGTGGTGGTTTCCCGTTGCCTTCCACATCGCGGTAGTGTGTCTTAGACTGCCATACCGACCCCTATAGTCTCTGCCAATCTAAGTACCGAAAGAACCGCTGCCCTCTTTCGGGGACCTGTCTTAGTCTGGTTCCTCACTAACGACCCTACTACTTTGGTTGGGCCTGTAGTTTGGCTCTTTAGCTCATTAGAACACGCAAGCCATTTCACCTGTTCTAGTAATGTAGAACTTCGGCAAGGTGCAGGTCCATTCGAAATGGGGTCTTTCATATAAAGAAACTTTATTGGAGCATCTCTTGTTAAGATACAGGCCCTTAAAGGGGGTATATAAAATTTGTTTTTCATTTTTTTTACAAACACTAAAAAAGTTGCAAAATTGAAATTAAGGTGACATTTTTTACTATCAAAAATACCCTTACTCAGTAATTTATTTGGTTTACTCCATGGTTGTAAGGTGTGAAAAACGCAACCCCTTAAATTTATTTCGAATGTAACTTTTGTCTTATTATTTGTTTGCCATTTAAAAATTTATTTCCAATAGCTTATTTCATTCTAAACAAAAAAGGTCTCTTGAATTTGTTGTCCAAAATTAACCAGTAGTTTACCAAGCAGTACTTAATTTAGTTGAAGAACAACCCGCTAGCAGTACTAGAGAGATTGCTTTCGAGTTAAACTTTGACCATATGATGGTATTTCGAATTTTAAAAAAACCACTCTTATACCCCCACCATCTACGAGTACAGGCACTGTTACTGCGAGATTTTCCGAACCGTCTTGAATTTTCCAATTGGATGCTGGAAATGATTAGAAGAAATCCTGACTTTCTGAAGACGATCGAATTCACAGACGAATGTACTTTTTTTCGGGACAAGATTATTAATTTTCATAATAACCACATATGATCTGCTGAAAACCCTCACGCTATTGTCCAAGCTAACCATCTAGAACATTTTTATCTTAACGTGTGGGTCGGAGTTATTTGGGAGTATTTAATTGGTCCTTATTTTTTACCTCCTCGATTAAATGATGAGGCATACACTCAATTTTTAAGAGAAGTGCATCCAATACTGCTGGAGGAAGTTCCTTGTGGTATCAGAACGGTTATGTTTTTTATGCATGATGGGGCTCCCACCCATTTTAGTAAAGCAGCACGTCAGCATTTAACTCAAACGTATCTAAATCATTGGATAGGTCGAGGAGGACCACAGAATTGGCCCGCTCGATACCCGGATTTGAATCCTCTCGATTTCTCTACTTGGGACCATTTACAGAGTTTGGTTTATCCTATTCCTGTTCGCGATGTAGAGGACTTAAGAAACCGCATCATCGATGTGTGCAGGGTAATTAGAGAGACTCCAGGAATATTTGAGCGAGTACGTGGCTCAATGCGCCGATGTCTAGACGCATGTGTAATGATTGAAGGTGAACATATTGAACATTTACTATGTTTTCTACATGTTATATGTTTCGTTATTAATAAATTAGTTTTGTTTATTCATCTTTAATCATACTTTGATGCAGGTAGTAACTACAAAATAACAAAAATAATCCAGTTCGCATTTATGACGATGTATCTTTGTAGTTGTTTGTAAAATAATTTTTTTCTGCGAACTGGTTAATTTTGGGCAAAAAATTCAAGAGATATTTTTTGGTTAGAATGAAATAAGCTATTGGAAATAAATTTTTAAATGGCAAACAAATAATAAGACAAAAAGTTACATTGAAAATAAATTTTAGGGGTTGCGTTTTCCACCCCTTACAACCATGGAGTAAATTAAGGGGCTGTATCTTAACAAGGGATGCTCCAATAAAGTTTCTTTATATGAAAGACCCTATCTCTTTTACGATGAGGAATCACCCTCTGAAATGTTTTACACTTATTTTGTTACACCCGGTATGGGGTTTGTAGATCTGGAAAAAGCATTTGACAATGTAAAATGGAAAAAAATGTTCGAAATACCGAAAAAGATTGGAATGAGTTGTAGGGATAGACGAATAGTACATAGCTTATACAAAGAGCAAACAGGAGTAATAGAATTAGAGCAGGAACGTAGAGAAGTAAACATTACGAAAGGGGTAAGACAGGGATGTGCCCTATCCCCATTGATTTTTGAGTTGTACATTGAAAAGGCAATGTATACTGTCAAATGCAGGAAGACATTTGGAATTAATATGCAGGGACAGGAAATTGATATGCTTAGATTTGCAGATGATATAGCGGTATTAGCATCTAGCAAGGAAGTGTTAGAAGCTGCTCTTAACGAAATGGAAACAGTTCTAACGGAGGGCTATGGTATGAAAGTTAACAAAAATAAAACTAAAGTACTAGTATGCAAAGGAGGGGAAAATAAATCAAAAACAAGAATACAAATAGATAACAAGAACTTACAAGAGGTTAAGGATTTTTGTTACCTCTAGGAAGCCAAATAACGCAAGATGGGAAGAGCTCAAAAGATATAAAACAAAGATTAGCACAAGGTCGCGCCACATTTAACAAAAAAAAGAAACTACTGTGTTCAAAGACAACAAACATAGAAACAAGGAAAAGATTGCTTAAGACATATGTATGGAGTACAGCACTGTACGGTTATGAAGCCTGGACAGTAGGAGAAGCGGATAAGAAAAAGGTAGAAGCCTTTGAAATGTGGTGCTACAGACGTATGAGGAAGATATCATGGACAGATAAAGTTAAGAACAAAGAGATACTAAAAATGGTAGTGGAAGAGAGAAATATGTGGAAAACGGTAAAAAATAGAAGAGATAGGCTGATAGGCCACATACTACGGCATGAGGGAATAGTGCGGAATATATTAGAAGCAGAGATCGGAAAAAAGAGAAGAAGAGGCAGACCTAAGTTAGACTACTGCACACAGATAGTAAAAGTTGTAGGCTGTAGAGATACTAAATTTAAAAGAGATTCTTTTTAGTAAACAATTGGTTCAGGATTAAAGTTTTTTATTTTGATCAAGTATGATCAAATCTAATCACATAAAGCTAGCATCCTTATGAGTAGGAATTTGATGCCAAATTTATATTGGAAATACCTTTTTAACTATTTCTTTATGTAATTTTTGTAGGACACAAATAGTGTTCCACTCTTTTATGTATTTAACTATTACAATTCCTTACAGGAGCTGCGTCTTATTTTATTAAGACAAGTTTTTGTCAGCAAAGGCGATCCTTTTTTCTTTGGGTCTTCACGTCCGCCCTTAGAAGTATGCCATGCAATTATCATAAATAAGTCCGGACTTGGTGGCGCCTATTTGTTTTAGATTAAGTTTGACCTACAAACAGATTTCGACTTACCCCCCCATTTTTCATAGCTCTGCCCAAGGAATAGACCCCTAGTTGTGTCGGAAGATTTAGTTGCACTGGCGCCCATGCGTGAGGTTAGCCAGAAATAAAGAAGAAATAAGAAAAAAACAGTTACACTGGCTCACAACGTGGGGCTGGTGCTTTTAGCAGAAAATACGTTTCAAACTTTAACATTGTTGGTTGTTCAAGCTACTCACCATAATTTTTAATTTTTAATTATTAATTTTTAACTCCAAGTTTAGTGAATATAAACGTCTAAGTTGTATCAATAATAAGTTATTTTTTGTAATTAAACAATTGAAATTAAAATACACTTGATAGGAGTGTAAATTTGGAAATAAAGTCTTTTTAAAAAGAAGCTTTCAAAGGCCCAAAACCTATCTTGTTACCTAAAAATTAAAACAAGCCTTACCCTGTACTAGGCCGCCCCTATAATAAGAGGGAGAAGTATTAGTAATGTTTAAATGGTCCGATAGGTAACAGAGAGTCGAGTTTAAGCGCGCTAGGGTGCGCGTCACGTTATCCTAGCAGGTGTCGAGTGTTTTAGAACTTAGTTTAATTGTGAATTTTGCGTTGAAATTAAATTATAAAGTGACCCGTAAGAGTGTGGCAAAGGATGCTAATGTTTGATGATCAGTTGGATTGTATTTTACAGATAAGTTATAGCGTAGTAATTGTTCTTTGTTGTTTCTTTAACCGCAGTGTAATTACGGTATATGCTGCGAATTTCTATTTAGCTGTTTGTTTTCTATGTAATAATATTGGTTACAAGTCATTAAACTACGTAAATCCATCTACGAGTTATTATTAAATATTCACAGGTTGTAACAGGTAAAACTAAAAAGGATCACGAACAATACCGCATGCGAGGGGTGCCGCTAGTCCGGGCCGACATCAAGGGCATCCACTCGTGTCCACGCCTCCGGGAAGGTCTGAGCTTTCTGAGGGAGCGTAGTGCAACCCGTTGCCTAACTAACCCGATGTTGAAAGTTAAAATGACATATTTATTAAGTCGTTAAGCTCTTCGAAATCACTCTGGTTTGTGTGTGTGTTTGTGTGTGTGTGTGTGTGTGTGTGTTTGTCTGTATGTAGTAGTGTCATAGAATGGTGTTATGGAACTGCTTCCCTTTCCATTTCCCGACCGTCAGCAGCCGGAAATCAGAAACCGAGAAGTCCACACTTCTGTACGCGTCCTGAGCGTTAGCAGCTGGAAACCAGGGAGGGCGCCACGTACAGTTCCAGGTGTTGTGGTGTCGTCAATGATATTGCCATGGTGTTTCCTAAAAGGTTGGATCAAGTTTCTACAGGAAGGTTAGTTGCAATGTGAGTTAGTCAGGGCTCGAATTATTAATACATGTGTGTTTGCCTTTTTGTTTGTTATTCAGCTTAGTTACTAAATTTAAGTTCAAAGCTATTAGCTTAAAACTAAATTAAAAACTAAACTAATTCTACGCAGAAATTCATCAAACCGGGTGAGACTTGTTGTTTATGCACATGCACGTAGTGTCTGCACATATTGCCTTAGTTTAGGTTGCATTGTCTTTTATTATTTGATTTAGCTTCTGGTGCCTCAGCGGCCCGACTCTTAGAAAATCGTCAGTGGGCAGGTCTCTGGTTGTTCCAGGAGCGTTTTTGGGTGGTTATTGTAGTCTCTTTCGTTGCAATACTTGTTAGGTTACGTGTGATACAAATCAGCACCTCCCAAAAGCCAACGGCGTTCTGACCAGCAACCCTCACATAAAATCTTTTTGCGTATCACAGAAAATCTGGCAACCAATGACAACGCATGCCTTAATCTATGGGCAAGACAACGCTACCAATAGCGACCCGCGCTTTCCAGCCACAAGGATAAAAGAAGCGCAATGTTATTGTACGAGTAGGCGGCGTCTGAAAGTATGTAGACTTAGCACTGTTATGTTTAATATTCATAAGCAAAAAAAAACAAAGTTTATAAGTGCACAGATATACAAGTTCAATAGTCAAAATGAACAGTTTCTGCAGTTGAAGCACTTTGGAAGTCTTTGCTAATCTTCGGTGATCTTCGGAAGGCTTCGTGGTTGCTCGTGGAAGCAGGTAGGAACTTAAATACTTAGTAAACAAATATATACACAGTTCGGAATGGTTCAAAGGTCTTCGGTAGTCTTTGGAATTCTTTGGGAGGTCTTGGGATTTCTTGGTGAGGCTGAGTGAGAGTTTGAACAACGATAATAAGAGATACTAAAAATGGTAGTGTGGAAAACGGTAAAAAATAGAAGAGATAGGATGATAGGCCACATACTACGGCATGAGGGAATAGTGCGAAATATATTAGAAGCAGAGATAGGAAAAAGAGAAGTAGAGGTAGATCTAGATTAGACTATTGCACACAGATAGTGAAGGATGTACGCTGAAGGAATTTCAGAGAAAAGTGTATGTTAGCTCAGAATAGAAATCAATGGAGGTATGCATCCAACCAGTCCCAAGATGAATAAACTAATGACGAAAAAAATAACTGTAGTTAAACATGATGATTATTATAAGCAACTACAGGTGTTGGTTGAGTAATATTCTCAAATAATGTGAATTGTGTGAAAGGATTTACTGGAAAACTAAACTCACACACGGGACCTCCATTTTACCTCTCATCCGAATGAGGGTGTATTTTTGTGAAAATGCTCGCCTCTCACTTTTCAAGCGGACCGTGTCGGGATTCGAACCCGGTAGCTTGGGCGTAGTAGTCACACACATACCCCCTTCACATAACACTGAATCTCGGTGAAATAGGGCATATAATTGGAAAACAATAGAAGGGGAACCGAGCTGTATATAGGCTGTATGGCAATTTCAGGGAACTGTGTATGCTAGCTCAGAATATAAATAAGTCCAACCAGTTTGAGACGGAAAATCTAATGATAAAAAAATAAGCGCAGACAAATCTGATGATTATTATAAACAACTACAGGTGTTGGTTGGAAAATATCTGCAACTAATGTGGACTGTGCAAAAAGATATATTGGAAAAAATATTAAATCGGCAAATATTAAGTGCTGGAGGAAATTGGCAGCCACAGGCTGCTTACCCCCCTTCACAACCTTACATGTGATTTTCCAATGCTCTACCCGAAGGTTTGTTATTACACTTTAAATGGTGAAACATTTATATGGTGATAGATCTTAAAAGTCGGTAATACAGTTACCAAAGTTCACAAAATACATCGCGCAACGCAATGAATAAAGCGAGTGACGCCTCTAGCGGAGGAAAGCGCAAACCTTTTACAGATTTTGGCGCGCACATCCACTATGACGTCACCGATAATTTATATTGCGCCATAATTAGCAATATAAAAATTAAACACGATAAAGGCAAACAATTTAGCTAAAAATCTACTTACATCAAAAATCAGGCATCCGGCAGGAAATCGCGCTACGGTAGGCCTCTGCTCCGGTGCTGTTGGCTGAGCATGAACATCGGGTCGTGGGCTGCTCCAGGTCATATCAGTCCTAAATGTAGTGGAACGACAGGAATAGGTTAATTAAGGAAAGACAAACAAAGATAAGCAAGACAAGGGAATCTACATAGTAAGACAAGACACGATACCGGCACGACTATTTCACTTGAAGATCAAAAGAGAACAGCCTCGATTTCCGGGCGTCACGGAAACACTTCTCCCCACTCTTTGTCTAGTATTGCTCTACCCCTCTAGGGATAAGCACACTGCGCGAACTCACTACTATGACATACGGAAGCACACGCCTAGTCTATTCAAAAGTTCCCGCGTCCCGCGTATTTGAAAATATGGCGCGAACTCCCGTGTATTAAAAAACTAACCTAAAAACATGTTTAAGTGCAAATTGCACGTAACAGGTACTACATTGGCCAGAAAGCGAGTTTTTTTTACCTGGAAAATTTAGAATTTTGTCAAACCCTTGTTGTTCTAAGCAAGCTAGGGATCTTTAACGTGCGTGAGAACACTCACACACGGGACCTCCATTTCACCTCTCATCCGAACGAGGGTGTATTTTTGTGAAAAATGCTCGCTTAACATTTTTCAAGCAGACGTGTCGAGATCCAAACCGGGGCCCTGGGCGTAGTAGTCACACACATACCACTATGCCACGGAGCCGTCTCCCTTCACAACCACTGAATGTCGAAGAAATAGGGTATATAATTGTAAAACAATATATTTAATAATTGTATAATTTTTCTATGTAAGTAAAGTAACTCCCTTTGTTTACTAAATCTGGCCCTGTCCTTTTAAAAATTATTAGTTATATTCTAGGATTAGAATGATTTTATTATTTATAAATACGTTAAGATACCCTTGGATTTCATTATTCTCGGGAAATGAACTGTGAACATGCTTATTGAAGTGTCGAAGTTCTCTTTTCGAATTGGTTGTAGAACAACTAGTTTGAATAAGCCAATCTCGTGGAGTGGCGAGTCAGTGTTGAAACGTTGAAGGTAATTCACATGAACATAAATTGATCACTTCAGTACCAGAGTTTGGAAAGGCAACCGCGTTTTCGGAGTGTGTTATTGCATGTGTTATGAGCAGTGCTTGTGCATCTCCAACCTCTCTCATCTTTTCCCTAAAGGCACTATTGTTACCAGGAGAATCGAACCACAAGCAATTTAGAAATCTTGTAACATTTTATTTTTCCAGTCGTAATTTAATTGCATTGCATTACACGCTAAGCGCGCTAAGCGTGTATTGTTCCTTAGGGATCTAGTTGTATTGATATATCCGTGTCGCATAAAGCTATTTCCAAGTAAATATCTATTTGATTGTTTCGTGTTCCCCCCTCTGACGGCGCGACCGCTCGGCTCTGGTTTCGATAAACAGTCGGCCACGGGCAACAGCTTTGTTAAGATGTATTTTTGGCTAGAGGTCGGCAACCTTCGTATCAATTATTAATTGTGGAGATATCTTCTAATAACGGTTGGTAAAGTATACATTATACGAACTAATGTAATTTGAGGTAATTTTATTTAGCGCGACCTTTAGAACATGACAACGACAAAATATAATGCAACAAATATAATGCGACGAGATATGATTCGACAATGTGGAATGCAACAAATATAATTCGACAATTAAGAATTGAACGAAGATAATTCGTCATCTAGGATTTAAAGAATTACCGTTATTTACAAACAGTCAATTTAAACTTTGCCTAATAAGAAATTTGTCTGATAAGGAATTATAGAAGTTAATTTGGATGGAGTCGTTTCAAATTGGAAACGCTGTTAACTTTGCTAAAGAAAACATTTAAAGACAGCGTACCCTGGTGGACCCGGGAACTAACCACCAAGCGGGCAGAAACGCGTAACCTAAGGCGCCGCTATCAACGCGCCTCGGGAGATATAAGAGAACAACGGAGAATAGAATATAATCAAAGTTACCGCGAATATAAAATATTAATAGAAGAAACGCGAACGAATAAATTTAAAGAATTCTGCACGCAAAACTCAGAGAAAGAACCCTGGGGAACCGCATACCGCGTAATTAGAGGAAAACAACAAAAAATCGCGCTCAGTAATATAAAGAAAACAAATGGCGAATACACGGAAGGTTTTAAAACCACAGCGGAATATTTACTAGAGAAATTTTTCCCATCGGATAATCCCGAGGGGATGAAGGGTCGCACGATTTAATACGTCGGGAAGCTGCAAAGGCGCAAGGAACAGGTGCCGATAAGGCAATCCTAGTTCACGAGGTCGTCAGGGCTCTTAGGAGGATGAACCCTAAGAAGGCACCGGGGCATGATGGAATCACTTCAGACGCAGCTCTGCAGGCGTGCCTGTTAGCCCCGTGTGTCTTTGTTGGGTTGTTTAATCTTTGTTTAGAAAGGGCGTTTTCCGCGTTGCTGGAAAATCCAGAATGTGAAATTTA
This sequence comes from Platerodrilus igneus, assembly GCA_036346225.1. NCBI lineage: Eukaryota > Metazoa > Arthropoda > Insecta > Coleoptera > Lycidae > Platerodrilus > Platerodrilus igneus. Next base: position 1,743,518 of record JARFIW010000927.1, on the reverse strand, counting down.
TACCCAAACCTAAAAGGCGGATGCGTCAGATCCGGGCAGCTATCGTCCAATTAGCTTGCTACCGGTGCTGGGGAAAGTTTTAGATCGCGTTATGACTACGCGTGTTGAACACCTAGTGCGAGACAGCGGCGGTTTTAATAACCGACAGTTTGGTTTCGTGGAGGGCAAGTCGACTATCGACGCGTTAGAGTTCGTTGTCGGGGAAATTAAGCAGGCAAGAGATGCCAAAGAGTACTGTGTCGTTGTTGCTTTGGACATTTCAGGAGCATTTGATGCTGCCTGGTGGCCATTAATCGTTTGCGAGTTAGATCGTAGGGGTTGTCCGCGAAACTTGATGTCTTTGGTCAAGAGCTATTTCTCGGGGCGATTAGCACAGGTTGAAATTCCGGGTGAAGTTCTGTCGCGTGAGGTGGAAAGGGGATGCCCGCAAGGGTCATGTTCTGGTCCCACATTTTGGAAGTTGTTGTATGAGAGCATCTTTAGGGTCAAGTTGCCCGCAGGATGCTCAATCGTTGGGTTTGCAGATGACACACTTTTAATTGTAAGATCGAGATTGTTAATGGATATGCGCACAAAACCGAACGAGGCGCTTAATAAGTTACACGAATGGTCGCAGGCGGTAAAATTAAAATTTAACACGGCGAAGTCAGAGGCGCTTTATTTCGGCACGAAACCAGGACAGAGGCCTCCTAGGTTAGAGCTAGGAGGAGAAAATCCGTTTAAAGATTGTATTACCTACCTCGGCGTCAAGATCGACAATAAATTAAATTGGAAAGCGCACGTACAATACGTAAAAAGTAAGGGCGGCGAAATATCAAACAAAATGATGGCGGCGGCTAAAATAAAGTGGGGTTTCAGGGCGAATCGCTGAGGACGGTTTATGCCGGAGCAATTGAGCCGGCAATACTATACGCAGCTTCTGTATGGGCAGAAGGTTGTAAAGTCCGGGAGATGCGTCAATTGACGAGCGTACAACGCATAACCGCGGTAAAAGCGGCGAGGGCGTACAGGACCATCTCCACGGAGGCTGTCCTGGTGATCAGTAGGACTCTCCCTATCGAATATGTCGTTAGGGAGATTAGAGATAGACGATTAATAAATATAGGAAAAGGGCCCGAAATTATCGAAGATCTTAATCTTGGTAATAGGGAAATTGCAAGAAAGATCGTTGTATCTGAGTTGGGGCACCCGGCTGATATTAGAGGGATCGAGTTTGTCGAAGGTGATGAGGACGCGATGGGTATCAGAATTTATACGGACGGTTCACGTATGGACGATGGGCAAGCAGGCGCGGCGTTTGTCGTGTATAAGCAGGAAAGGGAGGTGTTTCGGTTTCAAACCAAACTCGCGAACTGGTGCACTATCTTCCAGTGCGAATTGGTAGCCATACGAGAGGCTATTGATTACGTAATAAACCATACGGGCAGAGACAAGTATTATATAATCAGTGATAGTAAATCGGCGCTAACGGCTTTAACAAACATGAACACCTCGACAGATCTCCAAGCGGACGTCTGGAGGATAGCGCGTACGGCGCTAGAGTTTTGACGTTTAAAGTTCTGTTGGGTCAGGTCGCACAATGGTAACGTAGGAAACGATAGGGCTGACAAATTAGCTAAAGAGGCCGCGACGGGCGACTTTCGAATATCACATTCGTCGATACCGAGGTCTTTAATTAAAAGAAAGCTGCGCGAAAAATCATTTCGACAATGGGAAGAGAGGTGGAACAACGCTGCCACGGGCAGGTTGACCCACAAATTCATACCGAGCATAGAAGCCAGAGGTAAGATCGAGGTTAAGCTCGATCACAAAATGGTGCAGTTGATAACAGGGCACGGCGCCCTGAAGGCGTATTTACAAAGGTTCGGTCTAACCAACAGCGACCGCTGCGAATGCGGTGAGGGCGCGGAAAGCGCAGAGCACGTGCTCTTCGACTGCCCGCTTGAGGCGGGAAATCGAGGGTTGGCTGATAGCAAACTAGCTATCCTAGGTCTGGCATGGCCAAAGAGCCTAGAGGAAGTCGGGGAAGTGGTTAACCAGAAGGCGTTCTGGACAGCCTTAAAAGAATTCGCGGGAAGGGTCGCGACATTAGACAATCAATGACGACCGCGTGTAAAAATTCGGTGGGGTTGGTGGGAGGATTGAAAAATTTTAGATTGACTTGGCGTGAGTAAGGATACGAGCATAACCAAAACCTGATATTAAATATAAAAAAAAAAAAAAAATAAAAAAAAAAGATAATTACACCAAAATGTCCAATATGCACGAGAAACCCCCACTCCATTAATACAATCACTGCCTATCTTCATAATTATGTGCGGAAAATCGGGAATAAATAATACCAAATAAACAATAACAAATAAATCATAAACCCTCATTAAATTAAATCAATAAAGTAAACAAGGATAATAAAACAGAGCGCAACCGCGCATCCCCCCAGGACTTGAAAGTGAAGTGATAGTAATAGTGATTGTGATCCCCCAAGAACATTTAGTGCATACCCACCAGGACTTTAGCAGTGCACCCCGTCCCACCTTTAGAAGTAAGTTACAGACGACCAGATCTTCGGATGCTGGAGAATTTTATTATCGAGGTAAGATTTAAATTGGCGGCTGTACTCGCACAAGCATTGATTTACATTAATTAGTAGTTTTTGAAATAATTTAAGAAGCACGTTTAGTGTGTAAAGGCGCTAGCCGACATAATGCTTGTGCGAGTGCACCTGATAAATAGGGTGATGCTTTCGCTATTTTGTGCACTGCTATATGCTTAACGCTTATTAAACATTTATTTATATATTTACATAATTATATTTATTTATATTTTATATTCACACTTTATATTTATTTATATATAGCATGTATTATGTGGCTTATTTGTTTTGTTTGACGTTCTGTCGCCATTTTGGTTGCAGTATATATTTGGGAAGGACGAGCAGAATTGCGAAGATTGTAATCATAATGTAAATCAGTTAGGGAACGATAGGGAAAGCTAGGGATGGATTTAAATTAGTTAGCTTGATTTGGATAGTTTTAAGACGACCCTTCAGGTCGCACTGGTAAGCAGAACCGGCGTCTGCTATCCGGTATTACGGATCCCTCCCCCTCTCATTTTTGTTTGTTGATCGGGTACACTCGAAAGTCAGCGCTAGGGATACCATTATTTACAATCCTGTTTTTTAGTTTTTGTTTTGTTTTTGTTCCAGTTTTTGTCAGATTTTAGGTTTGTTAGATTGTTAGAGTTTGTTAGGTTTGTTAGATTTTTATTTAGTTTTTATTTAGGGTGAATCAACTATGAAGTAAGAATAAATTAGGAGCACGACTATTTTTCGCGTTTAAACCCAATGTAGTACCTCCGGGTGGAGCATTGGGGACGTGGCCGCAAGTATAGCGGCCCTAATTCAAATTATAATGTTAACTTTGCTTGAAGAACGGAAATCCCGTCTCAGGTTGTTGTGAAGCGGCTAATGCAGTTTTTGGTTCGTAATTAGCTATAAGATCTTTTTTTTGCATGTGTTTCAAAGTTTAGAACACGTTAACTTGCTTTTATTTTTAGTACACGTAAATTGTGTAAACTTCAATTAATTGTTGAGCTGGTTTTACAAGCTATAAAACGAAATTTTGTTGAATTAGCTTTCTAAATGAACATGCTTTGTTCTATATGAACCGTCGATAAGTTCAACATGTGTTTTCGACGTCATATTTTTCTATTTTGTACAGTTGACAGATGCTGTTTTGAAAGCAAATGCTTTGAGCAGCTGTAAGGCAATTTAAACAAACATGCCTATTTTTGCGATCAGCTTTATCTATACATAGAGTATTAAACGTAAATTTAAAAGTTCAAATTCTCATTATGTTAGATTCTAGTAATTTGTTATCTACCTGAAAAGATCTGCCCAGGTTAGAGTTTAATTCACTGTGTTATGCTTACCAATCATTATCATTTTAATTTGTATAACAAGTTCATGTTTAAAGTAAAGTCGGTTGATTAATGAAAGAAAAAAAGGAAAGTTAAAACTTTAATTTTTATGTAGTTGATTATGATCATTTTTTGTTACAAGTTCCGATATTTTAAAAGAGTTTTTTTTAGTAAACATTTAGTTCAAAATCTAAGACTTTTATTTTGGTCAAGAGCGATCAAATCTAATTACATAAAGCCAAAATTTTTCCGAGTATATAATAATTTGATGCCAATATTATATTGGAAATACTTTTTTATTATTTCTTTATATATGTTTATAGGACACAAGTGGTGTTCTACTTTTTTATTTATTTAACCATTGCAATTTCTTACAGGAGCTGCGTCTTATTTTGTTAAGACAGGTTTTTGTTAACGAAGGCGATCATTTGTTCTTTAGGTTTCCACGTCCGCCCTTAGAACTGTGCTTTGCAATTATTGTCATTGTCTCAGGACATGGTGGCGCCTATTAGATTTAGCTTAACTTTGGTTTGCAAACAGAATTCGACTCCCCCCCCCCCCCCACTTCTCATTGCTCTACCCAGGAATAGACCCCTAGCTTTGTCGCAAGACTTTGTTCTCTAGCGCTTTAATATTAAAAAAAGACGTTCCAGTCTTTTGTAAAGCAGAAGTCGTTTCAGTGGCACCCATCCAACGTAAGGCCTAGCAAAAATAGTTACACTGGCGTCACAACGTGAGGCTTCAGAAATTCGTATCAATCTACTCCGTTGTAAAAGAACATTCATATGTGATAAACCGTTATAGACTGTAACGTTAATTTTTATTAAGTAATTGCTAATGTAAATATAAAATATATTCAAATTCATTCGGGAGCGTCAAATGCCTCTCAAATTTTAAGGCTAACACTTAGCGCTTGGTTATCCTAATCCCATTGCGTTTTCATCTCAGGGTGGTGTCCAGATGTCCCCTTGTTTGATTGGCGATAGCTGTCTGATCGCCGAAACGCCGATAAAGAAAAAAGGGAACTAAAAAGAATGGGATTACTTCGCCGACTGTCAGAGCTCTGCTAAACCCGTCTACACTCAAGGAAGATCGGTAATAAAGTTTCCTTGTTTCGACGCATCGGCTCCCACGAGGCATCGTTCCCATTTAAGATAGGTTAATGTTCTGACGTAAATTAGTGGGCACAGCTGCACGTTAAGCGTTACGGCTTCCCAAATCACAAATCATAAATTAATGTCCGGAACCAAACTTTATGTGGTTTACACGTAATGCTTATATTAAATATAGTGGTACTGGAGAATTTCCCGTGCTGGGATTAAAAAAACCCTGAACCTAACTAATACAATAAAAGATGCAACCTTTTTGGAAAAAAAAACCAACAAACCTCATACAGAAATTTGCATGCTTGAACTATAAAATTTACTAAGCGATTCTAGCAGTGTTTAAAGGAATTCTTACAGTGCATTAGAGATATGTAAATCATTCTTATTGAGAAAATCATTAGACGCTTTCTATTAATCAGACAGAGCATATTTTGAATGGAGTTGTTGAGCTCCATATCGTTCTTTTTACTAATGTTGTTTTAATTATCAACTCATTATAAACTCCTTTCTTAATCGTTTACAAACTTTAGTACAGTACATATAATTAAAGTTTCTGTGTTATTTATTGAATAATAGTTAATTTGTGCCAGTGTTACTCGTTATTCCCAGTCAAGGTGTAAGTGTATATACTGCCAGTGGAAATCAAATTTGAATTGTGTTGTAAGCCCTGCATAGAGCCTTTACATTTAGGGAAAACCCCACACATGACGTGACGTCTAAAGATTCCCTTCAACTACACGTAGTTTGACGTCAAACGCAAAACCAGTACACCAGTACATGAGTGAGTTAAAGAATTTTTTTACACTGTTAAATTAGAAAATATGCGTTAAGAAAGACGCTTTGTAAGACGTCAGTAAAACTGTTTCATATTTTAAAACAACGCACGTCACTCTCTGCTTTTACAAAGTATAATTAAAATATTCTCAAGTTCATGCTATTCAGAGTTCATATGCCTTTTGCCAAAGTCTCGTAAATTATCATACAAACATCTATTTTGTTCTTGCATCCCGAAACCGAAAGACGTAAACAATTTTAAGATTCGCTTGGTATCGATCTGCTGCTACATTATCGTAAATTGTATTTGTCCTAGGTCGTAGTTCTTTCATGATGTATAGAAAATGAAGCCCAAATGGTGAGAAATGCGCAACACAAGCTTTAAAAAGCGCGTTGGCTTCCTAAAAGTAGTAAAAACATAAAGCAGGTATTCAAGTACATAGACATAGCGACGTTCAGACATATGCCAGATATAAAAACTTCTTTTTCATCGTTAGTCTTGTAAAAAGTGTTCCTTTATTTTAAATAAATGTAAACGAGAGTGCCCTTCCAGTTCGATTTAAATTAGCCTAGAGATACTAAAAACCTATAAAAATTATTGTAGCGTCTTGAAACTGTAATAAATTTTTTTTACGTAATATACACCGATCAGACATACTTTGCTGCGCTTTTTAAAAAAGACTATCTTTTATTGTATTATTTAGCTTCAGGGGATTTTAAATCCTGTATGGGAAACTCTTAATATAAGCGTTACGTGAAAATCACACAAAGATTTAGTTCTCGCGTAGGTCCGGACATTGATTTATGATTTGTGCTTTGGGAAACCGCTAACACATCGTTTCTCATGTATAAAAGTACAGCTGTGCCTATGCTTATTACGACCTATGTGAACTTAGCAACCGACTATGATAAATTTTTTTTTCATATATGCATTCGATTAAGCTCAGTGTGTACCTGTTTCTACCGCTTTTTATTTCGTCTGTACCACAAAGGTGTAAAATTTCGGGGGGGTTATTTTATTTATATAAAAATCATCAGCACCCGACTTAGAGATACAGAAATCTTCTAAATGCCATTCGATTACGCATCGTTTGTACCCGTTTATACCACCGCCAGTTTCGTTTGTACCCTTAAGGGGGTGTTTGTACCAAATTTTTCAAAATAGGGGTAACACCTAACTCCGCCATTTTAAAGATATATTAAATGCGCAAGCAGGTGCTGTTTCATAATCGTTTGTACCCATTTGTACCACCGCCAGTTTCGTTTGTACGCTTACGGGAGTGTTTGTACCGAATTTTCACAATAGGGGTAACACCTAACTCCGCCATTTTTAGAAATATCTTAAATGCGCAAGTGGATGCTGTTTTGAAATCGCTTGTACCCGTTTGTACCACCACCAGTTTCGTTTGTACCCTTAAAAGGGCGTTGCACACGGGTGCGGTTTCCTAATCGTTTGTGCTCGTTTGTACCGCCGCCAGTTTAGTTTGTACCCTAAAAGTGTTTGTACCGAATTTTCACAATATGGGTAACACCTAAGTCCACCACTTTTAGAGATATATTAAATGCGAACACGGGTGCTGTTTTGTAATCGTTCGTACTTGTTTGCACCACCGCTAGCTTTGTTTGTATCCTTAAAGAGGTGTTTGTACCGAATTTTCAAAATAGGAGTAACACCTAACTCTGCAATTTTTACAGATATATTAAATGCGCAAGCGGCTGCTAGTTTATAATCCTTTGTACCCGTTTGTACCACCGCCAGTTTTGTTTGTACCCTTAAGGGGCTGTTTGTACCGAATTTTCAAAATAAGGGTAACAACATGAAAAAAAATTATTGCTTTAATGCACATCAAAAATTAATTCGACGCAAGTTTATACAAAACTGATCGCGAAATGAATATTTCTGATGATAACTTAATGAATAAACTAGATAATGATGAATGCGGTGCAGAGATAATGAACTTTTTGCAATGTATTCAATCAAAAAATAAAACTTAGAGATACAGAAATTTCCTAAATGGCATTTGATTAAGCATCGTTTGTACCCGTTTATACCACCGCCAGTTTCGTTTGTACCCTTAAGGGGGGTTTGTACCAAATTTTCAAAATAGGGGTAACACCTAAGTCCGTAATTTTTAGAGATATCTTAAATAGGCAAGCGGATGCTGTTTCATAATTGTTTGTACCAGTTTGTACCACCGCAAGTTTCGTTTGTACCCTTAAGGGGGTGTCTGTACCGAATTGTCAAAATAGGGGTAACACCTAATTTTGCCATTTTTTAGAGATTTCTTAAATCCGCAAACGGGTGCTGTTTTGTAATCGTTTGTACCCGTTTGTCCCACCGCCAATTTCGTGTGTATCCTTAAGGGCGTATTTGTCCCGAATTTTCGAAATAGGGGTAACGCTTAAGTTCACCATTTTTGAGATATCTTAAATGCGCAAACGGGCGCTATTTCGTGATCGTTTGTACCAGTTTGTACTACCGCCAGTTTCGTTTGTACTCTCAAGGGAGTGCTTGTACCGAATTTTCAAAATAGGGGTAACACTTAATTCCGACATTTTTAGAGATATCTTACATACGCAAGCGGGTGCTGTTTTCTAATCATTTGTACCCGTTTGTACATCCGCTAGTTTCGTTTGTACCCTTAAGGGGGTGTTCGTACCGAATTTTCAAAATAGGGGTAACACCTAAGTCCGTCATTTTTAGAAATATCTTAAATGGGCAAGCGGGTGCTGTTTTGGAATTGTTTGTACCAGTTTGTACCACCGCCAGTTTTGTTTATGCTTTTAAGGGGGTGTTTGTACCGAATTTATAAAGTAGGGGTAAATTACCGAATTTTCAAAATAGGGGTAACACCTAATTCCGCCATTTCTAGAAATATCTTACATACGCAAGCGGGTGCTGTTTTCTAATCATTTGTCCCGTTTGTACCACCGCTAGTTTCGTTTGTACCCTTAAGGGGGTGTTCGTACCGAATTTTTAAAATAGGGGTGACACCTAAACGTGCCATTTTTAGAAATATCTTAAATGCGAAAGCGAGTGCTGTTTTGGAATTGTTTGTACCAGTTTGTACTACCGCCAATTTTGTTTGTGCCCTTACGGGGGTGTTTGTACCGAATTTGTAAAATAGGGTTAAATTACCGAATTTTCAAAATAGGGGTAACACCTAATTCCGCCATTTTTAGAGATATCTTACATACGCAAGCGGGTGCTGTTTTCTAATCATTTGTACCCGTTTGTATCACCGCTAGTTTCGTTTGTACCCTTAAGGGGGTGTTTGTACCAAATTTTTAAAATAGGGGTAAAATCTAAGTGCGCCATTTTTAGAAATATCTTAAATGCGCAAGCGAGTGCTGTTTCCTAATTGTTTGTACCCGTTTATATCGCCGCGTTTCGTGTATATCCTTAAAAGGGTGTTTGTACCGAATTTTTAATGTAGGGACAACACATACTCCGCCATTTTTAGAGATATCTTAAAAAGCGCAAACGGGTGCTGTTTCGTAATTGTTTGTACCAGTTTGTACCACCGCCAGTTTTGTTTGTACCATTAAGGGTGTCTCTGTACCGAATTTTTAAAATCGGGGTAACACCTAACTCCGCCATTTTTAGAGATATCTTAAATGCACAAGCGGTGCTGTTTCGGAATCGTTTGTACCCGTTTGTACCATCTCCAGTTTTTAAGTAATTTGTTAGCAAATTGAGGGCACCGATACGGAATTTAGTCTCTCTTTTTTAGTGCTACTAGTTTTATTTTTCGATTGAATACATTACAAAAAGTTCATTATCTTTGCACCGCACTTATCATTATCTAGTTTATTCTTTAAGTTATCATCAGAAATATTCATTTCGCGATCAGTATCGTATAAACTTTCGTCGAATTAATTTTTGGTGTGCATTAAAGCAATAATTTTTTTTTGCATGTTGATACCCTTATTTTGAAAATTCGGTACAAACACCCCCTTAAGGTTACAAACGAAGCTGGCGGTGGTACAAACGGGTACAAACGATTACTAAACAGCACCTGCTTGCGCATTTAAGATATCTGTAAAAATGGCAGAGTTAGGTGTTACCCCTATTTTGAAAATTCGGTACAAACACTCCTTTAAGGATACAAACAAAGCTGGCGGCGGTACAAACGGGTACAAACAATTACAAAACAGCACCCGCTTTCGCATTTAATATCTCTAAAATGGCGGACTTAGGTGTTACCCATATTGTGAAAATTCGGTACAAACACCACCTTTAGGGTACAAACTAAACTGGCGGTGGTACAAACGAGCACAAACGATTAGGAAACAGCACCCGCGTGCGCCTTGAAGATATTTCTGAAAATGGCGGAGTTTGGTGTTACCCTTGTTTTGAAATTTTGGTAGCAACGCCCTCTTAAGGGTACAAACGAAACTGGCGGTGGTACAAACGGGTACAAGCGATTTTTAAACAGCACCCGCTTGCGCATTTAAGATATTTCTAAAAATGGCGGAGTTAGGTGTTACCCCTATTGTGAAAATTAGGTACAAACACCCCCGTAAGCGTACAAACAAAACTGACGGTGGTACAAATGGGTACAAATGATTATGAAACAGTACCCGCTTGCGCATTTAAGATATCTTTAAAAATGGCGGAGTTAGGAGTTACCCCTATGGTGAAAATTCGGTACAAACACCCCCGTAAGCGTACAAACGAAACTTGCGGTGGTACAAATGGGTACAAACGATTACGAAACAGCACCCGCTTGCGCATTTAAGATATCTCTAAAAATGGCGGAGTTAGGTGTTACCCCTGTTTTGAAAATTCGGCACAAACACCCCCTTGAAGGTACAAACGAAACTGGCTGTGATAGAAAAGGCTACAAACGATTACGAAACAATACCCGCTTGCGCATTTAAGATATCTCTAAAAATGGTGAAGTTAAGTGTTACCCCTATTTTGAAAAATTTGGTACAAACACCCCCTTACGGGTGCAAACGAAATTGGGGGTGGTACAAACGGGTACAAACGATGCTTAATAGAATGGCATTAAGAAAATTACTGTATCTCTAAGTCAGGTGCTGATGATCTTTTTATCCCTCTGTAACTTTCACTCTTTGAGGTACAAACGAAATGAAAAGCGGCACAAACGGGTACAATCTGAGCTTAATCAAATGCATATATAAAAATTTTTTTATCATAGTCAGGTGTTAAGTTCACATAGGTTTTTTTACGTGAAAACATTAACCTATCTTGGACGAGAGACGATGACTCGTGGGAGTCGTTGCGTCGAAACGAGCCAACTTTGTTAACGGCCTGCCTCGAGTGCGGATATGTTTGGTAGAGTTTCAACAGTCGTCGTCCTTTTTGTTCCTTCTTTTCTCTATCCTCTACCGCTATACAACATACCGGCATTTCGTCGATAAGAGAGCCATTGCCAACTAAACAATGGGACAATTGGATCCCCCCCCCCTTCTAAAAGACCCATCGAAATTAGGATAACCACCGAGATGTTAGCTTTAAAATGAGAGGCATTTGACGCTTTGGGGAAAATTTAACCTCTTGTAAATTAAATGTTTATTTTAGTATATTATCTATTAAAAATTAACGTTACACTGGCGCCCAACAATGGAGCTCTTTATAAATTTGGGTCTTTATAAAAAAGAATTTTTCGTTTTGATTTTCTCAGGTTGTATCACCTATGTTCATCTATGCTCTTTGCCACTCTACCGAAAGAGATGCTGCCCTCTTTCGGGGGTCTCTCTTAGTCTGGTTTCTCATTAAAGATCTCACTACTTTGGTTAAACCTGTAGATCACTGGAACTCTCAAGCCGTTCTACTTGTTCTATTAATCTAAGACTTCTTCTAGTTGCAGGTCCATTCAGAACGGATATTTAGTTGTTGGAGATTATAAAACTGTTGTTTATCATTGTTGAAGTATACTTTGCTAATTAAATGTTTTTTCAAGGTACAAAAGAAGAAAGATTGTCAATTTTTAACTAACACTTCTATAAAGTGCTTTAATTTTTTGAAAGTTGCATTTATAAACCGTTCGCAACGCAAGAATTTTGCCTAATTTAAATTCAGCGTGATAACAAACACAAAAGCTGATAAGTATAAACTAAACACGACTGTTAGGAGTATTATGAAATAATTTTTTTTTTATTAAGCTTTACATCGTATACTGACTCACCTTTAACTATCCAATACGATTTATTCACAAGAGTTACATCTTAATTTTTCAAAGTGTTTTTAACAAATTTATAATATGCTCACTGTCTCCTAGACATTCGAGTCTATATGCTTTTGATGTCGTTCTCTTTTCAGAATTTTTAGCTCTTTTAAAACCGTGTGTTAGGTCCTTTACTTCCATAGCACAAAGACGGCGGCACGCTTTAAGATACGCTTTGTATCGATTCGCTAACATGTTATACCAAATTACATTTGCCATTGCTCGTACTGTGCTTTTGATGTATAGAAAACGAGTGCCAGGTCATTGTACAAAAAATTTAACGGGAAACTAAATAGCTTTTCTTAGATAAAGCTTCAATTAACATTTACCACCACGTTTAAAAGTTTTTAGAAATACAGGGTGTTCCGTTTGTATTTATAGTTAATTTACTGTTAGTTATAATATAAGATGAAGCTTGCAGGTGAACTCGCATCCGCCCTGTGGACATTAAATGTCATTAGATTTGTCGCGATTCAGCCTTTAAGCTACTCTGTGTTGTTGATGTACCGCGAAAATTTAAAATGTGCTGTGCGTCGTTATGGTTTTTTGTTAGATAGACACGAATTTCTGTCAAAAAGTCGACGTTCTTTTACTACTAGTTTTTCGAACATCGCTAAATCTAATAACTCTGGGAAGTACTTGAAGGTTTCCGCTATTCTTATTGTTAAATATACATATCCACTGATCTCACCATCTGTGGTTATCAAAGTTAACCGCCGCATTAACATATATAGTCCTTCGAGCCGGATCTGAATGTTACCTGCAAGCTCTAAAATTTGTATTACCTTACGTTGTTAGATACCGCTTAGCAAGGTATAACATTTGTGTATCTTGGTAGTTACTATCTTATAGTTACATAGTTAACCGCCTCATTAACACAGGGTATCTACATGAAACCTTCCTGATTTTAAAATGCAATTAGAAAAACTATAATACGCAGAAACCTGAAGTAAAGCAACTCAAAAAGTTTTGTACAAAATCTAATATTTTTGCATCATGAGCTCGTTTCGTAACCCTAGACGATACTCTATCTCAACCCATATGCGCAGAAGCATATCGGGGTGATTTGCAATTTTTTTCGGAGATCGACAAGGTCGCGTACAGGCAAGACGTGCACAGTGTCTTTCAAAAACAAACCTTACGGCGCCAGTAATAAATTTTTATTTTTTATAGCAAAATACAGTAAAAGATTGCATAAAACGTCCAAAAATATTTTAAAACTTTTTGTAATTAACGTATAATAAATTACCAATCTTAAAACCCCTTTTTTAATTAAATTGCTCAAAATTAGCAATTTTTGCTGAACAATTAAATAAAATATTATAATATTCAAGTGCACACGCACTACAAAGTTTCTTTAAATCGAGCTTTTGGTGTAATTAGTGGTGTAATAGTACGACTTTGTACCAGTAACCAAGTAAACAAGCAGTTAGTGGGTTTCCGGTGCCGCATTCCATTGCATTCAATTATCGCGATTTTTACTCGTTTATTTGGATAGTCAAGTTTTAACAGACCAACCACAGTCGAGAATTTTATAAATTTAATTTCTTAAAGTGGATTCGCTTGTTTAAATTTTAAAATTTGTATTCCAATGTTCTCAGTTTTTTCCGATATTCGTGGTTTTTCTCCGACGTTAACGGTTTTTCTCGGAGGTTAAAAGTTTTGCTTAATTGCTCTTCGCTTTTCTAAATTGTTCTCAACTTTTCTCGACTGTTCTCGGTTTCTCTCGGCTTTTCTCGATTGTTCTCGTCTTTCTTCGTTTGCTCTCGGCATTTCTCAATTGTTCTCGACATTTCTAGATATTTCTCGACTTTCTTCAGTTGTTCACGGCTTTTTGAGTTTGTTCTCGACTTTCCACAATTTTTCTCGACTTTGCTCGGATATTCTCGAATTTTCTCGAATGTTCTCAGCTTTTCTCGATTGGTCTCGGCTTTTCTTGATTGTTATCGGTCTTTCTCATTGTTCTCGGCCAATCTCGATTGTTCTCGGTTTTTCATTATTGTTTTCGATTTCTGCCTCTTGTTCGAAGTTTTTCTCGAATGTTCACGGTTTCTCTCAATTGTTTTCGAATTCCACCTTGTTTTTGCGGTTTCTCTCGAATGTTTACGAGTTTTATCGCTTGCTCACGATTTTTTCAAATGTTCCTAGTGTTTCTCGGATGTTCGAAGTTTTTCTCAGATATTTGCTATTTTTATTATATGCTCGTGGGTTTTCTCGGATATTCGCGGTTTTTCTCGAATGTTTTTTTAAGCTTTGGGGTTTTTTTCCAGATGATCGATGTTGTTCTTCGATGTTCGCAGTTTTTGTCTTATGTTCGCGGTCTCTCTCCGATAGTAGCGGTTTTTTCTCTGGCCTTAACGGTTTTTCTCGGATGTTAACAGTTTTGTGTAATTGTTCTCCACTTTTCGACTTTTCTCGATTGTTCTGGGTTTTTATCGATTGTTCTGGGATTTTCTCGATTGTTCTTGTGTTTTTGTCGATTGTTCTTAGCTTTTCTCGATTGCTCTCTACATCTTCTCGATTGTTCTGGACTATTCTCGAATGTTCTCGCCTTTTTTCTCGATTGTTCTCGGCTTTTTCTTGATTGTTCTCGACTTTTCTCGATTGTTCTCGGCTTTTCTCGATTGTTTTCGACTTTTCTCGATTGTTCTCGGCTTTTCTTGATTGTTTTGGATTTACACAACAGTTTCTGATTTGTTTTGTGTTTGCGGTTAGTGTTTTTTCAATTGTTTTTGAATTCTCATTCGCCTTGGCGGCTTTTCTCGGATTTTCACGGTATTTTTCGCTTGGTCCGGAATTTTTCGGATGTTTATAGTTTTTCTCGGATGTTCTAGGTTTTGTTCGGATGTTCACGGTTTTTCTCGGATATTTTCCAGTGTTTAGAAATTTCGCGATTTTCTCTGAGGTTCGGGTTTTTTTTCTGATGTTCGCATTTTTTTCTCCGATATTCGCGGTTTTTTCTACGTTAACGGTTTTTCTCGGATGTTAAAAGTATTGCTTAAATGTTCTTTGCTTTTCTAAATTATTCTCGGCTTTTCTCGATTGTTCTCGGTTTCTCTCGGCTTTTTTTGATTGTCTTCGTCCTTCGTTTGTTCTCGAGATTTCTCGATTGTTCTCGACTTTCTTCTGTTGTTCTTGGCCTTTCTCATTTGTTCTCGGTCTTCCACAATTGTTCTCGACTTTTCTCGGTTATTCTCGGCTTTTATCAATTGTTCTCATCTTTTCTCGATTGTTCTCGGTTTTTCTCGATTGTTGTAGACCTTTCTCGTTGTTTTCGGTCAATCCCGAATGTTTTCGGTTTTTCTCAATTGTTTTCGATATCTGCCTCGTGTTCGCAGTTTTTCTCGAATGTTCACGGTTTTTCGCAATTGTTTTCGAATTCACCCTCGTTTTTGCGGTTTCTCTCGGATGTTTACAGGTTTTTCGCTTGCTCTCGATTTTTTCAAATGTTCGTAGTTTTTCTCGGATGTTAGCAGTTTTTCTTATATGCTCGTAGGTTTTCTTGGATGTTCTAGAGTTTTTTAAAGCTTTAGGTTTTTTTTCAGATGATCGCTGTTTTTTTTCGATGTTCGCAGTTTCTCTCCTATGTGCGCGGTCTCTTTCCGATATTAGCGGTTTTTTCTCCGGCCCCAACGGTTTTTCTCGGATGTTAACAGTATTGCTTAATTGTTCTTCACTCTTTTTATTTGTTCTCCACTTTTCTCAATTGTTCTAAGTTTTTGTCAATTGTTCTGGGATTTTCTCGATTGTCATCGGTTTTTCTCGATTGTGCTTGGCTTTTTTTGATTGCTCTCTACATCTTCTCAATTGTTCTGAGCGTTTTCGAGTGTTCTTGCCTTTTTCTCGATTATTCTCTGCTTTTTCTCGATTGTTTTCGACTTTTCTCGATTATTCTCGGCTCTTCTCGATTGTTTTTGGTTTTACACAATAATTTTTGATTTGTCTTGTGTTTGCGTTTTTTCTCAGATGTTTAGTGTTTTTCTCAATTGTTTTCGAATTCTCATTGGCTTTGGCGGTTTTTCTTGAATGTTCTTCAGTACTTGTAAGCTTTGTGTTTTTTTCTTCAGATGATCGCTGTTTTTCTTCAATGTTCGCAATTTTTTCCCGATGTTCACGGTTTCTCTCCGATGTAAGCGGTTTGTCTCCGACCTTAGCGGTTTTTCTCGAATGTTAACAGTTTTGCTTAATTGTTCACCGCTTTTCTCGATTGTTCTGGGTTTTTATCGATTGTTTTCGACTTTTCTCGATTCTTCTCGGATTTTTCTCGATTGTTCTTGGTTTCTTAATTTTTGTCGGCTTTTCGTAGATAGTTCTCGGCTTTTCTCATTTGTTCTCTGCTTTTTTCGAATGCCCTCGAGATTTTCTGGATTGCTTTTGGCTTTTTCTCGATTGTTTTCAACTGTTCGCCGCTTTTCTCGGTAGTTGTCGGCATTTCTCGGTTGTTCTACGCATTTCTGGGTTGTTTTCTGCTTTTCTCGATTGTTCTTGACTTTTCTCGATTGTTCTCGACTTTTCTCAATTTTTCTCCCCCTTCTCGATTGTTCTCGGCTTTCCTCAATTGTTCTCGGTGTTTGCATCTAGTAATTGTTAGGCTTTTGCGCAGCAGTTTAGTCGTACGTTGCTTCTATAAAGCAGCGGTTTCAACTAGTACGAGTTATGTTTTGCGCGGCAGTTCAGTCGTAAAATAACTTTCGTAAAATTAAAATGATACATTTAGCTGGTACGAAATCGTAGATAACCTCTAGTGGTACAATAGCGTCGTCCGCTACTTTTTGCTGTCTTTGGGCAGCTTTTACTTTTGAACGTCTGTTGAATTTTGTACGGTTCTGTGCGTGGCACTAACGGCCGCCTTGATTTTCTTCCAAAACGTCGAGCGTTCGCCCGGTTTAATATAAAATCAGGACTATTTGCGGTGATTGAAGTATTTTTATTGGGCTAGGGTTTTAATTTTTTGGCATCACTGTTATTTGCGACATTTAGTGGTTTATTTTATTTTTGTGTCGTTTGAATGTCGCGACGGTCACGTCTTTTTTGAGCTGGGTTTCTTATTGAACTCGGTTTTTTGTTCTTTTGCCCGTTTTTGTCATTGTGGTGGTCTGCTGAGAAAACGAACCGTTGCCTAAAAGGAAGAGGGGCGTAAGATCGGAGGCTGAAAGCGTTGTCTGGACGAAGAATGTGATAGGAGGCCGCGTTGTCGGAGACGCAAGCTTCGCCTACGGCGGTTTGTTCGGGCAGTCGGAGCCACTTGTGGATGTTGCTACGCCAGAATTGCCCTCAACATGAAGACATCGACTACCAGTAACGGAAGCGTTGCTACTAGAGACTTGGACGAGTTGAAACTCCTAGAATTTAGTACGATGAAGGCGCACGCTATCATCTGCAGCAAAGTGCCGGCGACTTTCACCACGATTGCCGTATATGACGGAAATGTGATTCGGAACGCCGGAGACACAGATCCACGATTTTGCGAATCAACTGATTGTTCTAATTAGGACAATGAGGTTGTGCGTTGTGGATATTGGAAAATCAGGAGTCGTTTCAGGAGCTGCAGCGGAGGTCGCGGTCGTCTCAGGAGAGCCGGCGTTGGTGCCGGTGAAGACATCATACGCTGCAGTAGCTGTGGGTGCTACATCAACGTTCACGATCCGCGTTGAAGCCAAGCCGGACCAGAAGGAAGATGTGATGAACACCCTTAGAAGAAGGTCAATCTTGCTGGAGGTGGACTTGTTGCTGCAACTCGAAGGACGTACGGAGGGTGTTGTTAGTCTGCGTGCTGATCGTGAACATGCAAAGAAGTTACACTTCATAGTCGGAGGAAACTAATAGAAGTTCGTAGCGAAGATCATCAAGAGGCGTCTACGAATTGTTCTCCCGGGAGTCAAAACGGAAATGAAGACAGAACAGCTCGCTCATATGATAGTCAGGCAGATACACCACGTACATCACACACATTACACATATCACACTCACCACTTACCACACACACCACGCAAACCACACACACAACACAACACACACCTCACTCAACACACAGCGCACCCACCATACACACACTACACACACCACACCACACGCACCGCATACACCACTCAAGCTATACACGCCACACACCACATACACACACACATCACACACACACACACACACATCATACGCACCATATACACCACACACACTAGACGACACACCACACACACATCAAACACCACACACCACATACACTATACACTATACACACACACACACATACACCACACACACAGCACACACATCACATACACTACACACACCACACACACCATGTACAGCACGCACACGACGCATTCCACGCACACCACACCCACCACACACAACACACATCATACACCAGACACACCATACTCACCACACACACTACATTCATCACATACAACACAACACACCACACATACCTCACACCACACTTACCACACACACCACATACACCACACACATCACACACACCACGCCAACCACACACGCCAAACTCATCACATACAACACAACAACCACCACATACATCACACCACCCAAACCATACGTACCACACACAACACATACCACACGTACTATACATCGCATACCACACTCGCCACACACACCACACACACCACATATACACCACAGACACCACACACATTACATACACGACGTACACCATGCCTACTACACACACATCACACACATCACACACATCTCACACACACCATACACACCACACACAACACACACCACACATATCATACACCACACACACCATACTCACCACACACACTCAATTCATCACATACAACACAACACACCACACATACCACACACCACACTTACCACACACACCACATACACCACACACATCACACACATCACACACCACACACACCACGCACACCACACACACCAAACTCATCACATACAACACAACACACACCACCCAAACCATACTTACCACACACAACACATACCTCACGTACTACACACACACACACTACACACACCACATATACACCACACACACCACACACATTACATACACGACGTACACCATGCCTACTACACGCACATCACACACATCTCACACACACCACATACAACACAACATACGCCACATACATTACAAACCACACAAACCATACTCACCATGTGATTTTCCAATGCTTTACCGAAGGTACTATATAGGCCAGGGAGCGAGTTTTTTTTTACCTGGAAAATTTGGAATTTTGTCGAACCCTTGCTGTTCCAAGCAAGGTAGGGATCTTTAATGTGCGTGACAAACCTCACACACGGGACCTTCATTTTACTTCTCATCCGAACGAGAGTGTACTTAGAAGAAGGCCGATCTTGCTGGAAGTGGACTTTGTTGCTGCAACTCAAAGGACGTACGGAGAGTGTTGTTACTCTGCGTGCTGACCGTGAAAATGCAAAGAAGTTACACTTCAAGGTCGGAGGAGACTAATAGAAGCTTGTAGCGAATATCATCAAGAGGCGTCTACGAATCGTTTCCCGGGAGTCAAAACGGAAATAAAGACAGAAGAACTCGCTCATATGATAGTCAGGCAGATACACCACACACATCACACACACTACACATATTACACTCACCACATACCACACACACTATGCACACCACACACATCACACAACACACACCACACTCACTACACACAACACAACACACACCACACTCATTACACATCACACCCACCATACACACATTACACACACCACACGCACCGCATACACCACACAAACTATACACGCGCCGCACTTACCATATACACACCACACACCACATACACACACACACACATCACACACACACACACACCTCACATACACCACACACCATACGCACCATGTACACCATACACACCAGACGACACACCACACACACACACATCACACACACCACACACCATACATACCACATACACTATACACACACATACACTACACACACACCACACACACCATGTACAGCACGCACACGACGCATTCCACACACACCACACCCACCACACACAACACAACACACACCACACACATCATACACCACACACACCATACTCACCACACACACTACATTCATCACATACAACACAACGCACCACACATACCACACACACCACATACACCACACACATCACACACATCACACACACCACACACACCACGCACACCACACATACCAAACTCATCACATACAACACAACACACCACATACATCACACACCATCCAAACCACACTTACCACACACAACACATACCACACGTACTACACATCACATACCACACTCACCACACACACCACATATACACCACAGACACCGCACACATTACATACACGACGTACAACATGCCTACTACACACACATCACACACACACACCACACACCACATACACCACACTCACCACATACAACACGACACGCGCCACATACATCACACACCACACAAACCATACTCACCATGTGATTTTCTAATGCTTCACCGAAGGTACTACATTGGCCAGGGAGCGAGTTTTTTTTACCTGGAAAATTTGGAATTTTGCCGAACCCTTGCTGTTCCAAGCATGGTAGGGATCTTTAATGTGCGTGACAACCCTCGCACACGGGACCTCTATTTTACTTCTCATCCGAACGAGGGTGTAATTTTTGTGAAAAATGTTCGCCTAACATTTTTTATGTGGACCGTGTTGGGATTCAAGTTTGGGACCTTGGACGTAGTATTCACACACATACCACTACGCCACGGAGCCGCCTCACACAACTAATACCACACGTGCTACACACCACACACCACACTCATCATACACACCACACACACCACAAACACCACAGACATCACGTACACCACGCATACTATACACACCACACACCACAATCACCACATACAACACAACACACGCCACAAACATCACACACCACACAAACCATACTCACCACACATAACACATACCACACGTACCACACACCACACTTATCACACACACTACACACATCACATATACCACAGACACCACACACATCACACACACCACACGCACCACACACACCACACACACCACACACACCACACACACCACACACACTACACACCCCACGTACACCACGCATACTACACACACCACATTCACCACATACAACACAACATACACTAAACACACTACACACACCACATACCCCCAGACACCACGTACACCACACAAACTACACACACCACACTCACCACATACAACACAACACACGCCACATACATCACACACCACACAAACTATATTCACCATACACAACACATACTGTGGTATACTACACACCACAGACCACACCACACACACTTTATACATCACACACCACATACACTACAGACACCACACACATCACACACACTTCACACACCATACACCACATACACCACAGACACCACACACATCACACACACCACACACACCACGTACACCACTCATACTACACTCACTACATACAACACAACACACACTATACACACCACATACACCACGCATACTACACACATCATATTCCCCACATACAACACAACACACACCACACAAACTACACACACCACATACATCACAGACACCACGTACGCCACGCATACTACACACACCACATACACCACCCACACCACAGTAACACATCACACATACCACACACACCACACACACTGCACACCACACTCACCACACATAACACAACACACACCACACATACCACACTCACTATACACCACACATACCACACACCATGCACACCACATACAACACAACACACACCACATACATCACACATCCCACAAACTATACTCACCACACACAACACTTACCACACACACTACACACACCATATACTCCACAGACACCACACACATCATACACACACACACACACACCACATACAACACATACATCACACACATCATAAACACCACACTTACTACACACACACCACATTCACATACGTACGCATGCACACACGCACGCACGCACACGCACAACATTAGTTACAACAGTGTGGAAGACGGACATGCTTAAACATTAGGTTGTAGGTTAACAAATTGTTAGATTAAATAAATATTTCGATTAATACTACCGGGGGATAATTTTTGATTGTTAGCAATCTATGTCCTTGAACACCTGTGAGATAACAGAACGCGATAATAGTATTTCATGATAATTCATTAAACTTTAAGAGATTCAGGTGTTTATACTTATTTCAGAGAACCCATAATGCGAGGATTTTTAATCTTTGCTAACGATTACAAATTAACAGAATAGATTCCAAATATTTAACGTTGTAACTAAACACTTATTGAGATTTTATAGAGTGCTTGAATGAGTTATCATTTCAATTTGAAAAGTAGTCGAACTTAATGAAAATTCGTATGATCGTGAATACAATAAGAAATGCGAGATTAATTAGAAGTTGTACGATGCAGAAATTGTACGTAACATGGTTCTAGGTCCCAGCCTTTATTATTTTCACCACCCAAGCATATTGCCATAATGTTTTTTCTTTTGCCATTTCTCCTCTATAATCCTCGCATTATCGGAAAGCTGTACATAAAACGTTAACGGCGTTAGGTGATTATTTCGTGCTGCATCTATGGCAACTTATTTTGTTTGACGTTATATGTTTGCAAGTACGATTAGCATGGAATGACTGAGGTTTGACCTTTTCATTGATTTTAACATCACATAAATTGTAGAAACGTTTTAAAAATGCTGTTTGCTTACAGAAGGTTGACAAAGGCAATAACACTTTGATAACACGATTAGGAAATTCAATTTACTTTAATTTCACAGTCTGTGGTGGTGGTGGTGGCAAGCATTGTATAGAGCAACGCACGGATAAGCGAAGCCTAACCTAGGTTCACAAAAACATTTGCTATCGTTAATTGATCTGTCTTTACAAATGTGGATATCCAAGGAAGAAAGGCTTGTTTTTAGGTATTTTCTAAACTCGTTTAATTCATACGTATTCCGTCCGGAACGAAACAACCTTGTCTGTTCAAGATACGCTTTGTATTGATCGGTAGGTAAATATTGTCATCGGGTACCGTATATACCATTGTGGCTATGTGAACACCCATAAATTACTCTTAATGTTGGGTAAATTACTACATACAGGGTTCAAAATGAGTAAATTGTTAAGTGCTTTTCAGAGACCATAATTTGTGCCGAGTCACGGTGATGTCCCACTTTGCAGTACATTAATGTCCTAAAAACAGGAGATGTAAAGAGACAACCCTACTTGTATGCATGTTTTTCCCTTGTAATTTGCATTAAAATTCGAACATAGCAAGTTATGTTTAAAAATGAGCTATAACCTTCGTTACAAATTGATTTTGACCGATTTGTATGCTATTAACTTCAATAAAAAAAATTGTAAGTTTTAATCAAATTTGTTACACGCAAAGGGTTAGGCATCTATTACCATATTTGTGAACACTTGTTACGTTCAAAATCCTGCAAACAATTTTTCCTGCATTTATTTTTAAAATGCCCTAAAATTCCTCAACAAGCTCAATTTCCAGCCATTTAAATTAATATTATTTAATAAAATTTCTCAAGTAATTACCCTGTATAAAAGTTTACTGTATAAAATCAAACGGCTGCTTAGGAAACTTTACGTTACAAAGTAGTTGCAATAAATTCTAGCACCTGCAGTGATTACATTTTAATTTAAAGGTGCATGTAAATGCACAGCTTTCTTCTAAAAGACAAGACCACTCACCACCTGCCTACATCTGCTTACAATGGACTTGTTGTTACGTTTTTTTTTGTCGGGCTCCCACGTTTATCGAGCCCCATGTTAATCGGGCCCCACATTGGGCGCCAAATTTTGTTACGTTTTTTTTTTCGTGGCAGTCCCTGTTCGGGCGCCAAAGTTATGCTACGTTGACTCGTAACCGAGCGTAACACAAAGAAAATCAAAGAAATGACCAAGCTCAATCGGAGATTAGGGGGGGTTGTAGAAAGCAGACCAGCACATAACGTACGGGGCTGTAAGGAATTAGTAACAATACCTGCAATAAAAAAAAGTTTGAATAGCAAACCTGCAATAAAAAAAAAGCATAGCAGCAATGAAAAGTCTCAATTATTCAGTACTTTGTAGAATGTAAATAAAACGGTTTAGATAAACTATATAATATAATCACGATAAAAGCATTATAAAAATTTTTATTACAAAGTGAGGTAATATTGGGGAGTAGCAGAAACGTTTCCTCACACACCAATTAAACATAAATCAGACAAAATGTTAACAAAAGATAAATAGATAAGACACAATTGATATGAGTAATTCAGTAGTATTAATTTTTCTTTTTTTTTTCTTATGTTTTAAAATATCATGCTAGTCTTTTGTAAAAGGTATCAGAACAACAAAGATATAGTAAAGCAACGGGTAGATATTTAAAGTAATAACAAGTAGAAAATAGTTCAACTTACAAAAGTCCTTCAGCAACCCTTCCTTGCAACGGAAGTTTGAGATTCACGATGTTCTACGCTAACGTGTAACGTGCATTTTTGATAATTTTAACATTTTACGCTACCCTCAATTCATAAATACATTTCTACAAACGAAGCACTTCACCCTTGACTGTGAGGGTGTTGATGGAATTTCTTACACTTTACATTAATCACACCTATTAATTTCACTGGCGTTAGCAGCAGACATTATCATACTGATGGAACTATGTAGCATTGATAAATTCTTGTTAACTCTATTTCCTGAGACAATAATTTCGAAATCTTTTGTAACACAAATCGTAAAAAAAAACTGGTAATAAAAATTTAGAATCACGCTTTCAAGGCACGATGTAATGCATTAAACTAACAGTAACCACTGTATTTAAATAATCCCAAGTATGCACTAATCTGATAAAACAAAGGGACACTAGACTAAGTCGCGCACACATTAATCCTAAAGAAAGAATCGGTCAGTTTAGCAAGTTCTACGACTATTATTTCACAAGACAAACAACTAAAACCACAAATTAGTAAAATAACGCGTATCACTCAAGTAAGTTCGTCAAATGTTCCTTAAAGCATTTGTCTCACAAGAAAAACAACTAAAAACAATTAGTAAGCACGCGTAGCAATAAAACCGTCCGTCAATGACCTTACCACAACACTTGTGGTCAACCAAACATGTTTTACCGCTTTTATTTCCAACAGAAACTAGACTAAAAACATTCCGTGAGATCGCACGCACAGTTTAAGTATAAAAAGACAAATCAACTCAGAAACACAATCAGTAAAACAACTAAAATCGTGCCGCATTTGTTCAGAAACAATACGAAAATTGATACCGCATTAATTTTCACTATTTTCAAAGCAAAGAGAAACAGCATTTTCCACGTAATTAGTCTATAGGAACCAAGAACGAACTCGACTGCTAATCTGTTTATTCAACTCGTTCCATTACAACTTCTTATCGTCTATTATCTAGACTTGTATATCCATAAAGTAAATGCAGCACTACTATCTAATAATTAATTACAGTTGTTTATCCTTTCGATACATTGGAAAGTAATTCATGAATAATCCTATTTAAAATTCGTTTCTTGCAATTTATTTATTAAAATACGATGCACTCGCCTAAGGAGTTAATAAATATCCAATATAACAAAATAGTAATTTGTAGAAATGTATTTATGAATTGAGGATAGCGTAAAATGTTAAATTACAAAAATGCACGTTACATTGTTATCTGGTATTCTGCAGCTGTTAAGATGTTACAAAGTAACAAAAGTGTCCTCCTTTGTTTAAAACCCTTTGATAATTGCGTTATCTGCTTGTTGGCAAGCTGCTACAGTTTGTATTTCGGCAGCTGTTGTCTGGAAATTCTGCACATTTAGTTTTCGGCGATACCTTTGTAAGTCAAATCCCCTACCCCCATACATGATTCTGGCCTTATAAAATAGAGACCGTGCTTTGAAAGAGACGATTACCGAAAAGATACATGATGTAAAGTCACGTTATTAGAAATGCTTTCTGTGCTAGTATAAGTAAGTTGGTGGTTCCAGCATGCAGCCAGCCCATAGAGAATGCAGCCGAATTTTACCAGCGTTAAAATGAGACCAGCACGAAGCTGATTATTCAAGGTACAGTTTCTATTTCCTTAATTCTTTTATGCTGCTGTGAAGAATAGACTTTTCATTTGCTGCTATTGCTTATAATTATCCGATAACTTGGCACCACCCCGTTACAAAACTTACATGCACGATGCACAAACAACTATGTTATATTCTGTAAATTAAAAAATTAATTAATCAATTTATGTTGGAGTCCGTTTTACTGTTTTTTGTCTTTCTGTATACACATTAACTAAAAGAACCTATGTCTCGATTTAAAAATATTTAATATATGATTAATTTAAGGTATGGTGTCTAATTTTAAGGAGGTGCACTTCACAAAGCAGCATGTACATATAATTTAGGTATATTTCTTTTTCTAGATTTACTGTACAGTCTATGCTTTATTTTCTTTTATATGTATTTAAGGTGAACCATTAGGTAGGTATTTAGGTCATAATATGTTATATTTGCTTACCAATTTTTATAGGTTATGACGCTTTGTTTACAAGCACGATTACGCAACTTATTTATTTTATTGCTTTGTAAATAATCTTTCAAAATTCGATGGTATCAATATAGTTTCACCAAGGTTTCCAATGTGTTTTCTATTTCACCCACGCCCCTCTCCGACGTTTTTGAGCTAGCCCAATTCTACCATTCTGTCCCCGTTCTGTTGCGGTATTCGGCGTAAGCGATTTCTTCACTTACTTTTACTTGTGTTTGCGCGGAATACCGTAACACACTATCATTGAAGCGTTAGTATCAAAGTAGTAACACATTTAGACATCCTTGTTTGCGGTTTTAATAACATTATAAAAGGTGTTCCGTAAACGTAGGGGATACTATGCATCAAATAATGACCATCGAGCTAAACTTTCTTATCCGAATATTTATAGTTTAAGAAGCTTAGGTTTTTTAAGGTTATAACTTTTTCAATTTTTGGCATTATTCTGAAAATTTTTTGGGTTATCGACTTGAAAATTGCTACGTACCTAGACGTAGCCGAATAAAACGTAGAAATACCAGAAAGGGGTAGGTTTTAACTGACCCTTGTAAAGTAAACGTAACAAATCCCCCCCAGCAAAATTAAAAGGTCGACAAAAGTAATGAAGTGGACAGGGGTGCTCGATATCTAAACTTACGGTGTGAAAATTTCTTTACTGCTTTTCAAAATATTCTTCACGATGATTGGTATACTTTTGTATACGTTGGAACCGATTTTTATAGCATTTTTCCATTTTGATTGAGATATCTCCAAAACATAGGTTTTGAACGCATCGTCCGCTTCTTTTCGTTATCCACGCAGTTTGTTCTTCACATGTAGGTAACAAAAGAAATCAGGTGTCAAATGAGGACTATGCGACGGATGACCCATCAATTCGATGTTTTGAGACGATGTGTGAGAGCTCGCATTGTCATGATGGAGAATGATTCGGCATCGTCTGTTTATTTTTTTTATTTCTCCGAAAACTTGTGGCAAGCAAATGGTTGTACACCAAGCAGAATTAACTTTTCTACGATCCTCTAAAGCAACGGTCGTGACATTGTTACCTGCCAAAATGGCAATGTATCATGTTTTAGATTTAGATATAATTATAAGCTAATTGCCGCGTTTTTTTAAAGTAATAATGTTAACTTCCGTCGTCGCTGACAATCGCGTCTGCGCAGAGTGAATGCGAAGGTGCGCGAGTGTCGAAAGCGGGATTAAGCCACAAGACCTCGACCAGGCACCAACTATCTGGGTGGTGTGTGTGTTTTTCTTTTAGGAACAGGTATGTAAGTTCTCTGTACCTTACTTTATTGTACCTGTTACCTTATCTCTCCTCATCCCCTACGAGTGCAGTAGAGGTTTAGGACGGATGGCAATTTGATGTTCAACATGGCGTAACCAAACCCACAAATCACCGTTGAATCCCGAGATTAAGTTCCGAGATACACCTCATGTGAGTAATTTTATTTTACTTAATTTGTGTATGCAAATTTGACTTAGACAGCGATTGCATCAAATACGTGATCTGTAGAAATACAATAGCGGGAAATATGCCGCGGGAAGGTAACAACATGTCCATTTATTACGGAAAAGCAGGCAACCATTTTCTCTGAAGTGCTTCGAGCGCGGACAACTTTTGTGGCATTTTGTTCATCTTGGAAAACCCATACAGTCGACTGCTGTTTACTTTCGAGTTTACACGAATGAATGCAAGATTCTTTTTCCTGCGTTTGATACGCCGCAATCGTATCTTTGGGACACGAGTTCTTTTTTTGAGTTATTGTCGAATTATGTTGGATCCAATTCACAAGCTTTTTCATAGCTAAACGTTCATGTAACATTAATGTATACTTGTCCTAGTAATGCCTAGGGATGCCTGAATCTCACGATGTCACATGACGATTCGCGCACAGCATCGATGTTTTCTGGAACAACAGCCAATTTTGGACGAGGTGTTTACATTTATGCGCTAGCGAACTACGACCACGATTGCATTCACTATACCAACGATATACAGTGGTTTTAGTTAGAGCTTCTTCCCCAAAACTCGAAATAAGCTGATTCAGGCACTGTTGTGGAGATAATCCACGTCGGATATCGTAAAAAATCATCGCACGAAAATGTTCACGAATTAGTTCCATTTTTTGGGCCGAAACGGAATTTTCAACTTAATCAAAACAAAACAGCGTTCAATAGCAAAATGTTTGTTATACTCCCGAATAACTGCACGTCATTGTTATAATTTAACGCATAATTACGCGGCGAATTTACTAGCGATATTGTAACTTACACCGACCACGTTTTTAGGGTGATGCAATCAATTTAAGTCAAATTTGCATGCACAATTTAAATCAAAACAAATTACTCACGTGGTGGGTATCTCGTAGCTTAATCTCAGGATCCCTCGGTTGGGTTACGCCATTGTTAACATCAAATTTCCATCCGTCCTAAAACTCTTTTCCATTCGTACGGGATGAAGGAACACCAGGTAAAGGAACGACAAAAGGTAAGACAAAAAGGAACCTACATACCTGAAATACAAAAAACACACACCACTAGATAGTTGTTGCTTCGTCCATGTCCCGTAGCTTAATGGCGTCTTTTTACACCAAGCGCGCACTCCGCATCACTTTACGCAGACGCGACTGTCAGGGACGACGGAAGTTGGCGTATTCATTTAAAAATACGCCGCAATTTATTTACAATAAATATGATACATGTCAGTTGGCATGTAACATGTTATAAATATGTATACTGTTGAAAATGTCAAACTTTAGGTTAGAAACGTCAGATTGCATCTAGCAACACTAGTGTTGTCAGTTTCCAATATATATATATATATATATATATATATATATATATATTATAGTGGTTTTAAAAGATCAAAAGTAAACATAAACGAAGCAATTTCAAAACATCCTGTATAAAGGAACAACCAGAATTTACGGACGAAATTTATTCCAGTTAGTTCAATTTTAAGTAACATGTATTAACAAAATTTTACAAATAATGAATAAAGAAATAAAGAATAAAGAAATAATATGTTAGAAGCCAATGCCATTAATTTATTAATTTAATTGAATTTAATTGAACGGTTATTTACGTATAATATGCATAAAAGCGTGTAAAAATCAATAATACCAAGGTAACACGCGTTGCTAAATAACAAATATATCGGTGGGGTTGAAATACGTGGAAAATCCAACTCGTAGAAGTGTTATTTAAAACGCTCGTTAAGATTAAACACCTGCAGAATTTTAAATGTCAAGTTCCAACTATTTTTGTAGATAAAGCCACAAATTTCGAAGAATATCGGTAAACCGTCGCATGTGTTCGCAGTAAATACTAACGAGGGGTGATTTAAAGCACGTAACAGTCCACGTGGGGTAGATAGCAGATGGTCCGGAATATCGATTTTCTACAACTCACACCAAGTTAGAAAGAGACGTAGAAAACGCATAAGCAAGAGACAACGGTAGTATAGGAGGGATTTATAGGACGTCAGTAAATATACGATTGGTCGATATTGTTAGTTGGACGCGACACAAATACGAGCATAGTGTATATTAATTTTCAGAAAAATATCGTAACGGCGAGCTGAAATTCGCGGACTTGGAAACCGGTTGAGCTAGAAATTTTAAGAACGTGTTGTTGTAGATGGGGATTTCGGATGAAAGGCGGTCAGGAGGTGGCGGCCTAAGTTCTATAAATGCTTTTCGAAATTATGGTGAAGGTTCTTAATATTTCGATCGCTTCAACGACGTATGCAAGTTATCACGAGTTTGTAAGTAGAATAAAATTATTTTTAATTATATTGTATGGTGAATTGCTCACAATTTGTACGCGGTTTTTGTGCCGAGATTACATTTTTTTAATTGAGGTATCACCTATAATTTTTAACAAGCTCGTGTCGTGATGTTAAGTAACGTGGATTAAAGTAAATAATTGTGAAAGACGTATAACTAGTTTGGATTTGGAAATTGGAGACTACGTGAAGGCAGCGCTAGCAGTTCAACGTACATGGGGTTCTTCTACTAATAGCCAGAAGCGGCCTGCAAAGCAGAGAATAAAACCAATACCATCGTCCACGGAGCGGAGATCTTCTAGAAATTCCAGGTAACGCTTTTGAAAATTGTGTTGTTATAAACTATGAAACGATGAATATTGAGTGACGTATGAGGGTGATTTTGAAGGTATTGTGAATTTTTTGTTTATTGAACATAATACATATAACTAACATTAGTATGGTATTTAAATAGAAATCTGAAGGTGTATATAAGCTTATTAACGTTCCATCAGGAAGTTACAATTTGTGAAGAGTACATGGGTGTTTTTTGTTTGTTGTAAGAGTATGCAAAGTATAAGGGCATACATTATTCATAATTAACTGGGTTTATCATAAGCTCACCATACTCCAGAGTTTACGTAGATTTAAAATAAATTAGATAAAAGGAATGAGAAATAAAATATTATTCAGGGCCCATTTACTCCGGGTACATTCTATGTGTTTCATAATTTAAATTAAAAATACAGGACATTACAAAATAGGATTTATTGAGGTGTAACATGATCACAGAAATGTGGATAATATTTAATTTTATTTGTAAATAGTGAAAAATAAAAGATTGTATGTTTGTTGTATTTTGTGGTTTTATTGGGAGTGTGCGTGAATGTTAAAAAAAGAGAGTGAATCTAGATATCCAAGAGGATGTGCAACTGAGCTAGCCGGAAGCAGTTGAAGAAGGCAATTCAACCGAGGAAGAGAGGAAAACGGGTAAGAAATTATATTTTTGAACTATTGAATTTTTGAAAATTTTTTCTATTTTCGAGTTTTGATAATTCAATAAAGTTTTCGAATTTATTTTTGTTGGTGAGGATACTATCCGAGGACCACGGCAATATATATATATATATATATATATATATATATATATATATATCGAGCATCCCGCGTAAATGCTCCGGGATATATTGGATAAACATGTTACATGCCAAAAATTGGCAATGTACATGTCTTAGATTTAGTTATAATTTATAAGGAAATTCCCGCGTATTTTTTAAAATTAAAACTTGTCAACTTCCGTCATTCCGGACAGTTGCGTTTGCGCAAAAGAATGCGCAGGTGCGGGTAGTGTTGAAAGCAGGCATCAAGCCACGCAACTTGAAGCCAAGTACATCTATCTGTGTTGTGTGTGTCTTTTCTCTTTGTAGGTATGTAGGTTCCTTTATCTTTACCTTCGGTGTACCCTTACCTGGTGTTTCTTCATTCCGCCACGAGGGGAAAAGTGTTTTAGGGCAGATTGGCAATTTGAAACTCAGCAATGGTGTAACGTAACCCACAAAACAAGATGGACCCTGAGATTTAGCTACCAAATATCATCCACGTGAGTAATTTGTTTTACTTATATTGTATATGTAAATTGACTTTAAACGTGCATGAAAGTTTGACTATTGCATCATAATTAAAAGTTGGTAATACGTTTATAGCAATTACGCGAGTAAGGTTCGTGGTTTAGGAGCGGCTTGTTTAAAAAACCATTTCCAAACTTTTAACAAATTAATTTTATTACACAGAAATTAAATATGTAATTTTGACAGAGATATTCGCTCAAAATTTATCGAATGAATCTCACATTGGACAATCTTATGAACCGGTTGCCATTCTTATCAAATTTGGTTGGATTCTGACTGGAAAAGTAGGTTGTTCAAAAACCATTTCTACTCCGTTGTGTGCTCATGTGGAGCCGATGGATGAAACTCTAACTCGTTTTTGGGAGTTAGAAAGCGTTCCTGCTAAAATTGAGGCGTCACTAAAAGAATGTTGTGACAACCTCGTTTCGATGCGCCGCTGAAAGAGTGCTGTGATATAGATACAGCAAAATTTTTAATTTGAAATTGTTGACTTACCTTGCTTTCTAACTTTACTTTGCCTGGCTAGTTCAACGGAAATGTTGCAATTTATAAAATCAAATCAAACAGCAACATCACAAAGCATTTATACAGTATGAAATATTATCGCTCGTACGTACAAAAGCATGTAGAACATTTACAACATCGTTTCTTTCAGACATCAAATTATTTCTATCAAGTACTTATTTACTTAACTATAAAAATGTTCCTTACTCTCGTTAGATTTAAATTTACAGAAGTAAATGTCTTCTCTGATGGATAGTTTACCTGGTTATGATTAGCACGTTTGTAAGGCTTGTTTGGCCAAAAAATCCTTGACAGATAATCTATAAAAGAGGTCAGTGTGTTTCGAACTCTGAGCACAAACTTCTTGGTAAATATACCCTTACAAAAAAAATTATTATATAATTAAGACCTACGTCTTTAGATTTAAATGACAAATACTCAAATATCAGTTACAAACAATATCTTTAAAAAATTATATTTGCCAAAATCTACGAAGGGCTTTCCGAATTTGTAATCAACGGTATTAAATATCTTCGGCTTCTATTCTCTCATTGACAATCGTTTACAAAATCTTCATATTATTTACATTTCCATTTAGAAACCAATGTGTATCCTCGGTTTGATTATTGAATAAAATTTTAAATAGCTTTTTATATCCAAGCATTTCCCATCTTCATTGTATATTACAAGATCAAATAATTGCATTTATCAATTTTCATATTTCTGTGCAGGTTACGTTTAACTTTACTTTTTTATTCACTGTTCCATTTTAATTATTAATTACGATATGCGTATGGCATACTTCAAATCAAGAGCTTCGAAATTAATACTTGCAAAGCACTAGCGTTTAGCCAATTTTCGTAATTAACTGTAATGAATATCTTCTAGTTCTATTTTTCAATTGACGGTAAAAGCCCAGCTTACAAGATCGCCCATATTATTTAAAATTTCCATTTAGAACATCAGTTTGCAAGAGTGCATTTTCGATTTAATTAATTAGCTTTAAAAGTAGCTTTTTGTATCGAAGAATGTTCCATTTTCATTGTATATTACCAAACAAATGATTGCATTTAACAACTTCCATATTTCAAACTATTGAAAAGTATAAATTTTATATCGTAAACTCTGCATGTTATATTAGCTTTATAATTAACAGTATTACATCCTGCTTGATTTAGAACCGAATGAATTTAATGTCGATTTCTTCTGTTTATATATAAAATTATCCCAATTCTAGATTTTACCTGTTCCGTTTGGAAGCATTAGTCTCCTACATGATTTAAGATTTTTCCGAAAAGGCCGTGTGTTATTATCTAATTAATGTCAATGCTTTCTATTTTAATTATCAGTCTAGCTACAAGCAAATAAAGAAATCTTGAATTTTGTATTTTTTGTATTTCTTGTAATCTATAAAAATTTGAAATTTGAACACTGGTCTGAGACACCATTATTATTGTACTACTTTCGTCCTATTTAACCACAATCGTATCTCTTACAGGTTTCAAGATTCCTATGCACTGCATATTAAAATATACACACTGTATATACAGGGTGATTCACAGCTTTACAGAAATATTTTAACTGATACTTAAAAATAGACCATCGGATTGGTATTTTTACCAAAAGGGAACTTTCTAAAAACTAGACTTGTACAGATGCTTTTAGGGTACGTATAAAAATAAAAAGGCGATCCGGCACATACTGTAATTGAAATTTCTTGGTGGGTGACCTTTGGTATAATGTTTATGCTGTATGACAAGCTTATCGTAAACATTTATTGTATGGCATGCGGTTTAAGGTTTACAAACTCACGAATTTATGTGTTTTATTATGAGCAGTACCAATGACATTTACGGGACGCTACAAATAATTTTTTTTTGTTACTCATTAGTAAACTGCCTTTTTGAGTTTTAATATAAACAATGGGTGTTTTACTTTACAGGTAACGAGCTTATAAAGCGCTACTTTTAAAAGCAAAATCTTTGATGTTTCCTACGAAATTAAAACTCACAAAACAAAAGTAGGTTAAAGCTGACACTGAATAAACTTTGAACAACGACTTTTATTGTGTACCAACAAATTTATTGGCTATTTTCAACACTCACATCAAAAAGAGGTTGCAAATGCCAATCATGTGCTACTAGCTTTTAAAGTAGCGCTTTACAAATTCGCTACCTGTAAAGTAAAATTATACTTTACTTAAATCGAAATTAATTGATAAAAGTACTATTTTGAGTAGCAAGTAGACTGCAATGTAAAAGTTGATCACTTGACTAACTGGGGCTCCCGGGCTTTTTATAATATCCCTACCCCCTCACATGGCTGTGGGAACTTGCAAATCTCATGTCTGCTTATTCTTAACTCTATAAATACATTGTTGCGATCTTACTTTCTAGGTAATCTTGGTACGTGACCGTCTGCGACCGCCTGTGACCTGACATCTGCAGTGTCACTATCGTCTGTGCTACAAAGTAGCGCTTCCGTTCCCATGAACGTTAATAAACTATATAAATTGCTCTTGATTTATTTTGTTGCACTTCACACATTTCTAATAATTTCCTAATTATTCTATTTCTTTGTACATATATCAATTGGGGAATTACATAACTCGCGTCTTTAACAAACATCCTTTTCTCGGTGGGTTGGTTTTTTATGTCTTTTATTAAAGGTTTTGTATATAAATTTTCGCTCTTGAGGTTTTCTTTTTTTAGTGACCCACTCTACTCTACGACTTTTTAGCTAGCACGACCTGCTTTCGATTTCTTTGTTTATTGCGGTACTCGGTGCGGACTATTTTCGTTGCATACATTTTTTCGTGTCCTCACGGAAAACCGTAACAAATGTTGTTTATAAAGTCCTCATCAGGAAACTAGTGACACTTAAAAGACCGCCGATTTGTAGCGGATGTTTTTAATTATTACTAACGAAACCATTTTCTTTTGAGTAGATGTTAAATCGCCAAGTACGCTGAACTTTTGTTTATTATTAGTATAAAGGGATGTTGAACTCTTGAAATTTTATCCGCTCAAGTGGCGCTGCTGAAAGAAAATCTAAATTAAGTTTAATGTCTCATCAAATCCAATAAGCGTTGTATGTTGTATAATTGAAAAAGGACGCTCGGAGATAACGTTTGATATCATTGGCCGGTTTCAATCCATATAAACTTTTTTTAGACATCCGACAAGAGCCTTTATGATGTTGTCATCTGAGAGATTCGGTTTAGATGACTTTGATCCTATTCTTTTTCCAGACTTCCCTATATTCAGTATTATGTCGCGTATGTCGTAGAACGGAAACGACGTTGGCACCAAGAATTGCTTTGTATTGATTGGCTGGCATTGTCATCGAGAGACACCACTAGTTGTGCTTATTCGCTTGTGTACCTTCATCAATTTTACGCAGTAATGGACAAATAATTGCCTAATACGCTCAAAATTATTCCTCATGTAAAGGGAGCTACTGAGTGGAGGTCGTTCAAGTGCTTTTCAAACGCTGTTGCTTGTGCGTTGCGGCACCGGTATATTCCACTCATTCGTTAATATGCCGGGAGCCAACTCAACTTCACTGATAATTCTTCTAGAAAATTCTTTGTATCCATAATAATTTTCTGTAAAGCATCCGCAAGCGACGGTTTGCAGAAACAGAATTAGAGTAGAAACTTAAATAGTCGCAAAATTAACAATTTTATTGTATATACTGTATAATAAAATGCGAAACCAAGTTGAAATCTTTACTGCATTGATAAACACAGTAACAGTAGATGAGCTAGCTTCGCGAGTTACGTTTCGGGCATCCTGGTGTAAATGTGGGTTTTGTAAAATTTGAGTTGAATGTTGGTCTTGGGAATTGTCTGAATTGATTATTGAAATTCGTGTTATTAAAATGTAGGTTGTTAATTTGCAATTTTGGTTGGGTGGTTGTTTGTCTCGCTGCTTGTATGGTTTTTATCGGTGAATAGTTTTCATTCGAGTTAGGGTTATATAGTCCATTTCGATAGTACATGACGTTTTCTTCTTCTATAATCATATTCATTGCTTCTTGTAAATTTTGGGATGTTGGAATTTTATCTTATCTGATAATCGTTGAGGTAGTGCGTTTATGTAGGTGCCAACTGCCATTTCGTCATACATTTTTGTCTTTAGTAAGCAGATATTTTGGTCAAGTTCTTTGATTTTTAGTTTAGAATTAAACATCGTACGTCTTGACATTTCAAGCCAAATTGATACATGGATTGGTTAGTTTTCATTCTAAGGTTTATTAGATCGCGGATAAGACATTTGATGTTTCTTTGGTCTCTAAAATATGCTATTAATATGCGGTTAAAATCTTCTCATTGTTCAAGTCATGTTGGCTGGCAATTAGCGTTAGTGCCCTTTCGGTTAGTTTAGTTATTATTAGTCGTAAAAGTAGAACATTTCGTTCATTGTCTCCTGGTTTGTAAAATTTTTCAAAAAATTTTGCACGCGGTAATGAAATTTCCTAGGAGAGCTTGATTTCCGTTAAATTGAGGGATGCTTTCGAGGCGAATCTTCATATCTGAACGCATGATCGTTAAAGCCCTTTCGATCAGTTTACTCATTATCAAACGTAACAGTAGAGCAGGTCGTTCGTTGTCTTATGGTTTGTAAAAGGTTTTCAAAAATATTTCGTACGTGGTAATGAAATTTCCTAGGAGAGCTTGCTCTCCGTTAAATTGAGGAATGCTTTCGAGGTAAATCTTCACCAGACTAGTACGTGTTTGCCTTAAATGCCGCAGCAACTCATTCAGGATGTGCACGTTTTGAAGTATAACGACTCGGAAACGAAAACCTTTCTGTCCGGGCGTAAATTGCACATGCTGTGTGAGCTTGGAGTTTATTATGCCCCGGTATAAACGGCTCAGGATGGAGTTAACGGTAAGGAGTCGATAGTTCACGGCCCTCTAATCGTTCTTACTCTCCTTGAGAATTAGCAATGTCCGATTCATCCTTCATAATGCTGGTTGTCTTCCTGCCAACATGAAGAAGTTAAACAGAAGGCGGAGGACTTCTCATCACCCAGCGCTCTTAGAGTGTTTCACCAAAACACCATCAGGGCCAGCGCCTGTGGACTGTTTAGTGTGGGATAATCGATTCGCGATTTTCACGCTTGTTATGGTAGTAAGTACCTCAGCGACTGCCTTTGGTATTACTCCCTTGCCCGTCTCAGATATCTATCTGTACTTCTGACTTGTACCTACATAATGTATTGTACAGTTTCCGTACATGATCAGGGTCTAACTTATCTGAGTCGTAAACCAGCTCAAGCTACTTCACATTATCCCTGACCATTTTGGCAAACTGATCTGGATTTTTCTTGAGGTCTTAGGTCCGAGCGTAAAGGTTCTGCTGGTGCGCACCTCTAGTTAGGGAATGATAGGGAACGTTAGGGACAAATTTAGGATAAAATACTTAGACCAGGGAGGACAAATGTGTAAATTTATAAAGCAGGCAAAATAGCCGGATTCACTATTAATACATTTGACAAATGCTTAGAAATTTGAATCTATTTTAAATTAGCTAGCTAGATTTGGATAGTTTTAAGTCGACCCTTCAGGTCGCACTGGTAAGCGGAGCCGGCGTCTGCTATCCGGTATTACGGATCTCTACCCTCTCATTTTTGCTCGTCTTGTTGATCGGGCACACTCCAAAGTCAACGCTAGGGATACCATTATTTAAACCCTGTTTTTAGTTTTCGTTTCAGTCTGTTACATTTTTATTTAGGTGGATTGATTATGAAGTTAGAATAAATTAAAAGCACGTCTATTTTCGTGTTTAAACCCAATGTAGTACCTTCGGGTGGAGCATTGGGGACGTGGCCGCATGTATAGCGGCTCTAATTCAAATTATAATGGTGCGCACCTCGTATGGCCCTTCATCAACAACGGCGGACACTTTTCTTGTCTTTCCGGTTTCCAGGAGGGCAGTGGCTTGCGCGTACAGGAAATCGACGAGATCTTAGGGGATTTCAATGTCGCTCGGTAGATCTCATAGTCTTAGAGAGTAGTACCTTCGGGTGGAGCATTGGGGACGTGGCCGCAAGTATAGCGGCCCTTATTCAAATTATAATGGTGCGCACCTCGTATGGCCCTTCATTAATAACGGTGGACACTTCTCTGGTCTTCCCGGTTTTTAGGAGGGCAGTGGCTTGCGCGTACAGGAAATCGACGAGATCTTAGGAGGATTTCAATGTCGGTTGGTAGATCTCATAGCCTTAGAAGCGCCTTCTCGAGGGTGTTTAAGGCTGACTGCATCTTTTTGGTAATGGCTTTCTTTGGCCAATTGCGTTCGGCGAGAGCCACCTCCATTACGCCCGATCTCTAGAAATCAGTTTCTTCTGGAGATGTTGAGGGATGAGTTTGTTCCCCCATTGGGACTTTTTCTCCAGTGGTGTCGGGAACCGGCGATATCTTCGGGACGTAGTCAAACTCCCCGGCCGACTCCGTCTCTTGGGACGGAGCCGAACTTGTATAATCAGTTTCACTTTCGACTGGCATTAGCTCCGGTTTGAGTACTCCATGAGCTAGGCGGTGCGCTGCTAGCCTTATCTCACGCATCCTCTTGTATACATCGGTTCCTTGCTTATCTCTTATTTGCTTTGCAGTTTTGCTTGACATATATTCCGCGATATGCTTTGCGAGGAACCTTTCACTTGCATGAGATATCTCCATTTTCAGCATGAGTTTGACCTCTTCATCGCTGAAGATGGTAACCCCCGCCGTGCTCGGGGTTTTTCTTCTCCGGCGGCTCTCACCACATTCCTTTCTGCCGGGTGAGCCGTCCTCATATGGATGCTCACACCGATCTTGTTCTTGTGTCTCTTCCCGCAAAGGCTACATGTAGCCTCTAGATCCTCCTCGGGAAGAGGTAGCGCACCACCCTTGCACTTAAGCATGCGACACCGCATACCTTGCAGTGTTTTATTTATTGTCGAGCAATTTTCACATTTGAATATCGTACTGTCTTTATGGCAGCTTCTCTGGTGCGTAATTTTGTCTTCAACAGACAACGCCTTGTAGTTTTTTCCTGCCGGAGGACATGTACGGCAGGATCGGATCTTGAACGGTAATGTTATTTCGGATTGTGTCATATCGTCTCATTAGCCGTGGTTCCGCCTGTCGTTTCTTACACCCCTTCTAGTACGACGATTGGGCGGTTGCTCCTCAAAGTCCAAGGCTTTAGTATCTGTACTGCCAGTTTTGTAATTACCCCGGGGCGGGTTACTAGCGTCCTCTCCCTCCCTCAGTACTTCCTCTGTGCACTTTTTGCTACCGAACCACAGCACTAGTGTACTGTAGTTAGCCTCGACTCTCAGGTGAAGCGATTTTCTGCACCGGACCTAGTACACTTACGCCGACCTGGTGGTCGGCCGGCGCTTGGAGGTTGGGTCTTTCCCTAAGAGAGAACGCCCTTTGGGTAGTCACTGCCTGGACTTCTTACAAGCTCTTGGAGCATTCTACTCCTCGATTGTAATTTTCTTGCTCGCCAACCCTCATTAACCATCTCGCGTGGGCAGTCAAATTTCATGCGCTAGGCGCTTTCTACTCTCTCACCGCATTTGCAGCGGTCGTTCTCGAACAGTCTGAATTTTCGCAGGTAGGCTTTCATTGCTCCCTGCTCTGTTACTAGCTGTACCGGTAGCAAACTAATTAAACAATAGCTACCCTCGTCTTTGGTTGGGGAATAAACTTCACGTTCCTAACCTTTCGGCAACGTAAAAATACGCTCTTTTTCAAACAAAGATAAAATAACCTGGCAAAGACATGTTTAATATAAGCGTTACGTGAAAACCACACAAAGATTTGGTTCTCAAGTTCTGACATTGATTTATGATTTGTGGTTTGGGCAATTTGTGGTTCCGCAAGGATTGTATTCGCATGCTTAATGTGCAGCTGTGTCCATCAATTTGTGTTAGAACATTAACCTATGTTGGAGGGGGAACAGTGGCTCACGAAAGCCGTTGCGTCTAAACGAGCGGATTTTATTACCGGCTTTCCCCGAGTGTACGCATGTTTTAGTAGAGTTCGGTAATCGGCGAAGTGGTCCCTTCCTTTTCGTTTCTTATTCATCTACCGTTATATAAAATACCGGCGCTTTGGTAGGTAAATGATTAGGTAAATTTCAAGGTGTAGCTGTCTTTCCACTTCATGCAATTTCTATTAAACAGTTTTAATCTAAAAATGTTGTTTATTAAGTCCATATCAGGAAACTGGTGACACTTAAAAGACCGCCGATTTGTAGCGGATGTTTTTAATTATTACTAACGAAACCATTAGCTTTTTCTTTTGAGTAGATGTAAAGCGCCAAGTACGGTAAACTTTTGTTTATTATTAGTATAAAAAGATGTTGAACTTTTGAAGTTGTATCCGCTCAAGTGGCGCTGCTGAAAGAAAATCTAAATTAAGTTTAATGTCTCATCAAACCCAGCAAGCGTTGTATGTTGTATAATTGAAAAAGGATGCCCGGAGATAACATTTGATATCATTGGCCGGTTTATTTATTACTTTTTCTGAAATTTGGGGATCTTGAAATCTTATCTTATTTGATAATCGTTCAGGTAGTGCGTTTATGTAGGTGTTCAGTGCCATTTCGTCATACATTTTTATCTTTAGTAAGCGGATATTTTAGTCAGGTTCTTCAATTTTTAGTTTAGAATTAAATTTCGTACGTATTGACATTTCATTCCAAATTGATACGGGGACTGGTTACTTTTCATTAAGTTTATTAGATTGCGGATAAGACATTTGATGTTTCTTTGATCTCCGAAATTCGCTATCAATATGCGTTTAAAATCTTCCCATTGTTCAAGGTCATCTCGGTTGTCAATTAACGTTAGTGCCTTTCCGGTCAGTTTACTTATTATTAGGTGTACAAGTAAGACATTTCGTTCGTTATCTCCTGGTTTATAAAAAGTTTTCAAAAATATTTCGCACGCGGTAATGAAATTTCCTAGGAGAGCTTGACCCTGATCTGTAATTTCTTTGACAACAAATTTTGTCTAGGAGCATCCTACTAATCAGCAAGACCGACTCCGTGGAAGTGGTACTGTACGCCCTTGCTGCCTTGACCGCGGTTATACGTTGAACGCTCATCAATTCCCGGACCTCATAACCCTTCGCCCAAACAGATGCCGCATACAGCATCGTCGGTTCTATTGCTCCGGCGTAGACTGTCTTTAACAATTTGCCTCTAAATCTCCAGCTTATTTTTGCTGCTGTCATTATTTTGTTAGATACGCTGCCCTTACTTTTGACATATTGCACGCGCGCCTTCCAATTTAATTTGTTGTTTAATTTAACGCCGAGCTAAGAGCAAGAGTGAAAATCTTTATTATAAGGCATACTCAGACCATTGGCTCATCTTAGTTTGTACAATCTAAGAATAAATAAGTAAAAACCAAAATGAAATTTAATTGGGTTTCAAGAGGTCTTCTATTTAGACTCGCTTATGACACTTCGACCGACGTTAAAAAGTTAATCCAGGGCGGGGTGGATGGAATTATTTGGGTTCCTATGCAGTTTCCATTTTGAAGTTTGAGGGCAAGTTAGAGAGTTAAGGTGGGAGTATAGGGGATTTGTTATCTACGATTTTTTGTAGGAAAACGTGTAAAGGAGTGGGAAAATGAGTGACTGGGGATGTTAAATCAGGTAGTGGGGAGTAAAGGTCTAGTTGTATGGTTTGCTTAAAATTCTTTAGGATTGGAGCAAGGGCGGGACAATGGTATAGGAGATGCTCGGAAGCTTATGGGAATCGAGATCGTTGCATGGACATAGTGGAAGGAGAATTAAGTGGAGGGAATATACTTTGGAGCGGATCTCTTATAGGAAATCAGGTGTAGAGGGAATAGGAAATGAGGGACTAGGGATTTTAAATTAGGCAGTGGGGAGCATAGTAGTTGTATGGTTTGCTTAAAATTCTTTTGCATTGAAGTAAGGGCGGGGCAATGGTATAGATGCTCAAGAGTTTCTGGGAATTGTGAGAGTAACATGGACATAGTTGAAAGGGGATTAAGTGGAGGGAATATAGTTTGGAGCGGAATTTTTCATGACCAGCTAGGAATTGAATAGTTGTACGGCTGAAATTTTGTATGTGAGTGGGGATGTCGATAATAGTAGTGTATTTTCCGGTTTTGGAGTAGGACCAAGATTCTTGCCAGGAGTGGAGGAGGAAATTCTAAATGAGGGTATTGATATTAAAGGTAGGAATTGTACAATGCGTGTCGGGGGATAATGTTTCAATATGAAGTTGGATTGGACGCAGTTAGGTTGCGGGTTTGAACGAAGTGGCGAAGCTGGATTTTTAGAATAGTGTATAGAGCTGCAGTGGAGGTGGTACGGAAAGCTCGGATGGTAGAGACGTATAATTGGATTGAGAATTTTGTGAGTGTGAGGGATTGTGAGGCGATACCAAGGGTCAACAGCGTAACGGACGGTGGGGATGATAATATTATTTAAGATTAATCTTCTTGTAGGTGGGGTTAATTGAATTGATTTTAGAACGGATTTTTGGAGGTGGATATGCATTTTCAAACGGATTTCTAGATTAATGTCGAGATCTGGAACAGATTTAGAGAAGGTTAGGGGTGTTCCCAGTAGGACTTCGGCGGGGATGTAGAAAAGTTTTTAGGTACAGAATTTTGAAAGTTTTCAAAAATATTTCGCACGCGGTAATGAAATTTCCTAGGAGCGCTTGCTCTCTGTTAAATTGAGGATGATTTCGAGGTAGACCTTCATATCTGAACTCATGATCGTTATGGGTTGTTTTAATAATTAATGGTTACCTTCGGTTTTGATTAATTTCAAGTTTTTGTATAAATTAAAATTTATTTTTCAGTTTGGTTTGTGTTGGGTTATTTGAAGAATCGCTTTAGTTATATTTTATACGCAGGTATACGGTGTTATAATTAAATTAAAGAATTGGTGCGTGGTAGTGTCTAGCCTTGAATTTGTATGTTTTTTATACTTTGCGGATGTTGTAGTTGTCGCGACTTTTAATTTTCTGAAAGGGTTTTATGTGGTTGATATTTTATTGTAATAATTGCGTAATAATTTGTAAGTTTTCTAGCGCCAGTTACGATTTTATTTCAATCCTGCTGAATAAATAGTGTTTGCTATAATTATCTCATCTCCGTAGGTGTCGTATTGATAAGTGCATAAACTGTTTTCTGTATAATTGCACAATCTTGTTACCTTGAATGTTCAATTATAGAGTGCTATTTCAGTCAATAAATTGCATTAATGTTTTCTTTATAATTTATATAATAAAATTGTTTTAATTACAAAATTTTAAGTCTCCTGAATGGTGTAATTTTAGTCTCGCTGACAAGTTTAAATAAAGTGCGTAATGCTTTAGTATAACTAGATACTTTCGTGCTGAATTGTTTTTATTTCGTGATGGTTTTCGGTATGAAAATCACATTATAGATTTGCACGCTTTGCTGAATTAATTTAACAATAATTACAATATACTTCTATAATTTAGACACTAAAGTGTTTAACTTATAGAATTCGATAAAGGTTTAGTTTGAATAATCGTTTCTATAATTAATTGTTATAAGAATTGCATTTTATACATTAAGTTTTCGGTGATAATATTTGCTGTACATAAAATTGTAAAAACTAATTGCGTTTTTTTCTCAGTTTCGCTGAATGAAATTCGTTTCATTTTGTTTTGTATTTTAATTCGTAATAATTTGTATTAATTTTGAGCATGTAAATGCGTCTTTTCTGTTCTCTTGTTTAAAATAAAGTTTTTTGTTTAAAAATAAGTTCTCGTAGTAAATGAGTAAATTCTTTTTATAAAACGGCATAAAATGCGGTACTAATAAAAAAAAGAATGTATACATAAAATACAAAACAAAATTCTTACTAGCTAGAATAAATTGGTTCCGGATAAATAAACTTACATAATTTTCATCGTCGATTTTATTTGTTTTCTGGCTGTGGGCTCGATTTTTGTACCTTGTCCACGGTTTGTTT
Organism: Platerodrilus igneus; assembly: GCA_036346225.1. Classification (NCBI taxonomy): domain Eukaryota; kingdom Metazoa; phylum Arthropoda; class Insecta; order Coleoptera; family Lycidae; genus Platerodrilus; species Platerodrilus igneus. Next base: position 1,699,010 of record JARFIW010000927.1, on the reverse strand, counting down.
CTTTGGGCTTGGTCAATTCTTGTACCTCGTCCAAATTTGTTTGGTTTGGTTTCGGTCGATTCTTGTACCTCGTCCAACTTTGTTTGGGTTCTTCCAGATTGGGAATTGAAATTTTTGGTCATCAGTTCTCCGATTTTTGGATTCGTAGCGCCTTTCTGGATCCAACCGCCTGCGCCAGTTACGTTTTGGGCCTTGAGAGCGGTCTTTTTAAAAACTTCTTCCAAAACTTTTTGTCACAATTTTATTTCTTAAACAGATATTAAATATGAAATTTTGACAAACTGATATAATTAATCTAAGTCGAAATAAAACAATAATTGAATTAATATTAGGGCGAGTAGTCTAAGGAAACAACAATGTTACAGCTGAAATACTCAGGAGGGACTGACTGATCTGGGGCTCCCCGGGTATTTATGTTGTCCTTGCCCCTCACATGTCTGTGGGACCTTGCAGAGCTCGCCTGCTTATTTTTTTACTCTATTTATTATACAATGTAATAATGTAGTTTCTAAGTAAACGCGGTTTCTTAACCGTCTGTGACCTGCACCTGAAGTATCACTTGCGTCTGGAATACAATGTATTACATCTGTTCTCACAACTGTGAACTTTTAATAACCTTTCTAATTTATCCTTAAATTTACAATGTTGCATTTAACTTAAGTTTGTTTATAATTTTCTAATAATTTCTATTTATTTCTACATATATAAATTGGGAGATACGTAACTTGCGCGAGCACAAAAACCGGTTTTCTTATGGAATTTAACATGTGGAACTTTAATGTCCATTCCGGTCATTTTTGTAGCAACTATACGAATTCTCATACGGTGAAGGCTACACAAGGAGGATAGCTTAACTCAACACGGGTTTTTAAATCATTTTTTACCCTCCACCCGTAAAAAATTGGTAGCTTCGCCCCTAAAATTTTACGTCAGTTACAGTCAGTTGGGCTTGGCTCTCTCAAAGCCTATACTTATGCCGCGTTAATCTCTTGATTTTTACTTCCTTGTGGATATCTGTTGTGGTTTAGTATTGTGACTTAGTCTTCTCAGTCGTTTTTTCCTCTGCTGCTGCGTACCCTCTCTAGGTGTGTTACGTGCCAATCGGCACTTAAACATTGTATTAGGTTAAGTTTGATGTACGGAGGTTTTGCGCCATAATTTCAAAAGACGCGGTGCGCGGAATTTTAAAGACTAGGCGCGTACTTGCGTTATGTCATAGTGAGTTTTCGCAGAGTGCGCGACGCGGGAGGGTTGGACGAATAAGTTCGCGCGACAGGTAAAAGACAAAAGAGTGGGGACTAGTTTCTGTGACGCTCTAAAACGTGGCTGTTTGCCTTGGATCTTTCGAGTGGAGTGGACGCTTGAGGTATCGTATCGTGCTTATCTTATCTATGTAGATTTCCTTTGCCTAATTGTCTTTGTTGTCCCGATTGGCACGTAACAGGTGCTGCGACTTGTATGGAAAGAATGTGGGTGGTATCGATGGCGTTGGTGGCGAGGTGTTTGCAGTGGTCGAAGAAGACGCGGCTCCGTGGCGTAGTGGTATGTGTGTAACTACTACGCCGACACGGTCCGCTTGAAAAATGTTAGGCGAGCATTTTTCACAAAAATACACCCTCGTTCGGATGAGAGGTAAAATGGAGACCTTGTATATGAGTGTTGTCACGCACGTTAAAGATACCTACCTTGCTTGGAACAGCAAGGGTTTGGCAAAATTCCAAATTTTCCAGGTAAAAGGAACTCGCTTCCTGGCCAATGTAGTACCTTCTGGTGGAGCATTGGAAAAATCACATGTAAAGGTGTCGAAGACGTGGTCGTTTCTTACAAACCGAGACGCTTTGGTTATTGTGGAAAGCTTCGAGTTGATGTCGTTGTGTCCTGGAAGGTTAGGTATGTCATGTTTGTGAGGCGTAGCTCAGGACCGGTCTCAGGTATGTCTTGTATATTCGTAGTTTAGTTTCGGTCGGCAGCCTGTTTCGTGCGGTGGTCTTTCTGTGGAGGTAACCTCTGGCTCTCCTTGCTTTTTGTAGTGTCATGTCTACGCGTTGTTTAAATACGAGTCGCCTGTCTGTGATGACCCCCAGGCCCCAGCAATGATTATCACAGGGACATTGTGGTGATAGGGTTATCTGTAATTCATAAAGTTTGTTGCGGAAGGAACCGTGCCCGGTAAGGTATTGAATGGTAAAGGGGTTGGAAAAGGGAATGAGTAGAGGGATATCTGTGATGTTTGAGAAGATGTCGTAGGTATGTCTACCAGTTTCGGAGAGGGACCATAACTCTTGCCAGGAAAGGTGCAAGGAGCGATGTATAAGGGATTTAATTTCAGGTTTGGGGCGGGTATAGTATTCATCGGGGAGTAAAATTTCTGTCGTGCAGGAAGATGGACTGATTCTTCTTAAAGTTACGGATTTGAACGCAGGAGGAGGGAAAATTTAATGGGGGGAATTTGTAGTAGGATGTAAAGTGCAGAGGTAGAAACGATTCTGTAGGCTCGTGAGTAGTAGAGAAGGAAAGGTCTAACGATCCTACTAAATTTTGTTTTGCAGAGAGAGGAGTTAGAGGGAACCAGTAGTCTACTGCGTATCGGAATATGGGAATTATAATTTTATTGAGGATAAGTCTACGTGTGGGATTCGTAAGATGCACTGATTTAGGAAGCGAGTGATGGAGATTTTGTAGGATGATTTTTGTTTTGGTACTGAGCTTAGTTAGGTGTATGTTGGATTTAAGACGGTTGTCAATATGGAAGCCTAGGCATGGTGCTGCCAGGCAGAAGGTGACTTTGGGGCTACGTCAAAGATTTAGGTCTTGGATTTTATTGGCGAAAGCGGTGGTTTGTTTAGAGAAGACCAGGATTCTACAGAGTTCATTAAATGAGCAACTGTGGATTCTACGCATGCGCGAGAGTCACCATGGATTGGGAAAGTAATGTCATCGGGCTAGGAGTGGGTTGACTGACAGGTTCCAGAGGGTGGGTGATAGGCGGGATCCTTGGCGATATCCCTGGAAGATAGTGTGGCCATTTCTTACATTTAAAAGTTGATTCTTACATTTAAGAGTTCGATAAATACAACACCGCAAGCGGGGTTTACTAGACACCATCGGCAGTTGGTAGCGCTAATCTTATACAGATTTTGGGCGCGCTCATCTGCCAATGACGTCACCAATGCATAAAATTAAGACGCTATTATCGGAAAAAATATATACATTTAAGACAATGGATTATAATAGCGAACAAATTAACAGAGAGAGTACTCACATAAGAAATCCAGCGTCCGGCGGGATTGAGTTAAAGTTGGCTTCTCTAAAGTCCATCAGGGCTACGGAAGGCCCTTCTGAGGTAGTTAAAGATGGTGACTCCTGCCAACGTTTCTTCAAGCGTTCCGACCAGCTACGGCAGTCATGGGCTCGTTCATCCAGGGTCGTGCAGTACGGTTCGCCTAGGCGGCTGCAAATTTCATCTACCTATGTAGGGAATGACGGGAACATGGTATAAGGGGCGACAAACAAAGACAAGCAAGCAAGGAAATCTACATAGATAAAGATAAGGCGCGATACGATACCTCAAACGTCCACTCCACTCGAAGGTTCAGGTAAAAAAGCCACGTTAAAAAAAGTCACGGAAACACTTTTTCCTACTCCACTCGCGCCGCGCGATCTGGCGCAAACGCACTGTGACATAACGGAAATACGCGCCCCGAGTATTTTGAAATTGTGGCGCGAAACTTCCGCACATCAAAATTAACCTAAAACAATGTTTAAGGGCCAATTTGATTGGTACGTAACATGTTCTGGACATGAAGTAAGACTTTATTATGTGGTAGAGGTTAATATGGAATTTTGCAAGTTGAAGTTGGTTGAGGAGGTTAGGCCACCATAAGACGTCGAATGCTGAGTGGAAATTTAGGAATAAGGCTATAACATAGGTGGGGGGATTGAGCAGTAACAATGAGGGAGTGAATTGTGTGTTCGGCCCCATGTTTTGAGCGAAAACCCTCTTGATTAGGGGATAGTAGGGAATGTTGGTCAATGTGGGAATTTAATTTATGAAGGATGACTTGTTCTAATAGCTTACCAAGAGAAGGTAGGAAGATAATTGGTCTATATGGTTTGGAATCATCCGGGAGGGGCTTACCTGGTTTCAGCAAAAGTATGATATTTGCAGATTTGAAAGGGTTAGGGAATGTAGCTAAGAAAAGACATTTTTGAAAGAGAAGGTGAGCGGTTTCTCTGATAAGGGAGTATGATTTTTGTATGATGAGATTGGTTAAATAAGCGGGACCTGGAGCTTTATTGGTATTTAGTTTAGATACTGAGAAGTCTAAAAAGATGATGTCGAAGTCGGTGTCTGGAGGAGATTCTGGAGGGATTTGTGAATTTGTGATTAAGGTTTGTTGAGATTCTTTTTGGACGTCAATAGTGGCGGATGGGATTGCAATATTTAAAAGTGTTTTCATTATGTTGTCAAAAGTGGAGAGGGTTAGATGGTTAGATTGTATGGTTATAAAAACAAAAGAAAGACTCGTAACTGCCGAGCCCCACGTTGGGCGCCATTCTTATGTTTTGCAACGCGATAATTCTTACAATTTATATGGTGATAGTTCTTACAATTAAAGAGTCGATAAAACAGTTTACGAAGTACGTCGATAAATACAGTTACAAAGTCGGTAATACAGTTTAAGAGTTCATAAATACATTGCACAAGCGCAATGAGTAAAGCGGGCTACGTCTCTGGCGGATGTAAGCGCGAACCTTATTACAGATTCCGCGCTGCCAACTACCAATGACGCCACCAATGAATAAATTTATATTGCGTAATAATCGGAAAATTAATAAAAAGATAAATCAACAGGTATTACATAATTTACTCACATGATAGGTCCAGATTTCCACGAAGTACGCCTATCATCCTGCAGGATAGATAAAGATGGTGGCTGCACGTCCCTAAGGCTGCATGCTGGCCCTCTTACAAGAAACGGCAATTAACGGGGGTACGTCTTACGCACATCCAGATAGCTTGGACTCGATCTCAGGGCTCCACTCCAGCGTGGAATGCGGTTCTGCCTACGGCTCAAATTGTCACCTCAAGCGGTCACTCCACTCGAAGAACAAAGGCAAACAGCCACGTTATAGAGAGCAGAGGAAACTCGTCCCCACTCTTTTGTCTTTTTCACATCGGCGCGAACTTATTCGTCCAACCCTCCCGCGTCGCACGATCTGCGCAAACTCACTATGACGTAACGGAAGTATACGCCTAGTCTATTTAAATTCCGCGCACCGCGTCTTTTGAAATTATGGTGCGAAACCTCCGTACATCAAACTTAAACTAAAACATGTTTAAGTGCCACTTTGGCACGTAACAGGGAGCTGTAAGAATTTGTGGTATAGTGGGTTTAACTAGCTTTCGATAGGTTGTCCAGGGGTAGGTCTGTTGTTCGTGGATGATAGCGTTATAATGACGTTTCCTGGAGGTAATAATTAAATGTTTATAATGTCTTCTGTCTGGTGTAGGTAAGCGTAGGTACCTATAAATGTTTGATCCAAGTTGTGTGTTTGTTACCATCGACCTCTTGGTATAGTACCGTTGCGGCATCAATGCCGCTGACATCTGTCTGCAGGACGAACGGCTTATCGAAGTCGGGCCGGTAAAGTTTCAGTTTGTGTTGTATAGCTTCTTGGATGATTCGGAATGCGTCTGAATGCGTCTTGTTACGTGCCAATTAAATTGGCACTTAAACATTGTTTTAGGTTAAGTCTGATGTACGGAGGTTTCGCGCCATATTTTCAAAAGACGCGGTGCGCGGAATTTTAAAAGACTAGGCGCGTACTTCCGATACGTCACAGTGCGTTTGCGCAGATCGCGCGACGCTAGAGGGTTGGACGAATACTTCGCGCCGACGTGAAAAAGACAAAGAGTGGGGAAAAGTGGTGAAAGTTTTCCGTTAGACGCTCTAAAACGTGGCTGTTTGCCTTTGTTCTTCAAGGAGTGTGGACGCTTTGAGGTATCGTATCGTGCTTATCTTATCTATGTAGAGTTCCTTTGCCTAATTGTCTTTGGCTGTTGCCTTTACCTAGTATTCCTGCCCATTCCCTGCATAGGTAGGTAATAATTTGAGAGCCGTAAGGCGTACCGTACTCCACGACCCGAGATGACGAGTCATTATCTTTAATTACTCCGGGAGGGAGCCCTGATGGACCTTGATAGAGGCCAACTTTAGTTCAATCCCGCAGAACGTTCGGATTTCCGGGGTAAGTAGTACAGTGTTTAATTTGTTCACTGATATGAACTTTTGTTTAAATTTTTATATTTCCGATTATTGCGCAATGTAATTTGTGTAGTGGTGACGTCATTGGTAGTTGGCAGCGCGGAATCTGTAATAAGGTTCGCGCTTACATCCGCCAGGGGCGTTGCTCGCTTTCTTATTCATTGCGCTTGCGCGATGTGTTTATGAACTCTTAAACTGTATTACCGACTTTGTAAACTGTTTTATCGACTTTTAAATGGTAAGAACTATCACCAATTAAATTATAATAGTCTCGTTACTTGAAACAGGTCCGTAAGAGGTGCTTGGATCTCAATACATCGGTGAATATCATCTCTCAACTAATTGCATAAACCGAGAAACGATCATAACTGCCGGCGGTTGTTGGTCGGTCAGCTTCTCTGATTTGCTCGATGTGCCGAAGAATGGGACAATTCCCTTCGGTGGAGATTCCATGGCCCAAGTATTCCAGTGTTTGCACTTGTCGATAGCCAAGTGTAGTCGGTGTTGCTGTATTCTATCGAATGTCATACGTATGTGAGCGAGGTGCTCTTACTAATTGAGCAAGTATATCAGATCATCCAAGTAGACGAGTACAAATTTTCAGAGGTATCCAGGTAGCACCTTTTTGGTCATCACTTCTGGAAGCTAGCTGGGGCGTGAGGCGTTTCTAAGGCTGAAGGGCATAACCTCGATTGATTGATTGATTAAATTGGGAAGGGTGACTTAAAGCCACGCGCACTTAGGCCTCCTGGTGGGCCCATTGTGCTGCCTTCCTTGCCCTAGGTTGGTCCTTCATTGCTCAACCACCCGACCTTGCAGGTGAATTTGAGGATGTCGGACCAGGGGGTGTCTCGAATTCCGGCCTTCTCGGGCCAAAAGTCCCCCAGCATGGATCCTCGAAGTCGGGCGAGTACCGGACAGGTGCACAGAATGTGCTCCGCCGTCTCATCCTCTTGTTGACAGCCGCGACAGGTGGGGTTGTCTGACAGACCCATCCTGTGCAGGTGCTTCCTTAAAGTGCAATGCCCGGACAGAATACCTACTAGTAGCCGTAGTTTCTGTCTTGGCAAGCGTATGACAAATTTTTCTAGTTTGGTCATGGGAGACCTTATAAACATTTTTGCCTGCCGGCAGCTTAATGTACAAGCCCACCTATCCTTGTGACGGCGGTGGGTTATTTGTCTTATCATGGAGAACACCACCGATGGCGCAATAGCAACCGATAGCTCATGGTCGACAAAACCCCGAGCCGCTCCCTGCCTCGCCAAAGAATCTGCCTGTTCGTTACCATGTACTCCTGAATGCCCTTTGATCCAAGCCAGTTCAAGGGCGTTTGTATCAGAAACGAGCTCGAGAACACGATGGCATTGGTATACCACCCCCGAGAGAAGCTTCTGCTTGTTTAAGCTCAGAAGAGCTGCTCTACTATCGCTCAAGATGCGTATAGCTTTGTTCTGGATTCCACGTTCCAGTATGGCGTTAGCGCCGTGCATGATGGCTATGACCTCCGCTTGGAAGACAGTTACCAGCCTGCCCAGTGCAACACTTTCATGAAGGTCTAGGTCATCGGAGAAAATGCCTGCCCCGGTACCTTCATTTGTTTTGGAACCATCTGTGTAGATGGAGATCTCCGTTAAGGAGGCGTCCTCAGTGTTTAGACAAACCCCAAAGCGCTTCCTGGAAATCATTATGGGTGCGATCGAATCAACCACTCCTCCCAAGATAGGGGTGTTCTGCACCGCCTCTCTTAGTATGTTGTGGTGTTTACCACCGCCTACCTTATCGATCCATAGACCTTTGAACCGCAGCCTCATTGCCGCTCTCAAAGCCATCTCCTCCACATGTAGGTCCAGCGGAGTGAGGCCTAAGATGGCTTCTAAGGCTGCAGTAGGTGTGGAACGCAATGCACTTGTAATGTTTAGACAGGCCAGCCTTTGGATATGAGTAAGGTCTTTGACTGTATGGGCCAGTCTGGTCCTGCGCCACCAGACTACAGCGCCATAGCAGAGCATCGGCCTTACTGCCATGATGTATAGCCACAGGACAGCCTTTGGTGGAAGACCCCAAAGTTTGCCTATGGCACGTTTGCATTGCCAGAACACTTGGTTGGCTTTGCTAGTTTTCATTTGTAGGTGTTTGGCCCAGTTCAAATTCTTATCAAGTATAATGCCCAGATACTTGTCTTCTTCTGATAAGGGCAGAGAAGTTTGGAAGAGCATTGGCAATTTGGTTACCGTTAGCTTCCTTTTATTGGAAAACAACACCAACGCCGTTTTGTTGGGGTTGATGGTTAAAAAGTTATCGGAGCACCAGAGCTCCGTGATCCTTAGTGCTGCTTGCATCAAATTACACAGCACTTGTTCGAATTTGCCGACTATTAGGATAGCTATGTCATCGGCGTAACCTATCGTGTAGAAACCTGCCTCATTAAGACGTTGGAGAAGGCTGTCCACTACTAAATTCCATAGTAGCGGTGACAGCACGCCCTCCTGGAGACAGCCTTTATCTACCACCCTAATTACTGAGGTTTCCCCCACATTGATGTGTACCCGTCGACATCGCAGAATCTGCATGGTAAACTGCCGAAGGGTGTCCTCAGCTCCATGTGTCCGTAGAGCTCTATCGATGCTTGCGAAAGTAGTTTCGCTGAACGCACCCTCAATATCAATAAATGCGCCTAAGGCGGACATGTTATTGTCTAGGGTTTTTTCAATCCGTCCTACAACAGCGTGGAGGGCAGATTCCGTTGATTTTCCTGGTATGAAGGCGTGTTGATTTGGGTGAAGTGGATAAGAAAGCATTATCCTCTCCCTCATATCATTGTCGCACAGTCTCTCCAAGGTCTTTAGCAAAAAAGACGTGAAACTGATCGGTCTGTAGGATTTAGCCTGGGAGTAGTCCTTCCGGCCTGGTTTAGGAATGAAGACAACTCTAACCTCTCTCTAACTACTGGGGATGTATCTAAAAGCAATACAGCCCCTAAAAAGTACCACAAGGAACGGTGTCAGCCTCTCCACTCCCCACTGTAGTAGGGCGGGGAAGATGCCATCCCTTCCAGGGGACTTAAACGGTTTGAGAGTTGAGATAGCCCATTTAATTTTTCTTTCATCCACTACCCGGTTTGAAACCTCCCAGTCGGCCCCGTTAGGGGCCAAGCTGGGTTGATCCAACCCGTATGACAAAGGTTGTGTAACACTGCCTGGAAAGTGCGTGTCCGCGAGTAACTCCGCTGTTTCTGCCTCGTTGGTGGTGTATGTACCATCCACACGTTTCAGACAGCATGGTTGATGACGAGGGTCTTTGGACAAAATCCTGTTAATGTGAGAGATTGCATTGGTAGACTCGACTGAGTTACAGAAGGTCTTCCATGAGTCTCTCTGTCGTCTTCTAATTGTCGTTTTGTATAGTCGCTGGTGGCTTTTATATGCCTCCCAGTCAGCCATACTTCTGGTGTTCTTTGCCTTATTAAACAGTTTGCCCAGGGTCTTTTTCAGCTTCTGTAGCTCCGCGCCCCACCATGGAGTAATGGAGCGAGTAGAATTTGTCCTGACCGGGCATGCCTGTTCAAAGGACTCTACGATGGAGTTTTGTAGAGACCGAGTATCTCTGTCGCTCTTCTATTGTTTTTGGGTTGTCAGTACCTTGTGATGTCAAAGGCGTTGCTCCAAGCTGTCTAGGTAGACAGACCTGTTGGTCGCTTTTGGGTTCCTGTGTTCTTTACAGACAGCTACTGCTGCCTTTAAATTAAAACTTAACAATCTGTGATCTGACAGTGTCGCTTTAGGCGTCACCTGCCAGTTCAAGATATGCCTTGAAATGTCTGACGATGCCAGGGTTAAGTCGATGACTGTCTGGAAGCGAGATGTCACAAACGTGAGTTCGCTGCCCCAGTTAAGAATCTCCAGATTCTTACTCGATATATACTCGAGTAGTACTTTTCCACGGGGGTTTGTATCTGCGCTACCCCATACCGTTCATTTACATTTCCAATGTTCCACCCGAAGGTACTACATTGGCCAGGAGGCGAGTTTTTTGTTGCCTGTAAATTTAGAATTTTGCCGAACCCTTGCCGTTCCAGGCAAGGTAGGGATCTTTAACGTGCGTGACAACACTCACACACGGGACCTCCATTTCACCTCTCATCCGAACGAGGGCGTAATTTTTGTAAAAATTGCTTACCTGACATTTTTCAAGCAGTCGGCCGTGTCGGGTTGCTACCCCATACCACATGGTGCGCGTTGGAATCGCATCCGATAATCAGATGCTTTTTGTGCCTATCACAGTGATCAATGACTGCCGTCAACTCCGGAGGAGGTGGGTCATGGTCAATTGGAAAATAGGTTGAAACCAAGATTATGTCAGTAATTCCTCCCAGCCTGCATGTGATCTGTACGGCTGTGACGTCACGGCCACTCAGTTGTAGCAGGAGGAGAGCATTTATGTGCCTGGGAATGTAGATGCATGTCCTAGGCTTAGGTTGGTTACTAGCCGCAAAGATAGTACCATTTAGGCTTTCTAGTCCCGAGATTCCTGAGCATGCCACCCAGGGTTCTTGGATAATGGCAATGGCCTGGTTATTGCTCAGGTGTCTGCATAAGGATGCTGCAGCCGCCTTGCAATGTTGCAGGTTTAATTGTATAAAGTTTAGTCCCGCCATTGGTCTGTGATGGGTCAAACTTGCTTATCAAGCATCGCTGGGCGGGCTGTCCAGTGACGCTTTACTATACTCTTCCGCAAGCCATCCGACTAGCAGCGGATCCGAGTCTGCTGTGTCCATCTGACTGCTTGACGCAGTCGATGGTTCATCTACCTCAGCCTCCTGAGGTTGCTGTAGGAGCGGAGCTCGCTGTAGCTGCTCAGGAGGTGGAGGTTGAGCCTGCTGTTGCGCGGCAGCCGGTTGGGCTGCCTCTGCGGCAGGTTGCAATTTTTGTATTTTGAGATTTAGTGAGGTGAGCTTGTAGTGTAGCTTGCATCCCTTTCTGTTGATAATCTCCCTCACGTCTTCCCCAAAGACTATCAGCATCCCTGGAGGTTGATCTCTTGTGGCGGTGTGGAAGACGCACCACTTGGATATGTCAGCCCAGGGGTTCTGTACACGCAGACGACTTTGGACGACATCCATGTCTTCCGGGGGCCCCGGAATCCACAGCGCTGCCTTCAGAAGCCTAGGCAACAGTCCCACCTGGACGACAGTAAGGCGTGCAGCCTCCCACAGTAGTGGGAGGTTGCCAACCGCCTCCGTAATCCATGTTAGGGAGTGGTCATCCTCGCACCAGATCCGGAAGATCTCGCCCAAGTACGCCCACCTCCTAAAGGTCGGGGGAGCGCTATCATTGGGAAGGGCGAACAGATGGTCGTCCAAAGCCTTCTCAATTACTAATTGCAAGGTCTCTGCTTGGGCCTTGGTAATCTTACCCCAAGGGTTGCTCTTGTCTATGACAGCCACCTGAAGGTGCCTAGCAGCTGCCTCCACGTAGCTGCCAGTGACGGGCTGTTTAGTGCTAGTCTGGCAGCCCCTCTTCCGCGGTCTACCTTGCGGAGGGGTGCCCTCAGATCTGTCTCTTTTCATGCTCCGCGTCTTGGCCTCTGCAGGCCTAGGGGCGGAGGTGGATGGTTTTGAAGTGGAGGGTGTTTGATTGGCACCAGGTTGTGTCGTGGATAGGTTGGCCATAGGGCTAGCCTTTTCCACTACACCCTCCTGTGCCGCCAAACGGGCCCTCCTCCTTTTTTTCTGTTCAGCCCCACTGATTCGCTTTCTCTGTGGGCGCTGCTGGTGCCACTCCTCTGGCTTAACCTTCTCCCCACCTTGGGGCTGATGTTGATGTTCTTTTCGTTGCAGTTCCTGTGGGACCTGCAACAAAACTTGAGGGGTGTCCGAGGACGCACCCTCTGGATTGACTACATTAACTATAGGATCCATGTTTTTAATAAATAAAGTTCATCTTCCCAGCTCCCCACCCACCGCGGAGCCCAAGTTTGGGGTGTGTGAAAACAACACCAGGGCTACCAGGAAGATATAGCTCCCCTTAAGATGATTGACGTACGAGCCCGCATACCGCTTTGTAGCAGCACACATGTAACATGTGCTGCTCACCCACAGTACCGGCTGCACGCCCTTCACCTCCAAGAGCTCACCCAGTCGGCAGTCTGACCCGACGACACAGCCGATTGATCGAGATGGGTTAGTCTCGACCCCCCGTCTAGGTGAAATCTGGGCCAAAGTGGCGTGTTGCCAGACACTGAGGATCTAAACCGCCTCAGGTGTGGCTCAACCACCAGGATCCCATCATCCGACCGATACGGGTCGCCTCGCACGGCACAAACACGAGGTGGCATAGACCCCTGTGCAGACCGCTACCGGCCCATGTAGCAGTAGGGGTTTGGTGGTTTGGTCCGCGATGTGAGATTAACCTAAACCATCATCATGCGGGGTTTAGTCCGCATTGACGTACACTCGTTCCCCCGCATATTGTAGGTTTTATTCTACTCAGCGCTCTGGATCATTACGAGTGCTAGGCTTATTCTGTCGCATAACCCGATGGCAGCGAACGATTACTCGTACGGTGACACTGAGTCCCCCCTATCCGCCACCTGGGGACGCGCCCGATGGGTAGCCACCAACCACACGGGGGGGATAACCTTATGTTGGTAACAACCACTGTCTAGGGCGGTGAAGGCCGCGTATAGTCTGGAGGTCTTGTCCATTTGAGGTCAAAGGTGAAGAACACTGAAACTGGTCCAAAGTCTCGAAGGATCTCATGTATGACCGGTAGGTGTTAATCTCTGTCATTGGAGACGGCATTGAGCTTTCAATAATCCACGCAGAACCTGGCTTGTCCGTCCTTTTTTCTCCACAATGACTATCGGTTAACTGTAGTTGGAAGAGCTGGGCTCGATGCTTCCTTGGGCTAGCATCTGCTCGACTTCGGATGCGTGTGCGGCGAGGTCCGGATTGACCCCAGTGTGCGGTCCGCCTCTGGTGGGTCCCAAATTGTATACACCTTGATCGTAGTCGTTCACGGCCTTCTGCTTGATAAATCGTGCCTCTACCAGGATAACCTCATCTATTTGGTCGTATACTACCATGAAGTCTTCGGCGTCGGTAGCCTGCCCGATGTGGAATGGTATGGTCACAACGTCTAGTACGTTGATCTGTTGTCCATTAGCAGCCAGTGGCGTGGCTGTTGGGACCCTTGTTACCGGGGGCTCCTTTGATATTGATCTCTTTTACTCATGCAGCAGGAAATGCCGGTGTCAAGCATCGCCTGTGGTTGATGCTTGTGCATTAGCAGCTGAATCCTGGGTAGGTGAATTTTGACGTAGGCGGTGCACCTGTGGTTCATTCAATTTATTGCGGCCGAATGGTGGGGTAATGTGGTTTGGCTGGTGCTCGTTTTCCGACAGTTTCTGTGCCAGTGCCACTGTGGGCAAAACTGGCAACGTGGCAGCAGTTTTTCCTTATGCTTGTCGTTTGATGACCTCGGAGCTGGTGGTTTGTTGGTGAATATTGTGTGATTTGCCCCTTTGTTGTTGGGCTCTATTTGGGATAGCAGATTACCATGTCCAATATCGTGGTCGGCGTATGGCACTGGATCGTGTTTTAAAGTACTGGTAGGAGTAGATGCGCAAGGAGCTCCATGTCCTGATTTATATCCTATTTCAGGCGACGGGCGTGAAATGCTTTGGTGTTTAGAAGTGTGGTATCTGATTGTGTCGATGTTGGTGTTATCTTGGCCTCGACGGTATTGCTATCATATAAGCTTAGGAACAACTTCCTAAAGTCGGAATAGACAGGTAGGAATGCTTCAAAGTTCGGCCACCAGGTGGTTGCTGACCCTCGTAGCTGAGCTGTAGTAGTTGGTATTTCGACCGCCATGTCCTCCATTTTTGTAGGAATTCGATTGGGTCTTCTAATGGTGTGCCAGAGAAGGTCGTGGTGATGCGGCGCGGGTCCTCTAGTAAAGTTTTAATAGTGTTGATCATTATGGTGGTATGTAGTGGTTGGGCGCCATTGAGTTTTCCATCTCAGATCTGTGGGCGATCTGGTGTTGAGCTCCTGGAAAGGTGGTGGCTGGTTGACGGCGGTTTGGCTGACTCCGTAGGATTTGTTCTCCTGATCAGGAGGGTGCTGGTTGGCTGCTGCTGCTCGTCTGGCTTCGCATCTAAGGTGTGGTTCGTTCGGCTCGTCACAGACTTCTGTCTGTAATCTCTTGTTAAGAAGGTTCCTGACATTAGACGACACCTGTTGCATTCGAGGTTTTGTTGCTGAGAGGTGGTGCCAATTGGAGTTGGTGTCTGGGAATCTCTTGTTAGATCAAGGTTCTCTGCACATGTAGACGATTCTTCCTCGACTTGCACCTTCGAGGTAATAATATGTTGCGTGAGATTGTTACGTGCCGATAAATGGAGTTGGTTTTGGGAACCTATAGATCAACTTCTCGCACTGTGCAGAAGTTCTTCGCTACTTATAATATCAAAAGTACGCGGCATAGATTCAGCGTATTTCCGTCACGTCAATAGTGGGTTGGACGAATAACTTCGCGCCGACGTGTAAAGACAAAGTGGGAGAAGTTTCCGTTGACGCTTGAACGTGGCTTTTGCCTTTGATCTTCAAGGAGTGTGGTCGTGTCAGGTATCGTATCGTGCCTTATCTTTACCTATGTAGTTTTCCTTGCTTACTTGTCTTTGTTGTCGCCCCTTATACCATGTTCCCGTCATTCCCTGCATAGGTAGAAGAAATCTGAAGCCGCCTAGTCGAACCGTACTGCACGACCTGGGTGAACGAGCTCATGATTGCCGGAGCTGGTCCGAACGCTTTGGAAGAGCGTCGGGCGTACCATCTTTAACTACCTCAAAAGGGCCCTCTGTAGCCCTGATGGATTTCAGCAGAAGCCAACTTTACCTCAACTCCGCGGGACGCCGGATCTCCATTATCTAATTTGTTCGCTGTATTATCTATTGCCTTATATTTATATAGATTTCCGATTATTGCGCAGTATAAATTGTGCATTGGTGACGTCATTGGCAGTTGGGCGCGCAAATCTGTAATAAGGTTAGCGTGACTAACAGCCCGTGGAGTCGCTTTTTCATCGCGCTTGCGCGATGTATTTATCGACTTTTAACGGCAATTATCGACTTTTTAAACCGTAAGAAATGGCGCGCCACGTTGGGCGCCATTTCTTACAATGAAAAAAGTCGATAATTCTTACAATTAAAACTTCGATAAATACATCGCGCAAGCGCGATGAAAAAGCGACTACAAGGGATGTTAGTAACGCTAACCCTATTACAGATTTGCGCGCCCAACTGCCAATGACGTCACCAATGCACAATTTATATTGCGCAATAATAGGAAAATTTATATAAATTTAAGACAATAGATAATACAGCGAACAAATTAGATAATGGAGATCCGGCGTCCCGCGGAGTTGAGGTAAAGTTGGCTTCTGCTGAAATCCATCAGGGCTACGGAGGGCCCTTTTGAGCTAGTTAAAGATGGTACGCCCGACGCTCTTCCAAAGCGTTCGGACCAGCTCCGGCAATCATGAGCTCGTTCACCCAGGTCGTGCAGTACGGTTCGACTAGGCGGCTTCAGATTTCTTCACCTATGCAGGAATGACGGGAACATGGTATAAGGGCTGACAACAAAGACAAGCAAGCAAGGAAAACTACATAGGTAAAGATAAGGCACGATACGATACCTGACACGACCACACTCCTTGAAGATCCAAGGCAAACAGCCACGTTCAAGCGTCTAACGAAAACTTCTCCCCACTTTTGTCTTTTTTCACGTCGGCGCGAAGTTATTCGTCCAACCCACTATTGACGTGACGGAAATACGCGCACCGCGTCTTTTGAATTTATGGCGCGAACTTCCGCACATCA
This sequence comes from Platerodrilus igneus, assembly GCA_036346225.1. Classification (NCBI taxonomy): domain Eukaryota; kingdom Metazoa; phylum Arthropoda; class Insecta; order Coleoptera; family Lycidae; genus Platerodrilus; species Platerodrilus igneus. The sequence continues at coordinate 1,682,856 of JARFIW010000927.1, read as the reverse complement.
AAATTAACCTAAAAACAATGTTTAAGGGCCAATTTGATTGGCACGTAACAAGATACATATATGCAATCAATGACGGCGTCGTCGTCGTCTTGGCATCTTTCTCCTTACTGCTCAGAAGTTCGCCGAGGCTTGCAGGTATAGCGTCCGTGCATGGGTGACGTTTAGAGCCCTGGTAATGTGGACTGATTGGTATTTTTGTCGTCGTCGGCTTGGCGTCTCTCTTTAGTTCTTACACGTCTCCCAGGGCTAATGGAAATGCCGGCTTGACGATGGTTGCGGTCTCGCTGGGTTAGTTAAAAAGCCGGTTTGGCGATTCAGTGGCTCTCGGATTACGGGAAACGCCTAGATCCTGTTTATGCGTCTCTCTGAGCTAATGGAAGCGCTGGTTTGGCAATGCGATGGATCGCGGGTTACGCGAAGCGCCTAGATCCTGTTTATGCGTCGACGACGGTGTTGGTAGCGCCGGGTGTTGATTACTCTAGGACCAACTTCTAACAGTTTTGCAGTCCCTAAACCTCAATTCTATAACTTTTTCATTTCTAAACATTTTTAAGCGCGTGAAGGATTTGATAGACTCCAATTTTTGTGGCTGTTTTAATCCGACATTGTTTTTAATTTAGAACCAACTCCTAAACCCGAATTTTGTACCTTGTTTATTTTTAACACCTTAGCATGTAAAGCAGGTTGAAATTTTCTTCGAAGTGCCAATCCGACATTGATTTTAATCTAGAATCAACCTCATATGTATTTCTAGCTTCCAAACCCCAATTTTACAACTTTTTACTGTCTAAACGTATTCTTAGCGTGTAAAATATTTCATGGATTTAAATTTTCGTGGAAGTTTTTTATTTAAAATTGCGGTAGATAACGGGGGCGCCTACACACACACTCACGCATGTACGCACGCAACACACACTCAGGGACGCACGCACGCAACGCGCGCACACACATACACGCACACACGCACACACACAGGTTACCCAACCTGACGGCTACCAACCCCCCAACACTTAGATATTTGCCGGATTAATAGTTTTCCAATAAATCTTTTGATTCATTACTATGCCATTATTGTTTTCTTTACTTATTCGGTTATTCTACATTTCTATACTTATGTACTTATGTTTCAGCTCTACATTGCACTTATTATATAACCTCAAAGTAGATAAATTCAGTCACAGAACGCTGAAAACTATTAACTATTACATTAGTAATTGTATTGCAAATGGAATGTGCACAACAATCTTTCAGTGTTACTGGGTTAAATTACGTAATTTACCCTCTAGAAGTTATATAATGAACTTTTCCAAACCGATTTTTGGTTTGTGCGCACGTTGACGTTGGGTTCTTGTTAAAATGAAATATCTCTACTAAAACTACTCGCGCAGTTTCCTTCTGAATGAGTGGGAAGTACGGGTTATGCTTTATTCTTTCTCTGTAAAAAAGTTTTCAAGTACGCTAGAGACATCGCCCAACAGTGTTTAAAGTCTCACTCTGTCCGACCGTTATCACCGACAAATACATTTTGATAACGCAGCTAGAAGAAAACCTCAATTAAGTTTAATTGCTCACAATTTGTTATCGTTGTCTAATCTCAATTTCTATAAACATTTCTGAAGATGATTCACAAGAGCTTTTATGATGTTATTTGAGAGATTCGGTTTACATTGGCCTTAATCCCATTCATTTTCCAGACCTTTCTAAATTTACTATTCTGCAGCGTACGTCATAGAGGGAAACCGATATAGGGTCTCCAAGACGCGCTTTGTATTGATTGTCTACTATTATTATTGAAAGCAGTAAACCACTAGTTGTGCTTAGTTGTTTATATGTTCATCCATAAATTATACGCAGTAATAGACAAATTATTACCTAGAATGTTAAAAATTATTTTTTATATAAAGAAAATAGTCGTGAAGGTTGAAGTACTTCTCTGACGTTATAGCTTTTATACTAGGGGCCGTGATCATATCGTATTCTATAATATGCAGGTCAAAGTATTAAATAAGTTAACAGTAGGAGATGAGGCCAATCAGAAAACAGCGCCTCCGCCACTTATCTTTTATCTATTTCTAAACAGCATTGGTCTTTTGAGATAAATCCATCGTGTAACCTATCAAATTAGTATAGAATTTCCTGAGGGATCCAAATCTGAAAAAATTTTATTAAATCAGAGGAATTCCCATCGAGTTACCCCTGTTTTTAGTGTTTCTGCCAAACGCTATTGTTAACGGTATTTTTAATTTAAATCGGTTGTGTAAGGCGAAAGATTGGTTTAGTGTTTCTCAGCTACTCAAATCTCTTGCAATTTATCGAATCGAACCATCCCTTACTGATTTTGTGCGTCTGGGGTAATTCTGTTCATCTGAAGTAATTTCGTTTGTCTGAGGTAATTTCGCCCATCTAGAAAAATCTGTACGTCTGGGGCAATTTCGTCCGTCTGGGGTAGTTTCGTCCGTCTGGGATAAATTCTCCTGTCTGAAGCAATTTCGTCCGTCTGGGATAACTTTGTCCGTCTGGGGTAATTTCGTCCCTCTGTCTGATAATTTTGTCCAGCTGGGACAATTTCGTCCATCTGGGAGTAATTTTGCCCGTTTATGACAATTTCGTTCGTCTGGGGGTAATTTTGTCCGTCTAGAATAAGTCGTGCGTCTGGGACAATTTCGTCCGTCTTGGGTAACTTTGCCCGTCGGGTAATTTCGTCCATTTATGGCAATTTCTTTCGTTTGGGGTAATTTCGTTCATCTGCGATAATTTTGTCCGTCTGAGATAATTTCGTCCCTCTGAGGCATTTTCGTCCGTCTAGGGTAATTTTGCACGTCTGGGATAATTTTGTTCGTTTTTGACAATTTCGTTTGTCTGGGGTAAGTTTGTCCATCAGGGAAATTTCGCTCGTCTGGGATAATTTCGTCCGTTTAGAATAATCTGTACGTCTGAGGCTATTTCGTCCGTTTGGGGTAATTTTGTCCGACTGGGGTAACTTCGTCCTTTTATAATTTTCTCCGTCTGAGGCAATTTCAACCGTCTGGGATAATTTCGTCCGTCTGGGGTAATTTGGTGCGTCTTGGGTAATTTTGCCCATCTGGGATAATTTTGTCCGTTTATGACAATTTCGGGTGTCTGGCGTAATTTCGTCCGTCTGGAATAATTTCTTACGTCTGAAGCAATTTCCTCTGTCTGATAATTTCGTCCATCTGGGGCAATTTCGTCCATCTGGGAGTAATTTTGCCCGTCTGAGATAATTTCGTCCGTTTATGACAATTTCGTTCGTCTGAGGGTAATTTTGTCCGTCTAGAATAAGTCGTGCGTCTGGGACAATTTCGTCCGTCTTGGGTAATTTTGCCCGTCTGGGATAATTTTGTTCGTTTTTGACAATTTCGTTTGTCTGGGGTAAGTTTGTCCATCAGAGGTAATTTCGCTCGTCTGGGATAATTTCGTCCGTTTAGAATAATCTGTACGTCTGAGGCTATTTCGTTCGTTTGGGGTAATTTTGTCCGACTGGGGTAACTTCGTCCTTTTACAATTTTCTCCGTCTGAGGCAATTTCATCCGTCTGGGATAATTTCGTCCGTCTGGGGTAATTTGGTGCGTCTTGGGTAATTTTGCCCATCTGGGATAATTTTGTCCGTTTATGACAATTTCGTTTGTCTGGGGTAATTTCGTCCGTCTGGGATAATTTCTTACGTATGAAGCAATTTCCTCTGTCTGATAATTTCGTCCATCTGGGGCAATTTCGTCCATCTGGGAGTAATTTTGCCCGTCTGAGATAATTTCGTCTGTTTATGACAATTTCGTTCGTCTGGGGGTAATTTTGTCCGTCTAGAATAAGTCGTGCGTCTGGGACAATTTCGTCCGTCTTGGGTAATTTTGCCCGTCTGGGATAATTTTGTTCGTTTTTGACAATTTCGTTTGTTTGGGGTAAGTTTGTCCATCAGAGATAATTTCGCTCGTCTGGGATAATTTCGTCCGTTTAGAATAATCTGTACGTCTGAGGCTATTTCGTCCGTTTGGGGTAATTTTGTCCGACTGGGGTAACTTCGTCCTTTTATAATTTTCTCCATCTGAGGCAATTTCATCCGTTTGGGATAATTTCGTCCGTCTGGGGTAATTTGGTGCGTCTTGGGTAATTTTGCCCATCTGGGATAATTTTGTCCGTTTATGACAATTTCGTTTGTCTGGAGTAATTTCGTCCGTCTGGAATAATTTCTTACGTCTGAAGCAATTTCCTCTGTCTGATAATTTCGTCCATCTGGGGCAATTTCGTCCATCTGGGAGTAATTTTGCCCGTCTGAGATAACTTCGTCCGTTTATGACAATTTCGTTCGTCTGGAGGTAATTTTGTCCGTCTAGAATAAGTCGTGCGTCTGGGACAATTTCGTCCGTCTTGGGTAATTTTGCCCGTCTGGGATAATTTTGTTCGTTTATGACAATTTCGTTTGTCTGGGGTAAGTTTGTCCATCAGAGGTAATTTCGCTCGTCTGGGATAATTTCGTCCGTTTAGAATAATCTGTACGTCTGAGGCTATTTCGTTCCGTTTGGGGTAATTTTGTCCGACTGGGGTAACTTCTGTCCTTTTACAATTTTCTCCGTCTGAGGCAATTTCATCCGTCTGGGATAATTTCGTCCGTCTGGGGTAATTTGGTGCGTCTTGGGTAATTTTGCCCATCTGGGATAATTTTGTCCGTTTATGACAATTTCGTTTGTCTGGGGTAATTTCGTCCGTCTGGGATAATTTCTTACGTCTGAAGCAATTTCCTCTGTCTGATAATTTCGTCCATCTGGGGCAATTTCGTCCATCTGGGAGTAATTTTGCCCGTCTGAGATAACTTCGTCCGTTTATGACAATTTCGTTCGTCTGGAGGTAATTTTGTCCGTCTAGAATAAGTCGTGCGTCTGGGACAATTTCGTCCGTCTTGGGTAATTTTGCCCGTCTGGGATAATTTTGTTCGTTTATGACAATTTCGTTTGTCTGGGGTAAGTTTGTCCATCAGAGGTAATTTCGCTCGTCTGGGATAATTTCGTCCGTTTAGAATAATCTGTACGTCTGAGGCTATTTCGTTCGTTTGGGGTAATTTTGTCCGACTGGGGTAACTTTGTCCTTTTACAATTTTCTCCGTCTGAGGCAATTTCATCCGTCTGGGATAATTTCGTCCGTCTGGGGTAATTTGGTGCGTCTTGGGTAATTTTGCCCATCTGGGATAATTTTGTCCGTTTATGACAATTTCGTTTGTCTGGGGTAATTTCGTCCGTCTGGGATAATTTCTTACGTCTGAAGCAATTTCCTCTGTCTGATAATTTTGTCCATCTGGGGCAATTTCGTCCATCTGGGAGTAATTTTGCCCGTCTGAGATAACTTCGTCCGTTTATGACAATTTCGTTCGTCTGGAGGTAATTTTGTCCGTCTAGAATAAGTCGTGCGTCTGGGACAATTTCGTCCGTCTTGGGTAATTTTGCCCGTCTGGGAAATTTGTCGTTAACATTTCGTTTGTTGGGATTGTCTCGAGGTAATTATCGCACCGGATAATTTCTCGTTAGAAAATCTGTACGTCTGGGGCTAATTTCGTCCGTCTGGGAATAATTTCGTCCGTCTGGGTAATTGTCCTTACATTTCTCCTGTCTGATGAATTTCGTCCGTCTGGGATAATTTCGTCCGTCTGGGAGTAATTTGTGCCGTCTGGTATTTGCCATGGATAATTTGTCCGTTTATGACAATTTCGTTCGTCTGGAGGTAATTTTGTCCGTCTAGATAATTTCGTTACGTCTGAGAGCAATTTCGTCCGTCTTGAGTAATTTTGTCCATCTGGGACAATTTCTGTCCGATCTGGGATAATTTTGCCCGTCTGAGGTAATTTCGTCCGTTTATGGAAATTTCGTTACGTCTGAGGTAATTTTCGTCCGTCTGAGAATAATTTCGTCCTCTGGGCAATTTCGTCCGATCTTGGGTAATTTTGCCCGTCTGGGATAATTTTGTCTCGTTTATGACAATTTCGTTCGTCTGGGGTAATTTGTCCGTCTAGAATAATTTCGTCGTCTGGGACAATTTCGTCCGTCTTGGATAATTTTGTCCGTCTGGGCTAATTTCGTCCGTTTGGGAGTAATTTTGTCCGTCTGGGGTAACTTCGTCCGTCTGGATACAATTTCTTCGTCTGAGGCAATTTCTCCGTCTGATAATTTCGTCCGTCTGGGGCAATTTCGTCCGTCTTGGGTAATTTTGCCCGTCTGGGATAATTTTGTCCGTTTATGACAATTTCGTTCGTCTGGGGTAATTTTGTCCGTCTGGAATAATTTCGTGCGTCTGGGACAATTTCGTCCGTCTTGGGTAATTTTGCCCGTCTGGGGCTAATTTCGTCCATCTTTGGGAGTAATTTCGCCGTCTGGGGTAATTTCGTCCGTTTTGACAATTTCGTTCGTCTGAAGGTAATTTCGTCCGTCTGAATAATTCGTGCGTCTGGGGCAATTTCGTCCGTCTTGGGTAATTTTGCCCGTCTGGGATAATTTTGTCTCGTTTATGACAATTTCGTTGTCTGGGGTAATTTTGTCCGTCTAGAGGATAATTTCGTCGTCTGGGACAATTTCGTCCGTCTTGGATAATTTTGTCCGTCTGGGGCTAATTTCGTTCGTTTGGGAGTAATTTTGTCCGTCTGGGGTAACTTCGTCCTTTATACAATTTCTTCGTCTGAGGTAATTTTGCTCCGTCTGGGATAATTTCGTCCGTCTGGGATAATTTGTCGTCTTGGGTAATTTTGCCCGTCTGGGATAATTTTGTCCGTTTATGACAATTTCGGTCTGGGGTAATTTCGTCCGTCTGGAATAATTTTCTTACGTCTGAAGCAATTTCCTCTGTCTGATAATTTCGTCCATCTGGGGCAATTTCGTCCATCTGGGAGTAATTTGTGCCCGTCTGAGATAATTTCGTCGTTTATGACAATTTCGTTCGTCTGGAGGTAATTTTGTCCGTCTAGAATAAGTCGTGCGTCTGGGACAATTTCGTCCGTCTTGGGTAATTTTGCCCGTCTGGGATAATTTTGTCGTTATTGACAATTTCGTTGTTTGGGGTAATTTGTCCTCGGTAATTTCGTCGTCTGGGAGTAATTTCGTCCGTCTAGAATAATCTGTCGTCTGGGCAATTTCGTCCGTCTTGGGTAATTTTGCCCGTCTGGGATAATTTTGTCCGTTTATTGACAATTTCGTCGTCTGGAGTAATTTCGTCCGTCTGGAATAATTTCTTACGTCTGAAGCAATTTCCTCTGTCTGATAATTTCGTCCATCTGGGGCAATTTCGTCCATCTGGGAGTAATTTTGCCCGTCTGAGATAACTTCGTCCGTTTATGACAATTTCGTTCGTCTGGAGGTAATTTTGTCCGTCTAGAATAAGTCGTGCGTCTGGGACAATTTCGTCCGTCTTGGGTAATTTTGCCCGTCTGGGATAATTTTGTCCGTTTATGACAATTTCGGGTGTCTGGGGTAATTTCGTCCGTCTGGAATAATTTCTTACGTCTGAAGCAATTTCCTCTGTCTGATAATTTCGTCCATCTGGGGCAATTTCGTCCATCTGGGAGTAATTTTGCCCGTCTGAGATAATTTCGTCTGTTTATGACAATTTCGTTCGTCTGGGGGTAATTTTGTCCGTCTAGAATAAGTCGTGCGTCTGGGACAATTTCGTCCGTCTTGGGTAATTTTGCCCGTCTGGGATAATTTTGTCTCGTTTTGACAATTTCGTTTGTTCTGGGGTAAGTTTGTCCGTCATGGAGATAATTTCGCTCGTCTGGGATAATTTCGTCCGTTTAGAATAATTTCGTACGTCTGAGGCTATTTCGTCCGTTTGGGGTAATTTTGTCCGTCTGGGGTAACTTCGTCCGTTTATGAATTTTCGTCCGTCTGAGGCTAATTTCGTCCGTTTGGGATAATTTCGTCCGTCTGGGGTAATTTGTCCGTCTTGGGTAATTTTGCCCATCTGGGATAATTTTGTCCGTTTATGACAATTTCGTTTGTCTGGAGTAATTTCGTCCGTCTGGAATAATTTCTTACGTCTGAAGCAATTTCCTCTGTCTGATAATTTCGTCCATCTGGGGCAATTTCGTCCATCTGGGAGTAATTTTGCCCGTCTGAGATAACTTCGTCCGTTTATGACAATTTCGTTCGTCTGGAGGTAATTTGTCCGTCTAGAATAAGTCGTGCGTCTGGGACAATTTCGTCCGTCTTGGGTAATTTTGCCCGTCTGGGATAATTTTGTCCGTTTATGACAATTTCGTTTGTCTGGGGTAAGTTTCGTCCGTCTGAGGAATAATTTCGCTACGTCTGGGAGCAATTTCCGTCCTGTTTAGAATAATCTTCGTCCATCTGGGGCTATTTCGTTCGTTTGGGGTAATTTTGTCCGTCTGGGGTAACTTTGTCCGTTTATGACAATTTTCGTTCGTCTGAGGCAATTTCATCCGTCTGGGATAATTTCGTGCGTCTGGGACAATTTGGTGCGTCTTGGGTAATTTTGCCCGTCTGGGATAATTTTGTTCGTTTATGACAATTTCGTTTGTCTGGGGTAATTTCGTCCGTCTGAGGATAATTTCGCTACGTCTGAAGATAATTTCCGTCCTGTTTAGAATAATTTCGTACGTCTGAGGCTATTTCGTCCGTTTGGGAGTAATTTTGTCCGTCTGGGGTAACTTCGTCCGTTTATGACAATTTTCGTTCGTCTGAGGTAATTTCATCCGTCTAGAATAATTTCGTGCGTCTGGGGTAATTTGGTCCGTCTTGGGTAATTTTGCCCATCTGGGATAATTTTGTTCGTTTATGACAATTTCGTTTGTCTGGGGTAATTTCGTCCGTCTGGGATAATTTCTTACGTCTGAAGCAATTTCCTCTGTCTGATAATTTCGTCCATCTGGGGCAATTTCGTCCATCTGGGAGTAATTTTGCCCGTCTGAGATAACTTCGTCCGTTTATGACAATTTCGTTCGTCTGGAGGTAATTTTGTCCGTCTAGAATAAGTCGTGCGTCTGGGACAATTTCGTCCGTCTTGGGTAATTTTGCCCGTCTGGGATAATTTTGTTCGTTTATGACAATTTCGTTTGTCTGGGGTAAGTTTGTCCATCAGAGGTAATTTCGCTCGTCTGGGATAATTTCGTCCGTTTAGAATAATCTGTACGTCTGAGGCTATTTCGTTCGTTTGGGGTAATTTTGTCCGACTGGGGTAACTTTGTCCTTTTACAATTTTCTCCGTCTGAGGCAATTTCATCCGTCTGGGATAATTTCGTCCGTCTGGGGTAATTTGGTGCGTCTTGGGTAATTTTGCCCATCTGGGATAATTTTATCCGTTTATGACAATTTCGTTTGTCTGGGGTAATTTCGTCCGTCTGGGATAATTTCTTACGTCTGAAGCAATTTCCTCTGTCTGATAATTTCGTCCATCTGGGGCAATTTCGTCCATCTGGGAGTAATTTTGCCCGTCTGAGATAACTTCGTCCGTTTATGACAATTTTCGTTCGTCTGAGGTAATTTTGTCCGTCTAGAATAAGTCGTGCGTCTGGGACAATTTCGTCCGTCTTGGGTAATTTTGCCCGTCTGGGATAATTTTGTCCGTTTATGACAATTTCGGGTGTCTGGGGTAATTTCGTCCGTCTGGAATAATTTCTTACGTCTGAAGCAATTTCCTCTGTCTGATAATTTCGTCCATCTGGGGCAATTTCGTCCATCTGGGAGTAATTTTGCCCGTCTGAGATAACTTCGTCCGTTTATGACAATTTCGTTCGTCTGGAGGTAATTTTGTCCGTCTAGAATAAGTCGTGCGTCTGGGACAATTTCGTCCGTCTTGGGTAATTTTGCCCGTCTGGGATAATTTTGTTCGTTTATGACAATTTCGTTTGTCTGGGGTAAGTTTGTCTCAGAGGTAATTTCGCTTACGTCTGGGAGCAATTTCGTCCATGTCTAGAATAATTTCGTCCGTCTGAGGCTATTTCGTTCGTTTGGGGTAATTTTGTCCGACTGGGGTAACTTTGTCCGTTTATGACAATTTTCGTTCGTCTGGAGGTAATTTCGTCCGTCTGGGATAATTTCGTCCGTCTGGGAGCAATTTGGTGCGTCTTGGGTAATTTTGCCCATCTGGGATAATTTTGTCCGTTTATGACAATTTCGTTTGTCTGGGGTAATTTCGTCCGTCTGAGGATAATTTCGTTACGTCTGAGAGCTAATTTCGTCCTGTCTAGAATAATTTCGTCCGTCTGGGGCAATTTCGTCCATCTGGGAGTAATTTTGCCCGCCTGGGATAATTTCGTCAGTTTATGACAATTTTCGTTCGTCTGGGGTAATTTCGTCCGTCTGGAATAATTTCGTGCGTCTGGGGATAATTTCGTCCGTCTTGGGTAATTTTGCCCGTCTGGGATAATTTTGTCCGTTTATGGCAATTTCGTTCGTTTAGGGTAATTTCGTTCGTCTGCGATAATTTCGTTCGTCTGAGAATAACTTGTCTGTATTCGCCTCTGGGGCAATTTCGTCCGTCTAGGGTAATTTTGCCCGTCTGGGATAATTTTGTTCGTTTATGACAATTTCGTTTGTCTGGGGTAATTTGTCCATCAGAGGTAATTTCGCCCGTCTGGGATAATTTCGTCCGTTTAGAATAATCTGTACGTCTGATGCTATTTCGTCCGTTTGGGGTAATTTTGTCCGACTGGGGTAACTTCGTCCTTTTATAATTTTCTCCGTCTGAGGCAATTTCGTCCGTCTAGGATAATTTCGTCCGTCTGGGGTAATTTAGTGCGTCTTGGGTAATTTTGCCCATCTGGGATAATTTTGTCCGTTTATGACAATTTCGTTTGTCTGGGGTAATTTCGTCCGTCTGGGATAATTTCTTCCGTCTGAAGCAATTTCCTCTGTCTGATAATTTCGTCCATCTGGGGCAATTTCGTCCATCTGGGAGTAATTTTGCCCGTCTGGGATAATTTCGTCCGTTTATGACAATTTCGTTTGTCTGGGGATAATTTTGTCCGTCTAGAATAAGTCGTGTGTTTGGGACAATTTCGTCCGTTTTGGGTAATTTTGCCCGTCGGGTAATTTCGTCCATTTATTGCAATTTCGTTCATTTGGGGTAATTTCGTTCATCTGCGATAATTTCGTCCGTCTGAGATAATTTCGTCCCTCTGGGGCATTTTCGTTCGTCTAGGGTAATTTTGCACGTCTGGGATAATTTTGTTCGTTTTTGACAATTTCGTCTGCCTGGGGTAATTTTGTCCATCAGGGGTAATTTCGCTCGTCTGGGATAATTTCGTCCGTTTAGAATAATCTGTATGTCTGAGGCTATTTCCTCCGTTTGGGGTAATTTTGTCCGACTGGGGTAACTTCGTCCTTTTATAATTTTCTCCGTCTGAGGCAATTTCATCCGTCTGGGATAATTTCGTCCGTCTGGGGTAATTTAGTGCGTCTTGGGTAATTTTGCCCATCTGGGATAATTTTGTCCGTTTATGACAATTTCGTTTGTCTGGGGTAATTTCGTCCGTCTGGGATAATTTCTTCCGTCTGAAGCAATTTCCTCTGTCTGATAATTTCGTCCATCTGGGGCAATTTCGTCCATCTAGGAGTAATTTTGCCCGTCTGGGATAATTTCGTCCGTTTATGACAATTTCGTTTGTCTGGGGATAATTTTGTCCGTCTAGAATAAGTCGTGTGTTTGGGACAATTTCGTCCGTTTTGGGTAATTTTGCCCGTCGGGTAATTTCGTCCATTTATTGCAATTTCGTTCATTTGGGGTAATTTCGTTCATCTGCGATAATTTCGTCCGTCTGAGATAATTTCGTCCCTCTGGGGCATTTTCGTTCGTCTAGGGTAATTTTGCACGTCTGGGATAATTTTGTTCGTTTTTGACAATTTCGTCTGCCTGGGGTAATTTTGTCCATCAGGGGTAATTTCGCTCGTCTGGGATAATTTCGTCCGTTTAGAATAATCTGTATGTCTGAGGCTATTTCGTCCGTTTGGGGTAATTTTGTCCGACTGGGGTAACTTCGTCCTTTTATAATTTTCTCCGTCTGAGGCAATTTCGTCCGTCTAGGATAATTTCGTCCGTCTGGGGTAATTTAGTGCGTCTTGGGTAATTTTGCCCATCTGGGATAATTTTGTCCGTTTATGACAATTTCGTTTGTCTGGGGTAATTTCGTCCGTCTGGGATAATTTCGTTCTCGTCTGAAGTAATTTCTCGTTTAGAATAATTTCGTCAGCTGGGGCAATTTTATCCGTCCGGGGTAATCTTGCCCGTCTTGGGTAATTTCGTCCGTTTATGACAATTTCGTTCGTCTGGGGGTAATTTTGTCCGTCTAGGATAATTTCGTCGTCTGGGATCAATTTCGTCGCGTCTTGGGTAATTTTGCCCGTCTGGGTAATTTGTCCGTTTATGGCAATTTCGTTTCGTTTGGGGTAATTTCGTTCATCTGGCGATAATTTTGTCCGTCTGAGAATTCTCTAAATTTCGTCCCTCTGAGGCAATTTTCGATCCGTCCTGGGTAATTTTGCCCGTCTGGGTAATTTTGTTCGTTTTGACAATTTCGTCTCGTCTGGGGTAATTTTGTCCATCTAGAGGTAATTTTGTCGTCTGGGATAATTTCGTCCGTTTGGGTAATTGCCCTCGGGTAATTTCGTCTGATGCAATTTCGTCCGTTTGGGGTAATTTTGTCCGATCTGGGGTAATTTTTCCGTCTGAATAATTTTCGTCCGTCTGAGGCAATTTCGTCCGTCTGGGTAATTTTGCGTCTGGGGTAATTTTGTCGTTTTGACAATTTCGTCTGTCTGGGGTAATTTTGTCCATCATGGGGTAATTTTCCGTCCTGGGATAATTTCGTCCGTTTAGCAATTCTTCGTTTGTATTTCGTGTTTGGGTAATTTCGTCCGTCTGGGATAATTTCTTTTAATTCTCCGTCTGAGGCAATTTCCTCTGTCTGGGATAATTTCGTCTGTCTGGGGTAATTTGTCCATCTGGGGTAATTTTGCCCGTCTGGGATAATTTCGTCCGTTTATGACAATTTCGTTTGTCTGGGGTAATTTGTCCGTCTGGATAATTTCGTTCCGTCTGAGGCAATTTCCCGTCTGATAATTTCGTCCTCTGGGGAATTTGTCATCGGTAATTTTGCCCGTCTGGGATAATTTCGTCCGTTTATGACAATTTCGTTTGTCTGGGGTAATTTGTCCTCTGGAGAAATTATAGCGTGCTGACAATTTCCTCAAACGAAATTTTTAACGTACGAATTTTGCCCGTCGAGGATAAATTCGTCCTTTATGGACAATTTCGTTCTTGACCAGACGACGATAATCTAGAACGAACAAAATTACCCCAAACGAACGAAATTGCTAAACGGACGAAATTACCCGACGGGCAAAATTACGCAAAACGGACGAAATTGTCCCAGACGTACGACTTATTCTAGACGGACGAAATTACCGCAGACGAACGAATACGTCATAAACAAACGAAATTGCCCCTCTGGGACAATTTTGTCAGTCGGGCAATTTTGCTCGTCTGGGTTAATTTCGTCCGTTTATGACTATTTCGTTCGTCTGCGGTAATTCCGTCCGTCTGAATTAATTTCCTCCGTCTGAGGCAATTTCGTTCATCTGGGATAATTTCGTCCCTTTGAGGTAATTTCGTCCGTCTGGTATAATTTCGTTCGGCTGGGGTAATTTTGTGTTTCTGGGGTAATTTTATCTGTTAATGACACTTTCGTTCGTCTGGGGTAATTTCGTCCGTCTAGAATAAGTCATACGTCTGGGACAATTTCGTCCTTCTTGACTACTTTGGCGCGTCGGGTGTAATTTCGTCTGTTTATAACAATTTCGTTCGTTTGGGATAATTTCGTCCGTCGGCAATAATTTCCTCTGCCTGAGGCAATTTTGTTAGTCTGGGGTAATTTCGTTCGTATGGGATAATTTCGTCCGTCTGGGGTAATTTCGTCCGGCTGGGGAAATTTTGGTCGTCTGGGGTAATTTCGTCCGTCTGGAACAATTTTCTTCGTCTGAAACAGTTTCGTCTGTCTGGGATAACTTTCTTCGTCTGGAGCAATTTCGTCCGTCTGGGGTAATTTAGTCCGTTTATGACAATTTCGTCCGTCTGGAATAATTTCCTCCGTCTGAGGCAATTTCGTTCGTCTGGGATAATTACGTCCGTCTGAGGAAATTTTGCCCGTCTGGGGTAATTTCGTCCGGCTGGGGTAATTTCATCCGTCTAGAATAAGTCGTACGTCTGGGACAATTTTGTCCGTCTTGGGTACTTTTGCCCGTCTGGTGTAATTTCATCCGTTTATGACAATTTCGTTCGTTTGGGGTAATTTCGTCCGTCGGCAATAACATCTTCCGCCTGAGGCAATTTTGTTCGTCTAGGGTAATTTCGTTCGTATGGGATAATTTCGGCCGTCTGGGATAATTTCGTCCGTCTGGGGTAATTTCATCCGGCTGGTGAAAATTTTGGTCGTCTGGGGTAATTTCGTCCGTCTGAGATAATTTTCTCCGTTTGAGGTAGTTTCGTTTGTCTGGGATAATTTCCTCCGTCTGGAGCAATTTCGTCCGTCTGTGATTTTCACGTAACGATTATATTAAACATGTCTTTGCCAGGTTGTTTAATCTTTGTTTGAAAAAAAGGGGTATTTCTACGTTGCCGGAAGGTTCGGAACGTGAAGTTTATTCCCCAACTGAAGATGGCGGCAGCTATTGTCCAATTAGTTTGCTACCGGTTCTGGAGAAAGTTTTGCATCGAGTTATGGCAAGCCGAGTTGAGTACGCTGTTCGAGACAGCGGTGGTTCTAATTAGAGACAATTTAAGCTCGCAGAGGGTGTGATTATCAACGCATTTGAGTTCATAGTCAAAGAAATCACGCACGCGAGAGAGATGTCGTCGTGGCGTTGGACATTTCAGGAACATTCGATGATGTCTGGTAGCCATCTATTGTTTGGGAGTTGAAACGTAGGATTGTCCGCGAAAGAGTTATTTCTTGGAACGATTGACACAGGCTGAAATTCCGGAAGAAGTTGTGTCGCGAACGATGGAAAGGGGGTGCCTGTAGGTGCCAGGCTCTAGCCCACGTTCTGGAAGTTGTTGTATGAAAGCATCTTTAGGGTTAAATTGTCAAAAGAATGCACTATTGTTGCATTTACGCATGATACGCTGTTGATTACCAGGTCAGGAGGCTCGGTGGCGTAGTAGTATGTGTGTGACTACCACGCCCTAGGTCCCGGGTTCGAATCCCGACACGGTCCGCTTGAAAAATGTTAGGCGAGCATTTTTCACAAAAATTACGCCCTCGTTCGGATGAGAGGTAAAATGGAGGTCCCGTGTGTGAGTGTTGACACGCACGTTAAAGATCCCTACCTTGCTTGGAACAGCAAGGGTCCGGCAAAATTCAAAATTTTCTAGGTAAAAAAAACTCGCTTTCTGGCCAGGGTGGAGCATTAGAAAATCACATGTAATGTTGATTACCAGGTCCCAAGGCCCTGGGTTTGAATCCCGACACGGCCGACTGCTTGAAAAATGGCAGGTGAGCATTTTTCACAAAAATTACGCCCTCGTTTGGATGAGAGGTTAAATGGAGGTCCCGTGTGTGTGTTGTCACGCACGTTAAAGATTTCGACCTTGCCTGGAACGGCAAGGGTTCGGCAAAATTCTACATTTCCAAAAAACTCGCCTCCTGGCCAATGTAGTACTTTCGGGTGGAGCATTGGAAATGTAAATGCAATGTTGATTACCAGTGCAATGTAGTACCTTTGGGTGGAGCATTGGGGACGTGGCCGCAAGTATAGCGGCCCCTTATTCAAATTATAATGTTGATTACCAGGTCGAGATTGTTAATGAAAATGCGAACGAAACCGAATGAGCCGTTGAGTAAGTTACACAAAAGTCGTAGGACGTCAAGTTGATATTCAACAAGACAACGTCGGAGGCTCATCATTTCGGAACAAAACCGCGACGTCCTCTTGAGCAAGAGCTAGGAAGGGAAAAGATCCCATTCAAGAAAGCTTTCACATACCTCGGCGAACTAGCACATGTCCTTACCGAACATCGTCCTACAAATCATACCTAGTTAACAACAAAATTCCAATCTACATCTGCACCCGTCAGATCCTAGCCTTACAGCAGCCATCGTTATCAACAACCCCCAAATATATGCCTCCCTTATCGTTTCCCACTCTAAAACACAATTACTGACAGCTGAAGTGCACTGGAAGACTGGCACACTCTACATCATCTCGGCGTACTTCCAGTATAACATATTATAATCCCGTAAACCCGGCACAAGCGACACAAAAGACAGTTGGTAACGATATTACATGATGTGGAAATTAGCGCGCCAATTGTCAATGACGTCACACAATATGCAAATTATGGCACGTAATTTACGAAGTATACAATTTTTACACAGCCTCTAGGGGGTACTTACGTGAATAGGTAAAGCTTCCTTCGGAATTACTTCCTGATGGTTCTCGGGTCGTGGGATGCTGTTAGGCCAGGTTGTATTCAGATTCGGTCGTCTTCTTCCTATGTAGCGGGAACGATAAGGAACGGGTTGAGGAACGATAATCAAAAAAAGCAAAGGGAATCTACATAATAAAAAGATACGATACGATACCAGACCAACCACCCCTATTCACGTTTCAAAGGCAAGTTCCTCAGCGTCTTCCGGAAATTCCGCATTTCTCCTTGCCGCCACACGCGTCGGCGCGAAGTCTCGCGCAACGCACTTCCAAAGTGACGGAAATACGTGCAACAAGTCTTTTAAATTTATGACGCGAAATTCCCGCACTTATTTATTTTAAGACTTATTTTTTAAATGTCTAGTGCCGAAATTTTCGGCACGTAACAAACAAACGTGTACAGACGTATCTACAACGGTTAGACAATACTTTACAAACACTCGAACATAAACCGACACTGATATGTGAGGACGCAAACGCAAAATCTACATCATGGTACCACTGACGAAAAAGGCACCTTCTTCGTAGATTTTAACCTTCAACATAACCTATCCATCATAAATACTCCTACAAGTATCCCAAACTGCGAATCTCTAAACCACAGGTTCAACATAGATATTGCTCTAGCTACCCTATCAGCCTGCAATTTAATTGACTCCTGGAGCGTGATCACAATTCTATTCCTTTCAAAAGCCTTCCTAATCTCTCACCAAACATTTGATTTTTCCAATACTCCACCCGAAGGTATCCTAATCTTTCACCACGACAATTCTTTAAATCATCGTCCTACAATAACAACAAAGCAGATTGGCCCCGTTTCCTGAAATTTCTAAAAAACCACATCTTGAACCCCCAACCTGTCTTATCACAGGATCTTAAGCTAACTCTGTTATCTAATCTATCCACCATGTCGGAGTCCTACCATTCCGACGAGGCACCACGTTACACGTACGACACTCTGGTGGAGTCCTACACTTCAGGAAATGAAAAAACGACTCAACATTTTACGTCACAACATTCAACGCCTAAGAAGACTCGCAGTCCATAACGATCGACTGATAATACTGGGCACAAAATTCCGACAGCTACGTTCGTTCCTCAAAAGGAACATCTACGAGGCTAAGAAGGAACACCTGAAGAGCATCGTTGACCATTCAAGTGTCGATCCTTGGAAACCCCATCGATTGTTAGTAAAATCGTCTCAAATTCAAATCCCAGCAACGCCCACATCACTTCAAAACTATATATCTCCTTTTAAACACTGTAATCCCTTCTACTTCTATGGACGTTTCCTCTCTCCACAAGACCAAATCGTCAACATTTGCACATTCCCTCCAAACACTCCACCTGATGATACTCTCGACACCGACCTTCTTGATTCTATCATTTCCAAATTAAATCCTCATAAATCTCCAGGTCCTGATTAAATCCCCAACATAATTATCCAAAAGTCAACCTATCCACAATTTATTCCAAAAATGTCTAACCTCCGGTATCTTTTTGACACCTTAAAACATGCAAACAAAGCCTTACTCCTGACTTTTGCAAAACTCCCTGAAGACCCACGCTTCTACCGACCAATTGCCCTCTTTTCAACCATCGGTAAATTTTTAGAAAAATGAATCCTACAAAAACTCCAGCAATTCCCTAATCTCCAACAACCAACATGCTTTTCGCCAAGGTTACAGTGCTGAACAAACCATGCACTCCCTAATATCCAAGGTCTGATTATCACAATCTAAATACATCTTAGCAATTTTTTAGATTTCCACACAGCTTTTGATTTCCTCTGATGGCTCAATGTCCTTAATCAACTTAAGATACCGAATTTCCCCTCTCATATCTACTGTAAAATAATTGCGATATAAATTTCGATAACTAATTAGGAGAGAAAAAGTGGACTGTATTAAATTTAAATTGATAGTTTACAAGCAATAGATAATAAATGTCTGTAAACAAATCAGTTAATCAAAGCGTTTGCTATGAAGCACTCACCTTGTTAATCATGCGGCCGTGCAGATGAAAAAACGATGGAACAAATACGACTCTTCCTTTGGCGGATGAAGCGAAGCACATTTAACGATAGCAGTTTAGCAAAGCGGTTCGTCTAATTAATTCTAGGTAGAACGTGTAAACGAGATGCGGTGTATTGGACTGACTAAGCTTCGTGGATTTTCCAATCGATACTGTTCGCACATGCGGAGTAGTCGTTTATCGCTCACGGCACTGGTTAGTGTGCTTAAATAAACGCATGGGGCTTCCACACTAATAAATTTAAATATACCGCGGCGAATTTAAAATAACCAACAAACTCGATGCATCAATAAAATTAGCAGTAACATTTACAATATAAACGGAACATCTACCAAATCATCCAATCATACCTATCTTCTCATACAGCAACCCTCCATACAAACTATTTTTCTACCACTACAAACCTATAACAAGGCTGTCCCCAAGGATCCATTCTTTCACATTCACCAAACCTCTCCTTGACCTCAACATTCCGAATACAGATACCTTTGCCTACGCAGATGATCTTACGTCTCTCATCTAAGAGCAATGCTGTTTAGAAATATATAGACAAACACGGTAAGGGGTTGATTTCTAAATTAGTAAGGGGTGGTCCCATGTTAAAAATTCGAAGAGATTTGAGTGGCTGAGTAAGAACAATCTTACGAATTAAACAAAAGATTTATGTTAAAAATGCTGATAACAATTTCGTTTGGCAAAAACTAAAAAACAGAGATGATGCCATGGGGGTTGCTACGATTTAAAAAATTTTCACAGACCTGGAGCCCCCAGAGAATTCTATACTAATTTGATAGATTTTTCTAAGAAAGACGAATTTTAATGTACGACCAACCTTTCCCGCAGTACAGCCCTTACCAACTGCTAAAACAGATTTTTCTCTGATACCTTAAAGATTAATTTTGATGAAGTACAACATTGGAACGGAACGAAATCTATTGAAATCTTCTGACCATATTTAATGATACAATTTCAATCTATATACCTCTCTACAGAGGGTAGATTCGTGCTATGTATATTCCTACAGGGTCTTTATGGTTGGCGGTTACCTATCGGGCGCGCCCCCCAGGTGGCGGATGGAGAGGGAGCAGTGTCGCCGATCGAGCAATCGACGCTGCCCTCGGGCTTAGTGGCAGAATAAAGCACTCGTGTGGATCCAGAGCGTTGGATGGCCTAAAAACCCCAACGTATCGAGGAATGAATGCAAGTCAGTGCAGACTTAACTCTACACGATGATAGTTAGGTTAATCCCGTATCGCGGAAAGCCTGACAACACACCACTTTGGCCCGGATTTCACCTAGACGGGAAGGGTCGAAGACTAATCCATCTCGATCAATCGGCCGTGTCGTCAGGTCAGACCGCCGACTGGCCTAGTTTTTGTGGTTAGGGATGGGCAGCCGGTACTGCGGTCGTGCGGCACATCCTACATATGTGCCGACATAGTGTTAAGCGCGCTCGCACGTAACCCATTCTAAGGGAACTATATCTTCCTGGTAGTCCGGGTGTCGGTTTTGGCATCCCATTTGGGCTCCGTGGTGGTTGAGGAGCTAGGAAAATGAAGCATTTTATGTTAACATGGATTTAACAAGTGTAGTTAATCTAGAATGACGCGTCCTCGGACACCCCTCGAGATATGTTGCAGATCCCCCCTGGAACTGTTACATTACCAGCAGCAGCTTCAATTCGGAGTGATCGATCATCCACAAGATTGGCAACAATAGCGCCTACAGAAGACACGCATCAAGTGGGCAAAACAGAAAAGGAGAAGGAAAGCTTGTTTGGCGGCGTACATTGCCACGGGATTCGGGCTGGCTCTAAGACTAACCTACCCCTGGCACAATCTGCTGCTCGTCGTACAACCTCCACCTGCACACCATCCACTTCCATCCCCAGAACTGCAGAGGCCAAAAAAGTAGTAAGCAATAAGAGGACCAAGTGTGATGATACCCCTGCGCAAGGCCACGAAAAATGGATTGTAAGAATACCTCTACTGTGGCTGTGGCTGTCGATGTTGACTATGGGGCACCTCTACATAATCGAGATGAATAAGGCGTCGCCGTGGATCAATGTAGTAAGCGTAAGACTACGGATCCCAAGGTCCTGGGTTCGAATCCCGACACGGCCGACTGCTTGAAAAATGGCAGGTGAGCGTTTTTCACAAAAATTACGCCCTCGTTCGGATGAGAGGTTAAATGGAGGTCCCGTGTGTGAGTGTTGTCACGCACGTTAAAGATCCCTACCTTGCCTGGAACGGCAAGGGTTCGGCAAAATTCTAAATTTCCAGGCAACAAAAACTCGCCTCCTGGCCAATGTAGTACCTTTTGGTGGAGCATTGGAAATACAAATGAACGGTCGAGATCGACAGTAACAACCCAAACTGAGGTCCTGCAATTAGCAATTGCGAAAGCGCTGGACGACCATGTGTTCGCCCTTTTCACAAATAGCACTCCACCAACCTTTAGGAAGTGAGCGTACTCAGACGAGATCTTTCGGATCAGGTGCGACGACGATGGCTCCCTAAAGTGGATAACGGAGGCGGTTGGCAACTTCTCGAAACCGTGAGACTGGACACCTTGCGGCCGTTCAGGTAGGACTGCAACCCAGACTTCTGAAGACGGCGCTATGAATCCCGGGTCTCTCGGAAGACATGGATGTCGTACAATGGCGTCTGCAGGCGCAGAACCCCTCGGCTGAAGCGCGTTCCACACCGCCACAAGAGACCAACATCAGGGGAGACTGGTAGTCTACAGCGTTGGGAAAGACGCTAAAGCGGTCATAGAAGCAAGGGAAGGAAGCTGAACTACAAGCTTTCTGTTGAAAATAATAAAATTCACAAGGCACGACATGTTGCTGGGAATATCCACCCCACTGCCAAGCAGCAGCAGCAACCTGAACCTACAGTACAGCTGTGGCCGGATTCTTTGCGGCGGCAGACTGTTGAGGCTGAGACAGCTAAACCACGGGCAATCCCAACTATTGGGATGGAAATCACAGGTTCCATACCCCCTTCTAGTGGAGTGGCTGGCAGGGGAGTTTAGCAGGGCGTCACTGGACAGTGCAACCAGTGACGTTCAAAAGGTAAGCTTTCGCAACACAATGGCGGTACTTGACATTTTACAGGTAAACCTGCAACACTGTCCGGCGGCTGCTAAGCGTAAGACTACAGATCCCAAGGTCCCGGGTCAAATCCCGACACGGCCGACTGCTTGAAAAATGGCAGGTGAGCATTTTTCACAAATATTACGCCCTCGTTTGGATGAGAGGTTAAATGAAGGTCCCGTGTGTGAGTGTTGTCACGCACGTTAAAGATCCCTACCTTGCCTGGAACGGCAAGGGTTCGGCAAAATTCTAAATTTCCAGGCAATAAAAAACTCGCCTCCTGGCCAATGTAGTACCTTCGGGTGGAGCATTGGAAATGTAAATGAACGGCTGCTAACATTCTGCGAAGACATCTGAGCAGCAAGCAGGTTATTGAC
Source organism: Platerodrilus igneus (assembly GCA_036346225.1). NCBI lineage: Eukaryota > Metazoa > Arthropoda > Insecta > Coleoptera > Lycidae > Platerodrilus > Platerodrilus igneus. The sequence continues at coordinate 1,660,915 of JARFIW010000927.1, read as the reverse complement.
CTCATCCAAGAACCTGAGATTTCGGGACTGGGCAGCCTCAATGGATCTATCTTTGCTGTAAGAAATCAACCTAAGTCTAGAGCATGTATTTACATCCCCAGGCACATTAACGCCCTCTTTCTACCATAACTGGGTGGCCGTGATGTCATGGCGCAATAAGATCTACACCCTCTGCAGCCATGGAAATCATTATTGGCCTCACTCCGTTTGATCTTCATTGGAAAAGATGTCTCTAAGGCGGGTCAAAGGGTTGTGGATCGCCAAGAGTTGCAGAGGCAGACACCACAACATCCTAAAGGAGATGGCGCGTACGTAGCCACTTTTGGCCGAGGTGCTCGACTGGACCGCACCAAAAATAATATTCGTGACACACTTCAGGGTCTAAATTGACCACGAGGACGTGGCCCCACCAGACTTCTTCATCTTAACGGATTGATCCAAAACAAAGGAATGTTGAGGGGTAGGCATCTGTTTGGATGACCCTGACCTTAAATTAATTTGACACTGGGCTTGATTGCTAGTGGTTTTCAAGCAGAGGTAGTGTCCATCATGCACGGTGCATCTGCCATTTTGGAACGTGGAATTCAAAATAAAACGAAGTGCATTTCGTGCGACAGAAGACCCTAAACAAGCAGAAGTTCCGCTCAGGGATGATATTACAGTGCAACCACACTTTGGAGCTTGCTTCCTGCACTAATGTCCTCGAGCAAGTCTGGATCAAAGAACATTCGAGGGCGCATCGCAATGAGCAAGTGAAAGATCTGGCGAAATAGGGTTCAACTCAGAGCTTTGTCAGTCCTGAGCAGTCTGTTTCTATATCGTCTTTTGCAGTGGTTTCCATGCTAAAACAAGCAACCCTCCGCCGTCATATGGACAGGTGGGCCAGCATGATAAGCTGCTGACAGGCAAAAATGTGTATCACATCCTTTGCGACCAAAAACAAAAAATATCGCATTAACCAAAACTACGGTTGCTCGTGGGAATTCTGACTGCGCATGGTAATTTTGATCCATACCATACTTCTGCCCAAGTGGCAAAAATGGATTCAAAGTCAAGGGTAAGTTCACCACTTTATTTACCCAGGACCACCTTGCGGACAAAGAAACGTTTCTCGCAGTCTCTTACATCGCCGAAGACGTAATCTTGGTACAACGGCGATTCGCCCGTTTAAAGGTGGTCATGAATTATAAACGGGGCTCAATCCACTTCGGGACCATCCATAGAGAACACACACTTTACTGGAGCAAGAGCCGATGCCGACCCAAAAACTCACCCATGAGGTTTACTAGCGAACAACTTGCCGAAAAACCTAACAGCAACAGTGGTCTGCTAGCTCCAAAACCAGCTATATGCTACTCACAAGCCAACTTCGTAATTTTGAACTCTTTCAAACATGTTCAGGATGCACAAAATAAAAACGAAGTTATTCACCGAATGACCCAAGAATGGTTCAGCATTAAATAACGGGGTCCCCAAACACCACACGTAGAAGGGAATATTTTGGTAAAGTTCAATACCGCCTAGTCATCCATCTAGCAGCCTGCACACGCCGTTAACGACATAACAAGGGCAGAAACCCGATGCCAGCTGACACCAGCATCAAAGTCACTAGCCACCAGGTTCCCGCAGAACCCACCAGCGAGGGCCGCGTTCAATAACAGCTACATGCCAATCACAGACCAACTGTGTAATTCGACTAAATTCGAACACGTCTAGGATGCTCATAATGAAAACGAAACTATAAACCGAAAGACTCAAGAGTGGTTCAGCAACAAACAACAGGGTTTCATAAAGCCACACGTAGAAGGGGATCCTTTAGTCGAATACGGATGGCTTAGGCAACCCAAAACTGCCTAGTCGTTCCTCTGACAGGCTACGCCATCAGCCACCTAAGTGCTGAAGTCATTACCACGCTCTTAGCCGACGTTACTTTTGGTCCAAGGTCGGTAATACCGTTTAGAAATACGTGAGTCAGTGCTGGACCTGTGCCCTCATCAAAGAGGTCGATACATTTCCCGTATCTGCCGCCAACGCAACGACCTGCTGCAAAAAGTCAAATTCAGGTATGACGACTCAAAGACCATCCTCACGAACAATGAGACTGTGTTTACCTCCAACTGATGAAACGTACGATGACCAATGGAGTTGTCACGGTTGGACCACCCTCATATTATACCCGCAAGTTAACTGGGTAGAATGACAAAATCATCATAATGGGTAAAACCCATATTGACCTCCTGCATACAGGCTCGTCGTTATTCATGATCTGCTGGTTTACACGTTGACCTATACCATACTTCTGCCCAAGTGAACAAAATGGGTTCGAAGACGTCAGTCAAGTGCAAGTTTACCCAGCGCCACGTTTCTAGTAATCTTTCATCTCGACGAAGACGTAATCCTGGAACAACAGCGGTTCGCCCGTTTAAAGGTGGTCTTGAATTATGAACGAGGCTCAGTCTTCTTTGGACTATCAATAAACGAATACTCCACTAGCGCAGAAGCCCGATGCCGGCTGACACTAGCATCAAAACCTCTAGCCACCAGATTCCCAGAGAACCGACCAGCGAGGGTCGCCTGATACCTCCAATAATAGCCACAAGCCAACTACAGGACAACTGAGCAATTCTTTGCCTCATTAGCAGAAAAGAGGAACGAAGCCATGTATCGAACGACCCGGGAACTGTTTAGCATCAAACAACGGAATCCCCAAAACGCACACGAAAAAGAAATCGACCAAGATTTTTTGGTAGAAAAGGGTTACCTTTGGCGGCATGCTACCATCAAAAACCATCTAACCGTCTCTCCAGAAGTAAGCAGACTTGCTCGTACAAATCAAAGACGATGTCCCCCTAGCTCAAGTTTACAAGAAACCCGTGTAGAAGCGTTGGTGACAGTTGAAAAACCAACAGACAATAAAATCGGGGTCTGGAGATATTCTTCAATCTATCTAACAAAATATTTTACACGGCACAAACTTTTGCTAGCCCGGAGGCAACGTTGACCTGTTCTCCAATCTTGCAGAATGGAATTGATGAGAGGCAAATGCTGGTTCAATGCTATTGCTGAACCAATAGTTATCATATTTTCTTCCTGATTATCCAACGATGTGCATACGTGGACGAATTAATACATTGCCGTGCCCATGCGAAGTGGTATTTACCAGCATTAACAGTTCGACAACGTAACAGAGTTCGGTTTTGAATAGTTGAAACCTTATTTATATCCGTTAGTAAAAGCTATTGGAACATTTTTTTAACTAAACCCGCTCAAATAATTCCAGATACCTGCTAATTCTTGCAACACTCTTTTTAAGCTAACTGTGAGCAGCATTTATACGTGCTTTTCTCGTCTGTCACCAGTTACCGTTATGAATATCTATAAAAACCTAATGATGATGATGACAATCATACTCCAAGGCTGCCCCTAACGGTCCGTTACGGTCCTACGAATTACGGTAAACTAGATTTCAGCTTATCAAAGTTGTTGTGCTTTCTTTTTTCAAAAAGGCTTTATCTTTTATTTTATTAGTTATATTCAGGAGATTTTTAAACCCTGCATGGGATAAGCATTACGTGAAACCACACAAGATTTGGTTCTCGTGTACGTCCGGACATTGATTATGATTTGTGGTTTGGGAAGCTGTGAGGATTGCTTAACGTGCAGCTGTGCTCACTAATTTGCGTCAGAGCATTAATCTATTTTGGAAGGGGATGAATACTCGTAGGAGCCGATACGTGGAAACGAGCAGACTTTATTACCGACCAGACGAACGAAATTATCATAAACGGACGAAATTGCCCCAGATGGGCAAAGTTACCTCAGACGGACGAAATTGCCCCAGATGGACGAAATTATCCCAGACGAACGAAATTGCCTCAAACTGAAGAAATTATCCCAGACGAACTAATTTGTCATAAACTGAAGAAATAACCACAGACAGGCAAAATTACCCCAGACGGACGAAATTGCCCCAGGTGGACGAAATTGCTCAGACTGAGGAAATTACCCCCGACAAATGAAATTGTCATTAACGAACGAAATTACCCCAGACGGGCAAAATTACCTCAAACGGACGAAATTACCCCTAACGGACAAAATTATACCAAACGGACGAAATTACCCCAAACGAACAAAATTGTCATAAACGGGCACGAAATTACCCCAGACGAACGAAATTGTCATAAATGGACGAAATTGTCTCACACGGACGAAATTATCTCAGATGCACGACTTATTCTAGATGGACGAAATTACACCAGACGAACGAAATTGTCATAAATGGACGAAATTACCACAGACGGGCAAAATTATCCCAGGGGGGAAAAAACCTAAGACGGATGAAATTATCTCAGACGGAAGAAATTATTCCAGACGGACGAAATTACCCCAGACGAATGAAATTGTGAGACACGGACGAAATTACCCTAAACGGGCAAAGTTATTCCAGACGCACGAAATTGCTCCAGACGCACGATTTATTCTAGACGGGCAAAATTACCCCAAACGGACGAAATTATCCCAGATGAACGCAATTACCCCAAACAAACGAAATTGTCATAAACGAACGAAATTATCCCAGACGAACGAAATTGTCATAAATAGACAAAATTGCCTCACACGGACGAAATTATCCCAGGCGCACGACTTATTCTAGTTGGACGAAATTACCCCAGACGAATGAAATTGTCAGACACGGACGAAATTACCCTAAACGGGCAAAGTTATTCCAGACGAACGAAATTGCTCCAGACGCACGAATTATCCTAGACGGGCAAAATTACCCCAAACGGACGAAATTACCCCAGACGCACGAAATTATCCCAGATGAACGAAATTACCCCAAACGAACGAAATTGTCATAAACGGACGAAATTACCCCAGCCGGGCAAAATTGCCCCAGACAAACGAAATTGTCTCACACGTTTATGACAATTTCGTTCGTCTAGGGGTAATTTTGTCCGTCTAGAATAAGTCGTCCGTCTGGGACAATTTCTTCCGTTTTGCGTAATTTTGCCCGTCGGGTAATTTCGTCCGTTTATGGCAATTTCGTTCGTTTGGGGTAATTTTGTTCGTCTAGAGTATGTCGTGCGTCTGTGACAATTTCGTCCGTCTTGGGTAATTTTGGTCCTCTGAGGTCATTTCGTCCGTTTATGACAATTTCGTTCGTTTGGGGTGATTACCTCAGATGGACGAAATTATCCCAGATGAACGAAATTACCCCAAACAAACGAAATTGTCATGAACGGACGAAATTACTCCAGACGGGCAAAATTGCCCCAGACAAACGAAATTGTCTCACACGTAAGAAATTATTCCAGACGGACAAAATTACCCCAGACGGACGAAATTATCCCAGATGAACGAAATTACCTCAAACGAACGAAATTGTCATAAACGGACGAAATTACCCCAGACGGGCAAAATTGCCCCAGACAGACGAAATTGTCTCACACGTAAGAAATTATTCCAGACGGACAAAATTACCCTAGACGAACGAAATTACCCCAGACGGACGAAAGTATCCCAGGTGATCGAAATTACCCCAAACGAACGAAATTGTCATAAATAGACGAAATTACCCCAGACGGGCAAGATTGCCCCAGACAGACGAAATTGTCTCACACGTAAGAAATTATTCCAGACGGACAAAATTACCCCAGACGAACGAAATTACCCCAGATGAACGAAATTACCCCAAACGAACGAAATTGCCATAAACGGACGAAATTATCCCAGACGAACGAAATTGTCATAAATGGACAAAATTACCCCAGACGGGCAAAGTTACCTCAGACGGACGAAATTGCCCCAGACGGACGAAATTATCTCAGACGGACGAAAATGGCTCAGACTGAGGAAATTATCCCATACGAACGAAATTATCATAAACGGACGAAATTACCCCAGATGGGCAAAGTTACCTCAGACGGACAAAATTGTCCCAGATGGACGAAATTATCCCAGACGGGCGAAATTGCCTCAAACTGAAGAAATTATCCCAGACGAACGAATTTGTCATAAACGGAAGAAATAACCACAGACAGGCAAAATTACCCCAGACGGGCGAAATTGCTCCAGGTGGACGAAATTGCTCAGACTGAGGAAATTACCTCCGACAAATAAAATTGTCATTAACGAACGAAATTACCCCAGACGGGCAAAATTACCTCAAACGGACGAAATTACCCCTAACGGACGAATTTATCCCAAACGGACGAAATTACCCCAAACGAACGAAATTGTCATAAACGGGCACGAAATTACCCCAGACTTACGAAATTGTCATAAACGGACGAAATTACCCCAGACGAACGAAATTGCCATAAATGGACGAAATTGTCTCACACGGACGAAATTATCCCAAGTGCACGACTTATTCTAGATGGACGAAATTACACCAGACGAACGAAATTGTCATAAATGGACAAAATTACCACAGACGGGCAAAATTATCCCAGACGGACAAAATTACCCCAGGGAGGAAAACCCAAGACGGATGAAATTATCTCAGACGGAAGAAATTATTTCAGACGGACGAAATTACTCCAGACAATCGAAATTGTCAGAAACGGACGAAATTACCCTAAACGGGCAAAGTTATTCCAGACGCACGAAATTGCTCCAGACGCACGATTTATTCTAGACGGGCAAAATTACCCCAAACAGACGAAATTATCCCAGATGAACGGAATTACCCCAAACAAACGAAATTGTCATAAACGAACGAAATTACCCCAGACGAACGAAATTGTCATAAATGGACGAAATTGCCTCACACGGACGAAATTATCCCAGGCGCACGACTTATTCTAGTTAGACGAAATTATCCCAGACGAACGAAATTGTCATAAATGGACGAAATTACCCCAGGCGGGCAATAATACCGTGGACGGACAAAATTGCCCTAGACAGACGAAATTATCCCAGTCGGACGAAATTATCTCAGACGGAAGAAATTATTCCAGACGGACGAAATTACCCCAGACGAATGAAATTGTCAGACACGGACGAAATTACCCTAGACGGGCAAAGTTATTCCAGACGGACGAAATTGCTCCAGACGCACGAATTATTCTAGACGGGCAAAATTACTCCAACCGGACGAAATTATCCCAGATGAACGGAATTACACCAAACAAACGAAATTGTCTTAAACGAACGAAATTACCCCAGACAAACGAAATTGTCATAAATGGACGAAATTGCCTCACACGGACGAAATTATCCCAGGCGCACGACTTATTCTAGATGGACGAAATTACCCCAGACGAACGAAATTGTCATAAATGGACGAAATTACCCCAGACGGGCAAAAATACCGTGGACGGACAAAATTGCCCTAGACGGACGAAATAATCCCAGTCGGACGAAATTATCTCAGACGGGAGAAATTATTCCAGACGGACGAAATTACCCCAGACGAATGAAATTGTCAGACACGGACGAAATTACCCTAGACGGGCAAAGTTATTCCAGACGGACGAAATTGCTCCAGACGCACGAATTATTCTAGACGGGCAAAATTACTCCAACCGGACGAAATTATCCCAGATGAACGGAATTACACCAAACAAACGAAATTGTCTTAAACGAACGAAATTACCCCAGACAAACGAAATTGTCATAAATGGACGAAATTGCCTCACACGGACGAAATTATCCCAGGCGCACGACTTATTCTAGTTGGACGAAATTACCCCAGACGAACGAAATTGTCATAAATGGACGAAATTACCCCAGACGGGCAAAAATACCGTGGACGGACAAAATTGCCCTAGACGGACGAAATAATCCCAGTCGTACGAAATTATCTCAGACGGGAGAAATTATTCCAGACGGACGAAATTACCCTAGACGAATGAAATTGTCAAACATGGACGAAATTACCCTAGACGGGCAAATTTATTCTAGACGGACGAAATTGCTCCAGACGCACGAATTACTCTAGACGGGCAAAATTACCCCAAAAGGACGAAATTACCCCAGACGCACGAAATTATCCCAGATGAACGAAATTACTCCAAACGAACGAAATTGTCATAAACGGACGAAATTACCCTAAACGAACGAAATTGCCATAAACGGACGAAATTATCCCAAACGAACGAAATTGTCATAAATGGACGAAATTACCCCAGACGGGCAAAATTGCCCCAGCCAGACGAAATTGTCTCACACGTAAGAAATTATTCCAGACGGACAAAATTACCCTAGACGAACGAAATTACCCCAGACGGACGAAAGTATCCCAGATGAACGAAATTACCCCAAACGAACGAAATTGCCATAAACGGACGAAATTATCCCAGACGAACGAAATTGTCATTAATGGACGAAATTACCTCAGACGGGCAAAATTGCCCCAGACAGACGAAATTGTCTCAGACGTAAGAAATCATTCCAGACGGACAAAATTATCCCAGACGAACGAAATTGTTAGAAACGGACGAAATTACCCTAGACGGACAAAGTTATTCCAGGCGAGCGAAATTGTCTTACATGGACAAAATTACCCCAGACGGACGAAATCAGTAAGGGGTGGTTCGATTTGAAAAAGTCTAAAAGATTTGCGTAGTACATAACCTGTACTTCCCACTCATTCTGGAGGAAAACTGCGCGAGTAGTTTTAGTAGATATTTTCATTTTAAGAAGAACCCAACGTCAACATGCGCACAAACCGAAAACCGGTGTGGAAAAGTTCAGTATATAACTTGTAGAGGGCAAATTACGTAATTTAACCCAATAACACCGAAAGATTGATGTGCATATTGCCGCCTTCCTTTTCTAGATGCACTATTTCTTACCTATTGCATAGTTACATGACTATCCTCGCGCCTAGGCAAGTGCAACAAAGTCTTCCGTCATAACTAGGGGTCTATTCCTTGGGTAGAGCTATGAGAAATGGGGGGGTAAGTCGAATTCTGATTGTATACTGAATCTAATCCAAAACAAATAAGGCGCCACCAAGTCCTGACTTAATTAGGATAATTGCGCAGTATAATTCTAGGGGAGGACGTGGAAACCCCTAGAAAAAATATCGCCTTCGATGACAGGGGCCCGACTTAACTGAATAAGACGCTGCTCCTGAAAGAAATGGTAATAATTAATTTAATAGAAGGGTGGAACACTATTTGTGTGCCACAAACATACCTAAAGAAACATCAAAATAAATAACTCCTATATAAGTTGTCATTAAAATTTTACTCATACGGAAATTAGTTTCTTGTCGTTAGTTTTGACCATCTTTGATCAAAATAAAAAAGCTTTAATTTTGAACTACTAATTTACTCAAAAGATTCTCTTTTAAAACAAAATTCAATACTACAAGGTTTCATAAATAATTACATGAGGTCAAGTATTTTAAATAAAGTTTCATCAAAATAATTTCTCAGCAAACATTTTAAAAGTTAGTGTTTACATGTTACAAAGAAAAGCCGACTCTGGCAGATCTGTCGAGAGGGTTACAAAAATAAAGCATATTAAATCACTTTTCTTAATCTTAATTAATTGTTTCAGTTTTAGTTCTCATAAAGAAAGATTGTAAAAATATTCTTATAAGTTCAACTTATGCAAGCATTATTCAAAGCATATGTTATTTGAGCACAGGTGTCAGCATTAAACTGCAAGCAAACAAGTGACGTAACAAAACATCTGTCGTTGTTACCAACAGAACAAAATGAACCACGTGTATGGTTTCTCAAACCATTATAAATGCTAAATTATAATTTTAACACTGAAGAATTCAGTCCAACAAACAATCTAAAATTTATATTATTCGTGCTTTTATGCACTAAACAAAAACAACGTGATTCTAATTTAGAACACGAGCAAAATTCCTAAAGCTATCTACGAACCAGAACTGTATTAATTGGATGTTAACAAGTGTTGCAAAATCAAACATAATCGCCAAACTTCCATCAGGTTTGTGGTAATATGCTCTTCTACCAATTATTCAATTACTAAATTACCAAAGCCGCTTCTTACGAAACGCAATACAAAGTCGTTCTCCATCAGTAGTTGGAATTGTGGTTACTATAGTTGGTTTTATGGTGGTGGAATACGCGCGCTATTTAAAGATGGATCTCTAATCGTCGAAATGTAACCGCAAGTTCGCGGCCTGCCTCCAATTGTACCTGGTCATTTCACAAGCTTGCAGGACCGACTCTCCTATCACCTCGCACGAGCGACGACGTAACCCCCAGCAGAGGTCTTCAAGCAACACGCGCCTGCGAAACGTTTTATACATAGAAAACAATATGTAGATACGACCTTAGCGTATTACTAAACTCGTCGCTTGTACTTTACTAATAATTTGAATAAAAGCGCTTTATGACCTTGCTTTTTATGATGGGATTTAGTAACTGCGAAATAAACTTGTTACAATATTCCATTTGTAATACAATTACTAATGTAATAGTTAATAGTTTTCAGCGTTCTAAGACGGAATTTACCTACTTTGAGGTTATATCATAAGTGCAATGTAGAGCTGAAACACAAGTACATAAGTATAGAAATTTATAATAACAGAATAAGTGGAGAAGACAATAAGACGGTCAACAATAGAATAATGGCATAGTAATAAATCGAAGGATTTATGGGAAAACCATTAATTCGACAAGTGTCTAAGTGTTGGGGATCTTGGTAACCATTAGAAAATAAAAAACATACAATGAAATGTGTGTGTATGTGTGTGCGCGCGTGAGTGCGTGCGTGCGTGCGTACGCGCGCGTTCGTGCGTGCGTGCGTGTATAATGTACTGCAAAGGAATGGAAGAAGTGAAAATTGATGAAACAAATGTCAGTGTACTGTTGTATGCAGATGACACAGCATCGTTGGCCGAATCGTAACAAGATTTGTAACGAATGCTTGAGAGGCTCTCGGAAGCATGTGAAAATATGCAATTGAAAGTGAATGTAAATAAGACGAAAATAATGATTTGTGACAGAGATGGCGGGTTTGGGAGGGCGGCCGGGTGGGCGTTTGGCTGGGCGGGTGAGAGTTTGGGTTGGCTGGTGAGCGGGTTGGTTGGCTATAAAGTCGATAGAAACTAGTGAAGTGTTCGATATAAATTAATTATAGCGCATTGAAGTAATTTAGAAGAGAGTATCGTAGTTTTAGAAACTAATATTTGTACTGTTAGTGATTAGTTGGGAAAAAATGTGAGAGCTTTTAGTACTTTATTACAGGTACGCGTTGTTGAAAAGGCATATGTAAATAAGTTGTTTGTAAACTAGATTTCAGCTTATCAGAAGTTGTTGTGCTTTCTTTTTTTCAAAAAAGCTTTATCTTTTATTTTATTAGTTAGATTTAGAGGATTTTTAAACCATGCATGGGGAATATAAGCATTACGTGAAAACCATACAAGATTTGGTTCTCGTGTACGTCCGGACATTGATTATGATTTGTGGTTTGGGAAACCGTGAGGATTGCTTAACGTGCAGCTGTGCCCACCAATTTGTGTCAGAGCATTAATCTATCTTGTAAGGGGACGATGCTCGTAGGAGCCGATACGTGAAAACGAGCAGACTTTATTACCGACCTTCCTCGAGTGCAAGCGTGTTTCGTAGAGTTCGGACGAAGTGGTCCCTTTTCCTTTCGTTTCCTTTTTCCTCTACCGTTATACGAAATACCGGCGCTTCGTCGATAAGAGAGCTACCGGCAACAAAGGGGCATCTGGACACCATTCTGAGATGAAAGACGCACTGGGATTAGGATAGCCATGGGGTAAGTGCTAGTTTTAAAATTTGAAAGGCATCTGACGCCCGGGGGAAATAATCCCATTGTATTTATATCATATGTATCAAAGATTAACGCTACATGTTACGTTCCACAAAATTTTTCATGTATGCAAATGGAGTAGTCATTAGCACCTTGATCTGTTTGTTTGTAAGTTGTTCCATTTAAACGTTACAATTTTCTGTAGTTCTATTTGGTAGTTTTGATAAATATCGGAGTAAATATTACATCGATGGGCCTGATTTACATCCTTCAAAAGTTGATGCGTTCTAATAATATTCCAAAGGGGTGTAGTACCCTCTCGAACTCATGAACCTTACAGAAAAAAATGGGTTTACACTGTTTATACAAAATGCGGTTACTTTATTTTTAGGAGATAAAGGTTACTCGGTTCATCAATCATTTATCACTAATTTACCGCAAATTGCTTTGTACGTACTTTATTTGCCGCAAATCGATATAAAAAAAGCTCGACGCAAACAAGAAAAGTATTTTCGCACTGTCTAAGCTAATTAATAATAGCAAATTGCTATAAATTACATGATGCGACCAAGCTCCTCTCGTGAGACCGAACGTTCTAAATAAGCTCGTCGATGTTTATTTATTGTAAGAAGTTTGTATTATCATGTCACTTTGAAAATTCAACGTTAGGTTTCTTTTATAACTTCGTTTTATAAACTCTCTTGTAGCCTTTCCTTTGTGAAGTCTACGGTATAGAATGTTGAATCGATTGTGCTACATATGTCAAAACCTTTTTATATCTCTTTGAAATAAATTTATAAAAGAATAACCAGCATTAGATATATTTATACTTCCAACAATTTTAAGTTTCTATACACTATAGCTTACAGCATATATATATATATATATATATATATATATATATATATATTGCTATGATAAAGGGGTTATTTAAGGGTGTATAAGGTCACAAGGGAGGTATACTTCATGTAAACAACAACTCAAGAAAACCTAAACATTTAAAACATAAAAAGTACACAATTTGTTCATTATGCAAAAAGCAAATACCAGACACCCTGTATAAAATCTGAAAACCTCGACTTTCCCTGAAAAACTAAAATTTTCGTGAAAAACTAGAATTTTCGTAGAGAACTCGAATTTTCGTGAAAAACTCGAATTTTCGTGAAAAACTCGGTTTTCGTGGAATACTCGAATTTTCGTGAAAACCCCGTATTTTCATGAAAAACTCGACTTTTTCTGAAAAACTTGACTTTTCGTGAAAAACTCGACTTTTCGTGAAACAACTCGACTTTTGTGAAAAACTCGAATTTTCGTGGAAAACTCGAATTTTCGTGGAAAGCTCGACTTTTCAGGGAAAAACTAGGCTTTTCGTAAAACACGAATTTTCGTGAAAAACTCGAATTATCGCAGAAAACTCGAATTATCGTGGAAAACTCGAATTTTTGTCGAAAACTCGAATGTTCGTTAAAAACTCCAGTTTTCGTATAAAAACTCGATTTTTCGTGAAAAACACTTTTCGTGGAAAACTCGAATTTTCGTGAAAAACACGAATTTTTCTGGAAAACTAACTTTCGTGGAAAACTCGAAATTTAGTGGAAAACTCGCAATTTTGTGGAAAACCAACTTTTCGTAAAAAACTCAACGTTTCGTGAAAAACTCGACTTTTCGTGAAAACCTTGATTTTTCGTGAACTACCGAATTTACATGAAAAACTCAAATTTTCGTGGAAAACCCGACTTTTCGTAAAAAACTCGAAATTTCGTGAAAAACTCGAATTTTCGTAAAAACCTGATTTTCGGGGAAAGTCCGAATTTTCGTGAAAAACTCGAATTTTCGTGAAAAACTCGGATTTTCGGGAAAAACTCGACTCTTCGTTGAAAACTCGACTTTCGCGAAAAACTCGAATTTTCGTGGTAAACTTGAATTTTCATGGAAAACACGAATTTTCATGGAAAACTCGAATTATCGTGAAAACTCCAGTTTTCGTGAAAACTTCAGTTTTCGTGAAAAACTCCAGTTTTTGTAAAAAACTCGAATTTTCGTGAAAAACTCGAAATTTCGTGGAAGACTCGTATTTTCGTGGAAAACTCGGAATTTTCTTGAAAAACTCGAAATTTTGTGGAAAGCTCGAAATTTCGTTGAAAACTCGTATTTTCGTAGAACACTGAATTTTTCGTGAAAAACTCGAATTTTTATGAGACTCGAATTTTCATGGAAAATTCCAATTATCGTGGAAAACTCGAATGCTCGTGAAAAACTCGAATTTTTGTGGAAATTCAAGTTTTTCGCCAAAATACATGTTTCACCGAAATTCAAGTTTTCCAAATTTTTACGAAAATTCAAGTTATTCACGAAAATTCAAGTTTGTCACGAAGATTCGAGGTTTTCATAAAAATTCGAGTTTTTCACGTAATTTCGAGTTCATCTCGAAAATTCGAGTTTTTCACGAAAGTTCGAATTTTTCATGAATATTCGTGTTTTTCTCGAAAACAAGTTTTTCACGAAAATTCAAGTTATTCACGAAAATTCAAGTTTTTCACGAAATTTCTAGTTTTTCACGAAAAATCGAGTTTTCACGAAAATTCGAGTTTATCACGAAAATTCGAGTTTTTCACGAAAATTCGAGTTTTTCACGAAAATTCGAGTTTTTCACGAAAATTCGAGTTTTTCACAAAAAATCGAGTTTTCACAACAATTCGAGTTTTCTACGAAAATTCGAGATTTTCACGAAAAGTCGAATTTTGTTTTGCACGAAAATTCGAGTTTTAAAAAAAATCGAGTTTTTCACGAAAATTCAAGTTTTCCACGAAAAGTCGGGTTTTCCACGACAATTCGAGTTTTTCACAAAAAGTCGAGTTAATTTACTAAAAGTTAAGTTTTTCACGAAAAGTCGAGTTTTTCAGGAAAAGTCGAGTTTTCTACGAAAATTCGAGTTTTCCACGAAAATTTGAGTTTTCCACGAAAATTGGAATTTTTCACGAAAATTCGAGTTTTTCGCAAAAAGTTGAGTTTTTCACGAAAAGTCGAGTTATTAACAGTTGTGAGAACGGATTCAATACATTGTATTCCAGACGATAGTGACACTGCAGGTGGCAGATCACAGACGGTTAAGAAACCGCGATTACTTAGAACTTAAGATTGTTACATTGTATAATGAATAGAATTAAGAAATAACCAAACATGAGCTTTGCAAGTTCCCACAGACATGTGAGGGGCAGGAACAACATAAATACCCCGGGAGCCCCAAGACATCAGTCACGTACAGTATTTAGCTTTAGCATTGCAGTTTGCTTAGGCTAATCGCCCTTATTAAACTCCAATTATTACTTAATTTTCGACTTAGAGTATTTTAAGAACAGTTTGTCAAAATTCAATTGTAATTTCTGTTTAACCAAATAAATTTTGTTACGAAGAATTGGAAGAAGTTTTTAAAAAGACCGCTTCCAAGGCCCGAAACGTAACTGGCGCATGGTAGGAAGGTCACTAGGGAATCCAAATTAAAAAAACTGGTAGGCTGGAATTTCAATTCCCAATCTGGCAGAACCCAAACAAAATTGGACAAAGTACAAGCATCGACCGAATCCAACCAAACAAAACTTAGACGGTCGAACCCAAACCAAACCAACGTGCACGAAGTACAAAAATCGACAGAGAACATGAAAGCGACGATGAAATTAATGTCCATTTTCCTTCAAACCAATTGATTTCTTTTGACACATTATTTGATATTATCTAGTAAAGATTATTTTATTTATGTATATTTTTTTTTAATTCTGCAATTTATGGCAATTAATGAAAATCATTTACTTATTAAGAGAAATTATTTTCAAATTCGAGAAATTATTTCTGAAACCAGAGAATTATTTTTAAACAAGAGAACGAAAAAGACGTATTTATATACGCAATTAGTAGTACAATTATTACGAATTATTAATAAACCATAACGTAGCTGGCACACGAATTATTAATACAAAACGAAAACAATTTTAAATACAAAAACAGAACGCAATAAATTTTACCAACTTATCACCGAAAGCTTATAGAAACGATTTATTCAAAGTTTAACCTTCAGCAAAGTCTATAATTAAACACCTACTGTATAATTGTAGGAGTATCTTTCAATTTACTAAATAAAAGTAACTCATTACAAATTAAAACAAAGCGTGCAAATTTATAGCGCGATTTTTATACAAATTATTACCGGATATTCTCATCATTCAATAAAAATCATTCACTACGAATATATTTAATTATAGCGAAACAATTACTGAAAAGATGAATTCAAAAACGCGCATCGCAACTTCATAAAGTATAATTGCATATTTTCAGTACGAAGATGTCTAATTATAACAAAAGCATTGACGCATTAATTTATCACCGAGACTGAAAATAAAATCTTTCAGTAGACAAAGTTATAATTTAAACAATTTGTATAATTATAAATGAGACATTGATGCAACTACTGCAATGACACGGTAGACTAAAAATTTGCACCTCTCTATTTAAACGTCCAAGGTAACTAGACGATACAATTGAAAGGAAACCTTCTTATGCACTTATCAATTACAACATCTACGTAGACGAGATAATTAAAGCAGACTCAATTAATTAATCAGCAGGACTGAAATAAAATAAAATATAAAGTAACATAATATAAGAAATTAGTAATCCTACAGAAACCTTTCAGAAAAGTAAAACCTACGACAAACAGCATCCGTAAAGTATTAAATACACAAATTCTAGGCTACAGCAATTAACCTAGCACAAATTCCTCAATTTAATTACAAACCCGTATAACTACGAATCTTTAAGTAACCCGACGCAATCTAAACTGAAAAGTAACGAATCAGACCAAAGAGAAATCCCGATTTACACAAAAACTTAACATTAATTAAAACCGAAAGCAACCCTTAACAATTATGAGTTCAGACATGAAGATTTACCTCGAAAGCATCCCTCAGTTCAACGGAGATCAGGCTCTGTTATAAAATTTTATTACAGCGTGTGAAAAAACTTTTTACAAACCAGGAGATAACGAACGAAATGTTCTACTTTTACGCCTAATAATAAGTAAACTGACTGGACGGGCACTAACGCTAATAGCCAGCCGAGATGATTTAGAACAGTGGGAGGACTTTAAACGCATATTGATTGAATATTTTGGAAATCAACGCAATATAAAATGCATAATACGCGATATAATAAACCTTAGAATAGAAAATAACCAATCCCCGTACCAATTCGGAATGAAATACTAAGACGTAAGAATCTTAATCGAAACGAAATTAAAACTCGAAGAACCCGACTAAAATATCCACATTTTAAAAACAAAAATGTATGACGAAATGGCACTGGACACCTATATAAACGCATTGCAGTTTGCTTAGGCTACTCACAATATTAGTTTAATTATTAATTATTTTTTGACTTAGTTTAATTTAAATCAACTTGTAAAAATTCCACATTAATATCTGTTTAATAAATAAATTTTGTTACGAAGTTTTTGGACGAAGTTTTAGAAAGACCGCTCTTAAGGCCCGAAACGTAACTCGCTTAAGCGTTTACGTGATTGTCCCACGTGCATGTGTGTAGATATTTGTATGCATAAACGTTTGCGGTTTCGAGTGAAAGCACCAGTGCGTGTGCATAAGCAGTATGCGCGCGCGTGTATGTCTGTGTTCGTGCGCATGCGTGTGTGGTGCTCGTGCGCATGCGTTAGTATCTGTGTATATAAGCGTACACGCCCCCGTGTGAATGTTCGCATACATATACGTAAGCGAGTGAATGTCACGTACATGCGCATTAAAGTGCGCGTGTGCACCTTTACAAAACTAAACTTACCTCTTCCTTGAGCACGTCTATATCGGCAGAACAAAATGCAGTGCTTAAATGTACAAAAACCTTCAGATGTTTCATCTCTTTCGCCAAATCCAGAACTCTATCGGTGCCTGAAGTGTTCATGGCAATAGCATCCTTTAATTTAGCTTCTAGTTTTAGAGTTGCCGCGCAATGGAATATGACAGATACATTTTCAATAACGTCATGACGTTCGGCTGCGGATAGCCCTAAATCTTTGGACAGTACATCTCCATGAAGTGGTATTATCTTTCTAATGGCGGTTGGATCGCAATTCCTTAATTGATTGAACAACTGAAATATAAATAAATTTTCTACGGTATAGAATATTGAATCGATTGTGCTACATATGTCAAAACCTTTTCATAACGCAAGAAGTCAATAAACGCATTTAATTTACGGTATTACTTAAAGAATCCCATTATAAAATTTAGCCTACGTGATGTTTTAAATGTAGAAATCGCCACATTTGAATAAAACCCAGCATATTAGGTAAACAAAATATGGAACAATAACTTTGTATACGTGAAAGATTAAATATAATAGTTTATAAATCCCTGTTTACAATTACAATTACGTGATGTTAAAAGGTACAGAGTACCATTGGAGAACGAAATCCATAATACAAAGTTTTGGGTCTACGTGATTTTTGGAATGTCTGAACGATACATATAGTAAACAACTCCAAGTAAAATCCAACCGGCTGCATGATAGCGCAGGCCAACGCTTCGACCATGGTCGAATAATAAGATAGCAAGCGGTCAACCAATAACAGCACATGTAAGGACTATTCTATATAATTCATATAAAACACATAACATTAATTAATTCTTTAACCGAAGCAGGAACTGTACTAATTGAAATAAAAGTATTACGCAAAGTTCAATTGTGATGTTAAACAAAAATTTGTAAGTGAAAGTCGCAGTAATTAAAATTTTAAGTGAAGAATACAGTTAAGCGCGCGTTCAACCATACGAATGTATAAAAATCCGCCGTTGGCATAAAACGTAAGTCAAAATTTAATTTAGTAATAAACAAATCTTTACAATTTATTAATTAGGACACTAAGCAATTCTATAAGAAATCTAACTAACTGCGGACGTAAAACTACAATACTCTAAGTACTGAATACAGTAAATGGGAAAATTCTAAAATCAAGACGTTAAGAGTACAACTAAAGTTAAAGCACTGGTTAGCAACACGCTGTGGAGAGGCAGTTCGAGGTATTAGGGTGCACGCAAAGCTACGGGGCCATAACGTGCAATTCACGAATCTAGCAACTGATTCGAACCAGGAAATCAATCGGAAAATACCAGGTTAGCATTTATGTTTCAACTAATAGCATAAATCTTATTTTTAAATATTTGAAACTTAGATGTACTTAGATATTTTGTGTAAAGGGTCATCAAGAAGATTTTTGTTAACACGTAGAAAATACGTTAAAAAGGAAAAATTCATTGAACGTTCAACGCAGCATTCGATATAATACCTAATTATTTTTTGCTGGCATTAATTGCTTAAAAAGGGGTTATGATTTTGTAAAGGGCAAATTGAATATTTATTTTTACTTTGATTCAAAGGTTTTAAATAGCAAATGACACTACGAAGGTTGTAGAGTCGTAAATTGTACATATTTCTTAGTTTATTATACAAATTTTGGCAAATTTCGTTTATCTTATTTAAGTATGAAAGTCAAAGAGGGAAGGGTGTAAATATTCTTTGTTATATCGTCGTTCACTCTGTGCAGGGCATAACTGAGCTAGCCGAGGCATAAATTTAATTCTGTGAATTTTCGTCAGTGTTTACGTTTGCAATGATAAGCAACTGGCGCCGAGATCCGTGTGAACACTACTAATCCCGAGGTTTGGCAATATCGACAGAATTGCACTATTTAAATATGGATTTTTATAAATATTAAAATAAAATCCCTAACTTCTAAATTAATAAATCTAATTCCTTGAAGCTTTAAAATAAAACGTTACAAGATGCCGAAATTACCTTGCTGGCTCAGTTTAAATGAAACAACGAGAATCCAACATCAAGGTTATAATGACATCAAATATACATTAACAAAAATAAATAAATAAATAAATAAATAAATAAATAAAATAAATTTGGTGGTCTGGATCAACTTCGTCGTCTGGATCAACCTACTGCCTGGTGAATAAGCAACAGCCTTCTGGTACCGAATTACCAGGTGAGACGTTAGTGGACTTTAAGGGCCAGATGATCAAATATGTGGGCTCGATCGGTTAGACTGGAGGATGATACGAAACATGCTAGAGGTTCTATTCCAGAAAACCAGCTTGCATATATTGGTATGTGGTTGCAATCCTAACGGTGCAGTGTGTGTATGTGTGTGTGTGTGTGTGTGTGTGTGTGTGTGTGTGTGTGTGTGTGTATGTTCCAGATGGACGTAATTACCCCAGACGGACGAAATTATCCCAGACGGACGAAATTATTCCAGACGGATGAAATTATCTTAGACGAACCAAATTACACCAGACAGACGAAATTATCCCAGAGGACGAAATTGTCATAAATGGACGAAATTGTCTCACACGGACGAAATTATCCCAGGTACACGACTTATTCTAGATGGACGAAATTACTCCAGACGAACGAAATTGTCATAAATGCACGAAATTACAACAGACGGGCAAAATTGCCCCAGACGGACAAAATTACCCCAGGGAAGGAAAACCCCAAGACGGATGAAATTATCTCAAAGGGAAGAAATTATTCCAGACGGACGAAATTACCCCAGACTAACGAAATTGTCATAAACGGACGAAATTACCCCAGACGAACCAAATTGTCATAAATGGACGAAATTGTCTCACACGGACGGAATTATCCCAGGTGCACGACTTATTCTAGATGGACGAAATTACACCAGACGAACGAAATTGTCATAAATGGTCGAAATTACCACAGACGGGCAAAATTGCCCCAGACGGACAAAATTACCCCAGGGGAGGAAAACCCCAAGACGGATGAAATTATCTCAGAGAGAAGAAATTATTCCAGACGGACGAAATTACCCCAGACTAACGAAATTGTCAGAAACGGACGAAATTACCCTAGACGGACAAAGTTACTCCAGACGGACGAAGTTGCTCCAGACGCACGAATTATTCTAAACAGGCAAAATTACCCCAAACGGACGAAATTACACCAGACGGACAAAATTATCTCAGATGAAGGGAATTACCTCAAACGAATGAAATTGTCATAAACGGACGAAGTAACCCGAAAGTCATAAACGGACGAAATTACCACAGACGAACGTAATTGTCATAAATGGACGAAATTGCTTCACACGGACGAAATTATCTCAGACGGACGAAATTGCCTCAGACTGAGGAAATTATCCCAGATGAACGAAGTTATCAGAAGCGGACGAAATTACCCCAGATGGGCAAAGTTACCTTAGACGGACGAAATTGCCCCAGATGGACGAAATTATCCCAGACGGACAAAATTGCCTTAAACTGAAGAAATTATCCCAGACGAACAAAATTGTTATAAACAAAAGAAATAACCACAGACAGGCAAAATTACCCCAGACGGACGAAATTGCCCCAGATGGACGAAATTGCCTCAGACTGAGGAAATTACCCTCGACAAATGAAACTGTGATTAACGAACGAAATTACCCCAGACGGGCAAAATTACATCAAACGGACGAAATTACCCCTAACGGACGAAATTATCCCAAACGGACGAAATTACCCCAAACGAACGAAATTGTCATAAACGAGCACGAAATTACTCCAGACGAACGAAATTGTCCTAAATGGACGAAATTGTCTCACACGGACGAAATTATCCCAGGTGCACGACTTATTCTAGATGGACGAAATTACACCAGACGAACGAAATTGTCATAAATGGACGAAATTACCACAGACGGGCAAAATTGCCCCAGACGGACAAAATTACCCCAGGGGAGGAAAACCCCAAGACGGATGAAATTATCTCAGAGAGAATAAATTATTCCAGACGGACGAAATTACCCCAGACTAACGAAATTGTCAGAAACGGACGAAATTACCCTAGACGGACAAAGTTACTCCAGACGGACGAAGTTGCTCCAGACGCACGAATTATTCTAAACAGGCAAAATTACCCCAAACGGACGAAATTACACCAGACGGACAAAATTATCTCAGATGAAGGGAATTACCTCAAACGAATGAAATTGTCATAAACGGACGAAGTAACCCGAAAGTCATAAACGGACGAAATTACCACAGACGAACGTAATTGTCATAAATGGACGAAATTGCTTCACACGGACGAAATTATCTCAGACGGACGAAATTGCCTCAGACTGAGGAAATTATCCCAGATGAACGAAGTTATCATAAACGGACGAAATTACCCCAGATGGGCAAAGTTACCTTAGACGGACGAAATTGCCCCAGATAGACGAAATTATCCCAGACGGACGAAATTGCCTCAAACTGAAGAAATTATCCCAGACGAACAAAATTGTCATAAACGGAAGAAATAACCACAGACAGGCAAAATTACCCCAGATGGACGAAATTGCCCCAGATGGACGAAATTGCCTCAAACTGAAGAAATTACCCCCGACAAATGAAATTGTGATTAACGAACGAAATTACCCCAGACGGGCAAAATTACATCAAACGGACGAAATTACCCCTAACGGACGAAATTATCCCAAACGGACGAAATTGTCATAAACGGGCACGAAATTACCCCAGACGAACAAAATTGTCATAAACGGGCACGAAATTACCCCAGACGAACGAAATTGTCATAAATGGACGAAATTGTCTCACACGGACAAAATTATCCCAGGTGCACGACTTATTCTAGATGGACGAAATTACACCAGACGAACGAAATTGTCATAAATGGACGAAATTACCACAGACGGGCAAAATTGCCCCAGACGGACAAAATTACCTCAGGGGAGGAAAACCCCAAGACGGATGAAATTACCTCAGAGGTAAGAAATTATTCCAGACGGACGAAATTACCCCAGACTAACGAAATTGTCAGAAACGGACGAAATTACCCTAGACGGGCAAAGTTACTCCAGACGGACGAAATTGCTCCAGACGCACGAATTATTCTAGACGGGCAAAATTACCCCAAACGGACGAAATTACCCCAGACGGACAAAATTATCTCAGATGAAGGGAATTACCCCAAACTAATGAAATTGTCATAAACGGACGAAATTACCACAGACGAACGTAATTGTCATAAATGGACAAAAATGCTTCACACGGACGAAATTATCTCAGACGGACGAAATTGCCTCAGACTGAGGAAATTATCCCAAATGAACGAAATTATCATAAACGGACGAAATTACCCTAGATGGTCAAAGTTACCTTAGACGGACGAAATTGCCCCAGATGGACGAAATTATCCCAGACGGACGAAATTGCCTCAAACTAAAGAAATTATCCCAGACGAACAAAATTGTCATAAACGGAAGAAATAACCACAGACAGGCAAAATTACCCCAGATGGACGAAATTGCCTCAGACTGAGGAAATTACCCCCGACAAATGAAATTGTGATTAACGAACGAAATTACCCCAGACGGGCAAAATTACCTCAAACGGACGAAATTACCCCTAACGGACGAAATTATCCCAAACGGACGAAATTACCCCAAACGAACGAAATTGTCATAAACGGACGAAATTATTCCAGACGAACGAAATTGTCATAAACGGACGAAATTACTCCAGACGAACGAAATTGTCATAAATGGACGAAATTGTCTCACACGGACGAAATTATCCCAGGTGCACGACTTATTCTAGATGGACGAAATTACACCAGACGAACGAAATTGTCTTAATGGACGAAATTACCACAGACGGGCAAAATTGCCCCAGACGGACAAAATTACCCTAGGGGAGGAAAACCCCAAGACGGATGAAATTATCTCAGAGGGAAGAAATTATTCTAGACGGACGAAATTACCCCAGACTAACGAAATTGTCAGAAACGGACGAAATTACCCTAGACGGACAAAGTCACTCCAGACGGACGAAATTGCTCCAGACGCACGAATTATTCTAGACGGGCAAAATTACCCGAAACGTACGAAATTACCCCAGACGGACAAAATTATCCCAGATGAAGGGAATTACCCCAAACGAACAAATTTGTCATAAACGGACGAAATTACCACAGACGAACGTAATTGTCATAAATGGATGAAATTGCTTCACACAGACGAAATTATCTCAGACGGACGAAATTGCCTCAGGCTGAGGAAATTATCCCAGATGAACGAAATTATCATAAACGGACGAACTTACCCCAGATGGGCAAAGTTACCTCAGACGGACGAAATTGCCCCAGATGGACGAAATTTTCCCAGACGGACGAAATTGCCTCAAACTGAAGGAATTATCCCAGACGAACAAAATTTTCATAAACGGAAGAAATAACTACAGACAGGCAAAATTACCCCAGACTGACGAAATTGCCCCAGATGGACGAAATTGCCTCAGACTGAGGAAATTACCCCCGACAAATGAAATTGTGATTAACGAACAAAATTACCCCAGACGAGGAATATAACCTCAAACGGACGAAATTACCCCTAAAGGACGAAATTATCCCAAACGGACGAAATTACCCCAAACGAACGAAATTGTCATAAACGGGCACGAAATTACCCCAGACGAACGAAATTGTCATAAACGGACGAAATTACTCCAGACGAACGAAATTGTCATAAATGGACAAAATTGTCTCACACGGACGAAATTATCCCAGGTGCACGACTTATTCTAGATGGACGAAATTACACCAGACGAACGAAATTGTCATAAATAGACGAAATTACCACAGATGGGCAAAATTGCCTCAGACGGACAAAATTACCCCAGGGGAGGAAAACTCCAAGACGGATGAAATTATCTCAGAGGGAAAAAATTATTCCAGACGGACGAAATTACCCCAGACTAACAAAATTGTCAGAAACGGACGAAACTACCCTAAACGGACAAAGCTACTCCAGACGGACGAAATTGCTCCAGACGCACGAATTATTCTAGACGGGCAAAATTACCCCAAACGGACGAAATTACCCCAGACGGACAAAATTATAATAGTTGAAGGGAATTACCCCAAACGAACGAAATTGTCATAAACGGACGAAATTACCCCAAAGTCATAAACGGACGAAATTACCACAGATGAACGTAATTGTCATAAATGGACGAAATTGCTTCACACGGACGAAATTATCTCAGACGGACGAAATTGCCTCAGACTGAGGAAATTATTCCAGACGGACGAAATTGCGTCAAACTGAAGAAATTATCCCAGACGAACAAAATTGTCATAAACGGAAGAAATAACCACAGACAGGCAAAATTACTCCAGACGGACGAAATTGCTCCAGATGGACGAAATTGCCTCAGACTAAGGAAATTACCCCCGACAAATGAAATTGTGATTAACGAACAAAATTACCCCAGACGAGGAAAAATACCTCAAACGGACGAAATTACCCCTAAAGGACGAAATTATCCCAAACGGACGAAATTACCCCAAACGAACGAAATTGTCATAAACGGGCACGAAATTACCCCAGACGAACGAAATTGTTATAAATGGACAAAATTGTCTCACACGGACAAAATTATCCCAGGTGCACGACTTATTCTAGACGAACGAAATTACCCCCAGACGAACGAAATTGTCATAAACGGACGAAATTATTCCAGACGAACGAAATTGTCATAAATGGACGAAATTGTCTCACACGGACAAAATTATCCCAGATGCACGACTTATTCTAGACGGACGAAATTACCTCCAGACGAACGAAATTGTCATAAATGGACGAAATTACCACAGACGGGCAAAATTATCCCAGACGGACAAAATTGCCCCAGGGGGGAAAAACCCAAGACGGATGAAATTATCTCAGACGGAAGAAATTATTCCAAACGGACGAAATTACCCTAAACGGGCAAAGTTACTCAAGACGCACGAAATTGCTCCAAACGCACAATTTATTCCAAACGGGAAAAATTACCCCAAACGGACGAAATTACCCCAGACGGACGAAATGATCCCAGATGAACGGATTTACCCCAAACAAACGAAATTGTCATAAACGAACGAAATTACCCCAGACGAACGAAATTGTCATAAATTGACGAAATTACCCTAGACGGGCAAAATTACCCTGGACGGACAAAATTGCCCTAGACGGGCGAAATTATCCCAGTCGGACAAAATTATCTCAGACGGAAGAAATTATTCCAGACGGACGAATTTACCCCAGACGAATAAAATTGTCAGACACGGACGAAATTACCCTAGACGGGCAAAGTTATTCCATACGGACGAAATTGCTTCAGACGCACGAATTATTCTAGACGGGCAAAATTGAAATTACCCCAAACGGACGAAATTACCCCAGACGGACGAAATTATCCCAGATGAACGAAATTACCCCAAACGAACGAAATTGTCATAAACGGACGAAATTATCCTAAACGAACGAAATTGCCATAAACGGACGAAATTATCTCAGACGAACGAAATTGTTATAAATGGACGAAATTACCACAGACGGGCAAAATTGCTCCAGACGGACAAAATTACCCCATGGGGAAAACCCCAAGACGGATGAAATTATCTCAGAGGGAAGAAATTATTCCAGATGGACGAAATTAACCCAGACTAACGAAATTGTCAGAAAAGGACGGGTGGGGGTTTGGGAGGGCGGGTGGGTGGGCGTTTGGCTGGGCGGACGGGCGGGTGGTAGTTTGGGTTTTGGGCGGGCGGGTGGGTCGGGCGGGCGGGCGGGTGGGTTGGGCGGGCGGGCGGGTGGGTTGGGCGGGCGGGCGGGTGGGTTGAGCGGCGGGCTGGCGGGCGGGCGGGCGAGCTAGCGTGAGTGTGTGGGTGCAAGCGTGATGCGTGCGTGCATGTGTGTGTGTACTCAAGCTATAAAGTCGTGATAGAAACTAGTGAAGTGTTCGATATAAATTAATTATAGCGCATCGAAGTAATTTAGAAGAGAGTATCGTAGTTTTAGAAGCTAATATTTGTACTGTTAGTGATTAGTTGGGAAAAAATGAGAGAGCTTTTAGTATTTTATTGCAGGTACGCGTTGTTGAAAAGGCATATGTAAATAAGTTGTTTGTACAAATAGAGTTTTTGTTACAATATTATTGTGCTCTATAATTTAAAAATATTGTTCAACAGGTGATCCTGCTAACTGTTGAAAAAAGCGACCGATCTATATCAAAGATAGGATAATCATTTTGAAATGTCTTCAGGAAAAAAACGTTTTTGTATTTTTTTGTGAACCTTACCGAGTATCATACTTTAAAACAAAACAAGAAAGATATACTGAAGATTTGATTAACGCAGCACTCTTCCAACTTTCAAAGTTTAAAGTTTCATGGTTTATGTGGGCTGTGTCCGGTTTAAGATTAAAGTTGGAAAAGCAATTAGACTAAAAGGTAGTGCTTCGTGGTTGTTTGAATTTAACCGTACAGGCGTTAATTGCTTTACAGCTTCATTCTAGTTATAGATAGAAGAAAATGTTAACTGTACTATGATTTTTATTTATTGTTATTTACCTTGTAATCAGGACAGCAGAATCGGCTTTGCACCATAATTACTTCCTTAAATTATAGATTATACATCTTTAACGCCAACAAACTTATGTGCTGTTGTAAGAACTCATGTTTAGTTGACCTAGATTTACTGATTGTCCAAAGTTGTTCTAACCTATGTCGTTTAAGTGGTAAAGCAAAGATGTTTCCTTAAGATACGCTGCTTTATTGATTGAACTGTATTATTATGCGTTACAAACGTCAATGCCTATGTGTATCTCTTAGCATTTTCAGAAAATTGAATCTTACTCTTCTGTAATAAGGAACGACATCGTAAAGCGTCAGAAAAGATTATTGTTCCAATATTGTGCTTTATAACCAACTAAACAGGCGAGCGTTTTAAATTTACACAAAATTTAAGTTTGCTCTTAATTAGTTGGACGTATACATTAACTCCGAGTGGGACCTAGTAATTTACGAAATAATATAACGGCATTAGGAATTAGACACACTTTGACTGCGCTGACAAGAACGAACCGCTTCTTTAGACTTGATAATACCCAACTAAACTAGGCTCGAAAATCATCTTCGGTTTGTTAAAGTTTGCGACGACTCCGGCTCGAAGCACCAGATAACCCGATCTGAATAAATCAAATTCAAGTTGATAAATCCAGTACTATCTAGTTACCGCTTGCAGCGAGCGGACGTGTTTTGCAGAGCTCCGCTTCAGCAGCTAACAAGTAAGTTTTTATCTAGGGTTTATATTATTTATTGTTATATTATTTTATTTGAAGCTTTGCTTTTTATTGTGTTTTATTTTTATAATTGTGTGGCATTAAATTTTAAATACAGGGCAGTAAAATAAAAATTTAGAAACAAAATTTAAACCGAATAATTCAATAAATCCCGTTTTTCTTTGTAATTTAAGCTAAAATCCGCGTATTAAAATAAACTAACTAAATTTCGATATCATTTCAATAGACGGAATAGACAAAATAAATAGAATAGAAAATCGATGACGATGTATTTCTTTGGTTTGGCTGGAAATCCCCCACCTCTCCGCATTGGTATTTAGCCTGGTATTTCTACGTTTCTTGTGCTCTCTTTGTATGATTCGTGCAGGTCCTGTCTTTAAGTATCTTTTCTATTTCTGTCTGAGCCTTGCGCTTCATAGCGTTGCAATTTGGCAGAATAGGCAGAATAGACAGAATTGGCAGAGTAGACGGAATAGATGGTATAGAAAATCACTGATGTATTTTTGTGGTTGGGCTGGGAATCCCCCTCCTATCCGCATTGGTAGTTAGCCTGGTATTTCTACGTTTCTTGTGTTCTCTTTTGTAATCGTGATTCGTGCGGGTCCTCTCTTTGAGTATCGTTTCTATTTCTGTCTGACCCTTGCGTTTCATAACGTGGCAATTTGGCAGAATGGGCAGAATAGACAGAATAAGCAGAATAGGCAGTACAGAGAGAACAGACAATAAACAAAATAGGCAGAACAAACATAACAGACAGAATAGACAGAACAGGCAGGATAGACAGGATAGACAGAATAGTCAGAATAGACAGAAGAGGCGGAATAAATGGAATGGATAGAATAGAAAATCGATGACGATGTATTTTTTGGTTTGGCTGGGAATCCCCCTCCTCTCCGCATTGGTAGTTAGCCTGGTATTTCGACGTTTCTTGTGTTCTCTTTTGTAATCGTGTTTCGTGCGGGTCTTCTCTTTGAGTATCTTTTCTATTTCTGTTTGACCCTTGCGTTTCATAACGTAGCAATTTGGAAGAATAGGCAAAATAGACAGAATAAGCAGAATAGGCAGAACAGGCAGAACAGAGAGAACGGATAATAGACAAAATAGGCAGAACAGACAGAACAGACAGAATAGACAGAATTGGCAGGATAGACAGAATAGGCAGAATATGCAGAATAGGCAGAATAGGCCGAATAGGCAGAACGGGCAGAACAGAGAAAACAGATAATAGACAAAATAGGCAGAACAGACAGAACAGACAGAATAGGCAAGATATACAGAATAGGCAGAATAGACAGAATATGCCGAATAGGCAGAACGGGCAGAACAGAGAGAAGAGATAATAAACAAAATAGGCAGAACAGATAGAACAGACAGAATAGGCAGGATAGACAGAATAGGCAGAATATGCAGAATAGACAAAATAGGCCGAATAGACAGAACGGGCAGAACAGAGAGAACAGATATTAGACAAAATAGGCAGAACAGACAGAGTAGACAGGATATACAGAATAGGCAGAATAGACAGAATAGGCCGAATAGGCAGAACGGGCAGAACAGAGAGAACAGATAATAAACAAAATAGGCAGAACAGACAGAATAGACAGAATAGGTAGGATAGACAGAATAGGCAGAAT
The DNA here is from genome assembly GCA_036346225.1 of Platerodrilus igneus. Classification (NCBI taxonomy): domain Eukaryota; kingdom Metazoa; phylum Arthropoda; class Insecta; order Coleoptera; family Lycidae; genus Platerodrilus; species Platerodrilus igneus. Next base: position 1,631,365 of record JARFIW010000927.1, on the reverse strand, counting down.
AGACAGAAGAGGCGGAATAGACGGAATAGATGGAATTGATAGAATAGAAAATCGATGACGATATATTTTTTTGGTTTGGCTGGGGATCTTTCCACCTCTCCGCATTAGTATTTAACCTGGTATATCTACGTTCCTTGTGCTCGCTTTTGTATGATTCGTGCGGGTCCTCTCTTTAAGTATCCTTTCTATTTCTGTTTGACCTTTGCGTTTCATAAAGTAGCAATTTGGCAGAATTGGCAGAATAGACAGAATAAGCAGAATAGGCAGAACGGGCAGAACAGAGAAAACAGATAATAGACAAAATAGGCAGAACAGACAGAACAGACAGAATAGACAGAATAGACAGAATAGACAGGATAGACAGAATAGGCAGAATATGCAGAATAGACAGAATAGGCCGAATAGACAGAACGGGCAGAACAGAGAGAACAGATAATAGACAAAATAGGCAGAACAGACAGAATAGGCAGGATATACAAAATAGGCAGGATAGACAGAATAGGCAGAATAGACAGAATAGGCGGAATAGATGGAATTGATAGAATAGAAAATCGAGTACGATATATTTTTTGGTTTGGCTGGGAATCCTTCCACCTCTCCGCATTGGTATTTAACCTGGTATATTTACGTTTCTTGTGCTCTCTTTTATATGATTCGTGCGGGCCCTCTCTTTAAGTATTCTTTCTATTTCTGTCTGACCCTTGCGCTTCATAACGTAGCAATGTGGCAGAATAGACAGATTAGGCAGAATAGACAGAATAATCAAAATAGCAGAACAGGCAGAATACAGAAAACAGACAGAACATACAGAATAGGCAGAACAGACAGAATAGGCAGAACAGACAGAACAAACAGAACAGACAGAATAGGCAGAATAGGCAGAATAGACAGAAGAGGCGGAATAAATGGAATAGATAGAATAGAAAATCGATGGCGATGTATTTTTTGGTTTGGCTGGGAATCCCCCTCCTCTCCGCATTGGTAGTGAGCCTGGTATTTCTACGTTTCTTGTCTTTTCTTTTGTAATCGTGATTCGTGCGGGTCCTCTCTTTAAGTATCCTTTCTATTTCTGTCTGATCCTTGCGCTTCATAACGTAGGAATTTGTCAAAATAGATAGGATAGACAGAATAGACAGAATAGGCAGAATATGTAGAACAGAGAGAACAGACAGAATAGACAGAACAGGCAGAACAGACAGAATAGGCAGAATAGACAGAATATGCAGAATAGACAGAAGAGGCGGAATAAATGGAACAGAATAGAAAATTGATGACGATGTATTTTTTGGTTTGGCTGGGAATCCCCCCCTCTCCGCATTGGTAGTTAGCCTGGTATTTCTACGTTTCTTGTGTTCTCTTTTGTAATCGTGTTTCGTGCGGGTCTTCTCTTTGAGTATCCTTTCTATTTCTGTTTGACCCTTGCGTTTCATAACGTAGCAATTTGGCAGAATAGGCAGAATAGACAGAATAATCAGAATAGGCAGAACAGGCAGAACAGAGAGAACAGATAATAGACAAAATAGGCAGAACAGACAAAACAGACAGAATAGGCAGGATATACAGAATAGGCAGAATAAACAGAATAGGCCGAATAGGCAGAACGGGCAGAACAGAGAGAACAGATAATAAACAAAATAGGCAAAACAAACAGAACAGACAAAATAGACAGAATATGTAGGATAGACAGAATAGGCAGAATAGGCAAAACGGGCAGAACAGAGAGAACAGATAATAGACAAAATAGGCAGAACAGACAGAACAGATAGAATAGGCAGGATATACAGAATATTCAGAATAGACAGAATAGGCCGAATAGAGAGAACAGAGAGAACAGATAATAAACAAAATAGGCAGAACAGACAGAACAGACAGAATAGACAAAATAGGTAGGATAGACAGAATAGGCAGAATAGACAGAAGAGGCGGAATAGACGGAATAGGCGGAATAGATGGAATTGATAGAATAGAAAATCGATGACGATATATTTTTTTGGTTTGGCTGGGAATCCTTCCACCTCTCCGCATTGGTATTTAACCTGGTATATCTACGTTTCTTGTGCTCTCTTTTGTATGATTCGTGCGGATCCTCTCTTTAAGTATCCTTTCTATTTCTGTCTGACCCATGCGCTTCATAACCTAGTAATTTGTCTATGGGCAATTTACCTCTATCTTTTATTATGCTGCATTAGATTGTAACTGATTATTTTACACGGAAAACAAGATGATGCTCTAGCGATTAAATCGCTTTTGGTTAACCTTTTAATTTTTATTACGCTGCAAAGATTGCGACATCTATTATTTTGTAAACGCAACATGCTTTAGTCACATGACGGAAATATATTCCGTAAAAGACGTCGTCGATTTAATCTAAATCACACAAATGTTTTTTACAGACCACGTTTTCGACAAGATCGCGTTATGCGTCACTAGAGACATTCACGCTTAGATTGGTCGGACTTTATTCATTTCCTAGGCCTTTCTGAACTTATCTTTGTGGCAGTTACGTGATGAAATGAAGACGTTCCTCTCAGGGTTTGCACATGTGCACATGTCAATACCTGTATCGGTTCAGTGTTCTTGGAATAGCATTTCGTTTGTTCTCTGTAAAAATTAGGTAAAAGCTGAATATTGATTATCTGTAGTGTGCTTGATAGACACATAAGGACCTGTGAGTGGTGCTCTTCATTTACCTCGCGAAGACAATAATTATATCGGTTAGGGTTTTAGGAAACTACGAGGTCCCTTTTGCTCCTCCGTTAAACGAAATTACTTTTTACAGGTAAAATGCTTCAGTTTCAGTAGGAGCGTCTATCAGATACCTTCTCCTCTTTCGTGCAAGACCTAAACTAAAGCTTCCCTTACATAATCTGCTAGAGGCAGTTCGCATACTGACCAAACACATTTTTGAACCCCCAACGCGTACTAAACTGTTTTAAATCGCGTCTGTCCGGGAAAGCTTTCGCAGTCCTGCATCGATTTGTTGCTATACAAACAGCAGATCAAGGCGCACGGAAATTAATCCGAAATGAAATTTGGCCGGTGTTAGCTCTTTGAACAAATATATCGTCGAGTTTCATCAGCTCCAAGTTTAATTCAAAGCGGCACAAACTTTTTAATAGTAAAACTTTTGCGTTGTTGGGATTCCGCTGGAGCGTTTTCCTGTAGGAGAGCGCTGGCGTTTTGTTTATTTGATCTGTTAGTTTTAACTAGCTTTGTTAAAAATTTCCTGCTTGTTTTTTACAAGGGGAGAAGGTGTGATAACAATATCTATTTGCTCATTGAAATAAAAACTTTAGAGTACGCTACGCTTGATAATCACGAAGATAAATGCTGTGTTGGCACTAGCATGCAGGGATTTCTGGGAAACGTTTCGAGTTTTGTGAAAAATGCCAAAATTTTTCTGGAACATACAGGCATTGACGTATATAATCTACAATAAAATTTTGGAAAATCAATACGGCGGCATATCTGAAAGTAACATCTTTGTTCTACTACGTAACCGATACCGAAGTGAGCTCAGAAAAGTTTGGAAAATGAATTATTCGAGCAATCGAAGTAGAAATTTCTAACAGCATATGACGTTATCTCATCAAAACCATTATGTTGGTACCATGTTACAGGCGGAAAAGCTATTAAGTATATTATTTTCATTAAAATTATAAAATGGGGGCGGCCTGTAAAACAATAATTAAAGGGGAGTCACCGGCACTAGCTAGCGGAAGGTCATGGATCGTATAGAGAGAGAATCTCGTTTGTTGCTCTTGTTCTTCTCAACTACTCAAATAATTCAATGGCACACGTAACCGGCAGGATCTTGTTAATAGCTTAACTTGTGCGCCACCCACACACAAGCTTTTTATTATATACTTTAATATCACTTATAAATCCGCGAACACGCGGGCATCAATCCTCGCGAACTGGATGAGTTAATTACTCCTTTCGATTTTTACTAACGTGATACTAAGTTCGATATAACATCTGTTACGCCGGAGAACGCTACCAGCGAACTTCTCTGGCTACGTTCCTTTCTACATTTTTAAAACTGAATACCCCCTGGAATCTCTGTCTTTACACTATAGCCTTAAGTTATATATTTACCTTACCCTTCACTATTATTTACGTCATATTTCTGTTATTCAATGACTATTAACAGAACATCCCAGAAACAAGATTTCAGAAACCAAATCCAGCCCTTTTCAAAATAAGTGCCACGGATAGCAATTATTTTCCTAACGGTATAAATATGTTGTACATTCTTGAAATTTTAAATACTGAAATTGTTGACCATATCTATTGGCGACAGTTGTCTGCCATTGACAAAAGACCGGGTAACCCACCCGAGCCGAAATGCATTGTAACACAATGGTTGTCTCCAGACTACTTAAAATTACTTGCAATCTTTGAACAAATCAAATTGGAAAATAGTTTGGCTATTTGTAATGTTTCGTTTTCTATAAACCCTTATCAATCATTGAAATATTTAGAAAATTAAGTTTTACAACTGAAAATTGCTTTTTTTTGTTTACGTTAAAAAGTAATTTTCTATTTACATTTTTCTTAATTTTCTTTGGAAATTAAACCACTTATATTTTTTAAAATCAATTTTATTTACGTTTCGATCCATGACCTAGGATCATTGTCAAAATAATAAAAACTTCAAGTTAGTTTTAACTAGCTTTGTTAAAAATTTCCTGCTTGTTTTTTACAAGGGGGGAAGGTGTGATAACAATATCTATTTGCTCATTGAAATAAAAACTTTAGAGTACGCTACGCTTGATAATCACGAAGATAAATGCTGTGTTGACACTAGCATGCAGGGATTTCTGGAAAATGTTTCGAGTTTTGCGAAAAATGCCAAAATTTTTCTGGAACATACAGGCCTAGACGTATATAATCTATAATAAAATTTTGGAAAATCAATACGGCGGCATATCTGAAAGTAACATCTTTGTTCTACTACGTAACTGATACCGAAGTGAGCTCAGACATTTACATTTTAACATTGACATATTCTTTATTGAGCTACAATTACGAATCTCTACTCTTAATCTAATTGGTATTTTGAAATTTAAATTTGGAAAAAATTTTACATCTTTAGTCTGACTAATGGAAAAGAATTTAGTGTCATCTTGCTGTCCTAATCACAGCCTACTTAAGATATTTCATTTATAAATTAAACTATGCTAATGAATGAATGAATTCGTTGAAGCCAACGAGAAAGGCGGTTGAACGGAAGGTCGGAAAGGGCAGGTTCTGGAATAGTAGTTAAAGGTGCTAAAGTCAGGAAGTGACCTGGTGTAAGGCAAGTCCATTCATTGGGATCACTGCTCATGGGTCTGGTAGTGCAGCTGCTATCTCCAGGTGTCTGTGTCTGAACTTTGTTGTAGTACTTTCGTGTCATGTAACAAGGTCCTTGATGCGTTGTCTGAGCGTTGAACTGTCGTGCTTCTGGTTCTCAGGTCTCAAGCTGCTGGTTCTATGAGATGCTTATTGAATCTGTTGATGTCCTGTACTTAGCTGTCCTGTTCTAGAAGATCCTCTTGTCTTTTAAGCGTTGGAATCTGCAGTGTCGTAGGCATAAGTTCTTGAATAAAACTTGCGCTTCTGTGACAGATAATGTGTCGTACTGTGCGAGTCGCAGGGATCTGAATCATGAAATGTTGAGTTGCTGTCTGAATGGAACTGCTAGGAAGATTCTAGGTCTGTATCTCGTCCTATCCACTCTAGTTCTTCGTAGAATTCATGTCTGTCTGTCGTGTCATCTGCCGTTCGTCCTGTTCGCTGTACTGTATGGCGTTGTCTGAAATCATGTCGTTCAGGTCTGTTCTGCTGCTTTGATCACTCGTTCTGCAGGATCTGTTCGATCGTTACAGTCTGGCTGGTCATGTTCTGTACATGCTTCGTAGCAGCCGGTTCTGTCTGCTGATTCTGTCTAGCTTCTGTCTGTATCGTCTAGTATCCCTTGCCGATTAACTGTCTGGTTCGTCTGATGTCTGGTAGCTGTTCTGTCATGTTCTGTCTGTTCGATTGACTACTCATGTTCAATTGAGCGATCAGTCGCTGTGGTACCTTGCTTTAATACCTGACGTTCGTGATATACTATCCATGTTCGTGATTTCTGTATCAGTATTCGTCTAAAGTTAGTCCTGCCTTAAAATTCTGCGGTCATTCCAGTAAATGGCTGTTGACTTGTACTAAGTCTGTACTGTTGACTGTCGCTTGCAAACTCACGCAGTTGCTGTCCTGGTTGACTTGTATCTGTTCTGAATCTAATGGATGTGCTTTGAAGTCTCGTTCTAACCATCAGTCATGATATTGTGTTACTGAGCTTCTTGTCGTTAGTTCTTTCATTTCTAATTCTTGGATTACCTGATAACTTATTACGTTCGTATACCTGTCATGTCAATAAGACGAGTTTACTGTCTATTCTCTCTGTTTCTTCGGTTGAAACTGATCTTTCTGTGAACTGTTGCTGTCTGTTCCAGATATCTGTTGCAGATGGATTCTGAAAATTTCGGTCTGAAGCCTTCTGGAACATGCTAGACGATGTTCTAGTTTGATCTCGCGCTTTGAAAGTCTCTTGTCCTACGTAACTGTCAGGATCTTTACATTTAACTGCTTTTATTGAGCTACATCGTTCTCTGTCTTGGTATCTTCTGTTATTTGACTTTCTCTCTAGTCATGAAGTATGCATCTCTGTCTACGCTACTTGTTCTGTATAACTGCTATGAATGAATGATCGTTGAGCCTTGCGAGGCGGTTCGTCGGATGGGTTTGTTGTAGTCTAAGTCGAAGTCCGTTAGTTCGTACTGGTCTGCTCTGTAGTGGTCGTCGTTGTTCAATGAAAACATGGTTCGTAGTATCTGTCCCTGTACGTTGATGTCAGCGTTAAAATCCAGCTAGTTTTAAGTCGGTTTGGCAAATTAATGTTCTGGGCCCAAAAATCGCTTCTGTCATGTAGATTCAGTGCCTGTAATAAATCGACAATGAAAAAGGTCGTTGGAAAATATTCAAGATGCCGCCTTCTGAATAAGAACTAAAAGTTTTACATTTGCATCGTTCTAGCTGTAATATGCTACTAGTGTCGACGCAATGCTGCTTACTTCTGTTCTGAACTGTCTAGTCTGGTTCTGTCTGTTTCTGATCTGTTCATGTCCTGTTCTGTCTGTTCTGAAATCAAATGTTCGTCGTAATCTGTGACTGTTCTGTCAGCTGTTCAATTCTAAGCTTTCTGTCAATGCTGTATTTCCTTGATTCTGCTGTTCGCGCTGTCTTTCTGTCTGTTCTGTCTGTTCTGTACTGTTCTGTCTGTTCTGTCTGTTCTGTCTGTTCTGTCTGTTCTGTCTGTTCTGTCTGTTCTGTCTGTTCTGTCTGTTCTGTCTGTTCTGTCTGTTCTGTCTGACTTCTGTCTGTTCTGTCTGTTCTGTCTGTTCTGTCTGTTGCTGTCTGTTCTGTCTGTTCTGTCTAGAGGATTCTGTCTGATTGCGATATGATTCAAAGAATTTTTTCTTAACTTTCTCGAAGTCGCGCGCGTCGACATGAACGTTCTTCGATGAGAATTTCAGGAGAATTAAAATGTGGTATGTGACTGTTTTTACAGGTTCGTCTGTCGTCGTCGCTTGCTGGCGTCGTTGTAACGTTCCGTTCGCTCAGTTTCTCTGTTCTGTCTGTTCTGTCTGTTCTGTCTGTTCTGTCTGTTCTGTCTGTTCTGTCTGTTCTGTCTGTTCTGTCTGTTCTGTCTGTTCTGTCTGTTCTGTCTGTTCAGCCAACGAGAAAGGCGGTTGAACGGAAGGTCGGAAAGGGCAGGTTCTGGAATAGTAGTTAAAGGTGCTAAAGTCAGGAAGTGACCTGGTGTAAGGCAAGTCCATTCATTGGGATCACTGCTCATGGGAGTGAGAGGTCGCGAGTTTAAGATGGACTCAATTTGAACAAAGACAGTGGCCAGTTCCTCGTAGGTCAATACTTGTTCACCTATGGTACGAAGAAGCAAGGGCGGTATAAAATGCCAAGAAATATGTTTTATAGAGATAGCGGACTTTGCGAGGGAAATTAATTGTTGGTGGGCACCACCAAAAATCGCACCGCAGTCACTGTAGAGATGATCACAACGGCCGCGCCTGGCAATAAATCGACGTAAAACTGCGAAAAAAGCGTCGGTTGATAGATCAAAAAATAATTCAAGATGCAGCGCCTTGATAGCCATGCAAATAAAGAGACATAAATACGCTTTTAACACTTTGGCACCCCTTACTTGAGGCATGGTAATAAAAAAAGAGACTAGCAAAAAGTCGCGCCCGAACGCAAAAAGGGCGTGACTTGAACGATTTGACATACAGGAAGGTTGCCCATAAGAAGCTGGGATGCGGTAGTAGCAGTCTTCCAACAAATCACACATCGACTCAAAACACGATGAATTGACTGCTTACTAGAAACAATCCAAAATTGTTGACAGACGATAAAATCACTCGCATGGAAGTATTTCAAATAGACAAAACTGATATACAAATTCGTAAAGCGACTTTTACTAGGCAAAAGGACGGATAATTTCCTTTCAGAGAATTAGAATGCGTGAGACAGCCGGCCACCAACCCCTACGATTCCATCTCTAATAAAGGGGGACAATTTGCAAAAACTCTTTTTTAGAACTGATCCAGACTGGAGGGCGTCAGTTTAAATGAAAAATGAGTTTGTTGAGTGTACTTAATCAATAGGATAAAAACATTATTTAGCTCGAAACAGGACAAAGGTGCGGTGTATTTTGACAACGGATGTTGTAGGTAATGGACAAAGAAGAGAATCCAAGCGACAATGCGAATAATGAATTCAAAAGAAGAATTATTTTCTAAAACTATATCAATCCAAGAAAAGGACGCGACGGCGGTCAGAACAATAGAACGTTCTTCGATGAGAATTTCAGGAGAATTAAAATGTGGTATGTAGACTGTATTTTCGAACAAACGGTACAAGGTAGGGGATGCCGCCCACCATAAAGAACACTGGCACAAGACGCTAGATAGTAAACCACGTAACCCGCCATCGACAAGATTTTCATTGGTGGGATTATGATGCCAATATGCGCGAGAAGTGTTTTCTTGAATATAGGAGACTCGATTGGCGACAAAGGTCTTCTAACGCTATGGTGGGAAACGAATCCAAGAAATACCCACCATGGAATCAGACCTACAAAAAGTTTTATCAAACGTAAGATGTGAATCAAAGGTTTTTGAGGATAAAGGTTAATAGTTTTGATGCCAAAGTGGCGGCTAAAAGTTCGAGTCTGGGCGAAGAAAGGGTACGAAGAGGAGCAACTTTAGATTTTTCACAAACTAAGCGGACCTCGATAGAAAAATAGGTGACAAAAAGAACATACACCACAGCGCAATAGCCGCGTTCGGAAGCATTAGAAAGCAATGAATTTCGCACGTAAAAAAATGTGGCAGAATTAGCAAGCGCGGCAAATCAAAGTCAGAAAGAGATGGCAATTCATGAAGGTATCTCTCCCATAGACGTAGTATATCGAGGAGTGGGGTATCATCCCATTATAATTTCAAGAACCACAAACGCTGAATTAAATGCTTTACTAAAAAAGTTAGGGGGGATAAAATTCCAATAGGGTCGAAAATACGAGTTAAGGTGGAAAGTAAGTTGCGTTTGGTACATGCTACGATTGTAGTTGAACTAGAAAACAAAAAGTATCTGAAGTAGGGTTCCATTGAAGACTTAGAACTTTCACAGGCTGAGTGTCAGGATCCTCAAGAGAGCGAGGTTGTGCAAATTGTTGCGAAGCGGAAAGATCTTTGAGTAATTCAGGTTGATTACTAGACCACTTATGAAGTTCAAAACCACCCAGTTTTAGAAAAGCAATTAGTTGATTTCGTAAAGCAAGGATTGACTCAATAAACTGTCTTCGGGCTTCTGTACTTCACCGCTGCGGTCTCGTCGTGGTCAACGGCTGTCCTGTTGAGGGGGTTGTCGTGAAGATCCATTCTGTCGAAGGTCTTTCGTGCAGCTGCCTTGATGAATTCCGCCATCGTTGGGATGTTGACGTCAGAGTTGAGCTGGTCGTTCCTCACGTACCATGGTCCGTCAAGTGCCATGCGCAGGTTCTTCGATTGAACGATTTGCAGCCTCTTGATGTGAGACTTGGCTACGTAGCCCCACGCTGCCGATGCTTAACTCAGGGTCGCGTCTGATGATGGTCTTGTATAGTTTGATCTTGTTGGTGATGTCGATCTGACTTCTTCTGTAGAGTAGTGAGTACAGGCTGGCTGTTACTGCGTTGACTCTGGAGGCGGTGTTGACGATGTGGGTTCCCCAGGCGAGTTTTCGGTCGAAGGTTACTTCCAAGTACTTGGCCTGCGGCTTCCATGGGATGGCCTCGTTGAACATCACGATGTCCTTGTCTGGTTGGAGCTTCCTCTTCGTCAGAAGCACGGTGCTCTTGTCCGGGTTGACGTTGATCAGCCAGGTTCGGAACCATCTCTGCAAGGCGGTAGCGGCTTCCTAAAGTCTTCTTGTCGCTAACCATGGGGCTAGTAATCTGGTGGCTACGGCGGTGTCGTCGGGGTGTCGCTAGTCTTCGGAACATCGCGAGTGAACAGCGAGTAGAGCAGTGGTGAGAGGAGCGAGCCCTGAGGCACGCCTGCTTCCATCAGTCGGGCTGAAGAACGCGAGCTGCCTATCTTCACTCAAGGTCTTCTTCGGTCCAGAAACGATGCTATGAGTCTTGCAAGTCCTTGGTGGATGTCCAGCACTAACAGCTTGCAGAGGAGTCCCTAATGCCACACTTGGTCGAAGGCCTTGGAAACATCAAGGAAGATGGCGTCGGTTGACTGCTTCCTGTTGAAACCATCGGTGACGAACTCCACGAGCCGCAGGATCTGATGAACAGTTGAATGGCTGGATCTGAAGGCGAACTGCTCGTTGGGGATGCTCCTCGCTTTTTTACTTCGTCCCGTAGTCGTCGAAGTACGACACCCTACGCTAACTTGCCGAGAACAGGTAGGAGACTGATGGGGCGGTAGTTCTGCGGGGGCGGCTTCGTGGCGTAGTGGTATGTGTGTGACTACTACACCCAAGGTCCCGAATTCGAATCCCGATACGGTCCGCTTGAAAAATGTTAGGCGCGCATTTTTCACAAAAATACACCCTGGTTCGGATGAGAAGTAAAATAGAGATCCCGTGTGTGAGTGTTGTCACGCACGTTAAAGATCCCTACCTTGCCTGGAACAGCAAGGGTTTGGCAAAATTCCAAATTCTCCAGGTAAAAAACTCGCTTCCTGGCCAATGTAGTACTTTCGAGTGAAGTATTATAAAATCACATGAAAGGTAGTTCTGCGGAAAATGGAAGACTGCCCAGGCTTCTCAGGGATTCCCAGCCAAACCAAAATATACATCGTCATCGATTTTCTATTCTATCTATTCCGTTTATTCTGCCTCTTCTGTCTATTCTGTCTGTTCTGTCTGTTCTGTCTGTTCTGTCTGTTCTGTCTGTTCTGTCTGTTCTGTCTGTTCTGTCTGTTCTGTCTGTTCTGTCTGTTCTGTCTGTTCTGTCTGTTCTGTCTGTTCTGTCTGTTCTGTCTGTTCTGTCTGTTCTGTCTGTTCTGTCTGTTCTGTCTGTTCTGTCTGTTCTGTCTGTTCTGTCTGTTCTGTCTGTTCTGTCTGTTCTGTCTGTTCTGTCTGTTCTGTCTGTTCTGTCTGTTCTGTCTGTTCTGTCTGTTCTGTCTGTTCTGTCTGTTCTGTCTGTTCTGTCTGTTCTGTCTGTTCTGTCTGTTCTGTCTGTTCTGTCTGTTCTGTCTGTTCTGTCTGTTCTGTCTGTTCTGTCTGTTCTGTCTGTTCTGTCTGTTCTGTCTGTTCTGTCTGTTCTGTCTGTTCTGTCTGTTCTGTCTGTTCTGTCTGTTCTGTCTGTTCTGTCTGTTCTGTCTGTTCTGTCTGTTCTGTCTGTTCTGTCTGTTCTGTCTGTTCTGTCTGTTCTGTCTGTTCTGTCTGTTCTGTCTGTTCTGTCTGTTCTGTCTGTTCTGTCTGTTCTGTCTGTTCTGTCTGTTCTGTCTGTTCTGTCTGTTCTGTCTGTTCTGTCTGTTCTGTCTGTTCTGTCTGTTCTGTCTGTTCTGTCTGTTCTGTCTGTTCTGTCTGTTCTGTCTGTTCTGTCTGTTCTGTCTGTTCTGTCTGTTCTGTCTGTTCTGTCTGTTCTGTCTGTTCTGTCTGTTCTGTCTGTTCTGTCTGTTCTGTCTGTTCTGTCTGTTCTGTCTGTTCTGTCTGTTCTGTCTGTTCTGTCTGTTCTGTCTGTTCTGTCTGTTCTGTCTGTTCTGTCTGTTCTGTCTGTTCTGTCTGTTCTGTCTGTTCTGTCTGTTCTGTCTGTTCTGTCTGTTCTGTCTGTTCTGTCTGTTCTGTCTGTTCTGTCTGTTCTGTCTGTTCTGTCTGTTCTGTCTGTTCTGTCTGTTCTGTCTGTTCTGTCTGTTCTGTCTGTTCTGTCTGTTCTGTCTGTTCTGTCTGTTCTGTCTGTTCTGTCTGTTCTGTCTGTTCTGTCTGTTCTGTCTGTTCTGTCTGTTCTGTCTGTTCTGTCTGTTCTGTCTGTTCTGTCTGTTCTGTCTGTTCTGTCTGTTCTGTCTGTTCTGTCTGTTCTGTCTGTTCTGTCTGTTCTGTCTGTTCTGTCTGTTCTGTCTGTTCTGTCTGTTCTGTCTGTTCTGTCTGTTCTGTCTGTTCTGTCTGTTCTGTCTGTTCTGTCTGTTCTGTCTGTTCTGTCTGTTCTGTTCTGTCTGTTCTGTCTGTTCTGTCTGTTCTGTCTGTTCTGTCTGTTCTGTCTGTTCTGTCTGTTCTGTCTGTTCTGTCTGTTCTGTCTGTTCGTTCTGTCTGTTCTGTCTGTTCTGTCTGTTCTGTCTGTTCTGTCTGTTCTGTCTGTTCTGTCTGTTCTGTCTGTTCTGTCTGTTCTGTCTGTTCTGTCTGTTCTGTCTGTTCTGTCTGTTCTGTCTGTTCTGTCTGTTCTGTCTGTTCTGCTCGTCTGTTCTGTCTGTTCTGTCTGTTCTGTCTGTTCTGTCTGTTCTGTCTGTTCTGTCTGTTCTGTCTGTTCTGTCTGTTCTGTCTGTTCTGTCTGTTCTGTCTGTTCTGTCTGTTCTGTCTGTTCTGTCAGTGTTCTGGAAATGACTGCCGTTCTGGTTCCGCAACAAATTCTGTCTGTTCTGTCTGTTCTGTCTGTTCTGTCTGTTCTGTCTGTTCTGTCTAGTTCTGTCTGTTCTGTCTGTTCTGTCTGTTCTGTCTGTTCTGTCTGTTCTGTCTGTTCTGTCTGTTCTGTCTGTTCTGTCTGTTCTGTCTGTTCTGTCTGTTCTGTCTGTTCTGTCTGTTCTGTCTGTTCTGTCTGTTCTGTCTGTTCTGTCTGTTCTGTCTGTTCTGTCTGTTCTGTCTGTTCTGTCTGTTCTGTCTGTTCTGTCTGTTCTGTCTGTTCTGTCTGTTCTGTCTGTTCTGTCTGTTCTGTCTGTTCTGTCTGTTCTGTCTGTTCTGTCTGTTCTGTTCTGTCTGTTCTGTCTGTTCTGTCTGTTCTGTCTGTTCTGTCTGTTCTGTCTGTTCTGTCTGTTCTGTCTGTTCTGTCTGTTCTGTCTGTTCTGTTCTGTCTGTTCTGTCTGTTCTGTCTGTTCTGTCTGTTCTGTCTGTTCTGTCTGTTCTGTCTGTTCTGTCTGTTCTGTCTGTTCTGTCTGTTCTGTCTGTTCTGTCTGTTCTGTCTGTTCTGTCTGTTCTGTCTGTTCTGTCTGTTCTGTCTGTTCTGTCTGTTCTGTCTGTTCTGTCTGTTCTGTCTGTTCTGTCTGTTCTGTCTGTTCTGTCTGTTCTGTCTGTCTGTTCTGTCTGTTCTGTCTGTTCTGTCTGTTCTGTCTGTTCTGTCTGTTCTGTCGTTCTGTCTGTTCTGTCTGTTCTGTCTGTTCTGTCTGTTCTGTCTGTTCTGTCTGTTCTGTCTGTTCTGTCTGTTCTGTCTGTTCTGTCTGTTCTGTCTGTTCTGTCTGTTCTGTCTGTTCTGTCTGTTCTGTCTGTTCTGTCTGTTCTGTCTGTTCTGTCTGTTCTGTCTGTTCTGTCTGTTCTGTCTGTTCTGTCTGTTCTGTCTGTTCTGTCTGTTCTGTCTGTTCTGTCTGTTCTGTCTGTTCTGTCTGTTCTGTCTGTTCTGTCTGTTCTGTCTGTTCTGTCTGTTCTGTCTGTTCTGTCTGTTCTGTCTGTTCTGTCTGTTCTGTCTGTTCTGTCTGTTCTGTCTGTTCTGTCTGTTCTGTCTGTTCTGTCTGTTCTGTCTGTTCTGTCTGTTCTGTCTGTTCTGTCTGTTCTGTCTGTTCTGTCTGTTCTGTCTGTTCTGTCTGTTCTGTCTGTTCTGTCTGTTCTGTCTGTTCTGTCTGTTCTGTCTGTTCTGTCTGTTCTGTCTGTTCTGTCTGTTCTGTCCGTTCTGTCTGTTCTGTCCGTTCTGTCCGTTCTGTCCGTTCTGTCCGTTCTGTCCGTTCTGTCCGTTCTGTCCGTTCTGTCCGTTCTGTCCGTTCTGTCTGTTCTGTCTGTTCTGTCTGTTCTGTCTGTTCTGTCTGTTCTGTCTGTTCTGTCTGTTCTGTCTGTTCTGTCTGTTCTGTCTGTTCTGTCTGTTCTGTCTGTTCTGTCTGTTCTGTCTGTTCTGTCTGTTCTGTCTGTTCTGTCTGTTCTGTCTGTTCTGTCTGTTCTGTCTGTTCTGTCTGTTCTGTCTGTTCTGTCTGTTCTGTCTGTTCTGTCTGTTCTGTCTGTTCTGTCTGTTCTGTCTGTTCTGTCTGTTCTGTCTGTTCTGTCTGTTCTGTCTGTTCTGTCTGTTCTGTCTGTTCTGTCTGTTCTGTCTGTTCTGTCTGTTCTGTCTGTTCTGTCTGTTCTGTCTGTTCTGTCTGTTCTGTCTGTTCTGTCTGTTCTGTCTGTTCTGTCTGTTCTGTCTGTTCTGTCTGTTCTGTCTGTTCTAAAGTATTTTTGGGGAATAGTACGGGATATATTACAAGCAGAAATAGGAGAAAGGAGGTAGATGAAGACTTACATCAGATAGTGGTAGACGCAGACTATGCAAATTTAAGGGAAATGTGTAGGTTAGTTCAGAATAGGCATCTAACCAGTTCCAAGAGAGAAGACCTAATGGATGATAATGATTAAAAATCATAGGAAGAGACATTTAATCTTGAGAAGACCCCTATTTTTGTTCTTATACTATGTCAGAATAAATTGTAATTAGTGTATTTTACTCATTTTAAAATCCAAAACATTTTTCTTACAAACTAACAAATAAAAGAGTTTTCCATGTGTAGAGAATTTTACAAAACCATTGCTGTAAGATAGCAGATTGCTTTATACAAATGCTACATTCAAATTATTTGGGGTAGCTGTACTTGTATATAAAAGGTTTTAACTATTTTATTTTTGTTCGGTTCATTTTCAGAATTGCACCGTAGCAGTAAAAATAGTTGTATACATCAAATATATGCTATAATTAACCTTTCGGTATTATAACTCTTGCTGTGTAATCAATACTCTCTCCTTGTTGCAAACTGTACTAATTAATTATTAATTAACGAAGTTGGGAAGCTCTAACATTTTTGCTGCGTAACTGTATGGAGTTCTACATTATTCCTGTAAAGCTTCAAAAAGTGCCACAGCTTTCTAACTCAATTATGAGTCCCAGCCTCTCTAAAATGTATATTTACTTTGTAAAGGAAAAACATTTTTAGAGATAAAATGTTAAAGCCTTTGAAAACTTTGGAAGTATTAATGTAGGGAAATTATTGGTTGTACAAAAGAACGTACAAAATCCCTTGGTGGTTTATTAACAATTCGAAAACATTTATATAAGCACTATGACAGCAACGAATAGTTGGGTAAAAGAATCAAAAAGTCAATGGTTCATGTATTATCAACTTCACCATGTTACATTAATCGAGGCAGCCACGTTGGGCGCCAAATTTATGCTACGTTGGCTCGTAGCCGTGCGTAACGCAAAGAAAATCAAAGAAATGACCGGCCTCAATCGGAGATTAGGGGGTTGTAGAAAGCAGACCAACATATAATGTACGCGGCTGTAAGGAATTAGTAACAATACCTGCAATAAAAAAAATTAGTCCTGCAAACCTGAAATAAAGAAAAAGCATAGCATGCTGATCGAGCATAGATTGTTCAGTACTTTGTAGAATGTAAAAAAAAAACTGTTTAGATATTCTATATAATATAACAACGGCAATACAAAAAATTTTTATCACAAAGTGAGGTAATATTGGGGAGTAGCAGAAACGTGTCCTCACACACCAATTAAACATAAATCAGACAAAATGTTAACAAAAGATAAATATGTACGACACAATAGATATGAGTAATTCAGTTTTTTTTCTTTTTTTTTTTGTTTCTTAATAGCAGGCAATTCGATTGTAAAAGGTATCAGAACGACAAAGATATGGCAAAACAACGGATAGATATTTAAAGTAATAACAAGTAGGAAATAGTTCAAATTACAAAAGGTCCTTCAGTAACGCTTCCTTGCAATTAAAGTGTGGGATTCACGATGTCCGGCACTAACGAAGCACTTCACCCTTGACTGTGAGGGTGTTGATGGAACTTATCACACGTTACCCTAATCACACCTACGTATTTCACTGGTGTTAGCAGCAGACATTATCACGCGACGGAACTATGTAGCATTGATAAATTTCTTGTTAATTCTATTTCCCGAAACCATAATTTCGAAATATTTTGTAGCACTAGTTTAATTTCAACTGGGACCAAAGGTATATTATTTTCATAAACATCCCAAAAAGCAGTGAGAAGCTTCAACCAATACCTTTGTAAACCGGTAATCTGTTATATTTCGCAAATAACGAAATTTGCGCAAGCAATGATCTATTTTAGATTCTTTGGGGTTAGAAAATTCAGAAACTACAGTATCAACTGTATTTGGATAATCCAAAGTATGCACTACTCTGATAAAAAAAAGGGACCGCGAAACTAGATCGCACACACAGTTTAAATATCAAAAGACGAAGCACCAACCAAAAGAACACAATGAGTAAAACACGCGTGCAGGTCGAGTTTAACAAGTTCTACCACTTTTATTTACAACAGAAAAGCAACAAAAAAACCAATTAGTAATGCAACGCGTATCACTAAACCCGTCCGTCAATGACCTTACCACAACACTTGTGGTCAACCAAACACGTTACATATATAGCATACTTCCTTCAAAAAGGAATTAGAACTCCACTTTTTTTTACAGTTAATGTACAAGTTTTATTTCACAAGAAAAACAATTATAATCGTGCCGCGCTTGTTCATAACAATTCGAAAATTGATCCCGCATTAATTCTCACTATTCTCAAAGCAAAAAGGAACAGTATTTTTAACGTAATTAGTATATAGGAACCAAGAACAAAACTACAACTGCTCATCTGTTTATATCAACTCGTTGCTATACCCATAACATCTGAGCGTTTCTTATCTAATACTTGTATATTCACATAAGCAACAAAATTTATATCAACGGCAAGACAAGGACGATGCAATCTACTCATTATAATACGAAGCACTCGCCTAAGGCGTTAATAAATATAAAATATAGAAATAGTAGTTACAGAAAGGTATTTGTTAATTGGGAAATAGCGTAAAATGTTAAACTATAAAAATGCCCGTTACAAAATGAAACGTGAAAAATTTTGGATGTACGCAAGACTTGAGAGATTTTAAAGATATTTTCATCCCACCTAGTGTGGTCTGAATCGATATATGAAGAGATAGCGGTAATTAAGACTTGATTTACTCGTAAGAAAATTGTTGAAGAACACAAAAAATATATCTTATAACGCATATAATTGCTAGGGTGACAAACCCTTGTTTGAGCTTCACCTAGACTAATAAAGAAAAACTTCAACATCATCCTCAAAAAATGATTCGAAAATTACTCGAGCGACAAACTTACCACGAGTCTCGTCTAGACTTATGTATTGCTGAGCGACCAACTTTCTATGAGTCTCGTCTAGACTAACATACTGCTGAGCAACCAACTTCGACAAGTTTCACCTAGACCAAATAGATCTTAAAATGCTGCGTTGCAATACCGATATAAATAAAAAATTTGCTATCAAAACAAAATCATGCTCGCTACACAAAAGCAATATTCTAGCGATACGTTTAAAGAAAATACAGTAAACCAAATTATTAAAGTATTGTTTTTATATCAAGAAATTTATCAACAACCATCGTAGCTAAAGGGGATCGTAAATGAGCTTACAAAACATTATCAACAACCTCATTATTGTAGTGTTTAAGAAAGCGGATATAACGAAATCAAGTTTACTGTAGTGTTTTAAAAGGTATAAATATACTAAAGTAAGATTTCAATTAGTTACGTTAGCTGTATTAAAAGCAAAATTTTCTTTTAGAAAGAATTCGTAACCTATAGTTAATTATTTAGATTGTAAGGGAACACTTAAAGTCATTGCATAATAAGATAATGTGATAGTTCGGTAAAATTTAAGCTAAAAACAGATTTCAATAAACTAAAGAAATTTCAGGTTTAAGATAATTATTTAACTAAACTTAGTGTGATTTTAAGGGATTTTTTCTTTTTTTAATCATAATGAATGGTAAATAAAGGTATTTATGACTAAGAATACTTACAGAAAGAATTATTAATCCAAAGCACATGGTTAAAGTGAGGTTATGTAATTTGCTAAACACATTTGAAAGGTATATGCTTTAGGTTAGATAATTATTTGAGAGAATTAAAAATATAATACACCGTTTTTATAAGGGAAAATGTCAATTAACTAAATTTAAAATAACATATATGAAGTAAACAATCACTGTTCAAACATGGCCAACTAAATGCTTCAGATTGACATTTCAACTGCATTCTATATCACGCCAACATAAAATAGAAGTTACCAAATGCAATGTTGCCAGATTGTATTTCTTCTATTCAAAAGCCATTAAAAATTTAAAAAATTATTATTTATTACATTTGAGTGAAAAAAACCCAATTTCTACAAAGATATTCGAAACTAACCCTTATAAAATAAATCAGAGGTAAAGACAAATTTTCAACAAAAATTTAGGGCGCCACTGTTACACTTCGTGTCGCGTGTTCAGAGGCACTTGCACAGTCGGCAACACTGATATTTGGTAGTCAAAGCACTGAAAAGTTAAACCCCATTTATACACAGGTATTGATTTCCCCGACGATAAAGAAGGTTGTGACATTGTAAGATTGGAGAATGCTGTAGGTACATTTACGTCCACATTTAAGTTAAGTTTTTCGAGGAGTATTTCTTCGAGTAAGAGAGTATCAGATAAGAAGGCTTGTTTGCTTTGTTTAGCTTGTTCATCGTTAAATAAACATAAGTCTATTCGTTGCTTGACATGCGTTATACGAGACACAATGCGCTTAAGCTCGGTTTCGATATGTTCAGGGTCAGTTTTATGCAGTATATTACTAATATCGTCAAGAGATTGTTTAATTTCAAATATATTTTGAGGTAAATCAGAGACCACAACACGCGGAATAGGTAGGCTTTCAGCTTCTTGAGCTAATATAGCTTTCAGCTGCAATCGTCTGTCATTTTGAATCGTTGCCGCTTGGATACTCCGCGACTGTATTTCGTAAATCGTTTCAAACGCATTGAGATGCACGGGATATACCAAGATAAAAATTCAGTTAGTTACGTTACCTGTATTAAAAGCAAAATTTTCGTAACCTATAGTTAATTATTTAGATTGTAAGGGAACACTTAGAGTCATGACAACCTAAGATAATATATGAGTTGTCTAAACAACGATTTTAATAAGTTAACCCAAAAACAGGTATCAATAAGCTAAAAGAATTTGAGGTTTGAGATAATTATTTAACTAACTTTTGTGTATTTTTAAGGGGATTTTTTTAATCATATAGGTTTTTTATCTATGACTAACACATGTTTAAGGTGAGGTTATGTAATTTGTTAAACACATTTGAAAGGTATATGCTTTAGTTTCATCCTAAATTAGGTTAAGTAATTATTTGAGAGAATTAAAAATATAATACACTGTTTTTATAAGGGAAAATGTCATTTAACTAAATTTAAAATAACATATATGAAGTAAACAATCACTGTTCAAATATGGCCAACTAAATGCTTTAGATTGACATTTCAACTGCATTCTATATCACGCCAACATAAAATAGAAGTTACCAAATGCAATGTTGCCAGATTGTATTTCTTCTATTCAAAAGCCATTAAAAATTTAAAAAATTATTATTTGAGTAAAAAAAAACACAATTACTACAAAGATATTCGAAACTAACCCTTATAAAATAAATCAGAGGTAAAGACAAATTTTCAACAAAAATTTAGGGCGCCACTGTTATACTTCGTGTCGCGTGTTCAGAAGCATTTCCACAGTCAGCAACACTGATATTATCCACGTTCACATTATTGCACAACAAAAATATTACGCCATAAATGCGTGTCAAATTGTATGTTTACGGTGAAACAAGTTGCACCTTAAAGAGAAATATAAAAAATACTCACTTAAAAATGTGGAACGCTTCACGATTTTGCGGTCATCCTTGCGCAGGGGCCATGCTGATTTCCGGGTATCTCGTTTTGGCGTGGGTTACGTCATGCCATCGTTGAAACCAGATTTACCGTCTTCCCTCTTCTTCGTTCGTAGGCAGCGCGAAGGAATAAAGGTGAAGGCAACGATAGGAGGTAGAGATAAAGGGAGACCTACATCCTGAAAGAGAAAAGACACTGGCAAATGTCACCGTTCGACGTCCCGCTGGTTAATAATGTCGTGTCACACACCGCGCACTTGCGCCATCACTCCGCGTCTGCGCATTCTTTTGCGCAAACGCAATTGTCCGAAATGACGGAAATTTAACAAGTTTATTTGAAATAATGGCGGGAATTTAGTCACATATTTAAAACTGTACATCTCGTTTGGTCGTTTTTGAGGTGGGTTACGTCATGCCCTCGTTGTAACCAGATTTAACGTCTTCCCTCTTCTTCTGTTTGTAGGCAGGACGAAGGAATAAGGTGAAGGCAGCGATAGAAAGTAGAGATAAAGTGAAACCTACATTTTGAAAGAGAAAAAACAAAGAAACGGCATAGGTAGACGTCACCGTTCGACGTCTCGTTGGCTAATAATGTGGTGTCACACACCGCGCACTTGCGCCATCACTCCGCGTCTGCGCATTTCTTTTGCGCAAACGCAACTGTCCGAAATGACGGAAATTTAACAAGTTTATTTGAAATAATGGCGGGAATTTAGTCACATATTTAAAACTGTACATCTCGTTTGGTCGTTTTTGGGGTGGGTTACGTCATGCCCTCGTTGTAACCAGATTTAACGTCTTCCCTCTTCTTCTGTTTGTAGGCAGGACGAAGGAATAAGGTGAAGGCAGCGATAGAAAGTAGAGATAAAGTGAAACCTACTTTCTGAAAGAGAAAAAACAAAGAAACGGCATAGGTAGACGTCACCGTTCGACGTCTCGCTGGCTAATAATGTGGTGTCACACACCGCGCACTTGCGCCATCACTCCGCGTCTGCGCATTTCTTTTGCGCAAACGCAACTGTCCGAAATGACGGAAATGCACAAGTCTATTTGAAATAATGGCGGGAATTTACTCACAAATATAAACTTAAACTAAATATGATACATAGCCGATTTTCGGCATGTAACAGTATTACCGTCGATAATTATTTCCATTGGGACCATCAGATCAATAACGTGTGCAATAAATTAAAGCTGGTCTTGGTCAGAATATACTATGCGGTAACAAAACTACGATAGCTAATTAGGAGAGAAAAGCGGACTGTATAAAATTTAAGTGATATTTGAACAAACAACAAATAATTAATGTTTTTAACCAAATTAAACGTTTACTAAAAGCACTCACCTAAAGATTTATGAAGCCGTGCCAACGAAAACACGATGTAACATCTACTATGTATTTTGCGAGTGAAGCGGAGCACATTTATTTCAATAGCGGCTCTAACGAAAAGCGGTTTATAATTTGTTCTATGGAGAACGTGTAAAACCAGCGATGCGGACTGTTCGAACGACGAAACGATTCTCTACTGAGCTTTGTGGATTTTCGAGTCAATACACTGTGTTCTTGCACATATATTGCTCGTATGTGGAACCTGATCTGGCCTATAAACCAAACCCTTTGTTACCCTCTGTGGTCCAACCTCGTGGGTCTAATTTTTCTAAATCACACCCAACTCCCGCGAATAGAAATAATCTTTCTTCTATTCCTACTCCAGCTACCCCTATTACAAGTAAACAGGTCGTGTGTTGGAACTGTGATAAAACTGGACATGTTTCACCCCAGTGCTCTTGCCCACAGATCCTACACTGTTACGGATGCGGTTATAAAGGCGTGACCAGACGCGATTGTCCGCGTCAATGTGGCCCTTCTTTAAATCGTCGATAGTGTCCTTGAGCCGAGGCGAAGACCCTATTCTATCTCTGTCCTCGGATTTTCCCTTTCCTGGTCTGGTGGGCCAACCCCGTTCTATGTTAGATTCTATGTGTACTGCCGTCCGTGGCGACGAACGTCCCTATCTTACTGTTCATATCTTAGGTATTTCCTTTATCGGTTTGTTAGATTCTGGAGCCACCCGTACAATCCTTGGTGGTCCTGGTTGGCGCCGCTTAAGTTCCTTAAACCTCTCCCTTCGTAATTATACTTCGTCCTTCTGTAGCCTGGCATACAATTCAAAATGCGCCATATTAGGTTTCGTTTCCCTCCCCATAGCTCTTCCAGACTCCGTTACTACCCTCGACATCCTTGTGATTCCCGACGTCTCTCACCAGCTTATTCTTGGCATCGATTTCTGGAAATCGGTGCAGTGTGTCCCCAGCTTTCGTGATAACCTTTGGATTTTTGCTCCTCCTTCTTCCTTGACCATCACTACTCCCGCTCCGATCCATATTATTTCTGAACTTTCTTCCGACCAACAACTACTTTTAGATTCTTTAATTTCCTCCTCTTTTT
The DNA here is from genome assembly GCA_036346225.1 of Platerodrilus igneus. Classification (NCBI taxonomy): domain Eukaryota; kingdom Metazoa; phylum Arthropoda; class Insecta; order Coleoptera; family Lycidae; genus Platerodrilus; species Platerodrilus igneus. The sequence goes on along the minus strand of JARFIW010000927.1, from coordinate 1,608,374 downwards.
CCAGACAACCTCCCGGTCTCGGCTGTACCTCCTTAGTACAACACCATATCCGAACGTCCGCCGAGCCCATCAAACAACAATATTATCCTCTTTCCCCTCCTCTCCTCAAGGTTGCCCATTCAGAACTGGATGAGATGCTCCGCTTAGGCGTCGTCGAACCTTCTAATAGTCCATGGTCCAGCCCCATTGTCCTAGTTAAGAAGAAAGACGATTCCTATCGGTTCTGTATTGATTTCCGGAAGGTCAACCAAGTCACCCAAAGAGATGCCTATCCGCTACCTTATATTGCCACCATACTTGACCGTCTCCGCGATGCTCGCTACCTTTCATCCTTAGATATCCGTTCCGCTTACTGGCAAATCCCCTTGTCCCTCGAGTCCAAACCCATTACCGCCTTCACTGTCCCTCATCGAGGTTTATTTTAATTTTGCAGAATGCCCTTCGGCCTTCATAATTCTCCTGCCACCTTCCAACGCCTTATCAATCAGGTCATCGGTTCTGACCTGGAACAGTTCTGTTTTGCATATCTCGATGACATTATTATAGCTACCTCTTCCTTCGATGAACACATCCGAGTCCTTGGCTTAGTTCTTCCCGTATTTTTACTGCTGGTCTTACCCTCCATCAGGATAAGTGTCATTTCTGTCTTCCCGAACTCCGCTATCTCGGTTACGCCGTTAACCGCGATGGTCTCCTTGTCGATCCCGACAAAGTTTCTGCTATCCTAAACATCCCTCCTCCTACTTCCGTTTCTGAGGTCCGTCGCCTAATTGGCATGGCCAGTTGGTACCGACGTTTCATTCCCAATTTTGCTACCCTTACTTCTCCCTTTTCTAATCTCACTCGAAAGAATGTTCCCTTTTCTTAGACTCCTGACTGTCAATCTGCCTTCCTCTCCCTTAAACAACATTTAGTTTCCGCTCCTATACTTTCCTGCCCTAATTTTTCCTTACCCTTCACCATTCAAACCGATGCCTCCCACTTCGGTTTGGGTGCGATCCTTAGTCAAACCTCCCCCGAAGGCGAGAAGGTCGTCAGCTATATCAGTCGTTCACTGTCCAAGCCTGAGCGCAACTTTTCAGTTACTGAAAAGGAGTGCCTGGCAGTGCTGTGGGCGATTGAGAAGTTCCGCCCTTACGTCGAAGGCTCCCATTTCACTGTCATCACTGATCACCATTCCCTCCTCTGGCTCAACAAACTTCAAAGTCCTTCTGGTCGCTTAGCCCGTTGGTCTCTCCGCCTCCAACAATATGATTTCACTATTTTCCACCGCAAAGGTCAAGATCATGTTGTTCCCGATACCCTTTCCTGTTCTGTCCCGGTCCTCGAACCTATTTCTATTTCTGCAATTACCTCTCTCGAAGTCGTTCTTCCGTCTCCTGACCCATGGTACAACTCAATGATCCAAAAAGTTTCTAACTCTTCTAGACGTTATCCTTCCTGGTCCGTGGTTGACAATATCCTATTTCGTCGCCACAAAACTTCTATCGCTGCCGATTCTCCGGACGATTGGAAAATCGTCGTACCTTCTGAACAGCGTAAAAATCTTATATCTCTCCATCACGATCCTCCTACTTCCGGTCATTGTGGCGTGACCAAAACTTTTGCTCGCCTCCTCCAAAAATATTACTGGGCCAGTCTCCGAGCTGACGTCGCTCGCTATATCCGACGTTGTCCGGTTTGTGCTGCTCACAAAGTTGAACAGTTGCCTCCTCCTGGTCTCTTTGCTCCTAGAGCAAAACCCTCCTATCCCTGGCAGATTATCTCCTGCGACATTGTCGGTCCCCTTCCTCGTTCCACCAAAGGTCACTCCTATGTTTGTGTAGTGGCTGACTATTTTACCAAATTTCCTCTTTTCTTTCCTTTACGCAAAGCCACTGCACAGTCCATCACCAAAATCCTAGAAGACCAAGTCCTCCTCCTTTTTGGCGTTCCTCAATACCTTATCACTGATAACGGTGTACAATTCCGCAGTCATCAGTTTACCTCTTTATGTGCCCGTTATCACACCAAAATCCTTTACACCGCTCGCTACCATCCTCAAGCCAATCCTGCGGAACGAGTTAATCGTGTCCTTAAAACCATGCTTGCCTCCTATGTACTCGACGACCAACGTCATTGGGACGTGAACCTCCCAAAAATTTCTTGCGCAATCCGCACCTCCAAACATGAGATCATAGGCTGTACTCCGTTCTTTGCTTTATTTGGTCGTGAGCATATCCTTTCCGGCGATTATTTCGGGCAGTTGTCCGAAATAAACGACATGTACATTCCTGATCCCGAACATCCTTCCCCTGATCCTGAACACTTTAAACATATCCGTTCCCACATTCTCAAAAAACTTTCTGCTGGTTATAAAAAAATTCACAGCCGCTATAATCTCGGCCGCCGTCCTGTCTCCTATCAACTAGGTGATTCCGTTTGGCGTCGTAATTTTGCTCTGTCCGATGCTTCCCGTCATTTTAACGCCAAACTTGCTCCTAAATTCGTTGGTCCTTTTCCTATATCTAAAATTGTTTCTCCCTGGACTTATGAACTTACCGATCCTTCCGGTCACAAATCTATATGGCTTGTCAAAGACCTAAAACCTGCCCATCCTGATAATCCTAATGTCCCCAATCTAGATCTGTTGTCCTTTTGGCGACGCAAGCGCCGCAAATTTCGTCCGTAATCCACTCGTCTCCCTACGTTAAACGATTCCTTCAACTCATTAGCTTTATCTGTGATATTTGACATATTTCGTAGTATTGTGTGATTTTTTTCTTCTACTCTTTCCGGGTTTTCTTTACTTCCACATTCCTGTCCATTTTTTTTTCTGACTGGTTTTCCTTGCGGTTAGTTGATGTACTGACTTCGATCACTCGTTGTATCTGCTCCTGTGGTAGTTGCTCTTAGGCCTACTTTCTGTCCTTTAGGAAACACGACTTAGTCGACTTTTGGGTCTATTAGCAGATTACTTTTCTTATTTGGTTGTATTATACGACTTTTTTCTTCTTGGTACCACAGTTTGAAGCCTTTCGTAACTTTTCCCAGTTTTCCGTTTGTCGTTCCCTAGCTTACTTGAGGCTTGACACTTGTGTCTTATGTTGGCTATTGCTGTTGGTTTTCTTCCTCGCTACTTTTCTTTTCTTTTGATTTCTGCGCGCGCGAAATCAATTTCTTGAGGTTGGAAACTGTGGTTTCTTTTCTAAAGAGACATCCGTCCTTTGACGACTTTGGCAGCGTTTATGCCTTTACACCTTGGTCCTCTTCGATTGCTACTACTTACCTATCTTTTCCTGTGGATTTCTTTACTCTTAGTTTTGTCCGACATTTTGGTCCTTTCAGCCGGAATTTTTTTTGTGTGTTGGTTTTGATTGGATTGGTATAGTTTTTTTTCGTTTTCCTTGTCAAGTCCGTTTGTTGTTAACGTCGTTCGTCCTCTGCTTCTCGTTCTCTACCCCGACCTTTTAATTTTGCTGGGGGGGAATTTGTTACGCTCCCTTTCTGTGAGCGTACGTAAAATACATCGTTTTGGATCGCTGTTTGTATAAAGTAAATACTTTCGAATAGTTTTCAGATTTGTATGCAATTTAACTCGCGTGTATTAATTTTAAAGATAGTTTAATTGAAGATTGATTTTTATTAATAAATAAATTGCAAGGAATGAATTTTAAATAGGATTATTCGTAAATTACTTTCCAACTTATCGAAAATGATAAACCGCTGTAATTAATGATTAGATATGATTGCTGCATTCACGTTTTGGATGTTCCTTATGTTATTAGCGAAGTCGAGATAATAGTCGACAAGAGGTTATGGTAACAACTACTTTATATAACCAGATTAGCAGTGTAGTTCTGATTACATTTGAAGGAAGTATGCTTTATATGTAACGTGTTTGATTGACCACAAGTGCGGTTGTAAGGTCATTGACGGACGGTTTTAGTGATGCGCGTTGCTCTACTAATTGGTTTTTTTGTTGCTTTTCTGTTGGAAATAAAAGTGGTAGAACTTGTTGGACTCGACCTGCACGCGTGTTTGTGCGGAGCATTTGACGGACTTGCTTAGTGTTTGCACGAGCTTTATTGATTGTGTTTTTTAGTTGATTTATCTTTTATATTTGAACTGTGTGTGCGATCTAGTTTTCGTGGTCCTTTTTATCAGAGTAGTGCATACTTTGGATTATCCAAATACAGTTTTAAGCTTGAGTGCTTCAAAAAAAAATGATGATACAGTTGTAGCAGGTTTAGTAGAAAAAAAGGTTGCTTCTTATAAACATGTATCTCATTCACATGTAAAGACAGTTGATACTGTAGTTTCTGAATTTTCTAACCTCAACGAATCTAAAATAGATCGTTGTTTGCGCAAATTTCGTTATTCAAAAGCATTAAATGTTTCTTTGTTACCATAGGTAGCAAATAAAACACCTCACGTTACTGTTAGTTTAAGGCCTTACATCGTGCCTTGAAAGCCCGTGATTCTAAATTTTTATTACCATTTTTTTTACGATTTGTGTTACAAAATATTTGGAAATTATTGTCTCAGGAAATAGAATTAACCAGAATTTATCAAGGCTACATAGTTCCATCAGCATGATAATGTCTGCTGCTAACACTAGTGAAATACGTAGGTGTGATTAGTGTAAAGTGTAAGAAATTCCATCAACACCCTCACAGTCAAGGGTGAAGTGCTTCGTTAGTGCAGGACATCGTGAATCCCACACTTCAACTGCAAGGAAGCGTTACGGAAGGGCTTTTTGTAAGTTGAACTATTTCCTACTTGTTATTACTTTAAATATCTATCCGTTGTTTTGCCATATCTTCGTCGTTCTGATACCTTTTACAATAGACTTGCCTGCTATTAAGAAGAAGAAAAAAGAAAGAAAAAAAATCAATACTACTGGATTACTCATATCAATTGTGTCTTACCTATTTATCTTTTGTTAACATTTTGTCTGATTTATGTTTAATTGGTGTGTGAGGAAACGTTTCTGCTACTAAACATTTTTCTGTATTGCTTTTATCGTGATTATATTATATAGATTATCCAAACAGTTTTTTTTTACATCTTACAGAGTACGGAATAATTTAGACTTTTCATTGCTGCTATGCTTATTCTTTTTTTTCAGGTTTGCTTAACTATTTTTATTGCAGGTATTGTTACTAACTCCTTACGGCCGCGTACATTGTATGTTGGTCTGCTTTCTACAACCCCCCCTAATCTCCGATTGAGCCCGGTCATTCCTTGACTTTCTTTGTGTTACGCACGGCTACGAGCCAACGTAGCAACATGCAGAATAGTTTATCACTCGCGGCACTTGTTGACGCGTGCTTCAAGTAAAACCATGGAAATTCCACTCTAACAAATTCAAATACACCGCGGCGAATTTAAATAATCAACAAACTCAATGTAAAATGAATGTAGCTTTAATTATCTACACTATAAACGGAACACTATGTTAGGCATTTACTTCCTGAAAAAATAATGAAGGTTATCTATATAGCCCTGGCAGAATATTTAATCAGATATGGATTAGAGGGTTGGTGTTTTGCTAGCGATGTATATTTGAAGAAAATAGATTTAGTTCAAAGACAGCTAGTTAAAATAGTATGCAATGCAAAGTCGGGATCAACCTTGAGAAACTTACTGTGTAGTTGTGAACTATTAAGTACAAAGGGATTATTTTATTATAAAGTAATCCTAGAAAGCCTTTTAATGGAAAACTTTTTAGAAAAAAAGAGACGATGACCACGGTTTGAGAAGTCAAAGATATATTGTCCCACGGACAATCGATATGGTGAAAACAACCTTTCTTATCTGGTGCCTAAACTTTTAAATGAACTACCGAAAGAGATTAAAACTGTTGTCAATATGCGCAGGGCGGCTCCGTGGCGTAGTGGTATGTGTGTGACTACTACGCCCAAGGTCCCGGGTTCGAATCCCGACACGGTCCGCTTGAAAAATGTTAGGCGAGCATTTTTCACAAAAATACACCCTCGTTCGGATGAGAGGTAAAATGTAGGTCCCGTGTGTGAGTGTTGTTACGCACGTTAAAAATCCCTACCTTGCTTGGAACAACAAGGGTTCGGCAAAATTCCAAATTTTCCAGGTAAAAAAAAACTCGCTTCCTGGCCAATGTAGTACCTTCGGGTGGAGCATTGGAAAATCAAATGTAATGTCAATATGCGCAAACTAAAGCGCGACTTAAAAATTTTTTTAAACATAGGTTAAATAAATCCACTCATCCAATAAAAATTTTAGTTATAATTATTCAATTTTTCTAACGTCGTTAAAGATAGAAGGTAATGACTGTTGGTCTTTGACCCAGCGTACTTTATCGTCAAATTCAATTACGTTAGTATCGTCAGGCACTAAACCATAGTAACTCCCATCGATTGGGGTATATCTTCCAAAAACAAGAAATGACGGAGTGAATTGGGTTGCTTCGTGTTTAGATGTACGCAAAGCTTGAGCAATTTTAAAAATATGCTCATCCCATGTAGTATGGTCTGTATCAATATAGGAAGAGATAGCGGTAACTAAAACTCTATTTACTCTTTCGTTGGATTTACTCGGGGGTGGTATTTTGCGTTAAACCAAATTTTTTGTACTTTGTAACTTTTAACGAAATTCTGAAAATCTTTAGAGATAAATTGTGCACCATTGTCACAAAGAATAATCTGGGGGACACCAAAGATAAGAAAGACATTCTGTTCTAGGAATTTAATTATTGCAGCGGAGGTAGCTTTGCGTAAGGGTTGCACCATAACAAATTTAGAAAACCAATTGGTGACAACTAAAAGATATTGGTTACCTCTTTTCGATCGGGGCAGAAGTCCTAATAAGTCGAGCGAAATTAATTGAAAGGGATAGATACACGTTTAAAGTTACCCATTAAACCAGGGCGAGCGTCTTGCGAACTCTTATGAGAACCACAAATTTTACAGTTCTTAATATAGCGACAAACATATTGCTTTAGTGTGGGCCAGTAATATAATTAAGATATTTTAGCGAGAGTTTTTGTAACACCAAGGTGTGCAGCTATGGGATCATCGTGACATAAATTGAGCACCTCACTACGGTTGGCAGTAGGCACGACCAGTTTCCATTCAGGGATATTCGATATTTTATGCGGAGAAGAAGATACAAATTTATATAGTCTATTATTAGTTACACGAAAGGTAGCGAATTTATCGGGATTATCGGAAACTTTTTTAATCATATTGAGGTACCAGGTATCAGGAATTAAATTTGGAAGGTTAAGAGAAACAACATCACGAGATAAGGCATCAGGTACGATATTTAATTTGCCAGGCCTATGCCTAACGTCAAAAGTGAATTGAGATATACGCAAGTTCCATCTTGCCAAACGACCTGCGGGCTGTTTTAAGTTATTAAACCAAGTGAGAGCTGCACAATCAGTGATTACGGTAAAGTGTGTACCTTCAACATATCCTCTAAATTTCTCGATGCCAAAGATAACGCCCAATAATTCTCGTTCGGTAGCTGAGTATTTTTGTTCGGCAGAAGTTAAGGCACGACTTGCATAGGCGATTGGATGTTCTAAACCATTTCTTACCTGGAACAACATTGCACCTAAACCAGTAAGCGAGGCATCGGTTTGTATAAAAAACTTTTTATAAAAATTAGGTGAAATTAAGATAGGAGCTGAAGTGATTAACGATTTAATTTGTTCGAAAGCCTGTTGGGATTCTAAATTCCACTCGATAGTTTGTGATTTCTTTTTATTTTTAATTAAAGCGGTAATGGGTGCAGATATAGTTGAAAGATTGGGTAGAAAGATGCGATAGTAGCTAATCATTCCAATTAAACGTTTGATTTCGGTAACAGTTTTAGGAGTTTTGAATTTAGTAATAGCGTCGACTTTAGCAGGATCTGCTCGTAAGCCAGTTCCATCGATAATAAAACCAAGAAATGTAAGGGACGAACAACAAAATTGACACTTTTCCCAGTTTATCTTAAAACCTGCTGCATTCAAGCGTTCTGCGACCTCATTTAATGTGGCGATATGTTCATCGAAAAAACTTGAGATAACTAAGATATCATCTAAAAATACAAAGGCACGTTCCTGGTGTAAGATAGGACCTAACGTTTGATCCATAGTACGTTGCAAGGTTTGTGGTGCGTTACAGAGACCAAATGGCAAAAAATTATATTCGAAAAGACCTCGGCCTGGAACACAAAAAGCAGTTTTTTGACGAGAAGATAGGTCGAGAGGTATCTGCTAAAAAACTTGTCTAAGGTCGATAGATGAGATAAATTTTGCGTTTCGAAGCCGGCTTAAAATAGAGTCAGTTCTTGGTAAAGGATAAGCGTCAGAAACAGTCACGGAATTCAACTTTCTGCCATCAAAACAGACACGCCATTCGTATTTCTTTTTCCGAACTAATAATACAGGAGACGTCCAGGGTGAATTTGAGGGAGAGATAACACCAGATTCTAACATTTTATCTATTTCAGCATGTAAATGCTTTTGTAATGCAGGCGATAACGGATATTGACGTTGCTTAAAAAGGAGGGCATCACCTGTAGAGATAACGTGTGTTGCAGTCGTAACACAACCAAGTCCAGAGGTATTAAGTTTACGAAATTTGTCAATTGTAGCGTTAAGAATTACATTTTGGGAATCAGTAAGAGAGAGTTTGATAGATATTCCTGTAGATGCACAAGAATTTGTTTTAATAGAGGTTTGCCATGAAAAATCCTGGAAATAAAGTGACAGATTAAAAAGTTTACAGAAATCCACACCTAGTAGGAAAGGATAAGCTAATGCAGGGACAATCAAAAATGAAACGTCACGTTCAAGTGATTCTACTCGAATTTTTAATTTAAGGGAACCCGTTACATATATTTGATTATCGTCAGCCAAATTTATGGAAGTTTTTTCGGGAATAATTTGAATTTTAATATTTTGTTTAGATAATTGATGTAAACCTTCGTTGTTTATAAGGGAACATGAGGAACCTGTATCCAATAAAGCAATTACATTTAAGGAACCAATTGAGATAGATAAGTGTGGACGATTATCGAAGGGTTTTTTAACAAGTTGTAAAACGGCAGACTTTTTATGATAAAAGGAATTGACGGTTTGTAACCACTTAGACCTCTCGGATGGAGTAATATAACACAATTCTTCTAGTGAAGGTAAGGCATTTTGTACATTAACAGTATCGATATTATTGTTATATAAATTTAAAGACGGGACAGCGTTAAAGGTAGTTTTATGATTTAAATTTATTGACGTCTGGGTCCGTTGAATGATTGGTGTTGAGGATGATTTTGATTCCTTGGGATATTCACGCCCTGATTTGGAATATCTCGACGGGAGTTTCCCGATACATTAGGATTACAGTTGGTGCAGTTAGATTTGTAGATATTTGAGCGGCCACAACCATAACAAAAAGTATTTCTAGGGTATGTGCAGACATTATAGTTATGTCCACTTCTCTTACAGTTCCAACAGGTAAGTGAGTTATTAGTTACGGTAAAAGAAACATTAAGGGTAGATACTTTATGGGAAGATCGAACTTGACAAGCTAAATCGGGTTCTAAAAGACCAGATTGTTTCTCTGGGAGCCGACGGTATTTATCAATTCTTAACTTCACTTCCTGAAGAGAACGACATAGATCTTTAAAGTGGGCTAAAGAAGAGATGTGTTGTAATGCCAGACGTTCAGAGAAATACGGGTTTAAATTTCTAAGTAACTGATCGATAATTTCAGATTCTGAGGGTTTTTTATCGAGTCTGCTATATAAAGCTTCTAATGAGGTAATGAAGGAAACATTTTCGTCAGGTACTTGGGTTTGATTACGTATCTCGTTCCAAAGGTCGGTAATATAACCATGAGGTAGGAAGTCTCGTTTCAAACACGCAACTAACTCCTCACAGGTAGAAATTTGGTCTCGGATGTTTTTGTACCATATCAACGCGGAGTCTAAAAACAAGTCAGCTGCGGAAACAAATAAATCCTGATCTGTACACTGGCGAGAGATTTTAAAGTCATTAATACGGTCAAGAAAGGACGATAAAGAGACTTGCGGTCAAACCCTTGAAAAGTGAGACCCCATTTGTATACAGGTATGGATTTTCCTACTGGTTGAGGTGAAGCAAGTACGAGATTTAAAAAGGGTAACGATATATCTACGTCTGCATTTGGATTAAGTCTTTCAAGAACAATTCCTTCAAGTAATAATATTTCGGACAACAAACTTTGTTTAGCTTGGTTTGCTTGCTCATCGTCATATAAGAACAATAATTCTGTACGCTGTTTGACATGAGTTATTCTCGAAGCCAATCGCCTTAGCTCAATATCACTGAGACCAGGATCTGTTCTATTTATTATACCAGATATGTCGTCCAAAGAAAGTTTAATTTCAGATACGTTATGAGGCCAATCGGAAACGGGTTTCTTTAAAATGGGAGTGCCTTTCATTTCCTGGGCTAAAATTGCTCTAAGTTGAGATCTCCGATCATTTTGATTATGAGCGGCAGTAATATTCCTACACTCAATCTCGTAAATTAACTCGAGAGATTTTAAATGTGAAATATTCATTTTGGGTTTCTATTTAAGACACGATATATATGAGATATGCAATACAGACGTAAATCAGAAGGTAAAAAACGATATAACTACTTCAAGTCAGTACAATAAGATATTCAAGGGTGAAAACTTGCTATGAACGTCACTCGTAAAGAATAATATTTAAATTTTATCACGTTAAGTAACTAAAAAAACTAAAGAAACACGTTTAAAACTATATGAGGCAAGGTTAGTATTTAACAAAGGGATATATCATTGATAAACTACAAAATGACACTCCAAATTAGAAAAACACGTAGGTAATATGCCATCCAACAAAAGCAACAACCCATAGTTAAACACTTCTTAAAAAGATATAAAAAACCAATTTATTTCGCTCAGTGCTTTTAAACACAAGGTTTTCTTGTAAAGGTAATTGAGATATTATTAATTGAATAGGTAAATCACTAATTCCTTTTTGAAATGTAACATACAAGACAGTGTATTCAAGTTTCAAAAACGGTCTTCTAAAGTTAAAAAAAACAAACAAAGGTTATATTTTAATTTAATATATATAGATAATTTTGTAATAAACTGTGTTTAAAGACATAAAATAAGATAAAAGCTTATTTATTTATATACTTACATGGAGAAAAAAAATAAGGTTAAGTGATTAATTTCCTAAAAGTTTACACTTGGATCTAAAAACAATCCATCACTCAACAATACATCTGTAGTCCACAACCACCCAACATTGAAAATTAAACAAAATTATATTAAAACACATTTTTAGATAATTTCAGTTATCAAAAGCACACCATATTTAAATTGGGAAAACCATTACATCAGCTAACCATTTTACATACAACAGCTTTATATTTCAATGTCGAAATGGCTGCCTACATTGAGATTGCCATAGCAACTGCTTTTTGACATCTAAGAGAATGTGGCGTGTTCCAAAATGCGAGTATAAAATTCAAGGTTACATTATTGGTAATTGGTTTTAAGTGAAAAAACTATTTTAAATAACGTTAGTTAATACATTGTATGGTTATAAAAACAAAAGAAAGATTTGTAATTGCCATATCCACGTTGAAGGCGCCATTTTATTACGTTCTAAAAATCGATAAATCTTACAATTAAAAAGTCGATAATTACCGTTAAAGAACGTCGATAAATACAGTTAAAAAGTTCATAACTACATCGCGCAAGCGCAATGAATAAGAAAGCGAGCAACGCCCCTGGCGGATGGTAACGACAACCTTATTACAGATTCCGCGTTGCCAACTGCCAATGACGTCACCATTGCACAAATTATATTGCGTAATAATCGGAAATATAAAAATTTAAACAAAAGTTTATATCAGTGAACAAATTAAACACTGTACTACTTACCCCAGAAATCCGAACGTTCTGCGGGGTTGAGCTAAAGTTGGCCTCTATCAAGGTCCATCAGGGCTCCCTCCCGGAGGGATTAAAGATGGTGATTCCTCCGGAGCTGCTAGCGGAGCATGGACATCAGGCTCGTCTAGGGTCGTGGAGTACGGTTCGCCTACGGCTCAGATTGTCACCCACCTATGCAGGGAATGACGGGAATACCAGGTATAAGGCAACAAACAAAGACAATTAGGCAGGATATCTACATAGGTAAAGATAAGCACGATACGATACCTCAAAGCGTCCACACTCCTTGAAGATTCTGGCAAAACAGCCACGTTATAGAAAGAACAGGAAACTTGCCCCCACTTCTTGTCTTTTACACATCGGCGCGAGGTTATTCGTCCAACCCTCTCGCGTCGCGCGATCTGCGCAAACGCACTACGACGTAGCGGAAATACGCGCCTAGTTTTTTAAAATTCCGCGCACCGCATCTTTTGAAATTATGGCGCGAAACCTCCGCACATCAAACTTAACCTAATAACATGTTTAAGGGCCACTTTGGCACGTAACAATGTTTGAACAGCCAATTGTTCGAGGAAACTATCTGGTAGCGTTGGATATGCCAATCTAACTAATCTGGCAATGTCAGCTTCGAATTCTTGCAGGCTTTCATTTGTCTTTTGCGAGCGGTTCTTAACTTGTGCATGGTAAACCTGCTGAAGATGAGCGTCTCCATAACTCATCTCAAGTTTCGATGTTAAGAGGCCGTAATCATTCTGCTGGTGATCGGGAATCGATTGTAAGAAGTTAAGGCCCTCCCCCCGTAGAGCCACTATTAGAGAGATAGCCCTCTCTTTGTTGCACCAACCGTTGGCTATTGCAGCAGCTTAAAATTGTTTCAAATATGTGAGTCAAGGTGTTTAACCATCGAATGTGGGTGGTTTGCTACGTGCCGAAAATTTCGGCACTAGACATTTTTAAATAAGTGCTGGAATTTCGCGCCATAAATTTAAAAGACTTGTTGCGCGTATTTCCGTCACTTCAGAAGTGCGTTGCGCGAATTTCGCGCCGACGCGTGTGGACGAAGGAGTAGTGGGAAATTTCCGAAAGACGCGTGGGGACTTGCCTTTGAAACGTGATTAAGAGTGGTTGGTCTGGTATCTTATCGCATCTTTTTATTATGTAGATTCCCTTTTGCCTTTTTTGATTATCGTTTCCCAAACCCGTTCCTTATCGTACCTCTACATAGGAAGAAGACGACCGAATTTGGAAGCAACCTGGCTTAGGAGATCCACGACCCGAGAACCATCATGAAGTAACCCGGATGCAAGCCGCCGCCATCATGAAATAATCCTGAAGGAAGCCACGAGCCGCCATCAGGAAGTAATTCTGAAGGAAGCTTTACATGTTCACGTAAGTACCCCTTAGGGGTCATGTAAAATTTGCATATATTAAAAATGTATTGTAATAATTTGCATATTGTATGATGTCATTTTTTTAAGTTTTTTTTTTATGGCTTTGTCGCGATTGTTACGTTACAGAATTACTTCCTGAAGGCGGCTCGTGGCTTCCTTCAGGATTATTTCATGATGGCGGCTTGCATCCGGATTACTTCATGATGGTTCTCGGGTCGTGGATCTCCTAAGCCAGGTTGCTTCCAAATTCGGTCGTCTTCTTCCTATGTAGAGGTACGATAAGGAACGGGTTTGGAAAACGATAATCAAAAAAGGCAAAAGGGAATCTACATAATAAAAAGATGCGATAAGATACCAGACCAACCACTCTTATTCACGTTTCAAAGGCAAGTCCCTACGCGTCTTTCGGAAATTTCCCACTACTCCTTCGTCCACACGCATCGGCGCGAAATTCGCGCAACGCACTTCTGAAGTGACGGAAATACGCGCAACAAGTCTTTTAAATTTATGGCGCGAAATTCCCGCATATTAACACTTATTTAAAAATGTCTAGTGCCGAAATTTTCGGCACGTAACAATCGCGACAAAGCCATAAAAGAAAAAACTTAAAAAAATGACATCATGCAATATGCAAATTATTACAATACATTTTTAATATATGCAAATTTTACATGGCCCCCTAAGGGGTACTTACGTGAACATGTAAAGCTTCCTTCAGAATTACTTCCTGATGGCGGCTCGTGGCTTCCTTCAGGATTATGTTATGATGGCGGCGGCTTGCATCCGGATTACTTCATGATGGTTTTCGAGTTGTGGATCTCCTAAGCCAGGTTGCTTCCAAATTCGGTCGTCTTCTACCTATGTAGAGGTTCGATAAGGAACGGGTTTGGGAAACGATAATCAAAAAGGCAAAAGGGAATCTACATAATAAAAAGATACGATAAGATACTAGACCAACCACTCTTATTCACGTTTCAAAGGCAAGTCCCCACGCGTCTTTCGGAAATTTTCCACTACTCCTTCTCCACACGCGTCGGCGCGAAATTCGCGCAACGCACTTCTGATGTGACGGAAATACGCGCAACAAGTCTTTTAAATTTATGGCGCGAAATTCCCGCATATTAACACTTATTTAAAAATGTCTAGTGCCGAAATTTTCGGCACGTAACAATCGCGACAAAGCCATAAAAGAAAAAACTTAAAAAAATGACATCATGCAATATGCAAATTATTACAATACATTTTTAATATATGCAAATTTTACATGGCCCCCTAAGGGGTACTTACGTGAACATGTAAAGCTTCCTTCAGAATTACTTCCTGATGGCGGCTCGGGCTTCCTTCAGGATTATGTTATGATGGCGGCGGCTTGCATCCGGATTACTTCATGATGGTTTTCGAGTTGTGGATCTCCTAAGCCAGGTTGCTTCCAAATTCGGTCGTCTTCTACCTATGTAGAGGTTCGATAAGGAACGGGTTTGGGAAACGATAATCAAAAAAGGCAAAAGGGAATCTACATAATAAAAAGATGCGATAAGATACCAGACCAACCACTCTTATTCACGTTTCAAAGGCAAGTCCACGCGTCTTTCGGAAATTTCCTACTCCTTCTCCACACGCTCGGCGCGAAATTGCGCAACGCATTCTGAGTGACGGAAATACGCGCAACAAGTCTTTTAAATTTATGGCGCGAAATTCCCGCATATTAACACTTATTTAAAAATGTCTAGTGCCGAAATTTTCGGCACGTAACAATCGCGACAAAGCCATAAAAGAAAAAACTTAAAAAAATGACATCATGCAATATGCAAATTATTACAATACATTTTTAATATATGCAAATTTTACATGGCCCCCTAAGGGGTACTTACGTGAACATGTAAAGCTTCCTTCAGAATTACTTCCTGATGGCGGCTCGAGGCTTCCTTCAGGATTATTTTATGATGGCGGCGGCTTGCATCCGGATTACTTCATGATGGTTTTCGAGTTGTGGATCTCCTAAGCCAGGTTGCTTCCAAATTCGGTCGTCTTCTACCTATGTAGAGGTTCGATAAGGAACGGGTTTGGGAAACGATAATCAAAAAAGGCAAAAGGGAATCTACATAATAAAAAGATGCGATAAGATACCAGACCAACCACTCTTATTCACGTTTCAAAGGCAAGTCCCCACGCGTCTTTCGGAAATTTTCCACTACTCCTTCTCCACACGCGTCGGCGCGAAATTCGCGCAACGCACTTCTGATGTGACGGAAATACGCGCAACAAGTCTTTTAAATTTATGGCGCGAAATTCCCGCATATTAACACTTATTTAAAAATGTCTAGTGCCGAAATTTTCGGCACGTAACAATCGCGACAAAGCCATAAAAGAAAAACTTAAAAATGACATCATGCAATATGCAAATTATTACAATACATTTTAATATATGCAAATTTTACATGGCCCCTAAGGGTACTTACGTGAACATGTAAAGCTTCCTTCAGAATTACTTCCTGATGGCGGCTCGAGGCTTCCTTCAGGATTATTTTATGATGGCGGCGGCTTGCATCCGGATTACTTCATGATGGTTTTCGAGTTGTGGATCTCCTAAGCCAGGTTGCTTCCAAATTCGGTCGTCTTCTACCTATGTAGAGGTTCGATAAGGAACGGGTTTGGGAAACGATAATCAAAAAATGCAAAAGGGAATCTACATAATAAAAAGATACGATAAGATACTAGACCAACCACTCTTATTCACGTTTCAAAGGCAAGTCCCCACGCGTCTTTCGGAAATTTTCCACTACTCCTTCTCCACACGCGTCGGCGCGAAATTCGCGCAACGCACTTCTGATGTGACGGAAATACGCGCAACAAGTCTTTTAAATTTATGGCGCGAAATTCCCGCATATTAACACTTATTTAAAAATGTCTAGTGCCGAAATTTTCGGCACGTAACAATCGCGACAAAGCCATAAAGAAAAACTTAAAAATGACATCATGCAATATGCAAATTATTACAATACATTTTTAATATATGCAAATTTTACATGGCCCCCTAAGGGGTACTTACGTGAACATGTAAAGCTTCCTTCAGAATTACTTCCTGATGGCGGCTCGTGGCTTCCTTCAGGATTATGTTATGATGGCGGCGGCTTGCATCCGGATTACTTTATGATGGTTTTCGAGTCGTGGATCTCCTAAGCCAGGTTGCTTCCAAATTCGGTCGTCTTCTACCTATGTAGAGGTTCGATAAGGAACGGGTTTGGGAAACGATAATCAAAAAAGGCAAAAGGGAATCTACATAATAAAAAGATACGATAAGATACTAGACCAACCACTCTTATTCACGTTTCAAAGGCAAGTCCCCACGCGTCTTTCGGAAATTTTCCACTACTCCTTCTCCACACGCGTCGGCGCGAAATTCGCGCAACGCACTTCTGATGTGACGGAAATACGCGCAACAAGTCTTTTAAATTTATGGCGCGAAATTCCCGCATATTAACACTTATTTAAAAATGTCTAGTGCCGAAATTTTCGGCACGTAACAGGTTCCACTTTAAATTTTGACGGTATTGACTCGCTTTCTACCATGCTTCTTATTTCTGGAATGTTCTGATTTACAACTTGGTTTGCTAATTCAATCGGCCGCGTTGTTAGTGAAATCACTTGTTCTTGCAGCCTCATCACATCTTCCGTTTTTACCAATTTACTGTCCAGCTTTTGCTCAACTGTTTTTACCTGTTCAGCGAAATCTTCTTTCAATGCAATGGAGTTTTCCGTTAATCTTTGTTCTAACGTGGCTTTACTTTCATTCAACTTTTCTTCCCTTTTGGCAGCATTTTCACTTAACCTTTCCATTTTCTCAGCATTTTCACTAAACCTTTTTTCCATTTACTTAGCATTTTCACTTAACCTTTCTGTAAGGTTTGATTCCAGTTCAACTGACTTCACTATGTTTTTATTTAGTGTCACTTGCATTTTAGCCGACCTCTCCTCCATTTTCTCAGCACTTTTACTGAGTGTCACTTCTAGTTTAGCCGACCTCTCTTCCATACCATTTTAAAAATCCTTAAGAAAATTCATTAAAGTTTCTGCGTCCATTTTACTTTGGCTTCTTGTTACAGGCATATACAAACTACTTAAATAGCTTTAGACTTTTTTCTTTTAAATTAATCATTATATATCCCACATCTGACACCAGTGTAACGGGCTACTATTACCGTGTTTCACTAATTTAAAACAAGTAATAACAAAAGTCTTTATTACTCGCTGTTCACAAGTCTAATTAACAGTATATGCCTTATTTACAAATGTCTTCAGTCCAATTAACAATAAAGCGCTACCACACTAATGAATTTACAAGCACTAATATCTTCTTAAACTAGTTCCTTAACTATAAGTCTTCTTAGCAACACTAAACACTACTATAATTTATTTATTACACTCTTGTCTATTTATATATTCTACGAGCTGCATGTACATTAGACACATTCACATCATATAGCATTTATGTTTACTCTTGGACTTTCAAAGGCTCAACTATTTAACTTTACACGATATAATTTATATTCGACATTCTGATATAGACTAACATACATTTATTAACAGTCTTATATATACCCTGAATTAAAAAGGATGACTCATTCTCCAGTAATTGCTAGAAGATTCTCGGTCCATGGAGAATATGCAGTGCTTACGGCGCTTGTGTGTTTGACGGATTGCCTAATAGTAGCTCGCAACAATATTTACGCATTCAGCGTTTATCTTTATACAGAGTGTTGATTGGATTTTGTAACATGGAATTTACATGTAAAACTAGTAATGTGCAAATATTGGCTCTCCTAATTGTTTTAGAAGAAAATGTTAAATAAAAAAAATGTAGAGCATTAAAAATAGGTCCCAATTCAGATCCTCTTTGTTTATTAACACCCTCTGGGACTTAATAATAAACGGAAAAAGAATGGAAAAATCATACAAAATAGCAATAGCCATGAAAAATGTGACAACCAAAGGTAACAAAATTGATTAATTTGACACAAGAATCTGACAATTTTAGTAAGTTCTGCAAATCTGTTTTAAGTTGTTTGCAAGGAAATAAAACATGCTGAAATGATTTTCTAATTGTATTGAACGTGGTAATACAGGACACGTAGTTGTAAAAAAAACTAAATTAAATGCTCCAACGAGTCTCCGTTCACAGCTGAACAGTGCCCCAACCTCTCGTACAAATTTCTTCTGGTTGCAGCCAGTTGATGACACGATATTTGACGACATTCTGCACGTATTGCCGCTTTTAAAATGTCCACATTTTCGTATTCTCTTCCATTGTATAGGCGATCTTGCAAAAAATCATTTGGCGAAAGATCCGGAGATCTTGCAGGCCAATTTATTGTTCCACGTTAACCTACCCAGCGATTTGAGAATGCATAATTTATTACAATTTAATTGGTGATAGTTCTTACCATTTAAAAGTCGATAAAACAGTTTACGAAGTTAGTAATACAGTTTAAGAGTTCATAAACACATCGGGCAAGCGCAATGAATAAGAAAGCGAGCAACGCCCTGGCGGATGCAAACGCGAAACTTATTACAGATTCCGCGCTGCCAACTACCATGACGTCACCACTGCCAAATTACATTGCGTAATAATCGGAAATATAAAAACTTAAATAAACAGGTAACACATAATTTACTCACATGATAGGTCCAGATTTCCGCGAAGTACGCCTATCATCCTGCACGATAGATGAGGATGGTGATTCCTCCGGAGCTGCTAGCTGAGCATGGACATCAGGGTCGTGGAGTCTAGTTCGCTTCGGTGGCTGTAAAATTCTCCTACCTATGCAGGGATCGGATTAGGAACAAGGTAAAGGGCGACAACAAAGATAATTAGGCAGGATAACTACATAAGTAAAGCTAAGACACGACCACACTCCTTGAAGATCAAAGGCAAACAGCCACGTTTAAGAGCGTCACGGAAAACCTCTCACCACTTTGTCCCCACTCCTTGTCCAGTATTCGTCCAACCCTCTAGTGTCGCGCACTCTGCTCAAACTCACTGTGACGTATCGGAAGTACACGCCTAGTCTATTAAAATTCCACGCGCCGCGTATTTTGAAATTATGGCGCGAAACTTCCGTACATCAACTTAACCTAATACATATGTTACAGGGCTACTTTGGCACGTAACAAATTTAAGTGATCCACAACACCGCGCATGTGATGTGCTGGTCATCAATCATGTTGATACCAAATTTCATAATTAATTCCCTGCCGGTCTAACTTCTTCTTGTAAAAATTTGAATATTCCGCACCAGTTAAGCGGTCTGTAATGAAGAAAGGCCCAATTATGTGAGGACCTAGTATGCCAGCCCAAACATTGACACTATTACAGTACTGTGTACGGGTGTGTGTTACATGCCGAAAATCGGCTATGTATCATTTTTGGTTTAAGTTTACATTTGTGAGTAAATTCCCGCCATTATTTCAAATAGACTTTTGCATTTCCGCCATCCCGGACAGTTGCGTCGGCGCAGGAGAATGCGCAGACACGGCGTGGGCAAGTGCGCGATTTGGACAGGACATGAGATTATGATTAGCGAACGAGACGTCAAACAGTGACGTTTACCTGTGTGGTTCTTTTAGGATGTAGGTTTTCCTTTATCTCTGCTTTATATCGTTCCCTACCTGTATCCTACCGTACCGCTACGAATGACGAAGAGGAAAGACAAAACAAATCTGGTTTCAACGATGGCCTAACGAAACCCACGCCTAAACAACGCCCAACGAGATGCATGGAAATCAGCACGGTTCCTGCGCAAGGATGACTGCAAACTCGTGAAGCGTTCCACATTTGTAGGTGAGTGTTTTTTATCTCTTTTAGGGTGCATCTTGTATCACTGTAAATATATTTGGTGCATGATACAATTTGACCCGAAATTATGACGTAATACCTTTATTGCGCAATATTGTGAACGTGGATCGTATCAGTGTTGCCAACTGTGGTAGTGGCTCATAACAGTTGCGCGGGACTATAACATCTGTAATGTTAAATTTAAATTTTTGTGTGCTCCAGTACCGATAATTTTGATGATTTGGTTCATTGGTTAATGGAAATCGGCACTCATCGCTAAATAGAATCTTCGAAAAAAGTTGCGGTCAGTATTTGCCGGCGTAGTGGTATGTGTGTGACTACTACGTCCAAGGTCCCGGGTTCGATTCCCGACACGGTCCGCTTGAAAAATGTTAGGCGAGCATTTTTCACAAAAATACACCCTCGTTCGGATGAGAGGTCCCGTGTGTGAGCGTTGTCACGCACGTTAAAGATCCCTACCTTGCTTGCAACAGCAAGGGTTCGGCAAAATTCCAAATTTTCCAGGTAAAAAAAACTCGTTTCCTGGAGAGCATTGGAAAATCACATGTAAGGTCAGTATTTGCCATTTCTAACATAATTTCGCAAAATTCCATTCTTTTTTCCTTATCATCCTCAAAAATTTGCTGATGTATTTGGTATTTGTACGACCGAAATCGTGAATCTTGGCTCTTTAAAATTTTCCAAGCAGTGGTATGAATTCCTAAATTATTTCCCATTTGTCGTAAGGATACATTTTTGTTCTCCACGACGGCCTCAACCTTTTCTCTACTTGGACCGGTTATTACTATTTGGCACTTACATGACTTATTAACCGTGTCGTTGATTTCAAAATGCCTAATAATTCTCTGCAGTGTGCTGAAACCCGGAATTGGTCGCTGTGGATAGAATCCAGCAAAATTTGCTTGTATGTCCCTAAAGGACAATCCCGAGTGGTACCATTTAATAAAGTTTACTTTGTTACATGCCGACAATCGGCTATGTAAACATTTTTTGATTTTAGTTTAAATATGTGACTGAAATCGCGCCAATATTTTAAAAATAGACTTGTGCGTGCATTTCCGTTACGTTGGCGCCAGAGAATGCGCAGACGTGAAGTGTGTAAGGAAGTGCGCGTTTTTTCGACACGAAAGGACTAGTCAACGAGACGTCGAACAGTGAGGTTGATCTGTGTCGTCTTTTAATCTTGTCTTCTCTTTCAGATAATGTAGGTTTCCTGTATCGTACCTTTGATCACTCCCTACCTTATTCCTATCGTATCGCTACAAACCCAAGAAGAGAGAAGACAAATTAATTTGGTTTCGACGAGGGCGAAGGCCGACCCACGCCCAACTAACGCCGAGATCCTGCCGCCAGAATAGCTGCAATGTTGTGAAGAGCTCCGCATTTTACGTGAGTACATTTTATCTTTTTCTTTTGTGTGTGATACAAATTTGAGACGCAATAATGACGTAATACCTGGTTGCGCAATATTATGCACGTGTTTATTATGTTGCCAACTGTCGTAGTGGCTCTTATCAATTACGCGCGGGACTTTAACGATTATACCTTAGACTAGAACAGTCGGAGACTATAACAACTTTCTCTTCTTGAGTGTAGGACTCCATTTTTTATAACAAATTATCAAACTATTGATGTTTGTCAAAACGTGACATAGCGCTGTCGGATTTGTGGCTACTACGTTTTTTGACACATTCCTAATTCTTTTTTTCTTGTCTAGCAGGACCAGAAGGTGTTAGAAAATAAATGGCAAAGAATTCTGATACATTCTTTTTACTCTACAACCTTTGTATGTAAGATTTTCTTCTAAAACAATTAGGGGAGCTGATATTTGCACTAGTTTTACATGTAAATCCAATCTGTATATAATTTTTTACTACTTAATAAAAAAACTAATATTTTGTTTCAAGTTTACTGTTTATTTAATAGTTTTTAAGCTGGTTTTCATGACCCGTCGATACCAGTTGTGCTACAATGATTAGTCGCTGATCTAAAATTTGCAAAATTATATGTTTAACCATGCAATCCATGCTCAAACAATTTTTTCTTTCTAGTAACCAAAATCACACCATCTTCAAATCAAAAAACCGAACCACAACCGCCTGAAGAGAAACCACCGTCGGATCCTACCAAGGGGCCACACCGTTTGGGTACTTGCAGGGTTTGCTTAAAAGCATTCAAGCCAAACGATTTCAACAGAACTTGTGCTGAGTGTACCCAACGAGTCTGCGAAGACTGTGCGAGTTATAGCAAACAAACCGAAGATGAGGACGCAGCAAATTGGAAATGTAGCGTGTGTAGGCGAAAGCTACAAAATCGACCTGCTGTAGCACAGGACTCAACAGAGAGCTTATTAGATATTCCAGTGCAAGAACTACAACGGCGGCATTCGGAGGCGAGGCTTGGTGGAGGCAGCACAATGGGTCTGAATACAAATTCTGGAAGCGGATTGGCTCCACCGCGTAGTCCTGAGCTGCGTAGACATTCAGATGTCTCACCGGCATCACTTAAAGAACTGGAAAAGGTAACTTATGCTTGATGTTGTTCTAAATCAAATCTATCGTAGTATAACTATGTTTTTTTTAGGTATACTGTGATGTATTCTTACATTTAAATTAGTGATAGTTCTTACAATTTAAAAGTCGATAAAACAGTTTACGAGTTCATAAATACATCGCGCAAGCGCAATGAATAATGCGGGTGACGCCCCTGGCGGATGGCAGCACTAACCTTATTACAGATTCCGCGCAGCCAACTTCCAATGACGTCACCAATGCACAAAATTATATTGCGCCATAATCGGAAAATTTACATACATATAAGATAATAGATAATACAGAATTTACTCACATTTAGGTCCAGATTTCCGCGAAGTACGTCTATCATCCTTCCGGGTAGATAAAGATGGGACGGCTCAGGTGCCGTTGGAAGAGCATGGACATCCGGCTTATTCTCGGGTCGTACGGTTCGGTTTGCCCTAGGTAGCTGCAAATTCTCCTACCTATGCAGGGATCGGATTAGGAAACAAGGTATAAGGCAACAAACAAAGACAATTAGGCAAAGGAAATTTACATAGATAAGATAAGGCACGATACGATACCACACTCCTTGAAGATTCTGGCAAAACAGCCACGTTCACGGAAACTCGTTCCCGCTCTTTTGTCTTTTTCACATCGGCGCGAACTTATTCGTCCAACCCTTCCGCGTCGCGCGATCTGCGCAAACTCACTATGACGTAACGGAAGTACGCGCCTAGTCTTTTAAAATTCCGCGCACCGCGTCTTTTGAAATTATGGCGCGAAACTTCCGCACATCAAACTTAAACTAAACCAATTTTTAAGTGCCAATTTAATTGGCTCGTAACAGTATGTGTATGATATTTACAAAATGATTTAGATTGATGTTCGAATCTTAAACGAGGATAAGGTGAAAAGTTCTCGGCCTACAATGAAAGACTGCAATTTTCAGTAAAAAAAAAAGATTTTATTTTTTAAAATAATCCCCCCTTAACTTCAACACACTTGGTCCAGCGTTTCTCCAACATTAGTATTCCTTCCCGGAAGTGAGAGTCTGAAAGGCTTTGAAAATATTCGTCTACGACCCCTTCAACTTCTTCATTGGACAGCGCTTCCCAGAGAGAAATTTCTTTAAGTTTAGGAACAGATAGAAGTCTGAAGGCGCCAAATCAGGGGAATAAGGGGGGTGGCCGAGCAAATCGTACCCCCAATCCGTCAATTTTCCCACCTCCAACGCACCCTTGTGTGCAGGTGCGTTGTCTTGGTGAAAGATGATTTTTTCTTCTTCAAGTCAGGCCTTCTTACAAATTTTGGCATCCAGCTAGTCAAGAAGGGTGGAGTAATATTGGCCTTAATTGTTCTACCTTTTTCAAGGTAATCTATTCGCATCCCAAAACACGCTAGTCAACACCTTTCCGGCAGATGCGATCGACTTCGCTTTCTTTGGCGCTGAACAACCGCCTTCCACCCACTGTTTTGACTGCTGCCTTTTTGGTGTGTAATGGTGGACCCATATCTCATCCATAGTGACAAATCGCCGCACAAAATCGCTTGGACCCTTATTGAACCGGGCGAAATCGTTTTCACTTTTGCTTTTGTTTGGCATTCAGCAAATGCGGCAGAGCTTTCGCATCCCTAACTCTTTGTTTAAGATGTTTCATACCCTTTCGTCCGATATCCCTGCAGCCTCAGCTATCTTCTTCACTTTCACTCGCCTATCGTCCAACACGATATCATGCACTTTTGCGATCGTTTCCAGTGTGAGTAGGTTAGATACCTTCGCTCTAGCGCAAAACCACCCATTTTCCTATGTTAAATCCCATAAGGGGGCTCAAGGTCCGTTCTGGTCATTTTTGTACCAAGCGTTGAAATCCCCATAAGGAGGAATTGAGGATCAATTAAGGTCGCCCAGTAGATGGTTGACAGGGTATCTGTGACCACATTTCCATCAGCATCCACACTTCCACACACAGCTGGACCAAATGGTTTTCTTCGACTAGCCATTTTCATCTTTTCAGATAAATCTATCTTGTTTGGTATCAATTAATATTAGATTTTTCTCAGCTACCCGAATCTCTAGGAATTTTTCATATAGCATCATCCCCCAGGGAGCTACCCACATTTTAAGATTTTTTACCGGAAGCGATTTTTGACCGTCTTTATAAATTTTTTTAGCCATGTGACACATCAAATTAGTCTAGAATTTTATGCAGAATCCGAATCTGTAAACAGATTTAAAATTCGACCATTCGACACACACATACCCTCTGCAAGATAAATCTTTCTCCACATTTTCACCCACGAGATAAATGTACCTTGTTTGGTATCAATTAATACTAGATTTTTTTCAGCTACCCAAATCTCTTTAAAAATTTTAGATTGCATCATCCCCCAGGGAGCTACCCCAATTTTAAGATTTTTTACCGGTAGCAATTTCTGATCGTTCTTATAAATTTTCTTAGACATGCGACACATCAAATTAATCTAGAATTTTACGCAGGATCTGAATATGCAAACAGATTTAAAAATCGGATCACCCCTTACAAAGTTACACTTTAAAGGCCACAAACCTCTAAATTTTTTGCTATCTATGGCATATGCTTTAACCAACCATTCCTGAAAATTTAAAACCGTGGGAATTTTAGAAATGAACCCTTTATAAGCCAAATCTCTTTAAAATTTTTAGATTGCATCATCCCCCAGGAAGCTACCCCAATTTTAAGAATTTTTACGGGTAGCGATTTCTGACATGCGACACATCAAATTAGTCTAAAATTTTACGCAGAAACTGAATGTGCAAACAGATTTAAAAATCGGATCACCCTTTACAAAATTATACCTTAAAGGCCCCAAACCTCTAAATTTTTTGCTCATCTATGGCATATGCTTTAACCGAGTATTCCTGAAAATTTAAAACCGTGGGAATTTTAAAAATGAACTCTTTATAAGCCATAAGTGTTTAATATTTAAAACCATTTTCAAACAGTAATGTACTGTTTTTAGAATATTCAAAACCACGACTTTTAAAATTTTAAAACGCGCCATAACATAATTATGTAGTCAATGCTAATTAGGTACTCGAAAATACAATTCGTTTCCGAACTAATTTCTTGACGATTATGGATTACCCAAATTACATGTGAGAGCGCTGTATAGTTTCTTTTTAAAAGTGTATATCTTCTCCAAACAAATGCGTTAATTACAGAGGGAAAGTACGCTGAATGCAAGCCAATGAATAGCAACTTAATACGTTTTACCGACCTACCTTAATTGTTTGTACAAGGAAACACAATAAAATATATACAAATGTAGCAACTATCTTATATATTTATGCCCCCCCCCATGCGTAGGTTGCAGTACTATTAGGAATGATGTACCCTTTGTCGTCCTCGCCCGACAAACAAATGGAATCAAATACTTTATATATAAAGGCAAACTTCGGTACATTTTACAATTAGAAAACCTAGACGGACACTATGTATCAAACTATTGGCTAGAAAAGGAGATAGAGGACTTGGGTATCGATTTAAATTTTAAGCTGCGAATAAAATTAGATAAAATTAGAACCACTCCAAACAAACATAAAGAAAGAACTGTCTTCTTCTACAATTCCAAAAGAAATAGTCATTTCGGAATTGGGGTTGATAAATACACCTAACATTCGCCTAGAGGTTGTACGACAACGCGTAAATATTGGTAGTAAACTCTATTCGTTTACGCTAAAGGAAATCGCCCCATTGTGCATGCGATATGCTGTAAGTAGAAGGAAAAGATAACTGGAATTAGAGGAAATCGAGCATCTAATTCTTTATTTGGGTGGTATTGAGTACTTGCTGGCTCTAGAAATAATTACGTACCACCGACCGCTATGCGGAAGATTTGGTTCTAGGAATTGAGCAACCTACGAAAGCACAGAATACTCGGTATTAATGTTAATTGGTTTAGTGACCGCGTTTGTGCACTCTTCGAGTGTCTTCGGCAATCTTCCAAAATGTATATAAACCATGCCGCTATCCATGGAAGCTGGTTGAAAAAAAATGTTATCCGAAAATATTTTTAATTACAACTCTTGTGGTGCTTCCTCTACATGGAAAAATGCTCTCAAACGACACCAAAACAAATGTGGTGTAACAGCGTCCACGGTTAAGCTTTTACATCCGTCAGTAGCAAAGTACTTAAACTATAGGCCTTGCGGTATCGGTTTTACGAGAATAGACAACTTACTGCGACACAAGGAAAAACAGCACGGTATGTCATTAAGCCGTAAAGGTTCAGCTCCGACAGCTGTTAAAGGGTCTTGTACGAAACAACCACAAATTCTGTGTAAAGTATGCGATTCCGAAATGGAAATGACTACCGACGCCGCACACTTGAGAAGCAACAGACAAAAATGCAACAGTTAGCGCTACTGGCAAAGATGGTGTAGAAATGGTTAGCACAGCGTTTAACAATCGTAGGGCTAGCTATCGCATAAAGAACGCTAGTGTCGACGATGGAGTGTCCGAGTTTCTTTGGAAGCAGAAAGAGCGGTTTATTCGATTACTTAATGAGAAAGAAACATACATCAATAGAAGTTAATCGCGAACTCTACGGCATCTACACAAAAATGAGTAAAGAGACTGCCGATGTAAAATCCTTTAACACAAAAAATATAGTTATAACATCTTCTAGTAATCTGGAAAATATGTACGAGGTCTTAAATGAAACCATGTAAACACCAACTGAATACCCAATTAATTAATAAAATTAGTTTGTCGGGCGAGGACGACGAAGGATACATCATTCCTGTACAGCAACCTACGCATGGAGGGGCGTAAATATATAAGATAGTTGCTATATTTGTATATATTTTATTGTGTTTCCTTGTACAAACAATTAAGGTAGGTCGATAAACCGTATTAAATTGCTATTAATTGGATTGCCTTCAGCGTACTTTCCTTCTGTAATTAACGCATTTGTTTGGAGAAGATATACACTTTTAAAAAGCGCTCTCACATGTAATTTGGATAATTCATAATCGTCAAGAAATTAGTTCGGAAACGAATTGTATTTTCAAAGTACCTAATTAGCATTGACTACATAATTATGTTATGACGTGTTTAAAATTTTAAAAGTCGTGGTTTTGAATATTCTAAAAACAGTACATTACTGTTTGAAAATGGTTTTTTAAATATTAAACACTTATGGCTTATAAAGGGTTTATTTTTAAAATTCCCACGGTTTTAAATTTTCAGGAATAGTCGGTTAAAGCATATGCCATAGATGAGCAAAAAATTTAGAGGTTTGGGGTTTTTAAAGTGTAACTTTGTAAGGGGTGATCCGATTTTTAAATCTGTTTGCATATTCAGTTTCTGCGTAAAATTCTAGACTAATTTGATGTGTCGCATGTCTAAGAAAATTTATAAGGACGGTCAGAAATCGCTACCGGTAAAAATTCTTAAAATTGGGGTAGCTTCCTGAGGGATGATGCAATCTAAAAATTTTAAAGAGATTTGGGTAGCTGAGAAAAATCTAATATTAATTGATACCAAACAAGATAGATTTATCTCGTGGGTAGAAATGTGGAGAAAGATTTATCTCGCAGAGGGTATATGTGTAACTTTGTAAGGAGTGGTCGGATTTTAAATCTGTTTGCAGATTTGGATTCTCATAAAATTCTAGACTAATTTGATGTGTCACATGGCTAAAAAAATTTATAAAACGGGCAAAAATCGCTTCCGGTAAAAAATCTTAAA
Source organism: Platerodrilus igneus (assembly GCA_036346225.1). Classification (NCBI taxonomy): domain Eukaryota; kingdom Metazoa; phylum Arthropoda; class Insecta; order Coleoptera; family Lycidae; genus Platerodrilus; species Platerodrilus igneus. Next base: position 1,579,955 of record JARFIW010000927.1, on the reverse strand, counting down.
ATGGGGGTAGCTCCATGGGGGTGATGCTATTTGAAAAATTCCTAGAGATTCGGGTAGCTGAGAAAATCTAATATTAATTGATACCAAACAAGATAGATTTATCTCGTGGGTAGAAATGTGGAGAAAGATTTATCTCGCAGAGGGTATATGTGTAACTTTGTAAGGAGTGGTCGGATTTTAAATCTGTTTGCAGATTCGGATTCTCATAAAATTCTAGACTAATTTGATGTGTCACATGGCTAAAAAAATTTATAAAACGGGCAAAATCGCTTCCGGTAAAAATCTTAAAATGGGGTAGCTCCATGGGGGTGATGCTATTTGAAAAATTCCTAGAGATTCGGGTAGCTGAGAAAATCTAATATTAATTGATACCAAACAAGATAGATTTATCTCGTGGGTAGAAATGTGGAGAAAGATTTATCTCGCAGAGGGTATATGTGTAACTTTGTAAGGAGTGGTCGGATTTTAAATCTGTTTGCAGATTTGGATTCTCATAAAATTCTAGACTAATTTGATGTGTCACATGGCTAAAAAAATTTATAAAACGGGCAAGAATCGCTTCCGGTAAAAAATCTTAAAATGGGGTAGCTCCATGGGGGTGATGCTATTTGAAAAATTTTAGAGATTCGGGTAGCTGAGAAAATCTAATATTAATTGATACCAAACAAGATAGATTTATCTCGTGGGTAGAAATGTGGAGAAAGATTTATCTCGCAGAGGGTATATGTGTAACTTTGTAAGGAGTGGTCGGATTTTAAATCTGTTTGCAGATTTGGATTCTCATAAAATTCTAGACTAATTTGATGTGTCACATGGCTAAAAAATATTATAAAACGGGCAAGAATCGCTTCCGGTAAAAATCTTAAAATGGGGTAGCTCCATGGGGGTGATGCTATTTGAAAAATTCCTAGAGATTCGGGTAGCTGAGAAAATCTAATATTAATTGATACCAAACAAGATAGATTTATCTCGTGGGTAGAAATGTGGAGAAAGATTTATCTCGCAGAGGGTATATGTGTAACTTTGTAAGGAGTGGTCGGATTTTAAATCTGTTTGCAGATTTGGATTCTCATAAAATTCTAGACTAATTTGATGTGTCACATGGCTAAAAAATTTATAAAACGGGCAAAAATCGCTTCCGGTAAAAATCTTAAAATGGGGTAGCTCCATGGGGGTGATGCTATTTGAAAAATTCCTAGAGATTCGGGTAGCTGAGAAAAATCTAATATTAATTGATACCAAACAAGATAGATTTATCTCGTGGGTAGAAATGTGGAGAAAGATTTATCTCGCAGAGGGTATATGTGTAACTTTGTAAGGAGTGGTCGGATTTTAAATCTGTTTGCAGATTTGGATTCTCATAAAATTCTAGAATAATTTGATGTGTCACATGGCTAAAAAATTTATAAAACGGGCAAAAATCGCTTCCGGTAAAAAATCTTAAAATGGGGGTAGCTCCATGGGGGGTGATGCTATTTGAAAAATTCCTAGAGATTCGGGTAGCTGAGAAAATCTAATATTAATTGATACCAAACAAGATAGATTTATCTCGTGGGTAGAAATGTGGAGAAAGATTTATCTCGCAGAGGGTATATGTGTAACTTTGTAAGGAGTGGTCGGATTTTAAATCTGTTTGCAGATTTGGATTCTCATAAAATTCTAGACTAATTTGATGTGTCACATGGCTAAAAAATTTATAAAACGGGCAAAAAACGCTTCCGGTAAAAATCTTAAAATGGGGTAGCTCCATGGGGGGTGATGCTATTTGAAAAATTCCTAGAGATTCGGGTAGCTGAGAAAAATCTAATATTAATTGATACCAAACAAGATAGATTTATCTCGTGGGTAGAAATGTGGAGAAAGATTTATCTCGCAGAGGGTATATGTGTAACTTTGTAAGGAGTGGTCGGATTTTAAATCTGTTTGCAGATTTGGATTCTCATAAAATTCTAGACTAATTTGATGTGTCACATGGCTAAAAAAATTTATAAAACGGGCAAAAATCGCTTCCGGTAAAAAATCTTAAAATGGGGGTAGCTCCATGGGGGGTGATGCTATTTGAAAAATTCCTAGAGATTCGGGTAGCTGAGAAAAATCTAATATTAATTGATACCAAACAAGATAGATTTATCTCGTGGGTAGAAATGTGGAGAAAGATTTATCTCGCAGAGGGTATATGTGTAACTTTGTAAGGAGTGGTCGGATTTTAAATCTGTTTGCAGATTTGGATTCTCATAAAATTCTAGACTAATTTGATGTGTCACATGGCTAAAAAAATTTATAAAACGGGCAAAAATCGCTTCCGGTAAAAATCTTAAAATGGGGTAGCTCCATGGGGGGTGATGCTATTTGAAAAATTCCTAGAGATTCGGGTAGCTGAGAAAAATCTAATATTAATTGATACCAAACAAGATAGATTTATCTCGTGGGTAGAAATGTGGAGAAAGATTTATCTCGCAGAGGGTATATGTGTAACTTTGTAAGGAGTGGTCGGATTTTAAATCTGTTTGCAGATTTGGATTCTCATAAATATTGAAAAATTAAAGGAAAATCGAAAATAAAGGGGCGGGTTAAAATCTGGAAAAATATCAAATTGGAAGAATTGGATTAGGGTTTAATTTTGTAAATATTGAAAATTAAAGGAAAATCGAAAATAAAGGGGCGGGGTTAAAATCTGGAAAATATCAAATTGGAAGAATTGGATTAGATGTCGGATTTTAAATTGTTTCAATTTGGTCTAAAAATTTAAAATTGATTCCTGGCTAAAAAATTTTAAAAGGGAAAATCCTTCGGTAAAAATTTAAAATGGGAGTCCGGGGGTGAGATTTAAAAATTCTGAATCGGAGTAGAAATCTATTTAATTGTCAAAAAGATTTTATCTCGGGGTAAAATTGGAGAAAGTTTTCGAGGATTGTTAATTTTAGGATGTCGATTTTAAACTTTTGAGTTGATTCTAAAAATTTAAAATTGATCCTGGTAAAAATTTTAAAAGGGAAAATCCTTCGGTAAAAATTTAAAATGGGGTAGTCCGGGGGTAGCTATTGAAAAATTCTAAGATTCGGAGTAGATAAATCTATTTAATATCAAAAAGATATTTATCTCGGGGTAAAATGTGGAAAATTTTGAGGGGTAATTGTACTTTGGATTCAAATTAACTATTTGAGTTATGCTAAAAAATTATAAAGGGCAAAATGCTGAAAATTTAAAAGGGGTGCTCCGGGGATCTATTGAAATCCTGTGGGTAGCTAGAAAATTATATAATTGTACAAAAATAATTTATTGGTAAAAGAGAAGATTTATCTCGGGGGAATGTGATTTAGTGGGGATTTTAACTTTGAGATTGGTTAAATCTGTAATTTTCTGCAAAAAATTTAAAAGGAAAATGTTCCGGTAAAAATTTAAAAGGGGATCCTGGGGATCTTTAAATCGAGATGGGTAGCTAGAAAAATCATTATACAAACATAATTTATGGTAAAAGAGAAGATTTATCTCGGGGTAATGTGATTTTAGAGGGGTTTAATTGTTAATGGTGTCGAATTTTAAATATTTAATTGTTCCATAAAATTTCTAATTAGGCACATGGCTAAAAAATTTAAAAGGGCAAAAATCGCTTCCGGTAAAAAATCTTAAAATGGGGGTAGCTCCATGGGGGGTGATGCTATTTGAAAAATTCCTAGAGATTCGGGTAGCTGAGAAAAATCTAATATTAATTGATACCAAACAAGATAGATTTATCTCGTGGGTAGAAATGTGGAGAAAGATTTATCTCGCAGAGGGTATATGTGTAACTTTGTAAGGAGTGGTCGGATTTTAAATCTGTTTGCAGATTTGGATTCTCATAAAATTCTAGACTAATTTGATGTGTCACATGGCTAAAAAATTTATAAAACGGGCAAAATCGCTTCCGGTAAAAATCTTAAAATGGGGTAGCTCCATGGGGGTGATGCTATTTGAAAAATTCCTAGAGATTCGGGTAGCTGAGAAAAATCTAATATTAATTGATACCAAACAAGATAGATTTATCTCGTGGGTAGAAATGTGGAGAAAGATTTATCTCGCAGAGGGTATATGTGTAACCCCCCCCCCCCCCCCCCCCCCCCCCCCCCCCATCCCATGGGGTATGCTATTTGAAAAATTCCTAGAGATTCGGGTAGCTGAGAAAAATCTAATATTATGATACCAAACAAGATAGATTTATCTCGTGGGTAGAAATGTGGAGAAAGATTTATCTCGCAGAGGGTATATGTAACTTTGTAAGGTGGTCGGATTTTAAATCTGTTTGCAGATTTGGATTCTCATAAAATTCTAGAATTCACATGGCTAAAATTTATAAAACGGGCAAAATCGCTTCCGGTAAAAATCTTAAAATGGGTAGCTCCATGGGGGTGATGCTATTTGAAAAATTCCTAGAGATTCGGGTAGCTGAGAAAATCTAATATTAATTGATACCAAACAAGATAGATTTATCTCGTGGGTAGAAATGGAGAAAGATTTATCTCGCAGAGGGTATATGTGTAACTTTGTAAGGTGGTCGGATTTTAAATCTGTTTGCAGATTTGGATTCTCATAAAATTCTAGACTAATTTGATGTGTCACATGGCAAAAATTTATAAAACGGGCAAAATCGCTTCGGTAAAAATCTTAAAATGGGTAGCTCCATGGGGTGATGCTATTTGAAAAATTCCTAGAGATTCGGGTAGCTGAGAAAATCTAATATTAATTGATACCAAACAAGATAGATTTATCTCGTGGGTAGAAATGTGGAGAAAGATTTATCTCGCAGAGGGTATATGTAACTTTGTAAGGGTGGTCGGATTTTAAATCTGTTTGCAGATTTGGATTCTCATAAAATTCTAGACTAATTTGATGTGTCACATGGCTAAAAATTTATAAAACGGGCAAAAATCGCTTCGGTAAAAATTTAAAAGGGACCGGGGGAATGCTTTTGAAAATTCCTAAATTGGGTAGCTAGAAAATAATTTAATTGAACAAACAAGATGTTTACTGGGGAAAATTGAAAAATTTATCTCAAGGGTTATTGTGGTGAAGGGGAAGATTTTAAATCTGTTGAGATTTGGATTTTAAATTTGAATTTATTGTCAGGTAAAATTTATAAAAGGCAAAATGTTCCGGTAAAAATCTTAAAATGGGGTAGCTCCATGGGGGTGATGCTATTTGAAAAATTCCTAGAGATTCGGGTAGCTGAGAAAATCTAATATTAATGATACCAAACAAGATAGATTTATCTCGTGGGTAGAAATGTGGAGAAAGATTTATCTCGCAGAGGGTATATGTGTAACTTTGTAAGGAGGGGATTTTAAATCGTTTGCAGATTTGGATTTCATAAAATTCTAGACTAATTTGATGTGTCACATGGCTAAAAAATTTATAAAACGGCAAAATCGCTTCCGGTAAAAATCTTAAAATGGGGTAGCTCCATGGGGGTGATGCTATTTGAAAAATTCCTAGAGATTCGGGTAGCTGAGAAAATCTAATATTAATTATCCAAAAAGATGTTTACTGGGGAAAATTGAAAAGATTTACGAGAGGTATTGTGTAATTTGTAGGAGGGGATTTTAAATCTTTGCAGATTTGGATTTTAAATTCGATATTTATTGTCAGGTAAAAAATTTATAAAAGGCAAAATGTTCCGGTAAAAATTTAAAAGGGGAATCCGGGGGTTCTTTAAAAATTCCTAAGATTGGGTAGCTGGGAAAATCTAATTTAATATCCAAAAAGAGATTTTCGTGGGTAGAAATTGAAAAGATTTACGAGAGGTATTGTTAAATTGAGAAAGATTTATCTGGGGTTGTGAATTTTAAGATGTCGGATTTTAAATTGTTTGCAATTTGATTTATAAAATCGAAATTTGTGGTAATGCTAAAATTTTAAAACGGGAAATGCTTCGGAAAAATCTTAAAATGGGGTAGCTCATGGGGGTATTATTTGAAAAATCCAGAGATTCGGGTGTAGAAAATTAAATAATTATCCAAAAGATAGTTTACTTGGGTAGAAAGTGGGAAGATTTATCTGCGAGGGATATTGAATTTTAAGATGTCGGATTTTAAATTGTTTCAGTTTGATTTATAAAATCAAAATTTGTGTCACATGGCTAAAAAATTTATAAAACGGGAAATGCTTCGGAAAAATCTTAAAATGGGGGTAGCTCAGGGGGTATTATTTGAAAAATCCAGAGATTCGGGTGGAGAAATTAAATAATATCCAACAAGAGTTTATTGTGGTGAAGGGAAGATTTATCGGAGGATTGGTACTTTAAGATGCGATTTAATTGTTCAGATTGATTTATAAAATCAATATTGTAATGTAAAAAATATAAAGGAAAATCTTTGAAAATCTAAATGGGTAGCTCAGGGGTAATTATTGAAATCAGAGATTGGTACTGGAAAATTAATAATATCCAACAGAGATTTTCTGGTGAATGGGAATTTAAATCGTTGCGATTTGTTCATTAAAATTCTAGACTAATTTTATTGTTTGAAAAATGTTATAAAACGCAAAAAATTTCGGTAAAAATTAAAAGGGTTATCATGGGGGATTTTGAAAATTCTAAATTGGGTAGCTAGAAAATCATATATTATGAAAATCAAAGATTTATGTGGGTAAAATTGGAAATAATTTATCTCAGAGGGTATATTGTAACTTTGTAAGGAGTGGTCGGATTTTAAATTGTTTGCAGATTAATTTAACTAATTTGAGGTACATGGTAAAAAATTTATAAAATTGAATTCGTTAAAAATCTTAAAATGGGGGATGCATGGGGTGATTATTTGAAAAATTCCTGAGATTCGGGTAGCTGAGAAAGGGTAATCATGGGGTAATTATCAAAAATAGATTTATCTTGGGTAGAAATGTGGAGAAAGATTTACCAGAGGGTATTGTAACTTTGTAAGGATGGTCGGTTTTAAATCTGTTTGCAGATTTGGATTCTCATAAAATTCTAGACTAATTTGATGTGTCACATGGCTAAAAAATTTATAAAACGGGCAAAAATCGCTTCCGGTAAAAATCTTAAAATGGGGTAGCTCCATGGGGGTGATGCTATTTGAAAAATTCCTAGAGATTCGGGTAGCTGAGAAAAATCTAATATTAATTGATACCAAACAAGATAGATTTATCTCGTGGGTAGAAATGTGGAGAAAGATTTATCTCGCAGAGGGTATATGTGTAACTTTGTAAGGAGTGGTCGGATTTTAAATCTGTTTGCAGATTTGGATTCTCATAAAATTCTAGACTAATTTGATGTGTCACATGGCTAAAAAATTTATAAAACGGGCAAAAATCGCTTCCGGTAAAAATCTTAAAATGGGGTAGCTCCATGGGGGTGATGCTGAGATTTGAATTGAGGAGTGGGATTTTAAATTTTCAATTGATATAATTCTGTAATTATGTGAGGAAAAATTTATAAAAGGGAAAATGTTCGGTAAAAATTTAAAATGGGTAGTCTGGGGGATTTAAAAATTCCTAGAATTGGGTGCAGAAAAAATTAATATAATGAACAAACAGTGATTATCTTGGGTAGCAATGGGGAGATTTATTGAAATTTGAATTTGAGGAGTGGGATTTTAAATTTTCAATTGGATTATAAAATTCTGTAATTATGTGAGGAAAAAATTTATAAAAGGGAAAATGTTCGGTAAAATTTAAAATGGGTAGTCTGGGGGTATATTTGAAATTCTGAGTTCGGTGCTAAAAAATTAATATAATAACCAAACAAATGTTTCCGGGTAAAATTGAAAAGTTATCTCGCAGGGGATATTGTAAACTTTGGAGGAGTGAGAAAAATCTAAATTAATTGATTACCATAACAAGATATTTATCTCGTGGGTAGAAATGGAGAAAGATTTATGCAAGGGTATAAATTTGTAAGGTGGTCGGATTTTAAATCTGTTCTGGATTTGGATTCATTAAAATTTAGTAATTTGATGTGCACAAAAATAATATAATAAGGGCAAAATCGTAAAAATCTGGTAAAAGGTGCAGGGGGATTGCTATTTGAAAATTTAGAGATTCGGGTAGGTGAGATTAAAATTAATATTAATTGATACCAAACAATAATTTGGGTGAAATGTGGAGAAAGATTTATCATCGCAGAGGGTAATTGTAACTTTGAAGGAGGGTTTTAAATCGGTGTTTGCAGATTTGATTCTATTAAAATTTAGATAATTTGGGTGCAAGAAAAAATTATAAAACGGGCAAAAATCGCTGGTTAAAAATCTTAAAGGGGTACCATGGGGGTGATGCTATTTGAAAAATTCTAGAGATTCGGGAGCTGAGAAATCTAATATTTTGATACCAAACAAGATAGATTTCTCGTGGGTAGATGTGGAGAAAGATTTATCTCGCAGAGGGTATATGTAACTTTTAAGGAGTGGGGATTTTAAATCTGTTTGCATTTGGATTCTATAAAATTAGACTATTGATGTGTCACAGGAAAAATTTATATAAACGGGCAAAATCTTCCGGTAAAAATCTTAAAAGGGGTGTCCATGGGGGTGTAGCTATTTGAAAATTCCTAGAGATTCGGGTAGCTGAGAAAAATCTAATATTAATTGATACCAAACAAGATAGATTTATCTCGTGGGTAGAAATGTGGAGAAAGATTTATCTCGCAGAGGGTATATGTGTAACTTTGTAAGGAGTGGTCGGATTTTAAATCTGTTTGCAGATTTGGATTCTCATAAAATTCTAGACTAATTTGATGTGTCACATGGCTAAAAAATTTATAAAACGGGCAAAAATCGCTTCCGTTTAAAATCTGGAAAATATCAAATTGGAAGAATTGGATTAGGGTTTAATTTTGTAAATATTAAATTAAAGGAAAATCGAAAATAAAGGGCGGGGTTAAAATCTGGAAAATATCAAATTGGAAGAATTGGTATTAGGGTTTAATTTTGTAAATATTGAAAATTAAAGGAAAATCGAAAATAAAGGGCGGGTTAAAATCTGGAAAATATCAAATTGGAAGAATTGGATTAGGGTTTAATTTTGTAAATATTGAAAAATTAAAGGAAAATCGAAAATAAAGGGCGGGGTTAAAATCTGGAAAATATCAAATTGGAAGAATTGGATTAGGGTTTAATTGCAGATTTGGATTCTCATAAAATTCTAGACTAATTTGATGTGTCACATGGCTAAAAATTTATAAAACGGCAAAATCGCTCGGTAAAATCTTAAAATGGGTAGCTCCATGGGGGTGATGCTATTTGAAAAATTCCTAGAGATTCGGGTAGCTGAGAAATCTAATATTAATTGATACCAAACAAGATAGATTTATCTCGTGGGTAGAAATGTGGAGAAAGATTTATCTCGCAGAGGGTATATGTAACTTTGTAAGGAGTGGTCGGATTTTAAATCTGTTTGCAGATTTGGATTCTCATAAAATTCTAGACTAATTTGATGTGTCACATGGCTAAAATTTATAAAACGGCAAAATCGCTTCCGGTAAAAATCTTAAAAGGGGTAGCTCCATGGGGGGTGATGCTATTTGAAAAATTCCTAGAGATTCGGGTAGCTGAGAAAAATCTAATATTAATTGATACCAAACAAGATAGATTTATCTCGTGGGTAGAAATGTGGAGAAAGATTTATCTCGCAGAGGGTATATGTGTAACTTTGTAAGGAGTGGTCGGATTTTAAATCTGTTTGCAGATTTGGATTCTCATAAAATTCTAGACTAATTTGATGTGTCACATGGCTAAAAAAATTTATAAAACGGGCAAAAATCGCTTCCGGTAAAAAATCTTAAAATGGGGGTAGCTCCATGGGGGGTGATGCTATTTGAAAAATTCCTAGAGATTCGGGTAGCTGAGAAAAATCTAATATTAATTGATACCAAACAAGATAGATTTATCTCGTGGGTAGAAATGTGGAGAAAGATTTATCTCGCAGAGGGTATATGGTAATTTGGTTTTTAAATCTGTTTGCAGATTTGGATTCTCATAAAATTCTAGACTAATTTGATGTGTCACATGGCTAAAAAATTTATAAAACGGGCAAAAATCGCTTCCGGTAAAAATCTTAAAATGGGGTAGCTCCATGGGGGGTGATGCTATTTGAAAAATTCCTAGAGATTCGGGTAGCTGAGAAAAATCTAATATTAATTGATACCAAACAAGATAGATTTATCTCGTGGGTAGAAATGTGGAGAAAGATTTATCTCGCAGAGGGTATATGTGTAACTTTGTAAGGAGTGGTCGGATTTTAAATCTGTTTGCAGATTTGGATTCTCATAAAATTCTAGACTAATTTGATGTGTCACATGGCTAAAAAAATTTATAAAACGGGCAAAAATCGCTTCCGGTAAAAAATCTTAAAATGGGGGTAGCTCCATGGGGGGTGATGCTATTTGAAAAATTCCTAGAGATTCGGGTAGCTGAGAAAATCTAATATTAATTGATACCAAACAAGATAGATTTATCTCGTGGGTAGAAATGTGGAGAAAGATTTATCTCGCAGAGGGTATATGTGTAACTTTGTAAGGAGTGGTCGGATTTTAAATCTGTTTGCAGATTTGGATTCTCATAAAATTCTAGACTAATTTGATGTGTCACATGGCTAAAAAAATTTATAAAACGGGCAAAAATCGCTTCCGGTAAAAAATCTTAAAATGGGGGTAGCTCCATGGGGGGTGATGCTATTTGAAAAATTCCTAGAGATTCGGGTAGCTGAGAAAATCTAATATTAATTGATACCAAACAAGATAGATTTATCTCGTGGGTAGAAATGTGGAGAAAGATTTATCTCGCAGAGGGTATATGTGTAACTTTGTAAGGAGTGGTCGGATTTTAAATCTGTTTGCAGATTTGGATTCTCATAAAATTCTAGACTAATTTGATGTGTCACATGGCTAAAAATTTATAAAACGGGCAAAAATCGCTTCCGGTAAAAATCTTAAAATGGGGTAGCTCCATGGGGGTGATGCTATTTGAAAAATTCCTAGAGATTCGGGTAGCTGAGAAAAATCTAATATTAATTGATACCAAACAAGATAGATTTATCTCGTGGGTAGAAATGTGGAGAAAGATTTATCTCGCAGAGGGTATATGTGTAACTTTGTAAGGAGTGGTCGGATTTTAAATCTGTTTGCAGATTTGGATTCTCATAAAATTCTAGACTAATTTGATGTGTCACATGGCTAAAAAAATTTATAAAACGGGCAAAAATCGCTTCCGGTAAAAATCTTAAAATGGGGTAGCTCCATGGGGGGTGATGCTATTTGAAAAATTCCTAGAGATTCGGGTAGCTGAGAAAAATCTAATATTAATTGATACCAAACAAGATAGATTTATCTCGTGGGTAGAAATGTGGAGAAAGATTTATCTCGCAGAGGGTATATGTGTAACTTTGTAAGGAGTGGTCGGATTTTAAATCTGTTTGCATATTTGGATTCTCATAAAATTCTAGACTAATTTGATGTGTCACATGGCTAAAAAAAAAAAAAAAAAAAAAAAAAAAAAAAAAAAAAAAAAAAAAAAAAAAAAAAAAAAAAAAAAAAAAAAAACCCCCCCCCCCCCCCCCCCCCCCCAGATTTTTTTTTTTTTTTTTTTTTTTTTTTTTTTTTTTTTTTTTTTTTTTTTTTTTTTTTTTTTTCCCCCCCCCCCCCCCCCCCCCCCCCTGTTTGCAGATTTGGATTCTCATAAAATTCTAGACTAATTTGATGTGTCACATGGCTAAAAAAAATTATAAAACGGGCAAAAATCGCTTCCGGTAAAAAATCTTAAAATGGGGGTAGCTCCATGGGGGGTGATGCTATTTGAAAAATTCCTAGAGATTCGGGTAGCTGAGAAAAATCTAATATTAATTGATACCAAACAAGATAGATTTATCTCGTGGGTAGAAATGTGGAGAAAGATTTATCTCGCAGAGGGTATATGTGTAACTTTAAGGAGTGGTCGGATTTTAAATCTGTTTGCAGATTTGGATTCTCATAAAATTCTAGACTAATTTGATGTGTCACATGGCTAAAAAATTTATAAAACGGGCAAAAATCGCTTCCGGTAAAAAATCTTAAAATGGGGGTAGCTCCATGGGGGGTGATGCTATTTGAAAAATTCCTAGAGATTCGGGTAGCTGAGAAATCTAATATTAATTGATACCAAACAAGATAGATTTATCTCGTGGGTAGAAATGTGGAGAAAGATTTATCTCGCAGAGGGTATATGTGTAACTTTGTAAGGAGTGGTCGGATTTTAAATCTGTTTGCAGATTTGGATTCTCATAAAATTCTAGACTAATTTGATGTGTCACATGGCTAAAAAATTTATAAAACGGGCAAAAATCGCTTCCGGTAAAAATCTTAAAATGGGGTAGCTCCATGGGGGTGATGCTATTTGAAAAATTCCTAGAGATTCGGGTAGCTGAGAAAAATCTAATATTAATTGATACCAAACAAGATAGATTTATCTCGTGGGTAGAAATGTGGAGAAAGATTTATCTCGCAGAGGGTATATGTGTAACTTTGTAAGGAGTGGTCGGATTTTAAATCTGTTTGCAGATTTGGATTCTCATAAAATTCTAGACTAATTTGATGTGTCACATGGCTAAAAAATTTATAAAACGGGCAAAAATCGCTTCCGGTAAAAATCTTAAAATGGGGTAGCTCCATGGGGGTGATGCTATTTGAAAAATTCCTAGAGATTCGGGTAGCTGAGAAAATCTAATATTAATTGATACCAAACAAGATAGATTTATCTCGTGGGTAGAAATGTGGAGAAAGATTTATCTCGCAGAGGGTATATGTGTAACTTTGTAAGGAGTGGTCGGATTTTAAATCTGTTTGCAGATTTGGATTCTCATAAAATTCTAGACTAATTTGATGTGTCACATGGCTAAAAAATTTATAAAACGGGCAAAAATCGCTTCCGGTAAAAATCTTAAAATGGGGTAGCTCCATGGGGGTGATGCTATTTGAAAAATTCCTAGAGATTCGGGTAGCTGAGAAAATCTAATATTAATTGATACCAAACAAGATAGATTTATCTCGTGGGTAGAAATGTGGAGAAAGATTTATCTCGCAGAGGGTATATGTGTAACTTTGTAAGGAGTGGTCGGATTTTAAATCTGTTTGCAGATTTGGATTCTCATAAAATTCTAGACTAATTTGATGTGTCACATGGCTAAAAAATTTATAAAACGGGCAAAATCGCTTCCGGTAAAATCTTAAAATGGGGTAGCTCCATGGGGGTGATGCTATTTGAAAAATTCCTAGAGATTCGGGTAGCTGAGAAAATCTAATATTAATTGATACCAAACAAGATAGATTTATCTCGTGGGTAGAAATGTGGAGAAAGATTTATCTCGCAGAGGGTATATGTGTAACTTTGTAAGGAGTGGTCGGATTTTAAATCTGTTTGCAGATTTGGATTCTCATAAAATTCTAGACTAATTTGATGTGTCACATGGCTAAAAATTTATAAAACGGGCAAAAATCGCTTCCGGTAAAAATCTTAAAATGGGGTAGCTCCATGGGGGTGATGCTATTTGAAAATTCCTAGAGATTCGGGTAGCTGAGAAAATCTAATATTAATTGATACCAAACAAGATAGATTTATCTCGTGGGTAGAAATGTGGAGAAAGATTTATCTCGCAGAGGGTATATGTGTAACTTTGTAAGGAGTGGTCGGATTTTAAATCTGTTTGCAGATTTGGATTCTCATAAAATTCTAGACTAATTTGATGTGTCACATGGCTAAAAAATTTATAAAACGGGCAAAAATCGCTTCCGGTAAAAATCTTAAAATGGGGTAGCTCCATGGGGGTGATGCTATTTGAAAAATTCCTAGAGATTCGGGTAGCTGAGAAAATCTAATATTAATTGATACCAAACAAGATAGATTTATCTCGTGGGTAGAAATGTGGAGAAAGATTTATCTCGCAGAGGGTATATGTGTAACTTTGTAAGGAGTGGTCGGATTTTAAATCTGTTTGCAGATTTGGATTCTCATAAAATTCTAGACTAATTTGATGTGTCACATGGCTAAAAAATTTATAAAACGGGCAAAAATCGCTTCCGGTAAAAATCTTAAAATGGGTAGCTCCATGGGGGTGATGCTATTTGAAAAATTCCTAGAGATTCGGGTAGCTGAGAAATCTAATATTAATTGATACCAAACAAGATAGATTTATCTCGTGGGTAGAAATGTGGAGAAAGATTTATCTCGCAGAGGGTATATGTGTAACTTTGTAAGGAGTGGTCGGATTTTAAATCTGTTTGCAGATTTGGATTCTCATAAAATTCTAGACTAATTTGATGTGTCACATGGCTAAAAAATTTATAAAACGGGCAAAAATCGCTTCCGGTAAAAATCTTAAAATGGGGTAGCTCCATGGGGGTGATGCTATTTGAAAAATTCCTAGAGATTCGGGTAGCTGAGAAAATCTAATATTAATTGATACCAAACAAGATAGATTTATCTCGTGGGTAGAAAAAAAAAAAATCTGTTTGCAGATTTGGATTCTCATAAAATTCTAGACTAATTTGATGTGTCACATGGCTAAAAATTTATAAAACGGGCAAAAATCGCTTCCGGTAAAAATCTTAAAATGGGGTAGCTCCATGGGGGTGATGCTATTTGAAAAATTCCTAGAGATTCGGGTAGCTGAGAAAATCTAATATTAATTGATACCAAACAAGATAGATTTATCTCGTGGGTAGAAATGTGGAGAAAGATTTATCTCGCAGAGGGTATATGTGTAACTTTGTAAGGAGTGGTCGGATTTTAAATCTGTTTGCAGATTTGGATTCTCATAAAATTCTAGACTAATTTGATGTGTCACATGGCTAAAAAAATTTATAAAACGGGCAAAAATCGCTTCCGGTAAAAATCTTAAAATGGGGTAGCTCCATGGGGGGTGATGCTATTTGAAAAATTCCTAGAGATTCGGGTAGCTGAGAAAAATCTAATATTAATTGATACCAAACAAGATAGATTTATCTCGTGGGTAGAAATGTGGAGAAAGATTTATCTCGCAGAGGGTATATGTGTAACTTTGTAAGGAGTGGTCGGATTTTAAATCTGTTTGCAGATTTGGATTCTCATAAAATTCTAGACTAATTTGATGTGTCACATGGCTAAAAATTTATAAAACGGGCAAAAATCGCTTCCGGTAAAAATCTTAAAATGGGGTAGCTCCATGGGGGTGATGCTATTTGAAAAATTCCTAGAGATTCGGGTAGCTGAGAAAAATCTAATATTAATTGATACCAAACAAGATAGATTTATCTCGTGGGTAGAAATGTGGAGAAAGATTTATCTCGCAGAGGGTATATGTGTAACTTTGTAAGGAGTGGTCGGATTTTAAATCTGTTTGCAGATTTGGATTCTCATAAAATTCTAGACTAATTTGATGTGTCACATGGCTAAAAATTTATAAAACGGGCAAAAATCGCTTCCGGTAAAAATCTTAAAATGGGGTAGCTCCATGGGGGTGATGCTATTTGAAAAATTCCTAGAGATTCGGGTAGCTGAGAAAAATCTAATATTAATTGATACCAAACAAGATAGATTTATCTCGTGGGTAGAAATGTGGAGAAAGATTTATCTCGCAGAGGGTATATGTGTAACTTTGTAAGGAGTGGTCGGATTTTAAATCTGTTTGCAGATTTGGATTCTCATAAAATTCTAGACTAATTTGATGTGTCACATGGCTAAAAATTTATAAAACGGGCAAAAATCGCTTCCGGTAAAAATCTTAAAATGGGGTAGCTCCATGGGGGTGAATTAAAATCTGGAAAAATATCAAATTGGAAGAATTGGATTAGGGTTTAATTTTGTAAATATTGAAAAATTAAAGGAAAATCGAAAATAAAGGGCGGGGTTAAAATCTGGAAAATATCAAATTGGAAGAATTGGATTAGTGCTATTTGAAAAATTCCTAGAGATTCGGGTAGCTGAGAAAAATCTAATATTAATTGATACCAAACAAGATAGATTTATCTCGTGGGTAGAAATGTGGAGAAAGATTTATCTCGCAGAGGGTATATGTGTAACTTTGTAAGGAGTGGTCGGATTTTAAATCTGTTTGCAGATTTGGATTCTCATAAAATTCTAGACTAATTTGATGTGTCACATGGCTAAAAAAATTTATAAAACGGGCAAAAATCGCTTCCGGTAAAAAATCTTAAAATGGGGGTAGCTCCATGGGGGGTGATGCTATTTGAAAAATTCCTAGAGATTCGGGTAGCTGAGAAAATCTAATATTAATTGATACCAAACAAGATAGATTTATCTCGTGGGTAGAAATGTGGAGAAAGATTTATCTCGCAGAGGGTATATGTGTAACTTTGTAAGGAGTGGTCGGATTTTAAATCTGTTTGCAGATTTGGATTCTCATAAAATTCTAGACTAATTTGATGTGTCACATGGCTAAAAATTTATAAAACGGGCAAAAATCGCTTCCGGTAAAAATCTTAAAATGGGGTAGCTCCATGGGGGTGATGCTATTTGAAAAATTCCTAGAGATTCGGGTAGCTGAGAAAATCTAATATTAATTGATACCAAACAAGATAGATTTATCTCGTGGGTAGAAATGTGGAGAAAGATTTATCTCGCAGAGGGTATATGTGTAACTTTGTAAGGAGTGGTCGGATTTTAAATCTGTTTGCAGATTTGGATTCTCATAAAATTCTAGACTAATTTGATGTGTCACATGGCTAAAAATTTATAAAACGGGCAAAAATCGCTTCCGGTAAAAATCTTAAAATGGGGTAGCTTGAGGGATGCTATTTAAAATTCCTTGAGATTTGGTCTAAAAATCTAAATTAATTGACAACAAGTAGATTTATCTTGGGTAAAATGTGGAGAAAGATTTATCTCGCAGAGGGTATATGTGTAACTTTGTAAGGAGTGGTCGGATTTTAAATCTGTTTGCAGATTTGGATTCTCATAAAATTCTAGACTAATTTGATGTGTCACATGGCTAAAAATTTATAAAACGGGCAAAAATCGCTTCCGGTAAAAATCTTAAAATGGGGTAGCTCCATGGGGGTGATGCTATTTGAAAAATTCCTAGAGATTCGGGTAGCTGAGAAAAATCTAATATTAATTGATACCAAACAAGATAGATTTATCTCGTGGGTAGAAATGGAATTGGATTAGGGTTTAATTTTGTAAATATTTGGAGAAAATTTATAAAGGGAAAATGTCGTAAAATTAAATGGGTATCTGGGGTGATTATTTAAAAATTCTAGAATGGGTACTGGAAAAAATTTATAACCAAAAATGTTTCCGGTAAAATTGAAAAGTTACTCCAGGGGTATATATTTAAGATGGTCGGATTTAAATCTTTTAATTGATCCAAAAATAGATAATTGTGGTAATGAAAAATTTATAAAGGGAAATGCTCGTAAAATCTAAATGGGTTCAGGGGTGATCTATTAAATTCTAGAATGGGTACTGGAAAAAATTTATAACCAAAAAGTGTTATCTGGTAAAATGGGGAATTACTCCAGGGGTATATTGATTTAAGAGGGTCGGATTTAAATCTTTTAATTGATCCAAAAATTAGATATTGTGGTAATGGAAAAATTTATAAAGGGAAAATGTGTAAAATTTAAATGGGGTATCTGGGGTGATCTATTAAAATTCTAGAATGGGTACTGGAAAATTATATTAATAACCAAAAATGTTCCGGTAAAATTGAAAAGTTACTCCAGGGGTATATTGATTTAGGATGGTCGGATTTAAATCTTTTAATTGATCCAAAAATAGATATTGTGGTAATGTAAAATTTATAAAGGGAAAACTTCGTAAAATCTTAAATGGGTGTCAGGGGTGATCTATAAATTCTAGAATTGGGTACTGGAAAAAATTTATAACCAAAAAGTGTTATCTTAAAATGGGAGAAATTTGAGAGTAATTACTTGTAGGGTGTGGATAAATCTTTTAATTGATCCAAAAATTTACTATGGTGAATGGAAAAATTTATAAGGGAATCTTTGTAAAATTTAATGTGTCAGGGGGATCTATAAATTCTAGAATTGGGTACTGGAAATATATAATGCAAAAAGTGTTATCTTAAAATGGGAGAAATTTGAGAGTAATTATTTGAAGGGTGTGGTAAATTTTAGATTTGGATTCATAAAATTAGATATTTGTGGTAATGAAAAATTTAAAGGGAAAAACTTGGTAAAAATCTAAAATGGGGTGTCCAGGTGGATTATTTAAAATTCTAGAATTGGGTACTGAAAAATTATTAATGACAAACATGTTTATCTGAAAATGGGAAGTTTATGGGGTATATTTAATTTAGGAGTGTGGATTTTAATTTTTGAATAGTATAAAATTCTGAAAATTTGAGGTAATGGCAAAAATTAATTTTCGGAAGATAAATCTGTTAGATGGAATCTAATGAAATTCTGATTGGTATGGAAAAATATATTAATTGATACCAAACAATATAGATTTATCTGAAAAGATAAAAATGGCTAGTCGAAGAAAACTATTTGGTCCAGATGTGTGTGGAAGTGTGGATGCTGGTGGAAATGTGGTCACAGGTACCCTGTCAACCATCTACTAGGCGACTTTAATTGATCCTCAATTCCTCCTTATGAGAATTTCAATGCTTGGTACAAAAATGACCAGAACGGACCTTGAGCTTCCTTATAGGTTTTAACATGGGAAAATGGGTGGTTTTGCGCTAGAACGAAGGTATCTAACCTACTAGTGTGATTGCAGTTTTTGGTCGTCTTTCACGTGGGTCATCTTCGACAGACGTGCGACCACGTTTAAATTCAGCTGCCCACTTTTTAACGGTTGACAGGGAAAAGGCAGAGTCTCCGCAAACTTTTGTCAACTTGGGATGAATTTTTAGAGGGGTTAATCCGTCCAAAACTCTTACAATTTAATTGGTGATAGTTCTTACCATTTAAAAGTCGATAAAACAGTTTACGAAGTCGGTAATACAGTTTAAGAGTTCATAAATACATCGCACAAGCGCAATGAGTAAAGCGGGCTACGCCTCTGGCGGATGAAAGCGCGAACCTTATACAGATTTGGGGCGCGGTCATCTACCAATGGCGTCACCAATGTATAAATTTAAGACGTAATTATCGGAAAAATATACATAAATGTCGGACAAATAATTACTCACATGGATATGTCCCTGCGTCAAAGTTGACTTCTATTCCAAGTCCATCAGGGCTCCATCCCGGAGGGGTTAAAGATGGTGATTCCTCCGGAGCTGCTAGCTGAGCATGGACATCAGGCTCGTCTAGGGTCGTGGGGTTAGCCTCGGTGGCTTCATATTGTCACCTACCTATGCAGGGATCGGATTAGGAAAAAAACAAGTAAAGGGCGACAACAAAGATAATTAGGCAGGATTAAGTTAAAGGTGGCCTCCGCTTCGGGGCTGTTGGCTGAGCATGGACATCCAATTCGTCTCGGGTCGTGGGCTGCTTCAAGGTCGTACCATATTTCTATATGTAGCGGAACGATAAAGAATAGGTTAATTAGGAAAGACAAAACAAAGATAAACAAAGGAAATCTACATAATAAAAATGAAGATACGATACCAAGCACGACCACACTCTTTGAAGATAAAAGACAAACAGCCACGTTCAAGCGTCTAACGGAAAACTCTCACCACTTTGTCCCACTCTTTGTCTTTTTCACGTCGGCGCGAAGTTATTCGTCCAACCCTCTCGCGTCGCGCGATCTGCGCAAACGCACTGTGACGTACCGGAAATACACGCCTAGTCTTTTTATAATTCCGCGCACCGCGTCTTTTGAAATTTATGGCGCGAAAGAGGCACATCAAACTTAACCTAAAACAATGTTTAAGTGCCAATTGGCACGTAACAAAACGAAGAATTTTATGACCGCACGATATACAAGTTTATCCATCTTAAGGAAACGCGCATAAGACGTCTGCTTGAAAAAATTCGTGTAAACAAACTACTTGAGATAGCAAGTTGAAACTTGTTATACGAACTAATGACATGTGCACGCAAGCGGGTAGCACAAAGTTTTACTGATTGGAACGCCATCTCTGTGTCAGGCCGAGAACTTTTCACCTTACCCTCATATGAATTACTTTATAAAAATCTTTAGAATAAAACTGTATAACAAATGATCACGAGAGCACAAACTTTTTAGAAAGACTGCAATTGAACATTCGCCACCTCCACATTCTCTATTATCTATCTCCCCTTTTATTTATTACACCAGCAACTGTACCTTTCCAAATAACTTTTTCTTTAGCTTTCACGTTCAGATCTACTTGACCGTATTCTTCACGTTTTCGTCCTTCCTAAAACACAACTTGTAAAATAATTGCGGTATAAATTTCGATAACTACTTTGGAAGAGAGAAGTGGACTGTATATAAATTTAAAGGATGTTTTACAAGCAACAGATAATTAAATGTTCTTACTCAAATCAAAACAAAAGCGTTTACTATAACTCACCTTGTTGTTGACGACGTCATTCCAATGCAACAAAAACGATGTAGCCTCTAATCTGTCTCGTGCCGGAAAGCGAAGCATACATTTGTTACAATAGCGGTGATCTACAAAACCAGCTATTATAAAATAGCGGCGGCGGGTAACCAAGCGGTTCGTCTAATTACTTCTCTGTAGCACGTGTAAATTCGATGCGGTGTAATCGACAGCGGTTCATACACAATAAGCGAGGCGAACTGTTTTCACGATGAAACGAGAAACTCTTCTGGCTTTGTGTTTTTTCCAATCGATACTGTTCGCACATGCGGAGTAGTCGTTTATGACTCACGGCACAGGTTAGCGGGTGCTTAAATAAACACATGGGGTTTCCACTCTAATAAATTTAAATCTACCGCGCCGAATTTAAAATAACCAACAAGCTCAATGTAATAATAAAATTTAGTTTTAAATTATTTACAACTTTTTGTTAGTTTTGTATTTTGACTTCAACCTAAGGTTATATTTTTCGGTTCTACTTCCCATATTGTTATTCAACGCATGTGATACTTTTTTGTTATCCTCACACTTTGTGTAATTTTTCTGTATTGTTTAAACTTCCATTACTGTTTTCTCTTGTGCAGTGTGGCCGATTACAACTATGATTAATAAAACGCTATTGATTTTATTATTAAGTTTAATTTCTGTTTACATTTTTTCACCTCACTATACAGTATGTACTGAATAGTAGGTTTGTATGGCAAAAAATATATAAAAAGTTTTTTTTCTTAAAGACACTGTGAACGTTTAAGATCTTAGATATGGCGGTTGCAACATATGATTGGTTAAAAAAAATTGCTTTAATTTTTTTTGGCTTCGTCTACAAGGACATTTAGCCACAAAATTAACTATATAACCTAACCTCACAAAATAAAGTGCGTACAATATAAGGCAATAGGGATGAAACACATTTCGCACCGTAGTGGCCCATCATGGCTCATCAACGCACAGAGAATTGGCTAAGGAGAGAAGGATTTTTCCACAGAGGTTAACAGGAATATCAAAATTAACCTAACACTAAAGCTTTACAGGAGAATGTGGCATTTATAAATAAAATTACATAAAGACTTTAACACGCGGAATGAATTTAAAGCAAGTAAGGAATTTAGGTTGAACAGAGTTGGCGCTTCAAGTACAAGGAGTTCTTTAAATAAATTGTTTCTTTGAACTAAATTCTTTGCATTCTAGGAAGATGTGGTTCACCTCTCCAAGTTCGTCAGAAAGTACAAGTTGAAGAATCTAAGACACCAATTTTGTATAAACGAGCAGCGGTTCTGGTGTGAGTGGTTTTCATTCTAAAAATTATAATGGTGTCATTGCAACTAAAATTTGTATACGATTGTATTGGATTTAAACTGGGATACGACTATGTTCTGAAGTGCTAAATTATTTTACGTAACCAGTGAAACAAAAGCTAAAGTAAATTCATTTTTAAAAGTGTACGAATTGTGCAACGGGTGAGCCGATCTATTATAGACGGCTTCTATTACTGACTTTTAATTAGTGACATGGAAAATGTTGTAATACCGACATGAAAATATTCTATTGCAGATATTTAAATTGGATCTTAATAATGGTAGTTTAAACTGGATTAATTTATTACTGGCATCTTAAGACTGGCTTTAACACTGAAATTTAAATGGGGATTTAATTTATTGAATTGGATTCTAATAACGATTTGGATTGTATTTTGGTTTTGATGTCGACTTCCAAATTCGACTCTCAATATTCAGCTCGAAAACTTTTGGGGATGCAGAGGAACTACAGAACCATTCCAGGTTAGCGATCTTGATATAATTTATTACTGAAAACTGTTTTAATTCAATATTTTTCGTATCTGTAAGAGTCAACAAAACAGTAGTTTCATTGATCAATTTATGACAAAGGTAGTAGGCATCTTGAAACGTTTCAAAGGTCCCTAAAAATAAGCAAAAAGACTAGTTTTGCTGGCTTCAATTTCATAAATCTGGTATATGTAAATATTCTGAAAAGGGGAAGATTTAAAAGTTGTAAATATTTAATCATTATACTGTGTATTGTAGAATTGCTTTATTTAATTAAATCAGCTAGTTGAGGCAAAAGCTCATAACTTAACATTTTACATCATAGGTGCTTGATTGATAAAAGGGGATATCACAGCATTTTATGACATGCCCAAACTTGGGGCCTAATATAAGGGGATAACACGACAATATGGATATTTGGACTCAGTTGAAAATAGTTTGTATAATTTCTGATTTGAGGTTATAAAAAAATCGGAGAAGGGTATTAAGGTGTTGGAAATATTAGCATGTTTATTTACTGCCTGTTTGGCCAACAAGTCTACTTGCTCTTTAAAGTGAGTGAGTTTTTACCCACATAAATGTTACCGTTACCCCACCTGACTGTAAAAGATGAACTTGTTGAAGTACCAATTGTATTATATGTGATCATCTATATGTCACATGTTTAATTGCTTGCGAACAAGATTTTGAGTCCGAGATTATAACAATTTTATCAAAACTGTCAATATTAACGCTGATAATATAGCAAATGCTTTGGCTGTAAATATTGTAGCCATATTGATGAGTTTTTGTCCATATTCTGTATGAGAGGGAATTATGAAAGCTGATATAGTCTAAGGTCATAACTGTTATAGTTCCGCGCGCTCGTGTTCAGAGCCGCTACGACAGTTGGCAACACATACTAATCACATACACAATATTGCGCAACAAGATATTACGTCATAATTGCGTCTCAAATTGTATCACATACCAAAAATGTTTACAGTGATACAAGATGCGCATTAAGAAAAAGATAAAAAGTACTCACTTAAAAATGTCGACCGCTTCACGACTTTGCGATTATCCTTACGCAGGGGCCATACTCATCTTCATTTTGGGCGTGGGTCGGGTTATGCCCGCGTTAAAGCCAGATTAGCGTCTTCCCTCTTCTTCGTTCGTAGGTAGAGCAAAGGGATAAAGGTAAAGGTATTTGAAGATACAGGTAGAAGGAAGCCTGCATCCTAAAAGAGAAAAGACAAAAGGGGCGAAACAGGCAAACGTCACTGTTCGACGTCTCGTTGGCTAATCCCCGTCGTGTCGGAAACCGCGCACTTACTTCATCACTCCACGTCTGCGCATTCTCTTGCGCCGACGCAACTGTCCAAAGTGACGGAAATGCACAAGTCTATTTATTGGCGCGAATTCACTCGCAAATTAAAAAGTGTGAATGCCAATTTTTGGCATGTAACATGATATTGGTAAAATAGTGGAAAAACTACCCATAGATGTACCTATAAATGTAATTCAAGATGAATGGAGATTACTTCAACATGAAAAATTATCATGTCAGGAAAACCAAAGAATTGATGAATATTGAAGCAGCATCTTTAAAATAAAACGGCCTATTGGTGAACTGAAATATTCAAAGAGCTCAAACAAGGGAAAGAATGCTGGATTCAATACTAACAAAGTAGAGTTGGTTTCTATTACTAAAGATTTATTAGTACTAGCTAAAGGCGCGCACAATTCTTACAAACACTCTATTGGAGAACTAAATGAAGAAAAGGAAAAGAAGCGAATAAGAGATTTAAGGAATGAAGAAGAAGTAAAGGGAGAAAAGCTTAATCGAGAGCAAGGCGAATCTGATAGGAAAAAAATTTGTGAGCTCGAGACTGCTTTACAGAAATTAGAGAAAAAGGAATTTTGCAAAAAAGAGGCAGCGGATAAACTTTTAAAAGAAGGAAATGAAAAATTGACTATTGCATCTTACGGTTTAAAAACTCGATAAATACAGTTAAAAAGTCGATAAATACAGTTAAAAAGTTTATAAGTACATCTCGCGCAAGCGCGATGAATAAAGCGGCCGACGTTACCAACGGTGGTAGCGCTAACCCTTTTTACAGATTTGGCGCGCCCATCTATCAATGACGTCACCAAGGCCCAAATTTAAGACGCAATAATCGGAAATATAAACATTTAAAACAAAAGTTTATATCAGTGAACAAATTAAACACTGTACTACTTACATCGGAAATCCAAACGTTCTGCGGGGTTGAGCTAAAGTTGGCCTCTATCAAGGTCCATCAGGGCTCCATCCCGGAGTAATTAAAGATGGGACTGCTCCGGTGCTGTTGCAGGAACATGGACATCCGGTTCGTCTAGGGTCGTGTAGTACGGTTCGCCAAGGCTGCAAATTACCTATCTATGCAGGGAAAGACGGGAAACATGGTATGAGGACGACAAACAAGATAATTAGGCAAAGGAAATCTACATAGATAAGATAAGGCACGATACGATACCTCTAACGTCCACACTCCTTGACGATTCTGGCAAAACAGCCACGTTCAAGCGTCTAACGGAAACTTCTCCCCACTTTTTTGTCTTTTACACGTCGGCGCGAAGTTATTCGTCCAACCCTCTCGCGTCGCGCGATCTGCGCAAACGCACTATGACGTAGCGGAAATACGCGCCTAGTCTTTTAAAATTTATGGCGCGAAACCTCCGCACATCCAAATTAACCTAAAACAATGTTTAAGTGCCGATTCGGCACGTAACACGCATTAAAAATCAATGATTTTGTAGGAGCAAATGTAGCCCAAAGTATAATAAGCACAGCACAGTCCATGCGAGATGAAGACGCATCTTATAAAACCCAGGTAAAGCTACTGCAAAATAATATTAAACGTAAATTGAACTTGATTTCAAATTTTTTAAAAAGTCTAAGTACAATTTGATATATATATATATATATATATATATATATATATATTGCTATGAATTTTCCCCTGGTTATTATTTTGAGCCCTACAATTTGGTCGTAATTAATTGCTGTGATGTTACTTGAACAATCGAGCCCCAGCCTTGGGCCGTCATATATTGCTGTGATGTTAGACCCAACGATTTTGGGCGTAGCATAAATTTGCTATGATTTTCGCTTTTATTATTTTAAGCCCCAATGTTAGAAAATGTTAAATTAGGATTTTTATTGAATGGATCGTACTGAATCAAATAAAACAATTCTATAATACACAATATAATAATTGATAATATTTACAACACTCAAAATTTTCTTTTTTGTACAGAATATCTACATATACCAGATTTACGTTTTTCTGAAAGCCAGCAAAAATATCTTTTACTCATTCAGGGACCTTCGAACATTCCAAGATACCTATTCCATTGTCATAAATTTTTAAGTGACCTTTTTGATAACTCTTACAAATATACAATGTAACAAATATTAAATCAAAAACAGTTTTTAAAAATAAAGAGTATTAAGATTGCTAACCTGGAATGGAATCTGTAGTTCCATCTTGGTCTATGATGTGCATCCCCTTTCTGTTCAGTTTGGTTATTGATATGCCGGTCCTATAACTTGCTTCCAATTGAAATCGTACCAAGTCGGAATTAGAATACGTATATTTTAGAGTATGTTCAAAGTTAGAAGTCCCAAATTAAAGTCATCTTAATTAAATATCCGAAATTAAAGTTCAGATTGAAATTCAAATTTAATAGTCAAAATTAAAATCCAAGTTAAATGTCGGAATTAAAATTCAAATTAAATGTCGGAATTAAAAGCCATGTTTTATTAATATTAGAAATGAATTTAATTAAGTCGTTTTACTTACGTCTATTTATAGATCGGCTTATTTTCGTTGCACAAATTCTCGCACTTTTAATTCTGATTTATTTTAATTTATACTTCAATGGTTATGTAAGCTTTTAACACTTTTGAACATAGTCGTTGCTCAGTTCGAATATAGACTAACATGTCGCTACATCACTATCGTATATATAAGCCCTACCTCCAATTGATTTCATTGGCTTGTTGACGTTCTAGGACGATACTTCTGCCTTATCCCGCATACCTCGGAATTTTCAGCAATTATTTAGTTTAAATCTTTCAATGCATGCCCTGTCTGTCACGTATGCATCCCGCATATCGTGGTATTATTCGAGAATTTCCAACTTTTGACTTTTATTAACTCACGTATTTGGATGTTTGTTAATTTAATCATCTAAATTGAATCGCCTGGTGCTTGTTTATTTCTACAGAATATTGGTTTTCTGAACAAATGTGTTTTCTTCCAGTCACGTAACGATTTTCTAATAATGAATTATTTAGAATGATATTTTCGACGCAATTGTTAAATATTTGTAATGCCTTTAGTTTAAAACTACCATTTTGTCTTTACACAAAAATCAGAATTATAATTTCATCAAATTAATTAAGATTCTAAATTAGTTTGCTCTGTGCAAGTATTTGATTTACCAATAATGAAATTGACAAAAAATTGTCTACGTTTAACAGTTCTTGTATCATTAATGCAATCAATTTTTTAGTTAAAAGGAGGAAACGCAAAACCACCAGAATCAACAGAGTGGAATCGCTCCAGTCGTAAATCTGTATGTAGTCCACGGCCCAGCAGTCCTCCTAAAGAAGCCTCTCGTAGCAGACGAGCTTCGAGAGTAACACGTCAGCATAGCTATGGAGAGGAATTAAAAGGAGCCCCTAAAAAAGAAGCTGAAGAAACTGGCCTGAATTTACCGGCACCTATGCCTAGAAGAGCCTCTGCTTACGATGTCTTTGCCGCTGCTCCTGGAGTTAATAATGGCGCTCCAGCTCCTACTTTAGGTCGCAAATCATCATTTAGGGTTATATCGCCCGAAGTTTCAAGTCCTCCAAGCCCGGACGTTGGTACGACAATTCTTATCCCGCCAGAAGAGGATAGACGAATGCGGCGGCGTGCATCTCACATGTACGATTTATCGCATTTTAGTTTTAATTTAACATTGTTTTGTAGAAATGATATTGGAGGTTTCCGTGGGGTTGCAAATCCTCGCCCAGTACCAGCTTTAGAAGACCTAGAGGCTACCCCACGAAGACAAGCTTCAGTTGATGCAGAAGCTATTAGAATTGTAATTCACGACGTTGATTCAACACCAGGAGCAACAGCTCAGAAACGAGTAGTGCTACGGCGCGATCCAACTGACAAGGCACATAGAAGTGAGTATCAAAGCAGCTCAATTGTTTTAGTGTAAATTGTTTTAGCTCGTGGATTTGGTATGAGAGTTGTTGGAGGTAAAATGGGAATTGACGGCAGACTATTTGCATACATAGTATGGACAGTTCCTAGCGGCCCGGCGGAAAAGGGCGGACTGCAACAGGGTGACCGGGTTTTGGAATGGGGAGGTATTTGTCTAACTGACCGTTCTTTTGAAGAAGTGTGTGCTATAATGGACAGAACTGGAGATACTGTGGAATTGCTGGTTGAGCATGCCCCTGATTTAAGAATGTGCGATATTTTAGACGATCCAATTCCACCTGGTGCTACTGGTATGATGCGAAAGCTCTCTGATGTTGGAACTGGTTTGTATGTTGGTAGGTATCCTCTTGGCTAGCTACAGTTTCTAGTGCTACAGTTATTGTATAATTCTCCGATTGGTATCATGTTGGAGGCGGTTCTATCGGTATCTAAAGGTAGTAGCTATTTTAGCCTGCAAACTAGTATTATTCCACTTTTGATTACGATGTTGAACACTAAGTAGCTCTATTGCATTCTCACAGCTACATCCTCTAGGTATGTCACCTCTTCGCCTACTAGCTGACACTTGACTCTTCGAAACACTTCTTCCAAATTTTCCAAGTGTTTCCCAAACGACTCCCTAATCACGATCATCTCATCCATATATGACACGTTTTCCATGATAGCCCACACGCAAGGTGCTATCCATCGGGGCTCCACGTTGGGCGCCACTTGTTATCGTTCAAAAGGGGCGGCGTCTTAAAGCAAGTAGGCTTGGCTTAGTTAATCGTTTATTAACAGGAGTAAAAATACTTATAAGTTCCAAGAAAAAAAAGTTGAGCTGGACTGAGCTTGCTTCCTGGAGTAGTTCTGCAGTTTTTAGTTATCTTCGGAAGCCTGGGCTTGCTTGTGAACACCAAAAGTAAACTTGAACAATTGTATTCTGGATGTCTATAGGGCTGGAAGGCGGTGAAGACGGCTTCGATGGTCTTCGGAACTCTTCGGGATGCTTCGTGTTGCCGCAAAGAGTTGTGTTCAGAAGTTAAAACTATTATTTACAATATTTACAGGTTCGGGAATCTTCGGTTGTCTTCGGAACCCCTCGGGCGGCTTCAGGTTTGAGTAGCAAGATTCGATAATAGTGTAATTAGCAAATATTTAAAATTGACTATTATTAATATGCAATATTTACAGTTCAGGAGGGTTCGGAAGTCTTCGGTCGTCTTTGGAACTCCTCGGGAGACTTTAGAAGTGAGTAGTAAGGCTCAATAATAATGTAACTAGCAAATATTTAAAATTGACTATTATTAATATGCAATATTTACAAGGCTGGAGAGTTCGGAAGTCTTCGGTTGTCTTCGGAACTCCTCGGGCGGTTTCAGACTTGAGCCGTAAAGTCCATTCGCCAATGGAGCGGGGGCGACTAGCGACCAATCGCCGGTTTGGAGGGTCCAGACGTCTTCGGTGATCTTCGGTATACTTCGGCAGACGTCGTCGACGAAACGCCCCAAGCTTAGCAGGGCACGACACCGTCGAACTCTACCGGGGTGATGTTTAGGAGCGTTAACCCCCCCGCTGAAGAGGGTAGCGTAGCTTGATTGATGCAGGAGGTGGTGGGCGTTTGGGTGCTGGTCGCATGTCTTTAGAATGTATTTTTATATCTCTCCCCGTTCCATCCGTACCGAGTAGATGTTGGGCCCGGCTCTTCTCTGGATCGGGTGAGGTCCAGCCCATTTGTCTTCGAATTGGTTTCTCTTAGCGGGATGGCTCCTGACCATGACCATTTCCCCAGGCGCAAACAAAGCGGGATCCTTGTTTTGGCCATATTTATCTTTGAAGCGGCACTCGTGATCCTGAATCTCTCGGATGCGGCGCAGTCGAGCTTCTCCCTGATTGTCTACTGGTGGTTGGTGAAGATCCCCCGGGCGGGGCAGTTCGTATTCCAGTAGGGCATAGCTGGGCGTAGTTCCCGTAGAAGTGTTTTCTGATGCGGAGGAAGTACATTATTTCTGGGAATTTTCTGTCCCAGGACCGTGCGTCGTGCTGAGTTGCGAAGGCTCGCAAGGCTTTCTTGATCTCCTGGTTCCGACGTTCCACTGGGTTCGCCTGGGGATGGAAAATTGGCGTGGTCCAGTGGTGACAACCCCATTGTTCCATGGTTCGGTCCTATCGTCGAGATATGTATTGGGCCCCGTTGTCGGTAAGGATCGCTCTTGGGTATCCATACTGGAAAATGATCTCGTTCTTGAGCAAGTTGATGACAGTGGCCGACTGATGCCAGGTGTCGGGAATGTTTCGACCCATCTACTGAACAAGTCGGTTATGACCAGGATGAACCGATTGTTCTGTCGTGAAGTTATGTATGGGCCCATGGTGTCGACGGATATGACCTCTCATGGTCGGACGGGTAGATGGGGTCGGAGGGGTGCTCTTTGCCGATACGGTCCCCTTTTCGTGGCAGCACAGGTCCAGCATTGCTTTACATATCGTTTCACCGCGTCGCCGACCTTGGGCCGAGGACGCGGTAAGTTTCGTCGGAGCCTGGGTGTCCAGCCAGGTTATGAAAAGCATGCAAGACGTCGGTCTGTGCATCGGGGGGCACCAGGAGCCGGTTCTGTTTAGGGTTGCATCGCCAGAGATATCCATCTTTGACTACGAAGTCTTGTAGGATCTTCTCTTCGTGAGGATTTTGGGGACCTCTTTGCTGTACGATGAGCCATTCTTGGGTCTTCCGTCCAATGACTTTGCTGTTCCTTTGTGCAGTTTGTATTCGCTCGGGAAGGTCCACTAGGGCCACGTAATTGGCCTGGAGATTGCTTGGATTGTTTGGAAGTAGCAGGCGGTTTTTGCTAGTGACCTCTTCGGGGATATCGTAGGTGATGGGGTGGCGTGAGAGATGGTCCGGCAGCTCATTTTGAGCCCCGAGGCAATGTTGAATGTCGAAGGAGAATTCCTGTAGCAATAAGGCCCAGCGGGTGAGTTTAGAGCGGGTATCTTTCGTTTTGTTTAACCATAACAGCGCACGGTTGTCTGTGCAGAGAGTAAAAGGCTTATCCTCCAAGTACAGTCGGTACCTCTTGATGGCCCAGATCACTGCCAAACATTCTTGCTCGTTCACGTGGTGTTTCTCTCCACTGGATTGAGTTTGGCACTGGCATAGCTGACGATGTTTCTGGACCCTTCGGTTTCTTGATAGAAGGCCGCCGCTATGCCCGTTCCACTGGCGTCGGTTTGTAGGATGAAGGGTTTGTTGAAGTCTGGCCGGTGGAGTTTTAATGCCTAGCTGATGGCCTGTTGGATAGCTTGGAAGGCTTGCTCAGTGTCGGAGGTCCACTGGAAGCGTTGATTGGTTTGAAGTAAGTTAGTTAGCGGCGCTTGGAGGTCCGCACATCGCGGGATGTAGTCTCAAAGACAATTGGTAAGGCCGAGGAAAGACCTTAATTGTCGTCGGTTCGTGGGTCGGTTTGCTTTCTGGATCTGTTCCACGTGTTTCTGTATAGGTTGGTTACCTTCGGCGGTTATAACGTGACCCAGGTATTCAAGGGTTTGTACCCCAAAACTGCATTTCTCTAAGGCCAGGTGTAGTCGGTGTTGTTCAAGCCTTTCTAGGACGAGTCGTATGAGTTATAGGTGCTGGAGTAAATTATTAAGTCGTCCAAGTATACGAGCACGAACTTGCGGAGGTAGCCTCCTAGTACTTTTTGTGTCATCAGCTTTTGAAAACTGGCTGGGGCATTTTTCAGTCCAAACGGCATGACGCGGAATTGGTAACTAGCTCCATCGGGCGTGATGAATGCCGTTAGGGGTTTGGACTCGGGGTCGAGCGGTATTTGCCAGTATCCTGATTTGAGGTCGAGGGTAGTGAAAACGGATGCTGTGCCAAGGTCTCGTAGTGTTTCATGAATGATTGGTAAGTTCGAGCTCTCATCCTTGGTGATGGAGTTGAATCGTCGATAGTCGACGCAAAATCGTGGTTTCCCATCTTTTTTTTCCACGATCACTAGAGGAGAGTTGTAAGCGGAGGTGCTGGGTTAGATGATTCGGTTGGCCAGCATATCCTCTACCTCGGCGGCGATGATGATTTTTGTCTTTGGGGAGTATCGATACGGCAGCAATCGGAAGTGTGTGTGCGGATTGGTCCGTATCGTGTGGCTGGTGCTGGCAGTGGTGGTCGGTTGTGTCGGTCCGTTGAACACGGAGCGTAACTCCTCTAGGAGTCCGTGAAATGTGGGTTGAGATTTGTCTGGAAACCGGTGGACTGTGGTTTGTAGGGTTGGCCTGTTGGCGGAGATGGGTGTCGCCTTCCTGTTCCAGTGGAGTGTCTGGCGGTTGTGCGTCCAACGTGTCTGGGCGGTCTTCATAAAAAGATTTTGCAAACAACGCGCTTGCAAGAACCTTCAGCATGCCCGAGACGAGGAGTCAAACCACGTCCAACGTCCAGCCGGACACCAACCAGCCGCCCCAACCCAAGAGGCCACTCAACCAACAGTTTCTGGTGTTACAGTCATTGTATAATTCTCCGATTGGTATTTTGAAACTGCTTACATGTTGGAGGCGGTTCTATCAGTATCTAAAGGTAGTAGCTATTTTAGCCTGCAAACTAGTATTATTTCATTACGATGTTGAACGCTAAGTAGCTTTATTGCATTCTCACAGCTACATCCTCTAGGTATGTCACCTCTTCGCCTACTAGGTGACACTTGACTCTTCGAAACACTTCTTCCAAATTTTCCAAGTGTTCCCCAAACGACTTCCTAATCACGATCATCTCATCCAAATAAGACACGTTTCCCATGATAGCTCACACGCAAGGTGTTATCCATTAAACGCCTGAAGATGGCAGGAGTGTTGCTGGGTCCAAATGGCATTACTGTAAGTTGTCTGATATTTGGGTCCATATCCACTTGCCAGCAGCTAGATTGGGAACCATTGCTAGCCTGACAGCGTTTCTAGGATGTCATCAATCCTTCGGAGTGGGTAACTATCCTTTTGGATCGCGTAATTTAAACGCCTGTAGTCCACACAAAATCTTATGACCCGTCCTTCGTCTTAACAAGCACAAGAGGGAATGCCCAAGGATTATCAGAGTGCTCAATCTCTCGTCTCAATCGTTTTCTCGACCACTGCGCGTTTGGTTAAGGGGGTGAAGGGGGAGCTTTGCGACTGCTGTCTTATTGGTCGAACATCTCCTGATTCTATGCTTGACTATTGCGGTCTTTCCTAATCGACGGCCGTCATTGCAAACGCGTCCGAGTACCGTCGATCAAGTTATTAAACCCTGCCAACTTCGCAGAACACGCTATCGTGTGTGATTTTTCATCAACACTGGCACACCCCACTACGTGAGCAACCGAAGAGCCACCCAATCGTTCAACTCTTTTCAGCGCCAAGTTGTAGTCTTTTTTTCATGAGTTTAGGAAAAGCTTTTTATTGCCTGGCTCCGGTAGGCTACTTAAGCATCAACTACCGGAGGGAGTGTGGGACTAACACTATTTCTCAGGACGACCCACTAAACTCCCTTCCCCCTTCCCTCTTGTGACGGAGTCACCCCGAAACCACCGTTAGGCATTACTTCGAGGATCTCGAGGGGTATGGTTATTATCTTCAACTACTGCGTCGTCAGGAGGCATAGCAGTTATTTTATCTTCTTAGTTGTCTTTCCTTGGACATATGTGACATATTCGTCAACGGCTTTCCAGTTGGCCGCGCAACCAAGCATTAGGCTTACTAAATTTTTGGTATTTATCCTCTCCCTTAACTCACTCTCCAGCTTATATCTACGTTGTGTCCATCTAGCACATGTAAACAGCGTGTGTTCCGGATCATCGTCCTCACGACACATTATGCATTTATCGTCGCTATATTTGCCCATGGCATAAAGATAATTAGTAAAGCATCCGTGACCGGTCAACACCTGTGTAAGATGGTAACCGATCACGCCATGTCCTTGGTTTAACCAGGATGAAATTTCTGGAATAAGCTCATACGTCCATCGGCATTTGTTTGATGTATCCCATCTCATAATCGTCCTCTCTCGTGCTCTTCTAGGATCAATGCTCTCTATCCTACATTCTTTTCTTTCTCGAGCAAGCAGGTCCACAGGACTATACCAGTGATGACCAAAATACTTTTTGCCGATGCGGTCTTATAAGCACTGGCCACTATTAACGCCACACGCCTTTGTTCCTTGTACAGGATTGCCTTCCGAGCCTGCACGGTCATGCAATCCGCCCATGGTGGTGCGTCATAAAGCAGAATTGACTCTGCTACTGTAGCAAGCACCCTCCTCTTGCCTGCAGTAGGTCCTCCAATATTTGGCATAAGCCTACAAATATTTTGGATTGCTGCCTGGGCCCCCGTGGCTTGCTTCTTAATATGTTCCTTAAAAGACAACCTCCTATCCAAAATAATCCCCAAGTATTTGGCCTCCTCCTTAGATATGATGCTGACCCCTCCGATACTCAACATAATCGGTTTAATTTTTCTTTTACCAGTCAGCAATACTGCTTCGGTTTTTGGTGAGGCAAGCTGTAGTTGCGCCTCCTCTATCCATTTTTCCACAATTCTAATGGATTTATTGGCCTTAATGCACAGGCTTTCCTCAGTTTGTGCCACCACTACAATTGCCAGGTCATCTGCGAAGCCAATAGATTTAGCTCCTTTTGGTAATGGAAGTCTCAAAACCCCATCATACATAATCAACAAACTCAACAGAAAATAAAATTTAGTTTTAATTATTTACAATATAAATGGAACACTACCATATCGTCGGAACATACATTGACTTCATAATTGATAAGTATTCCACAATATTTTCGAAGAGATCTTGAGTTTGTGGCAAAATTTCCTTAAACAGTCGACTCCTGTAATCAGGAGGTTCAAAATGTCGAATAGACGATGGGTCGTGCCAATTAGTAAATTGGTGACGATTACTCCTGTGCTACAATAAAGCTTTGGATTCAAATAAATCTACAGAACTTTCAAAAAACTGTAAATTGGAAACACCACGAACAACTTTAAGCTCATTTACTCTCTTTAGGAAATTATGAACACAAGTCCAGTAGGATCTCCAGAAAATTTTAGGTTCCATTTAACTGCAGCTGTATGGCGACCTTTAAAATTAGAACTAGATGCAGGATTACTAGAAACAACACTATCTGAGAGATTAGGCGCTTTTACAATTTTATCTGTAGCTACCATTTGAGAAGCAAACATTGCAGGAAGGACGGTAAAATCTGACGCCGTTTGTCCATCCAAATTGTCCATAAGCGTAAGAATTGCCGGTAACAACTGATTATATGTCTTGGTTTGTTCAGGGGTTAAAAAACAGGTAAGAGTGAGATTAATTCTCTTTAATAAATGAATAAGACGCGAACGAATG
Organism: Platerodrilus igneus; assembly: GCA_036346225.1. Taxonomy (NCBI): domain Eukaryota; kingdom Metazoa; phylum Arthropoda; class Insecta; order Coleoptera; family Lycidae; genus Platerodrilus; species Platerodrilus igneus. Next base: position 1,545,111 of record JARFIW010000927.1, on the reverse strand, counting down.
GTAACCAAAGGTGATTGTAATTTCTCCAGATTTGCTTTAAGTTCAGTTAATTTAGTTCCAATAATTTCAATTTCTTTATCAGAATTTGTTATAATGCATGCAACTATTATAGTCTAAGGTATGACCGTTAAAGTAACGGCGTAACGACAGTTGGCGATACATATTAAAACGTACATAGTATCGCGCAACAAGATACTACGTCACAATTGCGTCTCAAATTGCATTACATACCAAAAATATTTATTGTAATACCAGAGGCGCTTTTAAGAAAAAGATAAAATGTACTCACAAAATAATGTGGAGCTCTTCACGACCTTACCCGAGTCCATGGCAATCTTATGACGCCCAATTCGTGGGGCTCGAATGAGTTTGGTAAAGGATTGATATTAAAGCTTTGTCCCAGCTTCATCCAAAAATTTTTCTAAGATTCCACGGCAATCTTATGACGGCCCAACTCTGGGGCTCGATGTTAAAAGTTTAAATCCACGATTCCACTATAATATATATATATATATATATATATATATATATATATATATATACTATAGTGGTTTTAAAAGATCAAAAATAATATAAAAGAAACAATTTCAAAACACCCTGTATAAAGGAACAATCAAAATTTACGTGCGAAATTTATATTAGTTAATTCATTTTTAAGTATCAAGTATTAACGAAATTTTATAAATAATTAATGAAATTTAAGTAGGTTTGCAAAGAAAATAAATGGTAAAAGTCAATGCCATTAATTTATTAATTAATTTGAATTTAATTGAACGGTTATGGTGTATAATTTGCATAAAAGCGTGAAAAGGTCAATGATACCAAGGCGAAACGCGTTGCTAACAAGCAAATATATCAGGAGTGTAGAAATACGTCGAACTCTAAATCGTGGAAATGTATTTAAAACGTTCGTGTTACGATTGAACACCTGCGTATTTTTAAATGTCAAGTTCTGTTTAATTTGTAGATAACGTATAAATTATTCTGAGGATTGTACAGGCGGTCGGATGTTTTAGCATGAAATGCTAAATAAGGGGTTATTTTACTCACGTAGACAGTCCACGTGGGTTTAAATAGCATATAGACTGGAATATTGATTTTCTACCACTAAGACCAGGTTAGAAAGAGACGTAGAAAACGTATAAGCACGAGACCACAATAGTATAGGAGGGATTTGTGAAACGTCATTAGAGCTACGATTGGACGATATGTTAGTTTGACTTGGTATACACGCGAGGATAGTGTAGCATAATTTTCTTGAAATATTATAACGAGGTACTAAAATTCGCGGATTTGAAAATGGGGTTGAGTGCAAAATTGTGAGAATGTGTGTTGTGAGCTGGGGATTTCGCGCTAGGCAGGTATGGAAAGGTTACATTAAAAAGATATAAATAGTTTAGGAAAATACTATTAAAGCCCTTATTATTTTGATCGTCCCAAAAGCACGTATGAAAGTTAACACAAGTGTGAGTATTACAAAAGTATTTAAATTGTATTGCATAGTGGTAGCCCCTTAAATTAAAAACGCGGTTTGTGTGCCGAGATTATAATTTTGTTTATTGAGATATCACCTATAGTTTTTTTGTATCAACTCGTGTCGGGACATTAAGTAACGTAGCTTACTGTGAAAGAAGTATAAATGAAATTAAATTTGGAATTTGGTTACACCGAGAAGGCGGCATTCCATGAGCAACTTAAATGGAGTTCGTCTAATAATAGCGAGACACGACCTGCAGACCAGGGAGAAAATACATGGCATCATCTACAAGAGCGGAGATCTTCCACAATTTCCAGGTAACGATTTAAAATTGTGATTCCTATAAAACTGTAAATATTGGGGTGGCGTATGAGAGTGTTTTTCAAGGTAGTGTGAATTATTTACGTATTGAACTGAATATGTGTAAATAACTTTACGATATTCAACTAGAAATTAAAGGTGTCTAGAAAGCTTTTAAACGTTCCATAAGAACGTGAAATTCTGTGAAGAGTACATGGCTTTGTTTTTTTATTTTTATGCAAAGTAGAAGGGCATACATTATACAGAAATGGGTTGGGTTATTTTGAGCTCACCATACCCCACAGTTTACTTAGATTATTAAAATAAATAAATAAATTATAAAGAAGGAATTTTAGAGAAGGTATTATTGAAGGTCCACTTACTCCGAGTACATTTTATGTGTTTGATGATTTAAAAAGGTAAATACAGGACATTATAAAATAAGAGTTACTGAAGTGTAACATGAACAATAAAATATGGACAGTGTTGAATTGCTTTTGTAAATAGGAATAAATAAAAGATTGTATGTTGGTTGTATTTTGTGGTTTTATTGGGAGTGTGCGTGAATGATAGAATATGAGTTTGAATATAGGTATCCTAAAGGAGGTTCAAATGAGCTAGCCGGAAGTAGTTGAAGAAAGCCGTTCAACCGAGGAAGAGAGGAAAACGGGTAAGGATATTTTTTGTATTATTTAATTGTTGAATTTTCGAGTTTTGAAACTTTTATAAAATTTTCGAAAATATTTATGGTTGGTAAGGATTTACCCGAGTTCCACGGCAATATTATGACGCCCAAGTCGTGAGGCTCGATGACGGTCCAACGTTGAGGTTCGAATGTTTTTTGAGAGAGTACTAAATTTTACCAGAGTACCACGGCAATATATATATATATATATATATATATATATATATATATATATTGCCGTGGAACTCCGCTCTAATTTAGTACTCTCTCAAAACATTCGAGCCTCCAACGTTGGGCCGTCATAAAATTATGCCGTGGAACTCGGGTAAAATCCGAAATCCGAAAATATATTCGAAAATTTTATTAAATTTTCAAATTCGAAAATAGAAAAATTTCCAAAAATTTAAATAAGTCAAAAAAAAATATTTCTTAGCCGTTTTCCTCTCTTCCTCGGTTGAATTGCCAATTTTCTGCACCTGCTTCCGGCTAGCTCATTTGGACCTCCTTTTGGGTATCTAGATTCACTCTCATATTCTCAATCGTACACACACACACTTGCAATAAAACCACAAAATACAACCAACATACAATCTTTTATTAATTACTATTTACAAATGAAATTTAATATTGTCCATATTTCATTGATCACGTTACACTTAAGGAAATCTTATTTAGTAATGTCCTGTATTTTATTTTTAAATCATCAAACACATAAAATATACCCGGAGTAAATGGGCCTTGAATAATACCTTCTCTAAAATTCCTTCTTTATAATTTATTTTGTTTTTAATCTAAGTAAACTCTGGGATATGGTGAGCTCATGATAACCTAGCTAATTATGCATAATGTATGCACTTCTACTTTGAAATACTCTAACAAAAAATAAAAAACAAAGCCACGTATTCTTCACAAAAATTTCACGTTCTGACGGAACGTTTAAAAGCTTTATAGACACATTCAAATTTCTAATTAAACACCATAATAAAGTTATTTACACGTATTATGTTCAATACGTAAATAATCCACACTACCTTGAAAATCACTCTCAAACGTTACCCAATATTCACAATTTATAAGAATCACAATTTCAAAACGTTACCTGGAAATTTCTAGGAGATCTCTACTCTGTGGACGATGCCATGTACTTCTTCTATCTGGTCTGCAGGCCGTTTCTCGCTGTTACTAGACGAATCCCATCTAAGTTGAACTGCCAACGCCGCCTCCACGGTGTAACCAAATTCCAAATTCCATTTAAACATACGTCTTTCACAATTATTGATTGTGATCGATGTTACTAAACGTTCCGACACGAGTTGGTTAAAAATCATAGGTGATACCTCAATTAAAATTTTTATCTCGGCACACTAACCGCGTACTAATTCAGAGGCGACCACCATGCAATATAATTTAAATGATTTTATAATACTTACAACTCGTGTAAACTTTCATACGTCGTTTGGAACGATCCAAATATTAAGGACACGAAGTTAAAAGAGAAGAGAGAGCCGTGCTACCTCTTTATAGTATTTGTACTTTTCGAAGGTAACCTCTCCATACCCTTCTAACGCGAAATCCTCTATTTAAAATAATACTTTTTACAATTTTGCACTCAACCAATATTTAAACCCGTGAATTTCAGCACGTCGTTATTATATTTTCAGAAAACTACGCTACACTCTGCTTGTATATGTCTCGCGTTCAACTAACTATATCGACCAGTCGTATATTTACTGACGTCCTACAAGTCCCTCCTATACTATCGTTGTCTCTTGCTTATGCGTTTTCTACGTCTCTTTCTAACCTTGCTTGAGTGGTACAAAATCGATATTCCGGACTCTCTGCTTTTTAAACCCACGTGGACTTCTTACGTGATTTAACAACTCCTCTTTAGCATTTCCAGAGAACGCATGCGACGGTTTACAGTATACGTAGAATCTTCATCTTTATCTATACAAAATTATTAGAACTTGACATTTAAAATTCTGCAGGTGTTTAATTAACTGACGTTTTATCACAACACTTCCACGAGTTGTTGTTCGGCGTATTTCTACCCCACCGATGTATTTGTTTGTTAGCAACGCTTTTCACCTTATTATTATTGGGTTTTTACACGCTTTTATGCATATTATACATCAATAATCGTTCAATTAAATTCAATTAAATTAATAAATTACTGGCATTAGCTTCTACCATTTAATTTCTTAGCAACCTACTAAAATTTCATTAATTATTTGCAAAATTTGATTAATACCTGATACTTAAAAATGAATTAATAAATATAAATTTCGCACGTAAATTCTGTTTGTTCTTTTATACAGGGTGTTTTGAAATTGTTTCTTTTATATTTATTTTTAATCTTTTAAAACTACTATAATATATATAATGTAATGTCAGTAGGAGCTACGAGGGTTCTAAGGGTTGTTTTGAATAGAAGGTAGTGTATGCCAAATAAAATAATCCATATATCAGATCCCGTAATTTAAAAATGTATGTTTGCCGTACTTTACATATGGTGAAGTATTTGAAATGTTTAGTTGAAATGTAAGTGCCAAGATGTAAATTAAAATGACTTGATGACGTGACAAAATACACAGTGCTCAAGGTTTTATACTGAGTTATAGTTTAATAGGCCATTGAACGTACATTTGCCATCCGAAAACCGGATGCGTCTATGGATGTCCACTATTAACCACGCAGATCCAGGTTCATATGTGAATTATTTTGGCTTTTATTTTACTAGAATCAATTTTTGGACAAATATGTAATCTCAAAATTATAAGTAATAGCAGTGTCAAATGTGATTGAAGGGTTGTGAAATATTTAGGACCAATGATAGAATATTATTTATAAAATAGGAAAGTGCAAAAGACAAAACTTAAGGTATTTGTGTCACGAACTCAGTGATAAAATGTTATTGGATGTTTAATTGTATATAATATGTAATAGAGTAGGCAGAAAATGTTGTAATTATCACCTAGGATAGTAAACAAAGGGAGTTAATGTCGAATTATTTTTGTGTAAAGACGTGTTTTATGAAACTGCGCTAAATTGTATAAATATTTTTTGGAAGAGTAAATAAATGTGTTTGAATTTCAAGAGTTTGATTTATAAAGAAGGAGTAAAGAGAAGCATCAGTGTAAAGAATTAATAGCGGCGACGAATAAAAGTAAATATTGGAATTAGTGCGACAGCGAACCGGCGGATAATAAGATTGGGTTAGAACGAGATTATATAGGTAGAAAGGCATCGGATGAGAAACATAAAAGTGAAGAATATAAGGATTGATTTGGATATGGATTTATATGTAGCGGGGCATTGAGTGGTAAACAGGAACGAAGATAGAGTTGGATTGAGTGGTAAACAGGAACGAGGATAGATTTGGATTGAGTAGTTAATAGGAACGAGCATAGATTTGGAACGAGTGAACGAGAGGAGCAGAATTAGAAAGCAGCGTAAGAACAGCAAGCGGAAGTGTACAATTCAAGGAAGAAATTACTACGGAAGAATTAGCGCAGGGGAAGTAGACAAAAAGGGCATTCTAAATTCTAAATTCGGGTTATATTTATTTTAGATTTGGGCGCAGCAAAATTACAGAAAAGTTACCTGGAGGCTAGACGGTAGTTCAAAGTGAGAGTGAAACCTTGTGAAGGCGCATACGGCGAACAGGATTTTGAGCCAGCATTAAGAGAGGCCAGTAACGACGTATAATTCAGGTGAGTACGGTGTATTACAACGTCAAAGTCAGTATTTTGTGGTATTAATTAATTTGGCACAAGGCTACGCAGATCACTTAAAATTTGGCATATACACAAGTAAATTCTAAAAAAGGTACTAAAACAAAAGATAGTGCAGTTTGGTTGGGCATTGCACATCTACTTACCACTGAACCCACGGTAAGTAGGTGGATACCCTGAGAAGAAAGAGTTCATATAGTCGAGGCATATTCAAAACAATTTTGATTTAATTAACCAACCAAACGTTGCTAAAATGCGTGGAGTGAAATAAGTATTTGCACATCATATAAAATCATAAAATTAATTAAAAAAAGGCGCACAACACACAGAAAGAGAGTGTGGGGGGGCAGCATAAGAATATATAAATATATATATATATATATATATATATATATATATAAATAAGATGTATCTGTAAACAAACTCTATGAAAATAATAGAGCCTATTGACGAATACAAATCGGGCTGGTAGTTATATAGCCATTTACAAAACATTAGCTTATTACTTCATAGGGGAGGATACATCTTATTTTATATATTGTTTTACACAATTTCTTATTGCGGACTGCAAATAACCGTTCTGTTATATATATATATATATATATATATATATATATATATATATAGCTGTGGATCCGGGGATTAAAGTTTTTAAGAATCGAAAGTGAGTCATTAAATACTTTTCAAAATAAAAGGTTCACAACAAAAAAAAATTTCTTACCCTGATTTCTGCTTCAAAATATCTTCGCAGCTTCCCTGGCTAGCTCAGCTGTGCTTCTTCTCGGATACCTAAATTTACAATCATTCTTCTTTCCCACTCACACATCATTCAATAAAATCACCAAATAATACAACAATCATACAATCTTTATTTACCGCTATTTACAAACAATTATTCACAGATATATACAGTTTGGTACACTAATTACAACTCAATAAGTGCTATTTTTGTAAAGTCCTTGTTTTAAAATTTTAATTTTAAACACATTTAATACAATAGGAGTAAATGGGCCCCAAATAATACCTTATATTTATTGCACACTGGAGTATGGTGAGCTCATAATAACCCAGTTTATTAATGTATGCCTTTCACCTTGCATAAAATTAATACAAATTATTAAACCCATGTACCCTTAACAATCCCATTTAAATTCATAATGAAATTTAGTAAGTTTTACATATACCTTTCTTTTTCAATATTTAAACTAACCCTAATAATTGTCAAGTACACGTATTTTTTCCGATACGTTATAAAACCATAAATAACCCCAATGCTCATTCCCACATCACCAAATAATTCCAACAGTTTAACAAATAACAGAAAATACAAATGAGTTACCTGGAAAAATACTTCAAGACTCTATCTCCTTCAATGATGCTATCCAGAAACCCTTTCTTTCGTGATTATGCGTTCTGATCCTCCAAAACCCCTTGGCTTCGTGACTATGCGCTCTGATCCTCCAGATAGATGATAACCTCAGTATACGCCGAGCTCGTTGCTACCTATTACCATACCATCACCGCATCCAAATTCACGTACATTATACTTTTGTTTATTGATTTATTAGCTTGTTATGGTATTAGTTGAACCTCGGTTAATTTAATTCACTCGACACTACACCCGTTACTAAATACAAGGCCTCAACTTCTTACGGTTTAAAGTGCAAATTCTTACAATTTAAAAGTCGTAAATACAACACCGCAAGCGCGGTTTACTAGACACCACAACAGTTGGTAGCGCTAATTTTATACAGATTTGGTGCGCCCATCTGTCAATGACGTCACCAATGCACAAATTTTAATTACGCAATATATTAATTTAACTTAGCAACAATTATGTCTATAAGGTACTCACATAATAGGTCCAGATTTCCACGAAGTCCGCCAAGCGTCCTTCAAGATAGATAAAGATGGCGTCAGCACATACATAGGGGCTGCTGATGGCCGCCTTAAAGATAATTGCTGGAGGGTACGCCCAACGCTCTTCCAAAGCGCTCGGAACAGCTCCGGCAGTCGCGGTGGCTACCAGGACTCGTTCATCTAGGGTCGTGGCCTCCAATTAGTTCTCCGGGTCGTGCAGTACGGTTCGCCCTAGGCGGCTTTCAAATTTCTTCTTCCTAATATGTAGAGAGCGGCAGGATCAGGTTTTATAAGGAACGACAAACAAAGATAAAACAGAAGGGAAATCTACATACTAGAGATAAGACACGATACGATACCTAACACGACCACACTTCTTGAAGTCCCAGGCAAAAAAGCCACATTAAAGCGCCTCACGGAAACACTTCTCCCACTTTTGTCTTTTTTCACGTCGGTGCGAAGTTATTCGTCCAACCCACTTTTGACGTGACGGAAATATGCGCACCGAGTCTTTTAAATTTATGGCACGAAACTTCCGCACATCAAAATTAAACTAAAAAAATGTTTAAGGGCCAATTTGGCACGTAACAAACTTTACCACGTTATAAGTGCTGATACTATTTTTACTGAATTATACAATTTTTCAATACTCACAAGCGTCGGTTGATTATTATACGTAGTCTAAAGCGATGAAAATACAAAAAGAATCAAAGAATCAAAAGAGGACGAGCCCCATTCTCTCCGAGTATTTATATCCTTAAAGCACCACCACCACTAGGCCACACTTCACGCGAAATACTTAATTTAAAATAATATTTCTGCAAATTTTAATCTAATTGATTTAAAGCTTCCAGAAATTTACCTCGTGAACGCGCAATTTAATCCGAAAAATCGCATTCACCTGTTGCGTGTTTGTCCGTTGTAAAACTACTCGTTTGAACCAATCAGTCCTGTGTCGTCATAAAACTCCGCCTGTAATATTTTTATCCCTGTCTTATGCATATTAGATATCACGTTCCAACCCCACTTGAGTTATATAAAATCAATATCGCTGACCGCGTCGTCTGACTCCACGTGGATACGAACGTACGTTTTGAAACCAATGCTTTTATACCAGTCTTTATCTGTAGTATATTGTTGATCGTGCATACCTTCCGCTCTTTAAGAAACTTTGTTAGCTTTTATTCGAAGCCACTGAGGTTGGAAATATATTCTATGAAACCCGCTTTATTATGTTTATAAATACGAAGAAGGTAACCTTTGCAAACATGCAGGTGTTCTTAATTATCGACCGTTTAAAATAACAATTCTAGGAGCTTATATTTCACGGTATTCGATACAATTGACGTCCTTGTTTGTTACAAAGAACCCTTTTGCTTTGGGATTATTGATTTTATATACCCTGGTGCGTTTTCTTAATGGTATTACATGTTGAATTAAAATAAATTAAATTAATTATGCGTTTCTATTTGTTTTTAAAAACTGGTTTTCTTTATGAACCTATTACTTTTCAATCATTAATTATAAAATTACGTCAGTACGTGTCCGTTTAAATTAAATAAATGAAATAAATTTTGCGCATAAATAAATTGTTCCTTTCTCTTTACATTACCTGAAAGAGAAGACAAAAAAGGACACAGATAACCTCACTGTTAGACGTCTAGTTGACTAAACCGGTCGCGTCGGAAAACGCGCACTTCCTTCCCCACTCCACGTCTACACATTCTCTGGCGCCGACGCAACTGTCCCAAGTTACGGAAATCACAAATCCTTTTTTTAAAATATTGGCCCGATTTCAGTCACATATTTAAAACTAAAATCAAAAATGATACATAGCCGATTTTTGGCATGTAACAAATTTAATTTTAAAGTTGGGCAAGATAATGATTTATCCGATTGTTCCATTTTAACTAAGAGGCGGAGACATGCTCGCATATGGTCTACAGTTTCAGTGGTAGTCATATCAACACCACACATTAATAATTCAAAATACAGCTCATCTTTTCTTAAACGGTTGAGGTCTAATTTATATTCAGCCATTATATACTAAGCAAACACAAAAATATATCACTACCCAAATTCAATGTTACTGTTTCTCGATTTACTGATAAAATTGTTGAAGAACGAAAAGATATCTTACAACGCATAAAATTACTAGGATGACGAGCTCTCCTTTGAGCTTCACCTAGATTTATAAAAAAAACTTCAACATCATTCTTAAAAAAATGATTCGAAAATTACTAAAGCGACAAACTTACCACGAGTCTTGTCTAGACTTATGTAATGCTGAGTGACCAACTCTTCGTGAGTCTCGTCTAGACTAACATATTGCTGAGCTACCAACCACAACGACAAGTCTCGCCTAGACCAAATAGATCTTAAAAAATGCTGCGTTGCAATACCGATAAAATAAAAAATTTGCTATCAAAACAAAATCATGCTCACTACACAAAAGCTATATTCTTGCGATACATCTACAGAAAAACCCAGTATACCAAATTGTTAAAATATTGCTTTTATATCGAGGAGCTTATCAACAACTATCGTAGTTAAAGGGGATCGTATATGAGTTTAAATACAAAACATTATCAACAACCTCAATATTGTAGTGTTTAAAAAATCAGATATAACGAAATCAAGTTAATTATAGCGCTTTAGAAGGTAAAAGATGTACTGAGAACTCAGTTAATTGCGTTAGCTGTATTTAAAAGCAAAATTTTCTTTAAGAAGGAATTCGTAAGTTATAGTTGATTATTTAAGTTGTTAAGGGGACATTTTAGAATAATAATAAGGTAAGATAGTATATAAGTTATCTAAACGACGACTTTTAAAGGTTAACCCAAAAAAGAGGTTAGAATAAGGTAAGAAAAATTTTAGGGTTAAAGTAATTATTTTAACTGAACTTAGTGTCATTTTAAGAGGTTTTTTCCTTTTTTTAATCATAATGAATGGTAAATAAAAGCTTTTTATTTATAATTAGAATACTTACATAAAACATTAGTAATCCAAACACATGTTTAAGTGAGATTATGTAATTTATTAGACACTTTTAATAAGTTAAACAAAAAAAACAGGTATATAATTAAATTTAATATATCAAACAAATTTTCCATACGGAATAAGCAATAAAGCATGAAGTTAATTAATTATTTATATAAAGGTACTTACGAAACGAATTATTTAATCCAAAAGCATATTCTTCCACGTAGAAGTAAGGCTAAGGGAATTTGCTAAATACATTCGAAAGGTATACACTTTAATTTCATTCTAAATTAGATTAGGTAATTATTTAAGAGAATTTAGAACAAAAAAACACTATTTTATAAGGGAAAAACCAATTAATTAAATTTTAAAATAACATATATGAAAGCTAAACAAATCACTAATCAACATGGCTGTCTAAATGTTCAAATTGACACATCAGCTGTATTTAATGTCAGTTCAACTGCATTTGATATCATGACACCATAAAATATGTTGCCACATTGTAAAGTTGCCAAATTATATCTTTTCGATTTAAAAAGTATTAAAAATTTCAAAATTTTTATTTTCGAGTGAAAAATGCAATTGCTACAAATATATTGAAAACTAACACTTTATAAGATACACAAGAGGTAAAAACAAATTCAACAAAAAGCGTTCAGGCGCCACTGTTATAATGCATGCAACTTTTATAGTCTAAGGTATAACCGTTAAAGTCACGGTGTAATTAATAAGAGCCACTACGACAGTTGGCAATACATATTAAACACAAGATATTACGTCAGAATTGCGTCTCAAATTGTTATCACATACCAAAAATATTATTGTGATAACAGAGGCGCCTAAAGGAAATAGATAAAATGTACTCACGTAAAATGTGGAGCTCTTCACGACTTTGCGGTTATTCTGCGGCAAGAGCCATGCTTTTCTTTGTGGATCTCGGCGTTAGTTGGGCGTGGTTCGAGCTTCGCCCTCGTTGAAACCAGATTTTTTGTCTTCCCTCTTCGTGATCGTACGTAGGACGGAGCAATAAAGGTAGGGAACGATACAGGGTAGAGATACGATAAGTAACCTGCATTACCTGAAAGAGAAGACAAAAAAAACACAGATAAACCTCACTGTTAGACGTCTAGTTGGCTAATGCATGACGTGTCGGAAACCGCCACTTACTTCCTCACTCTACGTCTGCGCATTTTTGGCGCCGACGCAACTGTCCCAAGTTACGGAAATGCACAAGTCCTTTTTTAAAATATTGGCGCGATTTCCGTCACATATTTAAAACTAAAATCAAAAATGATACATAGCTGATTTTCGGCATGTAACAAACACAAGCATCGAAAATACAAAATTTGTAAATATTACCGTAAGTAACCCTGCACGAGTGCATATCAGGGAAAAATAACTTTTAATTTCCCACTCATTTTATGTTACTAATTACTCACGCACTCATATTTCCTTGGCCAAGAAAGCATGTAGTAATACATAAAATGCCCCTTTAAATTAAGCGCTCGGTGTTCTAACCTCAATTTCAAATAAGCACCTCGTGGGAGCAATCTCTAACAATAATGTAAATATTAGATACCTTAACGTACTGTTGAAATATTTCACTAACAATCTTAATAAATCACTCTAGGCAGTAAGGAGGGTGCCTAGAAATATTACTAACGGTTGATTTTAAATATTAATTTTTGTACATCAGTATTACTAAATTTTGAATGAAGTAGATGTACTTCCTATGTTACATGCCAAAAATTGGAATTGTAAGTTTTGAAATTGCGAGTGAATTCGCGCCAATATTTTAAAAGACGCGTGCGTGCATTTCCCTTACTTCAGACAGTTGCGTCGGCGCCAGAGAATGCGCAGACGCGTTGTGTGAAAGTAAGTGGCGGTTTCCGTTACGTCAGGGACTAGCGAACTAGACGTCGAAGGGTGACGTGACTTGTGTCGTGCCGTTGTCTTTCCCTTTTCAGCATGTAGGTTTCCTTATTGTACCATATTATCGTTCCTCCTAGCTGTATACTTTATCGTACCGCTACACAAAGAAAAGGGAAGACAGAAAATCTGACTTCGACGAGGGCGAAGGCCGACCCACGCCCAACTAACAACGAGATCTTGCCGCCATGTTGTGAAGAGCTCCACATTTTACGTGAGTATTTTTTATCTTTTTCTTTGTAGGTGATATAAATTGGAGACGCAATAATGACGTAATATCTTGTGAAATATTATGTACGTGATTACTTTGTGTTACCAACTGTCGTAGTGGCTCTTATCAATTATGCGACTTTAATGAGTATACCTTAGACTACAACAGTCGCGTGAGTATAACAGTGGCGTCTCAACGTTTTTTTGTTTTAAAGTTTGTTTTCATTTCTTGTATATCTTATATGGTATTAGTTTGAATATATCTGTAGTAATTGGGTCTTATTCACCCAAAAATAATTATTTAATTTTTCAATAACTTTCAAATAGAAAAAATATAAGTTGGCAACATTGCAAGTTGCCATGACAACTTTCTTAAATTGAAATGACATGGAAACAGCTGATATGTCAATCTGATATGGACAGCCATATTTGATTACTGGCTATAGCTTTCATAAATGTGTTGCTAATTCAATTAATTCACATCTTACCTTATAAAAAATAGTGTGTTTGTATTCTGGGTTTTTTTAAATAATTACCTAATCTAATTTAACATGAAGCTGGAATATATACCTTTTAAAAGTGTCTAATACATAACATAACCTCACTTAAGCATGTGCTTTTTGGATTAGATAACTTTTTCTGTAAGTATTCCAGTTATAGATAAATACCTTCATTTATCATTCTTTATGAGTAAAAAGCTTTTTAAAAATACACTAGAGTTAATCAAATAACTATTATAAACCTCAAATTTCTTTTGTTTTTTGGGTTAACTTTTAAAGGAACCAGTTATTTACATATCTTATATATACCTTACTTTACTATTATTCTAAAATGTTCTCTTAGTAATTTAAAGAAAATTTGGTCCCTAAATACAGCTAACGCAATTAACTGCTTTCTTGGTATATCTTTTACCTTCTAAAACGCTATAATAAACTTGATTTCGTTAAATCTGCTTCTTTAAACACTACAATAATGTAGTTGTTGATAACGTTTTGTATTTAAACCCATTTACAATGGTTGTTGATAAATCCCGCGATATCAAAAGAATATTTTAATAATTTGGAATACTGTTTTTTCTATACATATATCGTAGAATATTGCTTTTGTGTAGCGAGTATGATTTTATTTTGATAGCATATTTTTTAGACATACCGATATTCCAACGCAGCATTTCAAGATTTATTTAGTTTAAGCGAGATTTGCCTTCGAAGTTGGTCGCTCAGCTGTATATAAGTCTAGACGAAACTCATCGAGAGTTGGTCGCTCAGCATTACATAAGTCTAGACGAGACTCGGGGTAAGTTTGCCGTTCTAGCAATTTGTGAATCATTTTTTTAAGAATGATGTTGGAGTTTTTCTTCATTAGTCTAGGTGAAGCTCAAAGGAGGGTTCGTCATCCTAGTAATTATATGCGTTATAAGATATCTTTCTGTTCTTCAACAATTCTATCAGTAAATCGAGTTTTAATTACCGTAATCTCTTCACATATCGATTCAAACCACACTAGGTGGTATAAAATTATCTTTAAAATCGTTTAGCTTTACGTACATCCAAAATTTTTCACGTTTTATTTCCTTAACGATTTACCTAATACTTCTGCCCCCACTATGAATTAGTTAACTCCAATTACTCATTCCTTTTCTTATACAGCACTTACCTTTTACACGTTTAACTTATTTACCTTAAACTAGCTATCTTTTTGCTACTTGTTGACTTTTCCTTGAATTTATTGTTAGCCACATATCCCCTTGTTATCTAGAATCTCTAATATAACTCTGTCGTTTCATTTAATTGATCCTCGCATTTTTTCTACAACAGATTATTTTGTTTTCAGTATTTATCTTACATCGTTTAATTTTGTGGTGATTGTCGTAACTTTGGTTGTAATAACCCATTGAATTTTTATGATTGGTTTTAGCCGATGTTTGAGTGGATGCTTTTTTCTTTGGGCTCACATAGGAGACGCGGCCTATGACATTGTAAAAAATAGTCCATATTCGCAGTTGCAAAAAACTAGGAGTTTCTATTCCATGTGTTTTTCTTCTGAATGGTTACATGTTACGTGCCAAAAATTGGCACTAGACATCTTTAGTTTACTTTTGATGTGCGGGAGTTTCGTGCCTTAAATTTGAAAGACTTGGCGCGTGTATTTCCGTCACGTCAGAAGTGCGTTGGACGAACTTCGCGTCAACGCGTGTGGGGGAAAAAAGGTGGAGAGTTTCCGAGAGACGCTGAAACGTGGCCTTTTGCATTTGAACTTCCAGAAGAGTGGTCGTGTCTGGTATCGTATCTTTACCTTACTATGTAGATTCCCTTGCCTTTTTGATTATTCGTCCCTATAAACCTGATCCTGCCGTTCTCTACATATAGGTAAAGAAGATAATTTGGATACAACTTGGCAGCAGTCCACGACCCTAGAACGAGCGAGTCCAGGAATCCCTGCAGTAGCTAGCCGGAGCAATCCCAAAGGACGCTATGCGCACCATCCGTAAATAATCCGGAAGGGAGCTACGAGCAACCCGGAAGGAAGTGACTCTGTAGGGAGCTGTGAGTACTTTGTGTGTATACCCTATTTTATGAATTTTGAATATTTCGTCATTACGTGCAATAATTTGCATATTGTGTGACGTCATTGACAGATGGGCGCGCTAGTTTCTGTATTATAGATTGGCGTTACCAACTGCCGTTGCGTCGCATATACCGCGTCGACGGTTATATAAGAGAAACCCGCAAATGTAAGATACAGTCGCCTACTTTATCCTATATCATTACTTGTTTCCCCTTCTACTAAATCATCAGAACATATAAACATTTTTTTGTTGTTTTTTATTGAACTTCGTGGTGAGGTGCTATTGCTTTTTATTGATATCTTATCGAATTCTCGGTTGTTTTAGCATATTGGGACAGTGTGTCTGTATTTAACTGCCTATAATTAGGAATTTTTGTGTGTTTATGGCGTTACCGTTTTTAAAATTACTTCGCAACAGTTGGTTTTTGTGTGAAGGTATCTGTAGTGGTACTTTTAAGTTGTTTCAACTTTTGTCTGATTTTCTTATCGCAGTGGATGCACTCGATAGAGTCTAGAATTTTTTTTAACTTTACCTATGTTAAGTTTTTTTTTCGTGGCAGCCACGTTGGGCGCCAAAAATGTTACGTTGCGTAATTCGTGGCCGTGCGTAACACAAAGATATCATGGAAGTGACCGGGCTCAGTCAAAGATTAGGGGGGGTTGTAGAAAGCAGACCAACATACCATGTACGCGGCCGTAAGGAGTTAGTGATAATACCTGCAATAAAATTAATTAGTTAAGCAAACCTGAAAAAAAAGAATAAGCGTAGCAGCAATGAAACGTCTAAGTTATTCAGTACTTTGTAGAATGTAAAGAAAAGAAACTGTTTAGATAAACTATATAATATAACAACAGTAAAAGCAATACAGAGAAATGTTTAGTACAAAGTGAGGTAATATTGGGGAGTAGCAGAAACGTTTTCTCACACACCAATTAAACATAAATCAGACAAAATTTTAACAAAAGGTAAATAGATAAGACACAATTGATATGAGTAATTCTAGTAGTATTGGGGTTTTTCTTTTTTTTTTCGTTTTTTTTTTCTTAAAAGCATGCAGTTCTATTGCAAAAGGTCTCAGAACGACGAAGAAATGGCAAAAACTACGGGTAGATATATAAAGTAATACTAAGTAGGAAATAGTTCAACTTACAGAAAGTCCTTCAGTAACGCTTCCTTGTAATTGGAGTGGGGGATTTACGATGTCCTACACTAACGAAGCACTGCACCCTTGACTGTGAGGGTGTAGATGGAATTGCTTACACTTTACACTAACTCACACCTACGTGTTTCACTGGTGTCAGCAGCAGACATTATCATGCTGATGGAGCTATGTAGCATGGATAAATTTCTTGTGAATTCTATTTCCTGAGACAGTAATTTAGAAATATTTTGTAACACAAATCGTAAAACATGGTAATAACAAGTTAGAATCACGGGCTTTCAAGCCACGATTTAATGCATTGAACTATCAGTAACGTGAGGTGTTATATTTGCTACCTATGGTAACAAAGAAAAATCTAATGCTTTTGGATAACGAAATTTGTGCAAACAATGATCTATTTTAGTTTCTTTGGTGTTAGAAAATTCAGAGACTACAGTGTCAACTGTATTTAAATAATCCAACGTATGCACTACTCTCATAAAAAAAGGACCGCGAAAACTAGATCGCACACACAGTTCAAATATAAAAAGACAGAGCAACTAGGAAAACCACAATGAGTAAAGCACGTGTATCACTAAAGTACGTCCGTCAAAATGTTCCGTAAAACATTTATCTCACAAGACAAACAACTAAAAACACTTAGTAAAGCAACGCGTAATCACTAAGTCAATGTTCCGTAAAACTTTTATTTTACAAGAAAAACAACTAAAAACACCATCAGCAAAGCAACGCGTATCACTTAAACCGTCCGTCAATGACCTTAAAACCCGTGCGGTCGAGTAAACACATTCTACAGTTAAAACACAACTAAAATCGTGCCGTGTTTGTTCAGTAACAATTCGAGAATTAATCCCGCATTAATTCTCACTATTTTTAAAGCAAAAAGAACCGTATTTTTAACGTACTTAATAGATAGGAACACCGAACAGAACTCGACTCTGCAGTTAATATACAACTCGCTAATCTGTAGATATAAAATAGTTGTTATCCATAACATCTGAGCGCCTATTATCTCGACCTGGACAACAATATCCATAAAGTAAATGCAGCTATCATATCTAATCATTAATTACAAATTATAAATAATTAATTACAAGCTGTTTTATCATTTTCGATAAATTGGAAAATAATTCACGAATAATCCAATTTAAATTTCGTTCCTTGCAATTTATTTATTAATGAGAATCGGTCTTCAATTAATCTACCTTAAATTAATACCTACGAGTTAATAAATGTAAAATATAAAAAAAGTAATTTGTAGAAATGTAGTTATGAATTGAGGATAGCGTAAAATGTTAAAACCATAAAAATGCCCGTTACACCTAATTAACGGCTTCAAGGAGCCACTTTATCTTATATCTTTGAGATGGATAACGGAACGGCTTGGTGAGCTGGGGAATTCTACGCTATATCTTTGATGTATGTAGTCGTAGCGTGCCTTAGCGCACTGGGACCTTTCGGATCCATCTATTGTTATCTAGTTTTATCTTAATATCGTTATTTTACCTATTATCTTTGATAATAACTTTATCTTAATATCGTGGTTTTATCTATTATCTTTGAAAATAACTTGAGATTTTGCTTTATCTTTTTTATCTGCCTAACGTTTGGTATGTACGATCAGACGTAGGAATTATTTTTTTAATATTGAGCGAAGAAGCTAGTTTGATGATAGGAACGAAATTTGTTAGGTTAGTAATGTTGTTACGTGCCAATAAATTGGCACTTAAACATTTTTTAGGTTAATTTTGATGTGCGGAAGTTTCGCGCCATAAATTCAAAAGACTCGTTGCGCGTATTTCCGTCACGTCGGAGTGCGTTTTGTTACAATTTATAGATAAGATAATTCTTACAATTAAAAAGTCGATAATTACATCGCGCAAGCGTGATGAAAAAGCGACTTGGCGGGCTGTTAGCAACGCCAATCTTATTACAGATTTTGCGCAGTCAACTGCCAATGACGTCACCAATGCACGAATTACGACGCAACTATCGGAAAAAAAATACATAAATTTCAGACAAAAGATAGTACAATAATTACTCATATGGATATGTCCCTACGTTAAAGTTGACTTCTTTTCAAGTCCATCAGGCTACTCAAGGCCCTTTTGCGGTAATTAAAGATGGTACGGCTCCGGTGCTTCGGCGGAACATGGACATCCGACTCGTCTAGGGTCGTGCAGTACGGTTCGCCTCGGTGGCTTCAGATTGACACCTACCTATGCAGGGAATGACGGGAAAAACCAGGTAAAGGGGCGACAAACAAAAGATAAGCAAGCAAGGAAACTACATAGGTAAAGCTAACGATACGTTACCGAAAAACGTCCACTCCACTCGAAGGTACTGACGAAAAAGCCACGTTTAAGAGCGTCACGGAAACTAGTCCCCACTCTTTTGTCTTTTACACGTCGGCGCGAAGTTATTCGTCCAACCCTCTCGCGTCGCGCGATTTGCGCAAACGCACTGTAACGTAACGGAAGTACGCGCCTGGTCTTTTAAAAATTCCGCGCACCGCGTCTTTTGAAATTATGACGCGAAACCTCCGCACATCAAACTTAACCTAAAACATGTTTAAGGGCCACTTTGGCACGTAACAGTTTGCGCGAGATCGCGCGGGAACTTCGCGCCGACGCGTGAAAGAACAAAGGTGGGAGAAGTGTTTCCGTGAGACTATGTAACGTGGCTTTTTTCCTTGGACCTTGGTGAAGAGCGGTTGGGTCAGGTATCGTATCGTGCCTTTATCTTATATCTATGTAGATCCTTGCCTTGCTTATCTGTTTATCGCCCTTATACCATGTTTCCTTATCCGTTCCCTGCATAGGTAGGTGATAAATCTGTAGCCGTTGGCTGAACCGCATTCCCGGCTCCACAGAGTCATTCTATCGTTATCTTATTTATTGTCTTCGATAATAACTAAGCTAATATCTTTATCTTGTTTATTATCTTTGATAATACCCTTAGTTTTAGTATCGTTGTCTTACCGACTGCTGTTAGTAATAACTTTTGTTTAAATTCGTGTTATCTTACCTGTTATCTTTAGTAATAACTTTTGTTTAATATCGCGTTACCTTACCTACTATCTCTAATAATCACTTTAGCTTAATATCGCGTTATCTTATATAGTATCTCAAATAATAACTAAAGCTTAATATTGTTATCTTATCCATTACCTTTGATGATAACAATTTAAGATCATTATCGTTATCTTATCTATTATCTTTAACAACAATTTGAGATCTTGTCTTATCTTTTTATCTTCCTAACGTTTGGTATTTATGACCAGACGTGGGAATTATTTTTCTTGAAATTTAAGTGAAAAAGCTAACCTGATGTAGAAATGTAATTTGTTAGGTTAGCGAAATAAGGATTTAGTAGGGTGGTACTTTTGGTAAATTTGTTGATTCACAACTATGTCATGGACAAGTTTTGATGTGTATCGTTAGTAAACCAAAGTACCAGTAACAAAAATTTGCTAGAGTGTAGACTAACGCACTCTCATGAACATTTTTAAATTTGGGCACTTTTTGCCAACAAAGAACAGTTTTGATGCAACGCTCATGTGTGTTTGCACGTAAAAACTTTAATGTTAGCTTTAGTTTAGATAGGTTAGGCGACTTGTCGCATTTGTTTTACTTTAAGTAGTGTTTCATGCTCCCCGACAAATTTGTGCTGTCGATTATTAGTGTAGTCAAAAACAATGGGGCTACATTTTCCGTTTCCTGGTAATTCGGTAGACGTGTTATCGGTCGAAAAAACCAGGTGGCGCCTTATATAAACATTTTTGTAGGTTTTAAGTTAGGTTTTACGTAGGGTAACTAGGATTTAAATTTTAAGCTGTTACTGTGCTAACAGACTTTTTCTTTTTTTAAGTTTTTTCTTTTGTGGCTTTGTCGCGATTGTTACGTGCCAATAAATTGGCACTTAAACATTTTTTAGGTTAATTTTGATGTGTGGAAGTTTCGCGCCATAAATTCAAAAGACTCTGTGCGCGTATTTCCGTCACGTCGGAGTGCGTTTGCGCGAGATCGCGCGGAAACTTCGCGCCGACGCGTGAAAGAACAAAGGTGGGAGAAGTGTTTCCGTGAGACTCTGTAACGTGGCTTTTTTCCTTGGACCTTGGTGAAGAGCGGTTGGGTCAGGTATCGTATCGTGCCTTTATCTTATATCTATGTAGATCATTGCCTTGCTTATCTGTTTATCGCCCTTATACCAAGTTCCTTATCCGTTCCCTGCATAGGTAGGTGATAAATCTGTAGCCGTTGGCTGAACCGCATTCCCCTGACCCAACCGCTCTTCACCAAGGTCCAAGGAAAAAGCCACGTTACAGAGTCTCACGGAAACACTTCTCCCACCTTTGTTCTTTCACGCGTCGGCGCGAAGTTCCCGCACGATCTCGCGCAAATGCACTCCGACGTGACGGAAATACGCGCACCGCGTCTTTTGAAATTATGGCGCGAAACCTCCGCACATCAAAATTAACCTAAAAAATGTTTAAGTGCCAATTTATTGGCACGTAACAATGTAAGAAATTAGTAAGATGGTACTGTTGGTAAACTTGTTTACAACCATGTCGTGAACAAGTTTTGATATGTATTGTTTATTAAGTCAGAGTACCAGTACCAGCACAATGACACAAAATAAGCACAAACACTAACGAATAATAATATATAGAACAATCTTACTCAATACTAGCTTCTGTAAATAAATTAAATAAAAACATGGGAATGGTTACAGCTCATCAGCTAGCCTTATTACTTTATATTTATATAACACTATCTAACGATTTTTGCTAGGCCCACGTTGGATGGGCGCCACTGAAACGACTTCTGTTTTACAAAAGTCTGAAACGTCTTTTCTACATTAAGGCGCTAGTGAACAAAAATCTTTCGACATAGCTAGGGGTCTATTCATGGGTAGAGCAATGAGAAGTGAAGGGGGGGAGTCGAATTCTGTTTGTAAACCAAAACTAAACTAAATTAAATAGGCGCCACCATGTCCTGAGATAATCATGATAATAGCAAAGCACAGTTCTAAGGGCGGACATGGAAACCCAAAGATAAAATGATCGCCTTCGTTAACAAAAACCTGTCTTAACAAAATAAGACGCAGCTCCTGTAAGAAATTGCAAAGATTAAATAAATAAAAAAGTAGAACACCATTTGTGTCCTATAAAAGTATATAAAAATAAAAAAATGTATATCTAATATAATATTGGCACCAAACTATTACTCAGAATTTTACTTTTGTGTATTTAGATTTGATCGCATTTGACCAAAATAAAAGCCTTAAATTTGAACTATTTGTTTACTAAAAAAACTCTTTCAAAATATCGGAACTTTTTAACAAAAAAATTGTCATTATCAACCACAACAAAGTTAAAGTTTTGACTTATTTTTTCAAAACAACCAACTATACTTTAAACATGACTTGTTATAAATATAAGAGTGATAATAATTTATAAGCATAACACACTGAATTACGTTCTAACCTGGGCAGATCTTTTCAGGTAGATTACAATTACTAGAATCTTATATAACGTGGATTTGAACTTTTATATTTACGTTTAATAATTTATGTATAGATAAAGCTGATCACAAAAATAGGAATGTTTTGTTTAAATTCCAGTACAGCTGCACGAAGCATCTGCTTTCAAAACAACATCTGTCAACTGTGCAAGACAAAAAAATATGACGTCGAAAACATACGTTAAATTTATCGAAGGTTCAAATGGAACAAAGCTTGTTATTATAGAAAACTAATCTGACAAAATTTTGTTCTGCGGCTTATAAAACTAGTTCAACAATAATTGAAACTTACACAACTTACATGTTGTAACCATAATAGCAAGTTTCCGTGCTCTAACCTTTTAAACACATGCAAGATATATCTTATAACTAATAACGAACCAAAACTGCTTTTGTTGTTTCACGATGAATTGAGATGGAAATTTCGTTCTCCAAACAAAGTTACCAGCTATTCCTAATTAGATATGACTGCATCCAAATTACATCCATAATTTCTAATCGACTGTTCCTAAATGACGGTAATTCTAAATCTTTAGATCCTACATGACGAATTATATTTGTTCCATTCTTCGTTGTCGCGCTAAATAAATTAATTCAAATTACATTAGATCGCAAAATGTATACTTTACCAACCGTTAGTAGAAGATATCTCAACAGTTAATAGTTGATGCGAAGATTGCCAGCCTCTAGCCGAAAATACATCTTAATCAAGCTGTTGCCAGCGCCCGACTCACTTGTCGAAACTAGAACCGAGTAGTCGCGACGTTAGAGGCGTGTAATACGAAATAAACAACTAGAGATGCGCTTGGAACTAGCTTTATGTGACAGATATATTAACACAAGTAGATCAATAAGGAACGATGCACGCTTAGCGCATTATTTTTGTAATTCTATGCAAATAATTATTATTGAAAATAAAAATGTTACAACTAAACAATAGTACTTATTCATGCATGTTTTGTTCCAGATCCAGATTTGGATAAAGGACCCGCCTCTCCAACGCGAAGAAAATTACCAAAACACCGGTATAAATTTTTATTTTATTTATTTATCCTAGCATATCAATGTGGTAGTAACAATAGTTCACTTTGGATTGCATTAAATATCAGTTACTAGTTGGCACATATCGGAAAAAAGAGATACGAAGCAACATATCGTAAAGGTAGTAATCATACTGTATAACCAGTCGATCAGTTGAATGCCATTTACGTTAGTATGGCCATACTAGTTGTAACTGTTGCTTTTGTAGCCAAATCAGTAGTTAAAGTTTAATGGTACACACTTTTCCAGAACCTAGTAGCTTAGAAATTCTATAGATCTAGATTACTATCCACGTCGAATGCAATCATGAGTTGTAGAAAAATTAAGAAGGTCAAATTGTACGTACTAAGTTTGCAGAAAATCAAGTTTTGTTTACCTTTGGCTTATCTTAGTATTTTAGCTGCGTTAAATGGGACGATCGGTACAGATATGTTTTTAGTTTTAAAGTAAATTCCAATTTGCTGACGATTTTATAAATTTTGTCGCATTTATTAATTTTGGAACTGGTTAGTTTGAATAGTTCTAATAAGAAATTGGATACTTCTTAATTTTTCTCAACCCTAATTAAAATCCTACTAAGGCTGTTGTGTGCTGTGCTATAGATGTAATACCCTTTATTCGTTTTCAATGTGATAGTCAAAGTAATTTACAGGGCGCTATGTTAGCATTTATTTTGTTAATTGTGTGGATTTAAATATGGTAAAGTTGCTAAATTTTATGTTAAACTATGATTAGAGAGGTATATTGTAACGGTTTTTTTTTTATTATGTTTTGCACCACGTTGTGTGCCAGTTAAACGATTTTCTTTATTCATCTGGCCCTAGACGTTGGGCGTGAGTGCAACTGTTTTTCTCTAGACACCTGCCCCACTCATGGGCGCTAGTGAAACGAAGTCTTCCGACATAACTAGGGGTCTATTCCTTGGGTAGAGCTATGAGAAATGGGGGGGTAAGTCGAAATCTGTTTGTAGGTCAAACTTAATCTCAGACAAATAGGCGCCACCAAGTCCGGACTTATTCAGGATAATGGCATGGCATATTTCTAAGGGCGGACGTGGAGACCCAAAGAAAAAAAGATCGCTTTCGATGACAAAAACCTGTCTTAATAAAATAAGACGCTGCTCTTGTAAGAAATTATAATAGTTAGGTTAATAAAAAAGTGGAACACTATTTGTGTCCCGCAAATATACATAAAGAAGTATTAAAAAGATATTTTCTATATAAAGTTGGCATCAAAATTCTACTCTTAAAGATGTTAGCTTTCTATAGTTAGGTTTGATCATATTTGATCAAAATAAAAAACTTTAATCTTGAACCAATTATTTACTAAAAAGAATCTCTTTTAAAATAAAATGACTTGCAACAAAATTTAATTAATAACTGAATTACTTTGTGAATTTTAATTTCAGGTTTATCTAAATTATTCATAATCAAACATTTTACAGTAAATTGTAAACTTGTTACACAAAAAAAACTCCGACCCGTGCAGATCTGTTCAGGCAGGTTACATCTAAAAATGTTACTATCCAAGTTTTTCTTTTTTAAGTTACATGTACTAGTTTTAGTTTCTAAAAAAGCAGGCAAGGCTAGGGGCGACAAAACAAAAGATAAGTAAGCAAGGAAACTACATAGGTAAAGCTAACGATACGTTACCGAAAAACGTCCACTCTACTCGAAGGTACTGGCAAAAAGGCCACGTTATAGAGAACACCGGAAACTTGTCCCCACTTTTTTGTCTGTTACACGTCGGCGCGAAGTTATTCGTCCAACCCTCTCGCGTCGCGCGATCTGCGCAAACGCACTGTGACGTAACGGAACTACGCGCCTAGTCTTTTAAAATTCCGCGCACCGCGTCTTTTGAAATTTATGGCGCGAAACCTCCGCACATCAAACTTAACCTAAACGATGTTTAAGTGCCAATTGGCACGTAACAAAATAAAAATATTATCGATAATGTGTGAATATGCACCAGCTTTACAGTTTAGTATTTTTTCACGATTATACACATTCATTTTGAAGAACTTTGGCATCGCAAAGTCTACTGTTATTACATTTTTACATAATGATTATACGATACACTACATCATAGTCTCTGTGTAATAAGCAAATTTTCTAAATGATGTTAAGCGTTTTGAATTTTATTCGTCTCTGACTATAGCATAAGATTTTTTAGTAAGGCATAAAATCTAGCAACTTTTTACTGCCTTAGATATTTGGTTAAAACACTACCTTAAGTAGTCTTGCAGCATTTCAAAAGATATCTGCACTAAATGGTTACCAAAATGCGTAGACGAGTCTACCAAATAAACTGTTAATCGATGTACTGACGATTTAGCATTAAAGTTGTTGTAAAATGCCCAGATTAACATCAGGAAAGTATTGATGGTACGTAAATTTATGCAACTTTGCCGTATTTAAATACTGCAGTTTGTACATGTTTATATTCGTGTTATCCCGTATACCTTGGACCTAAGATAGTTCGTCTATAGAATATACATTAGTAAAATTAAATAGATTTGTATAAGAGCACTTGTTATGTTTTAGTAACTAAATAAAAAAATAAGCATTAGCCATATCCTAGAAACTGTACATATCTGTTGAGATGCTAGACTTTTTTTTAAATAAACGATAAGAATTATTTATGTTGTTATAATTCATTAAGCTTTTACTTATTACTATTGAATGTACGTTGTACCCATGTCAACCTTAGTTTACAAACTGTCAATACTTTCCTGTGATGAGGGTTTCGCTGCCGAAATCAATACTATGTTATGGCTTACTTACGGGCCAAAGCTGACGATTAAATTGAAATTTAGTTATTTTGTGCAAATGTCTATAATGCAAACTTGTTCAGGAAACGAACACATAAGACCAGCACTTTGTATTATTACATTAAATTCCATTTAAAATCTCAAGTTAGGTAAAAGATTAGGACGTAAAGTTAAAGAGTACAATAAAGTGATAGAATAATTATGGTTAGATTGACTACAAAACCCACAACTGTTTTAGTGCAGGTTTACATGCCAATCACTCAGTACGAGGATGAGGAAGCTGTTACGTGCCAAAATTTGGCACTAGACTTTTTTAGTTTAGTTTTGATATGCGGGAATTTCGCGCCACAAATTTGAAAGACTTGGTGCGCGTATTTCCGTTACGTCAAAAGTGCTTGCGCGAGACTTCGCGCCGACGCGAGTGGCGGGAGAAAAAAGTGGGGAAGTTTCCGGAAGACGGTTGGAAAACGAGGGACTTTGCCTTTGAACATCAACGTATCTTTATCTTACTATGTAGATTCCCTTGCCTTTTGATTATTCGTCCCTATAAACCTGATCCTGCCGTTCTCTACATACAGGTAAAATACGATAAATTTGAGAGCAACCTGGCTGAACCGCAGTCCACGCCTGCAGTAGCTAGCCGGAGCAACCCTGATGGAGGTCGCAGCCACCATCTTTAAATAATTTGGATAGGGGCCACGAGCAACCCTGACGGAAATGATTCTTTAGGAAGCTGTACCTATTTATGTAAGTACTCCATTTTTTATAATACCTTTTATGCATTTTACATATTTCGTCATTTACGTGTAATAATTTGCATATTGTGTAACGTCATTGACAGATGGGCGCGTTAATTTCCACTTTATGGATTAGCGTTACCAACTGCCGTTGCGTCGCATATACCGCGTCGACGGTATTGTAAGAATCACGTTTAAATGTAAGAAATTGGCGCCCCACGTTGGGTGATTCTTACAACACCGCAAACCCGGTATAAGAGACACCAAAGACAGTTGGTAACGCTAATCCATAATGCAGAAATTAGCGCGCTCATCTGTCAATGACGTCATACAATATGCCAATTATTACACGTAATGACGAAATATGTCAAATTCATAAAACAGTTTATAAAAAATGGAGTACTTACATAAATAGGTACAGCTTCCTACAGAATCATTTCCTTCAGGGTTGCACGTGACCCCTTTCCAAATTATTTAAAGATGGTGGCTGCGACCTCCGTCAGGATTGCTCCGGCTAGCTACTGCAGGGCTCCCTGGACTCGTTCATTCTAGGGTCGTGGACTGTTGCCAAATTGTACCCAAATTATTTTCTTTTACTTATGTAGCGGAACAATAAGGAACAGGTTTATAGGGTCTACAATCAAAGATAAGCAAGAAGGGAATCTACATAATTAAAATAAAGATACGATACCAAACCCGACCACTCTTCTCGATGTTCAGCAGCAAAGTTCCCCGTTTTCTAAGCGTCTTCCGGAAACTTCCCCACTTTTTGTTCCGCCACTCGCGTCGGCGCGAAGTCTCGCGTAAGCACTTCTGACGTAACGAAAATACACGCGCAGGTCTTGTAACATACTGTTTTAATAAGCTCTAATAGTTCTAGTATTCCTAAAAATAGTTAGTTTCTAGTTTAATTTTAGCATGCTAATTATTAGAATTGTAGCGGCTGCAGGATCACCCAAGTAGCTTCTCAGCGAAGTTCCCAGAAAGATCTAATCCAAGAGTTAATCAATTTTTCTAAAGGCACTTACTTTAAGGGCACTAAACATGTCAAATTAGTCCATATCTATGATTAGATGTCAATCATGCTTTAGGATCCTATTTATGTCAGGGTGGTCTGAAGCAATTTTTCAATTAGCTGAGCACTCAACTAAAATCAATTCTGAGAGCTACGGTTGTGGTTATCTTAGGCATTGACAGTTTTAATTAAAATTAAAGATTTACGACCGGCGCATCCTAAGCCGAGTAAGAGCGTCAAGAAAGGGGTTATTTTCAATTAACCAAAATGTATATAAGGAGGCCAGCCGGTGGGAATCGGGGTTGTTTATTTCCAGACGCGTTAGAGGTTAAAGCTAACGGTTACTAGTGATGTGTTTATTTCTCTGCAGTCAAGTGCGGGCCGTTATGTTTTAAGTTATTTATTTCTCTGAGTAAGTAATTAGTATATGTGATATTACTATGAACTCAAGGCTGTGTTATGCAGCATAAGTCAGTTATTTGTTTAAAACAGTATTTGTCGACTTCCATAAAATACAATTCCGGGTGAATGCCGAGTTCAAGTAAATTGATCCGTTTTATTATTGCTTTGGAGACCGCATCGTTTTAGAAGGGTCTTCTATTATATTGTGTTTCGACGGTGTCAGAGGTCGTTAATCACTAATCCACGAGACTACCTGAGAATGCAAAGCTCAGGCCCGAAGTCAAGTTACGGTACTATTTGACCCTTGAGAAGGTCGTATTTTCATGGTGTAGATGACCCCGTGGTTAAAAGGGTCGTCGCACTATGCAAGTTAATTAGACTAGGGTAGCATTAATAAATTTTTGTTATTGGGGTGTGTACACCTAGAACTGTATCTATTCAAAATATGTTTGTTAGTTAAGTTTAGTTAAGTTGTGTTTGTGCTAGCCGGAGACTATAAGTGACTTATTTTCTGTTCTGCCATTTTGGTTCATCGCCCACGAACAAAGTGCGACGAGAGCTATTACCGCGATTGGTCCATGGGCCGTTTAATTCCCATGGTGGCGCCCTTTTGTACATAAGGTTATTTACTTTATATTTTGTTATGCATATGTAATTAGTTGAAGTTTTAGTTAGTAGCTCGTTCAATAAAACAATCGAATTTTCGTCTCAGTGTGTTTGTTTAATGAACCCCCCCTTCACCGACTGCTGCAGCTTGCGAGGCAACGTCCCGAAACGTGAGGGTACGATGGTGTTAGAGGTCCTGTTATTTATTATTTATTGTTAATTGGATACCCTCATGCGGTAGGTAAATATTAAAATTACAGTCTTTCAAATTTATGGCGCGAAACTCCCGCATATCAAAACTAAACTAACAAAAAGTCTAGTGCCAAATTTTGGCACGTAACAATGCAGAAAAGGTATCATCATCATTGGGTCTTCAGTCTTGAAACTGGTTAGACGCGTACCATTATTGTTTCCTATTCTTAACTAACCTACAGATTTCCCCGAAATTTGCACAGTTTGCATCTATAACTGTCTGATCTAGGTCTACATCTACCTCTTTTTTCCTATCTCTGCTTGTAATATATCACATACTATTCCCTAAAAATGCCTTAGAACGTATTCTGCCCTTCTATTTCTCATATTTTTTCCCAAAGATATCCTTGTTCCCTTACTGTTTCTATAACCTATCTGTTATTACCTTTGTCTGTCCATCCTCATACTTCTGAAGCACGGCATTTCAAAGGCTGCTACTGTTCTTCTGTCTGCCTTTCAGATTGCTCGTATTTCGTAGGCATATTGTCTGTGCTGTGCTCCACACATACGCTTTCAACAACTTTTTGTTTTATGTTTGTTGTCTTTCATCATAGGCGCCGTTCCTTCTTGTTAGATGCAGTTCGGTCACCTTCTATTGTTTTACAATTGTATACCCTATTTCTCCGACATTCAGTGGTTGCGAAGGGGGGTAAGCAGCCTGTGGCTGCCGAGTTCCCCCAGCACTTGAACATTTACTGATTTAATATTTTTCCAATATATCTTTCTTACATTTACGCGTGTTTCTATACATAAGCGTGGACGCGGTATATGCGACGCAACGGCAGTTGGTAACGATAATCCAATAAGTGGAAATAAACGTGCCCATCTGTCAATGACGTCACTCAATATGCAAATTATTACGCGTAATGACGAAATATATCAAATTCATAAAACAGTTAATAAAAATCGAATACTCACATGAATATATAAGCGTCTCGCAGGATAACTTCTTTTAGGGTTGCTAGGAGCCCCTTTTCAAATTAGTTAAAGAATGTGGCTGCAACCTCCATCATGACTGCTCCGGTTAGCGACTCCAGGGCGTGGACTCCGGTTCGGCCAGGTTGCTTACAAATTTCTATTTTCTTCCTGTAGAGGTAATGACAGGAACGGGTTGGGGGAGCGATAATTAAAAAAGGTAAAGGCAAGAAAATCTACATAAAAAAGATAAAGATACGGTACGATACCTAGACCAAACCACTCTTCTCGAAGTTCTAAGGCAAAAAGCCACGTTTCAGCATCTCCCGGAAACTTCCCCACCTTTTTTTCCCCCAAACGCGTCGGCGCGAAGTTCGTCCAATGCACTTCTGACGTAACAGAAATACACGCGCCAAGTCTTTCAAATTTAAAGCACGAAAACTCCCGCACATCAAAACTAAACTAACAAAAGACTAGTGCCAAATTTGGCACGTAACATCTTTTTGCACAGTCAACATTAGTTGCAGATATTTCACAGCAAACAACTAGGTGTTTATAATAATCATCAGATTTATCGGCGCTTATTTTTTTCGTCATTGGGTTTCCCGTCTCAAAACTGGTTGGACATGTACTTGCACTTATTTATTTTCTAAACTAACCTACATAGTTCCCTGAAATTCTCACACAGCAATACAGCTCGGTTCCCCTTATATTGTTTTCTAATATTATGCCCTATTTCACTGAGATTTGTTGAAGGGGGTTAAGCAACCTGTGGCTGCCAAGATCCCCCAACACTTTGACATTTGCCGAAATAATAGTTTTCCAGTAAATGCTTTCAGGCAATTACTATTATTCGAGAATATTGCCCATCCAATGCTTGTAGTTGCTTATAATAAATATCATGTTTAAGCGCAGTTACTTTCTTTGTCATTAATTTATCCATCTTGTGACTGGTTGGATGCGTACCTCCATTGATTTCTATTCTGAGCTAGTCTACACATCTCCCTGAAATTCCTGCAGCCTACATCTTTCACTATCTGTGTGCAGTAGTCTAACCTAGGTCTACCTCTTCTTCTCTTTTTTTCTATCTCTGCTTCTAATATATTCCGCACTATTCCCTCATGCCGTAGTATGTGGCCTATCATCTTATCTCTCCTGTCCAGGCTTCACAGCCGTACAGTGCTGTGCTCCACACATATGTTTTAAGCAATCTTTTCCTTGTTTCTATGTTTGTTGTCTTTGAATACAGTAGTTGCTTTTTCTTGTTAAATGTAGCATGGCCTTGTGTTAATATTTGTTTTATATCTTTTGTGCTTTTCCCATGTTGCGTAATTTGACCTCCTAGGTAGCAGAAATTCTTAACCCCTTGTAAGTTCGTGTTACATATTTTGTAACACTTCACCCCCTGTTCTGACCTATCTGTATCAGTCAAAGAATCAAGGACCGAGTTACCTAATACATATATAATCGAATACCAATTCTATATCACTTTTTATGGTTTAAAATTGCAATATAAGGGTCCACATACCTATTCCAATAGTATTTACTCTACTTTTTTCAAATGCCTTGGCTACTCTACAGCGGAGAATATATGGACATGTCCCGGGTGGGTAGGCCTATAATTCTGAAACCGATACTGGTGAGTTAACTTACCCAAAAGTTTACAAAGTATCTGTGCCTTAAAAGTAGTTCAACAAACCTCTTTAAATTATAGATCTCAAAATTATCAAGTAATGAATTTAATAACCTTTAATGTGGTGATATAACTATATACATTTACTATATTGACATACTTGAATGCAATAAAATCAATATCCCTTATTTAACTAAAACCCCCTTAAATCGGGTAATTACATTCTACTACACATTGCAAATTTTACATTTAAACAGATTGGCTTCCAACTGAAACATAGCCAATAACTCTTAATATTCTCTATAAACTCATAACAAAAAGTAATAACGTTAATAAAGTCCAAGAATTCCAACCTTAATCTAGCAACTTAACATATGCATATAAAATCATATATATTATTTTATCAACGTTCATACTTACAACACCACGTGTATGCATGCATATACACGCCCGTTTTCTCGAAACATTTATACAATAGTTCACTCAATACCTGTGTTGGGTATGTAATACCTACTATTACTTCATCCTAAACAAGGCCCTAAGGTATTTTATTCTCACCAGGTTTGAAACTGTTAATACGGTTATTGGTAACTTTAGTGCTTGGAACTCTGGATACGTCGCTACTTCTATACCAACTCACGGTTTGGAGTCGAACTTCCAAAATACAAACGTCGACCAATCAATCAAAATTGAGCCATAAAAGTGTGTTGAGTTATCATCTTCTATGCCGTTAACAAACCGGCGTCTCTAACCATTAACCGCCCTACAACTTAACCCTTTCGTCGTCTAATTATACTGTCCTTTATTCATTATTTAACTCCACTAATCGTCCCGTAATACCCATACTCACTTCTTATATTTCTTACTTATACTTCACTTTAATTTATGCGGTCAAATAACCACGATAGTTATGCGCCATTGCAGCATAACTGGCCCCAACTATGGGTGAATTACTTTTTTTTTTATTTTATTTTGTACATCGTTTGCCTTTGTGTATTGTCTTTTTGTCTTTGTGTGTTGAGTGTGTTGGGTGTGTCTTAATTTCTTCATTCCACTATTTATATACCTTTTATCACGTGATTGTTCTGGCCAATTACAAATCTTACATCTTGCACAATTATATATCATTCCTACACGTGTTTTGAGGTTAATGGTTAAATCCATTTTTATTATTGCGACTGCTAATTGAAACTGTCCTATAATTAAATTTAAATTATTCTGCAATATTCTGAACTATTTCTTGTTAATATTTTTATAGATATCACGAAAAATAACATTTTATTACGTATTTCCGGTTTTGGAATTTTCTAAAACAAATCAGTATTTCCCTTTGGCGCCTAATTTAAAATCTTCTACATTTTACGGGATGTTAGAGTTCAGTTGATAGGTTATGTTAATTTAAAGTGTCAATTGTCACCCCAAAGTCGAACTAGGATTGGATAACTGTATTAATTCATGGTTATTGATAGGTTATATTTTAAATAGGATTATTTGTGATTGGCCGAAAATATTATTTAAAAATTAAATTAATTTAAAAAGGTTCTTGGGTGTTACAATTTGTATTCTTGTTTTTGATTTATTTTTCCCTCCTTTGCATACTAGTACTTTAGTTTTACTTTTGTTAATTTTCATACCGTATCTCTCTGTTAGAACAGCTTCTATTTCATTGGGAGCAGCTTCTAACTCTTCCTTGCTAGATTTTAATACCTCTATATCATCTGCAAATCTAAGTATATCAATTTTTTGTCCCTGTATAGTAATTCCAAATGTCTTCATGCATTTGACAGTATTCATTGCCTCTTGAATGTACAAGTTAAAAATTAATGGGGATAGGGAACATCCCTGTCTCACCCCTTTCCTGATGTTTACTTCTATACGTTCCTGCTCTAATTCTATTACTCCTGTTTGCTCTTTGTATAAGCTATGTACTATCCGTCTATCCCTATAACTCATTCCAAACTTTTTGAGTATTTCGAACATTTTTTTCCATTTTACATTGTCAAATGCTTTTTCCAAATCTACAAACCCTATATACACACTTTCCCTTTTTTCTATTGTTTTTTCGATTATCACCCTCAAAGCTAAGATAGCTTCCCGTGTTCCTCTGTTTCGCCTAAACCCAAATTGGTCTTCTCCTAGTATTTCTTCAGCCCGTTTTTCCATTCGTCTTTGCACAATTCTAGTTAATATTTTTGACACGTGTGCTGTCAAACTTATTGTTCGAAAATTTTCACATCTATCCGCGCCTCTCTTTTTTGGTATAGTTACTATGATGCTACGTTTGAAATCTTTGGGTATCTCGTCTGTCATATAGCTTACAAGTTGGAAAAGACGTTCTGTTACTGCTTGACCAGCGGCTTTTAGAGTCTCCGCTTGCACCTTATCTTCTTACATTTACGCGTAATTCTTACAGTCCCGCAAACGCGGTATACTAGACGCAAAGGCAGTTGGTAAAGCTGATCTACAATGCAGAAATTAGCGCGCCCATCAGTCAATAACGTCAGATAATAGGCAAA
This sequence comes from Platerodrilus igneus, assembly GCA_036346225.1. Lineage (NCBI taxonomy): Eukaryota > Metazoa > Arthropoda > Insecta > Coleoptera > Lycidae > Platerodrilus > Platerodrilus igneus. Next base: position 1,510,788 of record JARFIW010000927.1, on the reverse strand, counting down.
TTATTACCCGTAAATGACGAAATATATAAAAAGTTAGAAATGAATTATAAACAATAAGGTACTTACATAAATAGGCACACCTTCCTACAGAATAAGTTAAAGATGGCGTCTGCGACGTCCATCGGGATTGCTCCGGCTAGCGACGGCGGTCGTGGGCTGCTCCCAGATTTATCTAGATTAATCTTCTTCCTGTAAGTAGAGAACGGCAGGATCAGGTTTATAGGAACGAATAATCAAAGGCAAGGGAATCTACATAGTAAGATAAAGATACGATACCAGACACGACCACCCCACAAGAAGTTCAAAGCAAAAGCCACGTTTCAGCGTGTCTCGGAAAAACCCCACTTTTTACTCCCTCACATGCGTCGGCGCGAAATTTGTTCAATGCACTTCTGAAGTGACGGAAATACACGCCAAGTCTTTCAAATTTAAGGCGCGAAACTACCGCACATCAAAATTAAGCTAAGGAATGTCTAGTGCCAAATTTGGCACGTAACAATCTGTACCCGGCGCCTTACCATTTTTCAGACCCTTTAATGCTAATTCAAATTCATCTCTAAGTATAGGATATCCCAAGTCATCATTTTCAAAGTCCGATTCCTTTTCTAATGCAGTTAGTTCCTCTCCTGCATATAAATTCCCTATATATTCTTGCCATCTACCCACTTTCTCTACATTTTCTATAATGACATTTCCTCCCGCGTCCCTTATATTTTTGCTATACGGTTTTATATCCCTAAAATTGATTCTAATTAGTTTGTATGCTTCATCTGTCTTTCCTACTTCCATCTTAGTTTGTACCTCTTTGCACTTTTTATCAATCCATTGTTCTTTAGCTTTCCTGCATTTTCAAATAATTATGGCTTTGTATCTCTGTTTTCCTGTTTCGTCTGATTTATTTTTGTATTGTCGTCTTTCTTCTATTAAATTCAGGATATCCTTTGTTATCCATGGTTTCTTATTTTCTTTTTGTGTATACCCCAGAATATCTCTGGCCGCCATGTCTAAGCTGGATTTAATATTATTCCATTCTGTTTCTATTTCCTTAGTATCAGATATTTTTCCGATATCTTTGAGCAATTCATTTGACCTTTTTTCGAATCTTTCTTGAATATCTTTCTCTTTTAGTTTCTGTAGGTCTAAGTGCCTTTTTCCGTTTCTTTTTTTCAAATTTTTAAATTTAAGCGTGGCCTTCATAATTACGATGTTGTGGTCAGTGTCTATATCTGCTTCTGAGTAGCTTCTACAGTCTTTTACTTGATTCCTAAACCGTTGTCTAACAAGAATGTAATCTATTTGATATCTTCCTATATCTCCTAGTATCTTCCACGTAGATCGTCTTCTAGCATGATGTTGAAATAATGTGTTTGTAATGATTAAATTGTTCTTGTCGCAAAATTCTACCAACCTATTTCCTCTGTCGTTTCTCGTGCCTAAACCAAATAAACCTACTACCGCTCCTTCCTTACCCTCACCAACCACTGCATTAAAATCCCCCGTAATTATTAAATTTTCATGTCCTTATACGTGTCTTAATATGTCTTCAATATCTTTGTAGATCGCTTCTACCTCTTCGTCACTGTAACTAGAGGTGGGCATGTATACTTGTATTATTACTGTGTTTACCGGTTTAGATTCTAATCTAACCATGAGTACTTTTCATTCTTTTGTAAGTAATTTTCTACACAGAATCCTATCTGCATAACTATCTCCACACCCAAATTTCCCTCCTCTGCTCCGGTATGAATTACCCTGAAGTCTCCACTCCAAAAATACCCCGCCTCTGGCCACCGAACTTCGCTGGTCCCTACTACGTCTAATGATAACCTATTTATTTCGATTTTTAGGTTCTCTAGCTTATCTACTTGCTTCATACTTCTAACATTCCACGCTCCGACTCGCAAAATGTTCCCGACTCTTATTCTTAACTTTCCGATCGCATCCTCCGAAGTAGTCCTCTCCCAGAGATTCTTACATTTAAAAATTTTCGATAAATACAACACCGCAAGCGGGGTTTACTAGACACCACCGGCAGTTGGTAGCGCTAATCTTATACAAATTTTGGGCGCGCTCATCTGCCAATGACGTCACCAATGCACAAAATTAAGAGGCAATTATCGGGAAAAAATATACATTTAAGACAATAGATTATAATAGCGAACAAATTAACAAAGAGAGTACTCACATAAGAAATCTGGCGTCCGGCGGGATTGAGTTAAAGTTGGCTTCTCTAAAGTCCATCAGGCTACTGAAGGGCCTTTTGAGGCAATTAAAGATGGTGACTCCTGTCAATGTTCTTTCAAGCGCTCCGACCAGCTACGGCAGTCATGGGCTGGTTCATCTAGGGTCATGCAGTACGGTTCGCCTAGGCGGCTTTCAGATTTACTCTACCTATGTATGGAATGGACAGGAAACATGGTAAAGGGGGACAAACAAGATAATTAGCAAGGAAATCTACATAGATAAGGTTAAAGGCACGATACGATACCTCAAACGTCCACTCCACACAAGGGTTTAGGCAAAACAGCCACGTTAAAAAGAGTCACGGAAACACTTCTCCCTACTCCACTCGCGTCGCGCGATCTGGCGCAAACGCACTGTGACGTAACAGAAATGCGCGCCCCGAGTCTTTTTTGAAATTGTGGCGCGAAACTTCCGCACATCAAAATTAACCTAAAAACAATGTTTAAGGGCCAATTTGATTGGCACGTAACAAGATCCGAATGGGAGACTATTTTAACTCCGGAATCTTTTACCCCAGAGAATGCCATCATTTTATTATAATTTAGGTATGCTGTGTACTTGGGAGGTAATGTGGTGGTTTCCTGTTGCCTTCCACATCGCGGTAGTGTGTCTTACCGACCCCTATGGTGTCTGCCAATCTAAGTACCGAAAGAGCCGCTGCCCTCTTTCGGGGACCTATCTTCGTCTGGTTCCTCACTAACGATCCTACTACTTTGGTTGGGCCTGTAGTTTGGCTCTTTAGCTCATTAGAACACGCAAGCCATTTCACCTGTTCTAGTAATCTAGAACTTTGGCAAGGTGCAGGTCCATCCGAAATGGCACAAAAGGTATACCAAGATATAAATAGTATAGTGATAAAAGTAAAGAGAGATGAAAATTTAATAGTTATAGGCGATTTTAATGCGTCAGTGGGAAAAGGTAGTGAGGGAAAAATGGTAGGAAAGTTTGGGTATGGCAGACGAAATGATAGAGGAGAAAGATTAGTTGAGTTTTGCCAGGAACATAGATTAGTAACTGTAAACACCCTATCTGAGCAACATATACCTGGAAAGCGTCAGGTAATACTAAAAATCAAATAGATTATATTTTAGTTAAACAAAGATTTAGAAACCAAGTTAAAAGCTGTTGTAGTTATCCAGGGGCTGACATAGATAGCGATCATAACTTAAAATGAAGTGCAAGCTAAAATTCAAGAAATTGAGAAAGGTTGAGAGGGATAGGTTCTAGGTAAGCTTAATGATAGTGGGATAAAATATAAACAAGTGTACTAGTACATTCTAATTGTTAGGAAACAGCAAAAACAATCAAAACAATAATTATGACGATGTTTAGTTGATGCCAACTTTAATAATGTACAATCACCACTGGCTTGCATTATAGAACCATTCTTAGTTGTAGATCTTAATAGCCTTTTCTAAATAATTAAATCTTGCTCGTTTTGGAGCTTTATTCACGTGGTCCAATCCCAAGCAAGGTTTTGCATTAGCATTAGTGGTAGGATTATTTCTAAAATCTCTCAAATTCATAAGAAAATCATCTTCGTCAATAAAAAGAGGTTTTCCAATGAAACAATAGTAAATTTAAACTTCTCCCACTCCTTTTCTGGTACACACAGTTTCTTTTGTATACGTTCTTTCACTTTATTAAATTGTTCACCATGTTTAATTTTGGTAAAAAATGGTATTCCAAAGGTGGAAAATATTTCCTTTTGAAAATGAGCACATGAAACTAACATCTCGTCATCCATGAGTCTTAATTCATCATTAGGTATTTCCTCTATCGTGTATGTTTTGGCTCCTGCATAAGATAACGACTCCAGCGGAGCATCTTCCTTTGGCCCATAAGCTACCTTAGAACAATTTACTTCAACTAACTTTAATTTTCCACTACCGCCTTCACTAAATTCTATTTGTTTTTTAGCTTCTTCTAAAAAATCTCCTACAGTGCCTTCTTTGTTGGGATATAATGTTAATTCCTTCTATTCTTTTAACTTTATTTCCACCCATCGTTTATTTTCTAATTCATTAACTCGAATGCTAAGCTGTTGGTAAACAATTTTCTTTGGTGTTTTATAAAACTTCGAACATAGTAGAAGATTTTTTAATGTACCTTTATATGTACATCTTAATGGATGACCAGGAATATCTTTATAACTTTGATATTTGAAAAATTGTAATAAATACGGATCTGTACCAACCCTCTGTGCTACAGCCCGAGCTAATTGATGATAAATCATTCGCTGTGACAATTCCATAGTAAAACCAACATCATTAGGAATACATCTATCCACAAAGTTAACTTCTACTCTGTAATACAAATCTTTATAATAGTCTATAAAGTTTGGAAGATCAGACTGTTCTTTCATTTCATCTTTTTCAAAAATAATTATATCACTATCCATTAATTCGTCTAAGACCTTTTCAAGTGTTTCGTTAACATTTGTAATTCTTTCAATACAATTAGGTCTAACTTCTTTATACAATAAAAGTTCTGTATCTTGTGGAAAACCTGCTCTTTCATTCATTAATGATATAAGATCCGAAAAACGGCCGTTAATGGAACAATACTGATGTCCACAATAGTGTATTCTTTTTTGTTTTGAATCATACAATTTAAAAAATAAAAGGACATCAGCATTACTATCAAAAATAGGTAATGCCATTAATCCCAGTTCAAGTGGCAATAGTTCTAAAAAAACAGTCCAAGGATTCTGATTTTCTGAAGCATCTAATACATTTTTTTTGTGAGTCTGTCTCCAAATCAAGCAAACATGGACGGAAAGTGTTATTTGATCTACTACTAAACGGCCACATTTTCATTTGTTCTGGTGGATATTTAAAATCATCCGTAAGCATTTCCATCAGTTCACCACATGTTGCTGTCTTTTTTATACTAAAAATTCTATATGATGCTTTTACAGGATCATGCAAGTCATTGCCTTGATGACCATCAAAGCTGTCTTCCAATAAAATATTTACAGTCATATATAAATGAGCTTTGTTGCGTTCTTTTTGGCATAGTTGTTCAATTAGTTTTTCTTCGGCTAATCTAAATGCTAACTCACTTGGTATGTCAGCATCTGTAACCTCTTGAAGGACATGATGTAGTTCAGAGTCGCGGATATAAACTAACATGTATGCACTTGTACAATGTTTAACAGTCATATTCATATCATCTTCATGACCACCATAATTATGTTCAATTGCTTCTAGTTTAGAACATCGAGAAACAACATCATCATCAAACTTGCACCATTTACCATCACCTTTAGGATTAATAAAAACAACATAATGGCCACCATGATTATTTCCTGAATGTACTAGAACTGCATGCAGAGTGTAATTTGCAGGATTTGTAGGATCTGGTTTCTGTAGATAACTATCTAGAGATATTTTCTCATAGCAGAGTCTAGAAAGAGTTTGGAGAGTTTTTAAATATTTTAGATGAGATACTACAGAGTAACTATAATATGAGAATTAACTCAGTAAAAACAAAGATAATGACAAGTGAGTTACAGCCTAGTTCTAAACCAAAATTAAAAATAGGTAATACCGAGTTAGAGGAGGTGGATGAATTTTGCTATTTAGGTAGTATAATTACAAAAGATGGACGTAGCAGAAGGGATATAGTAGCTAGAATAACTCAAGCTAGAAAAATGTTTTTAAAAAAGAAAAACTTACTAATAGCTAATAGTATTAGTTTGGATAATAGAAAAAGTTTCTTAAAGTCGTACGTATGGAGCATTCTACTATACGATAGTGAGACTTGGACAATTAAAGAAGTAGATAAGAAAAAGATAGAAGCTTTTGAAACTTGGTGTTATAAGAGAATGTTAAAGATTAGTTGGACAGATAGAGTAACAAACGAGGAAGTTTATAGAAGGATAGGTGAGGAACCCTGTATGTGAAAACAATTGAAGGTCAGGAGAGATAGAATGATAGGGCACCAATTAAGACATGAGGGACTATTTAGTAAAGTCTTAGATTATAGACTACCAAATAAAAATAGAGTAGAAAGGCCTAGACAAAGCTATATTAGTCAAATTATTAGAGATTTAGGTTGTGAAGGGTATGCAGACCTTTTTAGACTAGCTCAGAATAGACAAGAATTTAGAGCTGCGTCAATCCGACTTTAAGTAAGTTCGAAAACGAAACAAAAAAAAATCAGTTAACTAAATGTCACCATGACATAACTCACAATTAGGTAGCGGTCTGGCATGTTGGCAGCGATTCGTTGCTTAAGCCTTACCATAACATATAATTTAACACTTTTCCTTTTTTGAAGCGGATAACCAGGTTATATTTCATTTCCTTATAAATGGTAATCATGTAAACATGGTAGAGTTCTTTAACAACCATCAGGTTGCTAATATCTATGTAGAGTCAGCTGGATAGGAAAAAGATAGAAGGAAATAGGAAGACCTAGTCCAAACTATATTAGTCAAATTATTAGAAATTTAGGTTGTGAAGGGTATGTAGAGCTTTTTAGATTAGCACAGAATAGAAAAGAAGTTAGAGCTGCGTCAAACCGACCTTAAGTAAGGTCGAAAACAAAATGATGATGACCAATACGATTCAAACTTTCGACATTCAACGCTACGACTCGTAGAACGCTATGTTTATACTCTACGATGACCGGATACCCAAATGGTAGACTATTAAAATTCACGTCCGGAATATTTTATTCGATAGAATGTAATCATCATCAGACTATAGAGATAGAGCAGAGTGTTCGGGAAAAGTAACGACGGTAGTTTCCCGTGCCTTCAGCTGCATAACAGTCCTATTGAGTGATATTACAAAGCCAAGTGAGTCAAGTATCCAGACTGTCATCCTTGTATCTACTGAAACGGCTGTTGTACCTCTTTCAGGAACCATTTGTTAGTCTGACCTCCCGGCAGATACTCTTCCGACATGGTTGCATCTTCGCCTCAGTTATCTATTTTCGCAGACGCGCAAACCTCCCACTTCGTCAAGGTCCAATGGTTCACAAGGGAAAAAAATTCAATACTGAATTAATTTGTATTTATTGCCTGAAAATTATTGAAAAATATTTATCCATTTCTTTAATTACAATACCGCTGCCAGATTTTTGGGCTATTTCTATAGAATACGAAGATAAACATAAAGATAACCAAGGTGTTTCTTAAAAATCTATAATTTGAAGGAGAGATAACACCGGATTCGAGCATTTTACTTATTTCGGAATGTAAATGTTTTTGTAATGCAGGTGATAACGAATATTGACGTTGCTTAAAAAAACAGCATCACCTGTAGAGATAATATGTGTTGCGGTAGTAACGCAGCCAAGTTCAGAAGTGTTTAATTTACGAAATTTGTCAATTGTAGAGTTAAGAATTGCATTTTGGGAATCGGTAAGTGAAATTTTATTAGACATTCCAGCAGACGCACAAGAATTTGTTTTGAGAGAAGCTTGCCAAAAAAAGTCTTGAAAATATAAAGATAAATTAAAAAGTTGGCAAAAATCCACGTCAAGTAAAAAAGGGTAAGTTAGTGTAGGTACAATTAAAAATGGAACATCACGTTCAAGTGACTCTACTCGAATTTTTAATTTAAGTGAACCAGTTACATATATTTTATTATCACCAGCTAGATTTATAGAGGTTTTTTCCGGAATAACCTGAAATTTAATGTTTTGTTCAGATAATTGCTGTAAGCCTGTTACGTGCCAATCGGCACTTAAACATTGTATTAGGTTAAGTTTGATGTACGGAGGTTTCGCGCTATTCTTATGTTTTAAAACGCGATAATTCTTACAATTAAAGAGTCGATAAAACAGTTTACGAAGTACGTCGATAAATAAAGTTACAAACTCGATAATACAGTTAAAAAAGTTCATAAACACATCGCGCAAGCGCAATGAATAAGAAAGCGAGCAACGCCCCTGGCGGATGGCAACGACAACCTTATTACAGATTCCGCGTTGCCAAACCCCAATGACGTCACCAATGCACAAATTATATTGCGTAATAATCAGAAAATTTACATAAATTTCAGGTAAAAGATAGTACAATAATTACTCACATGATAGGTCCAGATTTCCACGAAGTACGCCTATCATCCTGCAGGATAGATAAAGATGGTGGCTGCGCGTCCATAAGGGCTGCATGCTGGCCCTCTTACAAGAAACGGCAATTAACGGGGGTACGTCTTACGCACATCCATATAGCGTGGACTCGATCTCAGGGCTCCACTCCAGCGTGGAATGCGGTTCTGCCTACGGCTCAAATTGTCACCTATGTAGGGAATAGATAAGGAAACATGGTAAGGGTGACAAACAAAGATAATTAGGTAGGATATCTACATAGGTAAAGGTAAGCACGATACGATACCTTAAGCGTCCACTCCACTCGAAGAACCAAGGCAAACAGTCACGTTTAAGAGCGTCACGGAAACTAGTCCCCCCCCCACTCTTTTTTCTTTTTCACGTCGGCGCGAAGTTATTCGTCCAACCCTCCCGCGTCGCGCACTCTGCGCAAACTCACTATGACGTAACGGAAGTACGCGCCTAGTCTTTTAAAATTCCGCGCACCGCGTCTTTTGAAATTATGGCGCGAAACCTCCGTACATCAAACTTAACCTAATACATGTTAAAGTGCCAATTGGCACGTAACAATCGCGACAAAGCCACCAAAAAAAAACTTAAAAAAAGAAAAAGTCTGTTAGCACTGTAACAGCTTAAAATCTAAGTCCTAACTACCCTACATAAAACCTAACTTAAAACCTACAAAATGTTTATATAAGGCATCACCTGGTTTTTTGACCGATAACACGTCTACCGAAGTACCAGGAAACGAAATAAGTAGCCCCATTGTTTTTGACTACACTAATTGTCGACAGCACAAATTTGTCGGGGAGCATGAAACACTACTTAAACTAAAGCTAATGCGACAAGTCGCCTAACCTATCTAACTAAAGCTAACATAAAAGTTCTTACGTGCAAACACACATAAGTGTTGCATCAAAACTATTCTTCTTTTGGCAAGAAGTGCCCAAATTTAAAAATGTTCATGGAGTGCGTCACTCTGCACTCTAGCAAATTTTGTTACTGGTACTTTGGTTTTCTAACGATGCACATTTAAAACTTGTCCATGACATAGTTGTGAATCAACAAATTTATCAAAAGTACCACCCTACTAAATCCTTATATGCTAACCTACAAATTACATTTCTATATCGGGTTAGCTTTTTCACTTAAATATCAAAAATTATTCCCACGTCTGGTCATAGATACCACACGTTAGGAAGATAAAAAGATAAAACAAGATCTCAAATTGTTGTTAAAGATAAGAGATAAGATAACGATAATGAGCTTAAATTGTTATCCTCAAAGGTAATAGACAAGATAACGATATTAAGCTTTAGTTGTGTTTGAGATACTAGATAAGATAACGCGATATTAAGCTAAAGTGATTATTAGAGATAGTAGGTAAAGTAACGCGATATTAAACAAAAGTTATTACTAAAGATAACCGGTAAGATAACGCGAAATAACTCGAAGTTATTACTAACGGTAGTCGGTAAGATAACGAGAAATTAAAACTAAGGGTATTATCGAAGATAATAAAGAAGACAAAGGTTTTGGCCTAGTTATTACCCAAGACAACGAATAAGGTAAAATTAGAGTGGCTCCGGTAGAGCCGTTTAAATGGGGATTGACTCGTGCCCTCTAAAAAGAGAAACCTGTGAAGCAGGTCCGTTTGCAATAAACGGCACGAGGGACCTGCAAAGGCATTTGGGTGCATCCCTGCACCCGGCGTTAATCGGTATTGGTGATACAATCACCCGATACCCACACGGTATATACGGTATACAGATATATACACATTCACTCACACATTCACACACTCATACATACCTTCACTGCCAGGGCCCATGCGCTGACAGCGGCACCGCATGACCCCACGAAAGATTTGCAGAGACGAGGTCCAGGTGTCTGTGAAAACCTCCCGCGCAACCACACGGTGACTAACAGAAATGAAAAGGCAAAGAAACAGGAACGGTAAAAAGAGGGAGGTTGGTTATTTGGAATGCATAAAAGGCACTTCCAGGTAGAAGAAAGTAGAGGAAGGGCTCGCATTGAGCAAAAGAGACAGAGAAAGGTGGATAGCAAAGCGCTACTCAACCAGCCAATGTGGCCAGTAGCTCGGAGTGAGGGAACATCACTCTTATGTGGCAGACGGGTGTTCCGGGACAAGAACAGGTCCACCGAAAGAAGAATAAGGCATAGCGGAGACAGCGGGATAAGAAAAAGTATAGTTTTTGGACAAGCGTCCGAGAAAAGGTAGAGAGTTGTCCCTGTTAAACACAGCGCAGTCTGAAGGACCACCTGCGATATGTCCCTGCGTTAAAGTTGACTTCTTTTCAAGTCCATCAGGCCACTCGAGGCCCTTTGGCGGTAATTAAAGATGGTACGCCTCCGGTGCTTCAGTGGAACATGGACATCCGGCTCGTCTAGGGTCGTGCAGTATGGTTAGCCTAGGTTGCTAATTACCTACCTATGCAGGGGTCGGATTAGGAAACAAGGTATAAGGCAACAACAAAAACAATTAGACAAGAAAATCTACATAGATAAGATAAGGCACGATACGATACCTTAAACGTCCACTTCACTCGAAGAACCAAGACAAACAGCCACGTTTAAGAGCGTCACGGAAACTAGTCCCCACTCTTTTTTCTTTTTCACGTCGGCACGAAGTTATTCGTCCAACCCTCCCGCGTCGCGCACTCTGCGCAAACTCACTATGACGTAACGGAAGTACGCGCCTAGTCTTTTAAAATTCCGCGCACCGCGTCTTTTGAAATTATGGCGCGAAACCTCCGTACATCAAACTTAACCTAATACATGTTCAAGTGCCAATTGGCACGTAACAAGCCTTCGTTATTTATAAGAGAACATGACGAACCCGTGTCCAATAAAGCAATTACATTTAAGGAACCAATCGAGATAGGTAAGTAAGAGCGGAACTCGAGAGGTTTTTTAACAAGTTGTAAGGCATTATAATTTGAATAAGAGCCGCTAAATTGCGGAAACGTCCCCTATGCTCCACCCGGAGGTACTACATTGGGTTTAAACGCGAAAATATAAACGTGCTCCTAATTATTCTAACTTCTAAATTAACACATCCTAAATAAAAATCTAACAACTGAAACAAAAACTAAAAATAGGGTTTCATTGATGGTATCCCTAGCGTTGATTTGGAGTGTGCACGATCAACAAGACACAAATAAAATGAATGAGGAGGGATCCGTAATGCCGGATAGCAGCTGCCAGCTCTGCTTACCGGTGAGATCTGAAGAATCGACTTAAAACTATCCAAATCTAGCTAGCTAGTTTAAAATGGATTCAAATTTTCTAAGAATACGCCAAATATATTAATAGTGAATCCAGCTATTTTACCTGCTCTATGAATTTACAAATTCGTCTTCCCTGGTCTAAGTAATTTGTTAGCCTAAGTCCGTCCCCAGCTTTTCCTATCATTCCCTAACTAATATATTGTAATTACAATCTTCTCAAACAATCTTCCTTCCTATATATAAGCTACCACCAAAAATGACAGCAGAACGTCAAACAAATAATATCAAGCCACAAACAATAAAATCAGGCAAAAATATAAATATAAAAATAAATATTTATGTAAATATATAAATAAACATCTATAAGCATTAAGCATTGAGCAGTGCATAAAATTGCAAAAAGCATAACCCAAAGTATCAGGTGAACTCGCATAAGCATTATACCGGCTAGTGCCATTACGCACAAAACGTACTCGTTAAATTATTTCAAATCTACTAATTATCATAAATCAATGCTTATGCGAGCACAACCGCCACAATTTTGTTCTTACCTCGTTAATATATTTCTCCAGCATCCGAAGATCTGGTCGTCTGCATACCAATAAACTTACTGCTAGGGGGAAATGGATACACTGCTAAAGTTCTGGTGGGTATGCACTAATCGTCCTGGGGGGGTCGTCACAATCACTATCACTTCACTTTTAAGTCCTGGAGGGATGCGCGGTTTTACTCTATTTTATTTATTATTTTATTTCTTTCTTTATTTCACTGATTTAATTTAATGAGGTTTTTGATTTATATGTTCTTATTTATTTATTTGCTCGGATTAAGTTTTAAGTTTTTTATTTATTCCAGATTTCTGCTCGTATAAGGTTATATAGTGGTTATAGTGATTGTATTAGTGGTGCGGGGGTTATCGTGCATATGGGCTTCCATAAATATTATGATAATTTTTTTGTTTTGTTTTTTTTTGTTTTTGTTTTTTTTTAGTTTTATTTTTTTTACTTTTTCTTTTTAATTATGTAAATACAAGTTGTAACGTGCATTTTTGTAGCTTAACATTTTACACTACCCAATTCGTAAATACTTTCGAATAGTTTCCAGATTTGTATGCAATTTAACTCGCGTGTATTAATTTTAAAAGTAGATAATTTGAAGATTGATTTTCATTAATAAATAACTTGCAAGGAACGAATGTTAAATAGGATTATTCGTAAATTACTTTCCAACTTATCGAAAATGATAAACCGCTGTAATTAATTAGTAGATATGATTGCTGCATTCACGTTTTGGATGTTCCTTATGTTGATAGTCGATAAGAGGTTATAGTAACAACTATTTTATATAACCAGATTGGCAGTGTAGTTCTGATTGCTTTTGAAGGAAGTATGCTTAGAGGGAAGGTGTTTACTCGACCGCACGGGTTTTAAGGTCATGGACGGACGGTTTTAGTGATACGCGTTGCTTTGCTGATTGTGTTTTTAGTTGTTTTTCTTGTGAAATAAAAGTTTTACGGAACATTGACTTAGTGATACGCGTTGCTTTACTAATTGTGTTTTTTTGTTGATTTGTCTTTTTATATTTGAACTGCTTTTTTATCAGAGTAGTGCATACTTTGGATTACTCAAATACAGTTTTAAGCTTGAGTGTTTCTAAAAAAAATGATGATACAGTTGTAGCAGGTTTAGTAGAAAAAAAGGTTGCTTCTTATAAACATGTATCTCATTCACATGTAATGACAGTTGATACTGTAGTTTCTGAATTTTCTAACCCCAACGAATCTAAAATAGATCGTTGATTGCGCAAATTTCGTTATTCAAAAGCATTAGATTTTTCTTTGTTACCATATGTAGCAAATAAAACACCTCACGTTACTGTTAGTTTAATGCAAGAACTTATCAGATGGCATGCATTACATCGTGCCTTGAAAGCCCGTGATTCTAAATTTTTATTACCATTTTTTTTCTACGATTTGTGTTACAAAATATTTCGGAATTATTGTCTCAGGAAATAGAATTAACAAGAAATTTATCAATGCTACCTGGTTCCATCAGCATGATAATGTCTGCTGCTAACACCAGTGAAATACGTAGGTGTGATTAGTGTAAAGTGTAAGAAATTCCATCAACCCCTCACAGTCCAGGGTGAAGTGCTTCGTTAGTGCAGGACATCGTGAATCCCACACTTCAATTGCAAGGAAGCGCTACTGAAGGACTCTTTGTAAGTTGAACTATTTCCTACTTGTTATTACTTTAAATGTCTATCCGTTGTTTTGCCATATCTTCGTCGTTCTGATACCTTTTACAATAGAATTGCATGCTATTTAAGGAAAAAAAAGAGAAAAAAAATCAATACTACTGGATTACTCATATCAATTGTGTCTTACCTATTTATCTTTTGTTGACATTTTGTCTGATTTATGTTTAATTGGTGTGTGAGGAAACGTTTCTGCTACTCCCCAATATTACCTCACTTTGTAATAAAAATTTTTTGTAATGCTTTTAAAGTACTGAATAATTTATGCTTGATCAGCATGTAACGTGCATTTTTAAAAGCCTAACATTTTCCACTACCCAATTCTTAAATACTTTCGAATAGTTTCCAGATTTGTATGCAATTTAACTCGCATGTATTAATTTTAAAGATAGTTTAATTGAAGATTGATTTTTATTAATAAATAAATTGCAAGGAACGAATTTTAAAATGGATTATTCGTTAATTACTTTCCAACTTATCGGAAATGATAAACCGCTGTAATTAAGTGTATAATGAGTGGATTGCATCGTTCTTGTCTGGCCGTTCGTATAAATGTTGTTCCTTATGTGGATATACAAGTCTAGATAATAGTCGATAAAAGGTTGTATTAGCAACGAGTTAATAAACAGATGAGGAGTTGTAGTTTGTTTTGTGTTCCTATATATTAAGTACGTGGAAAGTACTGTTCCTTTTTGCTTTGAAAATAGTGAGAATTAATGCGGTATTAATTTTCGAATTGTTCATGAACAAGCACGGCACGTTTTTAGTTGTTTTTCTTGTGAAATAAAAGTTATATTTTAACTGTAGAAAGTGTAGTGCTAATTCCGATTGAAGTAGTATGGTATATAGGCGAACGTGTTTGATTGACCACAAGTGCGGTTTTAAGAACATTTGACGGACGGTTTTATTGCTTACGCGTGCCTTACTAATGGTTTTTTTGTTGAGTTTCTGTTGGAAATAAAAGTGGTAGAAGTTGTTTTACTCGACCGCACGTGTTTCACAGAACATTGACTTAGTGATACGCGTTGCTTTCTTGATTGTGTTTTTTTAGTTGATTTGTCTTTTTATCTTTGAACTGTGTGCGATCTAGTTTTGTGGTCCTTTTTTTTATCGGAGTAGTGCATACTTTGGATTATCCAAATACAGTTGATACTGTAGTTTCTGAATTTTCTAACCCCAAAGAATCTAAAATAGATCATTGTTTGCGCAAATTTCGTTATTTGCGAAATATAACAGATTACCGGTTTACAAAGGTATTGGTTGAAGTTTCTCACTGCTTTTGGATGTTTCTGAAAATAATATACATTTGGTCCCAGTTGAAATTAAACTAGTGCTACAAAATATTTCGAAATTATTATCTCAGGAAATAGAATTAACAAGAAATTTATCAATGCTACATAGTTCCATCAGCATGATAATGTCTGCTGCCAACACCAGTGAAATACGTAGGTGCGATTAGTGTAAAGTGTGATAAGTTCCATCAACACCCTCACAGTCAAGAGTGAAGTGCTTTGTTAGTGCAGGACATCGTGAATCCCACACTTCAATTGCAAGGAAGCGTTACTGAAGGACCTTTTGAAAGTTGAACTATTTCCTACTTGTTATTACTTTAAATATCTATCCGTTGTTTTGCCATATCTTTGTCGTTTTGATACCTTTTACAATAGACTTGCATGCTATTTAAAAAAAAAAGAAAGAAAAGAAAAATCAATACTACCGGATTACTCATATCAATTGTGTCTTACCTATTTATCTTTTGTTAACATTTTGTCTGATTTATGTTTAATTGGTGTGTGAGGAAATGTTTCTGCTACTCCCCAATATTACCTCACTTTGTACTAAAAATTTTTGTATTTCTTTACCGTTGTTAGATTATATAGATTATCCAAACAGTTTTTTTACATTCTACAAGTACTGAACAATCTATGCTCGATCAGCATGCTATGCTTTTTCTTTATTTCAGGTTGCTTGACTATTTTTATTGCAGGTTCGCTATTCTAATTTTTTTATTGCAGGTATTGTTACTAATTCCTTACAGCCGCGTACATTATATGTTGGTCTGTTTTCTACAACCCCAATCACCGATTGAGCGGTCATTTCTTTGATTTTCTTTGTGTTACGCCCGGCTACGAGCCAACTTAGCATAAATTTGGCGTCCAACGTGGCTGCCACAATATTGACGTAACAAGCATGCTATGCTTATTCTTATATTTCAGGTTGCTTGACTATTTTTATTTCAGGTATTGTCACTAATTCCTTACAGCCGCATACATTATATGTCAGTCTGCTTTCTATAACCCCCCCTAATCTCCGATTGAGCCCGGTAATTCCGTGATATCTTTGTGTTACGCACGGCTACAAGCCAACGTAGCATAAACTTGGCGCCCAACGTGGCTGCCACGAATAACGTGACATTACGTGACAGAAACGTTTCCTCACACACCAATTAAACATAAATCCGACAAAATGTCAACAAAAGATAAATAGGTAAGACACAATTGATATGAGTAATCCAGTAGTATTGATTTTTTTTCTCTTTTTTTTTTCTTAAATAGCATGCAATTCTATTGTAAAAGGTATCAGAACGACGAAGATATGGCAAAACAACGGATAGACATTTAAAGTAATAACAAGTAGGAAATAGTTCAACTTACAAAGAGTCCTTCAGTAGCGCTTCCTTGCAATTGAAGTGTGGGATTCACGATGTCCTGCACTAACGAAGCACTTCACCCTTGACTGTGAGGGTGTTGATGGAATTTTTTACACTTTACACTAATCACACCTACGTATTTCACTGGTGTTAGCAGCAGACATTATCATGCTGATGGAACCAGGTAGCATTGATAAATTTCTTGTTAATTCTATTTCCTGAGACAATAATTCCGAAATATTTTGTAACACAAATCGTAGAAAAAAAAATGGTAATAAAAATTTAGAATCACGGGCTTTCAAGGCACGATGTAATGCATTAAACTAACAGTAACGTGAGGTGCTTTATTTGCTACCTATGGTAACAAAGAAAAATCTAATGCTTTTGAATAACGAAATTTGTGCAAACAATGATCTATTTTAGATTCTTTGGGGTTAGAAAATTCAGAAACTACAGTATCAACTGTCTTTACATGTGAATGAGATACATGTTTATAAGAAGCAACCTTTTTTTTCAGATTTTTTAGAAATCTGATCTTCACGTCGACTAATGCAAACCGGCCCATCTACTAAACCTACTACAACTGTATCATAATTTTTTTTTAGAAACACTCAAGCGTAAAACTGTATTTGGATAATCCAAAGTATGCACTACTCTGATAAAAAAAGGGACCACGAAACTAAATCGCACGCACAGTTCAAATATAAAAAAACAAATCAACTAAAAAAACACAATCAATAAAGCACGTGCAAACACTAAGCAAGTCCGTCAAATGCTCCGCACAACACGCGTTCAGGTCGAGTCCAACAAGTTTTACCACTTTTATTTTCAACAGAAAATCAAAAAAAAAATTAGTAAAGCAACGCGTATCACTAAAACCGTCCGTCAATGACCTTAAAACCCGTGCGGTCGAGTAAACACGTTCGCCTCTAAAGCATACTTCCTTCAAAAGCAATCAGAACTACACTGCCAATCTGGTTATATAAAATAGTTGTTACTATAACCTCTTATCGACTATCAACATAAGGAACATCCAAAACGTGAATGCAGCAATCATATCTACTAATTAATTACAGCGGTTTATCATTTTCGATAAGTTGGAAAGTAATTTACGAATAATCTTATTTAACATTCGTTCCTTGCAATTTATTTATTAATGAAAATCAATCTTCAAATTATCTACTTTTAAAATTAATACACGCGAGTTAAATTGCATACAAATCTGAAAACTATTCGCAAGTATTTACGAATTAGGTAGTGTAAAATGTTAAGCTACAAAAATGCACGTTACAAATTTTTGGTTACCAAACTCATATCATTTAACGCCAGGTCAAAATCTAAAATTTCCAATCCTCCCCCCACCTCCCTTCAGTTTTACGCGCGGTTATCGTCGTCTAATTTCGTGACCCTTCCCGCGAACCCAGTAAAGGCTGTCCAGAACGCCTTCTGGTTAGCCACTTCCCCAACTTCCTCTAGACTCTTTGTCCATGCTAGACCTAGGATTGCTAATTTGCTATCAGCCAACCCTTGATTTGCCGCCTCAAGAGGGCAGTCGCAGAGCACGTGCTCTGCGCTTTCGGCGCCCTCGCCGCATTCGCAGCGGTCGTTGTCGGTTTGTAAATACGCTTTTAGGGCGCCGTGCCCTGTTATCAGTTACACGATTTTATGATCGAGTTTTACCTCGATATTACCTTTAGCTTCTAAGCTCGGTATAAATTTGTGGGTCAACCTGCCCGTGGCAGCGTTGTTCTACCTCTCTCTCATTGTCTGATTGCCTTTTCGCGCAGCTTTCTTTTAATTAGAGATCTCGGTATCGACGAGTGTGATATCCGAAAGTCGCCCGTCGCGGCCTCTTTAGCTAATTCGTCAGCCCTATCGTTCCCTACGTTACCATCGTGCGACCTAACCCAACAGAACTTTAAATGTCGAAACTCGAGCGCCGTATGCGCTATCCTCCAGACGTCCGCTTGGAGGTTTGTTAAAGTGTTCATGTTTGTCAAAGCCGTCAGCGCTGATTTGCTGTCGCTGATTATATAATATTCATCTCTGCTTGTGTGGTTTATGACGTAATCGATTGCCTCCCGTATGGCTACCAATTATCCCTAGAAAATAGTGCTCCAGTTTGCGAGTTTGGTTTGATACCGAAACACCTCTCTTTCCTGCTTAAACACAACAAACGCCGCGCCTGCTTGCCCTTCATTCATACGTGAACCGTATGTATAAATTCTGATAGCCGTCGCGTCCCCATCGCCTTCGACAAACTCGATTCCTTTAATATCGGCCGGGTGCACTAACTGTGATACGACAATCTTTTTCTCTACATCCCTATTGCCAAGATGAATATCTTCGATAATGTCGCGTCCTTGCCCTGTATCTACTAACCTTCTATCTCGAAACTCTCCAACGACATATTCGATAGGGAGAGTCTTACTGATAACCAGGACCGCCTCCGTGGGGTGGTTCTGTACGCCCTCACCGCCTTGACCGCGGTAATGCGTTGAACGCTCGCCAATTGACGCATCTCTCGGACTTTGCAACCTTCCGCCCATACAGATGCTGCGTACAGCATTGCCGGCACGATCGCTCCGGCATAAACCGTCCTCAACGATTCGCGCCTGAAACCCCAGTTTATTTTCGCCGCCGCTATCATTTTGTTTGACATTTCGCTGCCTTTGCTTTTAACGTGAACTTTCCAATTTAACTTATCGTCAATCTTTACCCCGAGGTATGTAATTGCTTCCTTAAACGGTATTTTCTCCCCTCCCGGCTTTAGCCTAGGTGGTCGCTGTCCCGGTTTCTTTCCGAAATAGAGCGCCTCTGACTTCGCCGTGTTAAATTTTAATTTTACCGCCTGCGACCATTCGTGTAGTTTATTAAGCGCCTCGTTCGGTTTTGTGCGCATATCCATTAACAATCACGATCTTACAATTAAAAGCGTGTCATCCGTAAACCCAACGATTGAACATCCTGTGGTCAACTTGACCCTAAAGATGCTCTCATACAACAACTTCCACAATGTGGACCAGAACATGACCCCTGCAGGCATCCCCTTTCCACCTCATGCGACAGAACTTCACCCGGAATTTCAACTTGTGCCAATCACCCCGAGAAATAACTCGACCAAAGACATCAAGTTTCGCGGACAACCCCTATTTTCCAACTCGCAAACAATCAATGACCATCAGGCACCATCAAATGCTTCTGAAAAAACCAAAGCAACAACACAGTACTCTTTAGCATCTCCCGCCTGCTTAATTTCCCCGACAACGAACTCTAATGCGTCGATAGTCGACTTTCCCCCCATAAAACGGAACTGTCGGTTATTAAAACCGCCGCTGTTACGCACTAAGTGCTCAACTCGGGTAGTCATAACGCGATCCAATACTTTCCCCAGCATCGGTAGCAAGCTAATTGGACGATTGCTGCCCAGGTCTGACGCATCCGCCTTTTTAGGTTTAGGTATGAATTTCACGTTCTGGACTTTCCAGCAACGCGGAAAGACGCCTCTGACAAAAATTAAACAACCCGGCAAAGACACACGGGGCTAACAGGCACGCCTTCAGAGCTGCGTCTAAAGTGATTCCGTCATGCCCCGGTGCCTTCTTAGGGTTCATGCTTCTAAGAGCCCTGACGATTTCGTGAACTAGGATTGCCTTATCGGCACCCGTTCCTTGCGCCTCTGTAGCTTCCCGACGTACTAAATCTTGCGACCCCTCATCCTCCTTGGGATTATCCGAAGGGAAGAATTTCTCTAATAAATAATTCGCCGTGGTTTTAAAACCTTCCGTATATTCGCCATTTGTCTTTTTTTATGTTACCGAGCACGATTTTCTGTTGTTGACTCCTTATTACGCGGTATGCGGTTCACCAAGATTTTTTCTGGGAGTTTTGCGTGCAAAATTCTTTGAATTTATTTGTTCGCGTTTCTTCTATTAATATGTTATATTCGCGGTAACTTTGATTATATTCTACTCTCCGTTGTTCTCTTATATTTCCAGAGGCGCCTAGATAGCGGCGGCTTAGGTTACTCATTTCTGCCCGCTTGGTGGTTAGTTCCCGGGTCCACCAGAGTACGCTGTCTTTAAATGAGTTTTCGCAGCATGGAGTACGACGACGCGTCTACCACTGCGTCGTTTAAATTTTCCGCGAGTGTTCCTATTTCGTCTGCCTCTCGGCAGTTAAATAGCTCGTTTTCGAGCGCAGGGATACTTTAGCCAATTTTTTGTTTAAATCGCTCCCAATTTGCTTTTTTATTACAGAACCGCGGAAATATAGTTAGCTGCTCGTTTGCGCTTGTTTTGGTTTCAACGTCCCATGTTATTAATTTATGGTCAGAGAGCGTTTCTTCGTCCGACCTTAATTTCCAATCACAAATGATTTCTAACATCTCGTGCGAGGCTGCAACAACATCAATTAAACTGCTGCCTCAATGCCCCTCAAACGTAGGTGAATCAGTGTTTATCACACGAAGATCTCATTCTGTTAAAAGATCAGCAACCTGCGAACCCCTATCGTCTTCTATAGGGCTACCCCATAACGGTGACTTAGCATTAAAGTCTCCTCCGATTATTAGTTTTTTATTCCTTCCAATTTGGCGAAAAATGCCTTCAGTGTGATTTATTAAGTTTGTGGTTTAAGGATTTTCCCGCCGGGAGTCGACTGGTGGTAGGTACGCGCTTATCACGTATAACGTGTTTGTTCCTGTTTTTATTTTCATGGTGGTTATAAACTCGTTGGACACGTTGGCGCACGTCCCATTATTTATTATTATACCGCTGCGCGGTCGTTCGCTATTCGCATTTAAAACGGTAACCCCCCTGCCAAAACTTGTTATTTTGTGGCTATCCAAGTGCGCGTCGCCGTGGATCAATGTAGTAAGCGTAAGACTACGGATCCCAAAGTCTTGGGTTCAAATCCCGACACGGCCGACTGCTTGAAAAATGGCAGGTGAGCATTTTTCACAAAAATTACGCCCTCGTTCGGATGAGAGGTTAGAGATCCCTACCTTGCCTGGAACGGCAAGGGTTCGGCAAAATTCTAAATTTCCAGGCAACAAAAAACTCGCCTCCTGGCCAATGTAGTGCCTTCGGGTGGAGCATTGGAAATGTAAATGAACGGCTATACAAATGCGGTTCCTGTATAAGCCCGATGTCGATATTATTTTCGATGAATAACTTTACGAAGTTATTTGTTGCCCCTTTACCTTTCCCGAGATTTAGTTGCGCGACTTTAATCTTCTTGCTTCTTATGGACTTTGTTTTATCTTCACAGTCCATAATCGATGTTTTGTGTGATTGCGTGCTTCAGACGTTGCATCGTGGGGCATCTACTCGACCTGGCGTCGTGGCGCGTATCGACCTTCGCACCACCGCCAGTTCTGTCGTTTGCTCTAGCGCAAACCACACAGCAGCGGACTACTTTCTGGCAATTCTTGAATTCATGCCCGACCTCGGCACAGTTACCGCACCACTGTACCTTTTCCCTGCATTCCATCGATCTATGGCCGTACTCGTAGCACCGGTAACACTGGGTCATCGAGAAGTGGTCCCGGACCCATACTCTTCGCCACCTGAGTTTAATAGCATCAGCTAATATACGCCTTCGAAGTGTGGGGGGTCACTTCGAAGACTACGTTGGCGAAGGGATCCCTAGGGCCCTTTCCGCCAAACCTGAACTTCTCTCTCAGGTAGTTTTCTAGCTTCAAATCGCCGAAGCGGGGATTCTGGCTCGCAATCAACCGCACGAGCTCTTCAGCCTTCATCCCCGCTTCGACCCCCGGAAGAACGACCCGTGGACGTTTCTTCTCGATGGTCTTCGCCACGAGTTCCTTGCAGTTCCCGCCGACCTTCAACTGCAGCTTTTTGGCGTCGTCGTGACCTGCGCACTCCACAACGATACCGCCCCGGCGCGTCGTACGAGCTTCGACAACAACAAACTCATCTCGAGCGAGATCGACGTTCTGCTTCAGGGTCTTCATTACGTCGTCCTTCTGGCCTGGCCTGACGTCGACCTTGACAGCAAACGTAGGGGCAGAACCTAAAGCTGCACCGACGCACTGCACCGACGCACTCTGACTCTGGCCTCCTGAAACGACAGAATTCACCGCCGGACTTCCCCCAACAACACTTGCTCTCCCTAAACCATCTAAACAAAGACGCAGCGCCCTAGCCATACCTACGAGTTGGTTCGTCACGTCGCGGATATCATCCACGGCGTACCGAACCATCTTCCTATCCTCCACGACGATAGTGGCGGAGGTCGTCGCCACCTTCCCATAGACGGCAGCGTGCGCCTTCCTCAGCCTAAACTTCAAGAGTTCCAGCTCATCGAGGTAGCTAGCATCAACAGCGACAGTTCCCGCACTATGTCCTCGTTCGTGGAGGACCATATACCTCTTGCCCCAATGACGAGTGAAGTGAATATTAGTGTCCTGCCAGGAAACCTCCTAGACAGGACAGACACCACTTCCTCCTCACTATAATAAGAGGTCTTCTGGCGATGGGTGACTGATAGCGCGGTTGGGCCCTCCTAAGGCACAGCAACGTCCGCCACGATCACCTTATCCCCCTTCATAAGAAGGAGGTCCGGCTTTCGCAGGCTGCCGTTATCGAGGCGCAACCTCGGTTCTTTCTCAACAATCCACCGTTCATTTACATTTCAAATGCTCCACCAGAAGGTACTACATTGGCCAGGAAGCGAGTTTTTTGTTGCCTGGAAATTTAGAATTTTGCCGAACCCTTGCCGTTCCAGGCAAGGTAGGGATCTTTAACGTGCGTGACAACATTCACACACGGGACCTCCATTTAACCTCTCATCCGAACGAGGGCGTAATTTTTGTGAAAAATGCTCACCTGCCATTTTTCAAGCAGTCGGCCGTGTCGGGATTTGAACCCGGGACCTTGGGATCCGTAGTCTTACGCTTACTACATTGATCCACGGCGACGCCTCAACAATCCACCCCCCGCGTTCCGACGCTCTGGCTAGACTGTTTGCCACTCTGTCATGTCTCCGAATTCTGTTCCAGCGGGTTGCTGGACAGCCTTGGAGAACATGACTGAGCGACTCAACCTTGTCACAGCCTGCTAGGCATCTTCGCTCGGCAGGCGGATTGCTGAGAATTCCCCGAGTGGGTAGAAAGTTGCCTCGTAACTGTGCAGCCAGCACAAAGTCCCGACCCGTCCAGGAGCGAGGTGGGCCGAGGATCCAGGACGAGCTGTACTCTGAGTTATTTCCCTGTCGCAAGCCGTTCCTGAGTAAGAACCCTCCAACTCATCGCACCAATGTGCACAAGTTTCTCTCGCATTATCACCAAACTCGCGTGATAGTTTCGTTAGTTTGTTATACAACGCCTGTATCCCAGGCAAGGACAATATCTGTGCGGTCAATGGGTCAGCCTTTTCGAGCATGTTGTGCATTCCACTTTTCATTATCCTTGGGATTGAAGAGGCAAAAGAGAAAGTCCCAAGGCCCCATCTCTAGTACTTGCATGAATATATGAGGTAGCACAACTCCGGTTCAAATGCAGCATTCGGCGTACAGAAACCCTCACAGCCCTGTCGATAGATGTTAAAATTTTGGAAGTAATCTTTGGTGTTTAAAAGAGATGCACGTTTCTGGGGAGTAGGTGACTGCGCAAGAGCGACAGCTTTTGGGCCGGCTTCAGAAATGCTTTTTCGAGACGCTGTAATTGTAGCTGAATTTCTTCCACTGTTGGAGCGGCCTGTCTCATGCAGCCGCACCTAGCGCCCAGATATTTCATCAGGGCCCAGCTGCCTCAGACTTGCCCCTTCTACATAGAAAAGAGGAGTTGAAAAGCAAAAGAGGGATTTTTTCCCTCTTGATAAGCCTGTGGATACTGCAATTCATTTATTAACATTGAGTGTAAGTCCACGGGCATTTAGGAATTCAGCCGTATCCGCCATTAAAAGCAAATCGTCTGCGTAGCCGAAAACTGCCAGTTTCGCACCCTCACCCACCCCAAGATCTTGCAGTTTACAAATGAGCTCATCGATTATGAGATTAAAAAGCACAGGGGACAAAGGGCCCCTTTGCTTAACCCCGGTGGTAGTTCTAATGGTGGGAGTCCGGTACCGACCCACCTGAATGATGGTGTCGGCCGCTTCGTACCCATCCACGATAAAACGCTCAGTCTCCTCCTCTACTCCAAATCGACGGAGCGTTCTGCGTACCGAATGGATTGACACCGTGTCAAACGCTTTGCATATGTCCAAAGCTAGCAGGTGGTAAGGCTTCGACTTCAATCGTCGACTTTTGATTATGGTGTCCACCGTTAAGGTATTTGAGAGTACTCCGTCTACGCGAGTGAACCCCCTTTGCAGGGGATTCAGAGGAAGATCACTGAGACGTTTTGCGATGATCCTATTCACGAATCTTAATACTGCGGAGAAGATAGTGATCGGCCGCCAGTTATCCAATTAAAAAATGCGATAATTCTTACAATTAAAAAGTCGATAAATACAGTTAAAAAGTTCATATATACATCGCGCAAGCGCGAAATAAGCGACGTCACGGGCGGGTGGTAGCTCCAGCTTACACAGGCTTTAGCGCGGCCATCTGCCAATGACGTCACCAATTCACAAATTATATTGCGCAATAATCGGAAATTTATATAAATATAAAGCAATAGATAATACAGCGAACAAATTAGATAATGGACTACTTACATCAGAAATCCAAACGTCCTGCGAGGTTGAGCTAAAGTAGGCCTCTATCGAAGTCCATCAGGGCTCCATCTCGGAGGGATTAAAGATGGTACGCCCGACGCTCTTCCAAAGCGTTCGGACCAGCTCCGACAATCATGGGGCTCTTTCATCCAGGGTCGTGCAGTACGGTTTGCCTACGGCTCAAATTGTCACCTACCTGTGTAGGGAATGACGGGAACATGGTATAAGGGGCGACAAACCAAGACAAGCAAGCAAGGAAATCTACATAGGTAAAGATAAGGCACGATACGATACCTGACACGACCACACTCCTTGAAGATCAAAGGCAAAAAGCCACGTTATAGAGAGCACAGGAAACTTGTCCCCACTCTTTGTCTTTTACACGTCGGCGCGATCTAGCGCAAACGCACTGTGACGTAACGAAAATACGCGCCCCGAGTCTTTTGAAATTCTGGCGCGAAACTTCCGCACATCAAAATTAACCTAAAAACAATGTTTAAGGGCCAATTTGATTGGCACGTAACAACTGGGGGCATCCTCTCCTCCCTTGGATAGTAGGACTGTTCGGCTCTCCTTCAAACTCCCCGGAACAATCCCAAATCACAACATAATATTTAGATATAACACTAATTGGGGTTTAGTGCTCTCTTTCTTTAGATTTGACAAAGTTATCCCATCACGGCCCCTCGCATTGGACCTCGACGAGTCCACCGCCCATGCCACATCCTCGGCGGAGATCGGGTAGAAGGTCTTAACCCCATTAACACTGTGGAGCGGGACCTCGTTAGGGGCCACGTCCCACAGTGGATCCTTCTCAAACAGAGCCATATATTTCCTGTACACCTCATCTACGGCAGGCATTTCGGCTTGGTTCTCTAACTGTTTATTGTCAAGTATACACTCGGCCAACCTCGCCCTATTATGCTTGTATAACTCTTGCTGGACTTTATACAAGTAAGCCTTTTGGCTTGCTCTGCTGTATAGATGACAACTTCTATGAGGTGCCTTGCTAAGGCTCCGTTTGATACCTCTCCCAGTTTCACCCCGGAGCGCAGCCAGATAAATCTCGAGGCTCCGCCTGACCTCTGGACTACCATTTTTGATGGAAGCAGTTATTGCGAAATTGTAGAGAGAGATGTCGTCAGCAGTCCATTCCCCGTGATCAGATACATAATTGCAGATATAATCCCTAAAAGGGTTACCTGTAACTAAGCCATTAGTTTCCGAATTAACGGATTCAGAATCAGGCTCCGAGAACACTTCCCCGGTTTCCGAGTCCGGAGATCCAGCGGGCTCCGGGGCAGCAACCTGTTCAAAAATATGTGGCGAAGCCACCTCCTCATCACTATTTCTGATGGGAGGGATGCACCCGATAAAGGTGTGCTCCTCTATGCTATTCAGGTCGCGCCCACGGGCTCCCCTTCTCCCCTTGGCGTCATCCGCCGTGCAGGGGTGTTCATCGGTGCTTAAGAAACGAAGTCGCTTACGCATAGCACGCGTACGTACTCCCCCAGGTGTTTGTTGGGGGGTTATGCATCTGGTCACTTCCAGAGAAACATCAGTTTCTATGGCAGGGGTCTGGAACTCCTGCTCGACCTCCTCCTCTACATCTATTGGCGCCTGTACTCCAGCAGCCAATAAGCTTCTTGTAAGGTCCTTGTAGTCATCGGTCAGTCGTCGACTCTTGATTGTCTGTAGCGTTCTACCAGGGAAAAGCTCCGAGAGGTGCACATTAATGTGGCGTCCCTTATACTCGATCTCGGCCTCCGCTAGGGCGATGATCTCGGCATCTGTCCAAGCTGAAGGCGGGGGCCTTCAGCTTGGACAGATCGGGATTCAGACGGTCAAACTCTAGCTCATTATTATACTCAACTGGGTGTGATTGTCTCAAATGTTGCCTCATGCCAGCATATGTTCTCCATTGCAACTTGCACACCGGACAAACATTATCCCCGCTACTGGGTGCGCCTCTACAGCGTTACATCCGAAATGTGATCTTTCATCCCAGCATCTGTACCAAAGGTTCTGCCACAAATGCAGAGAACGATCGTGCTATAGTGAAGTAGAGTAAAGTAGGTTTAATATAGAATATGTATAATATAGTATATAATAAAGTATAAATAAATAAATCAGATGGTATCACAGTCAATTGTACTAACAGTTGTTGACTAGAGCGTTAAAATTAAAAACCACCCTTGGTGTGTCTTTTCTATTGTAGCAAAATGGTTTTGCCAGGAATTTCTGGCAAACCTTTGTAACAAGCGGGTAGTGCTTTTTGCTACAAGTGACTGCTGCTTATTGCAGCTACAGGCTCTTTTGCTGCTTAGCCTGTAACCAAAATGGTTACAGTTACCGGCGGGACCACGAGGAGGTGCAGCGTAATTATGACTCGAAGAGAACCGAAGGTACACACTCGACGGTATCTCTTTAAACAGTTTAATGTAATTCCAATATTATGCGCCTTTGGTAAGAGTCATAGTTACTCCCGCTGTTTCTCCCCAACAGCCCCCTCAGCCTCCGACTTAGCAGACTGCGACCGATCACCTTTCTTCCTCTTAGGCAACGGCTCCTCATCGCGGTGGATCACCATGCTGACAAAACTAATAACAAAGAATGACACCTGAAACGCAGCTCAAAAAACGACCTGACCGTTACGACGCTAGAGGAACGCAAAAAGTTAGTACGATAAAAATGTTTTGGTTAAAGGTGAACCGTAAACAACCCTGTATTTATTTACTTAAAATTCGAACCGCCCAATTAAATATCAAATTTTAACAACAAACACAAAACGTCAAAATAACAACTGGAACCAAATAAATTCGCTAACCCAATAAAAATATCTCGATTCAAAATGTACCGTAAAGAACACTATTTATTTATTTTAAAATTTTTAAACCGCCAAATAAAATTTAAATAAGCTAATTACTTCAAAATATCTAATTTATAAATAAAAACACTTTAATTTTAGATCTAATTAACAAATAAGGTCAAGCGCTATCGGAATGCGGTACCGGAAACGCACTTTCCACTTAATCACTCGGTGCCTAGTACGATCTTCAACTGTTACACCGCTTAATTACACCAAAAATCGATTTAAAGGAGTTTTTAAGTACGCGTGTACTTAAAATAAGGAAAATTTATATTAAAATTGTTAAAAAATTTACAGTTTTTGAGTTATTTATTTG
Source organism: Platerodrilus igneus (assembly GCA_036346225.1). Lineage (NCBI taxonomy): Eukaryota > Metazoa > Arthropoda > Insecta > Coleoptera > Lycidae > Platerodrilus > Platerodrilus igneus. Next base: position 1,482,452 of record JARFIW010000927.1, on the reverse strand, counting down.
ATTTAAAAGGACCTAGCTTTTGCTTTTTAACTTGTTATTTTGTTATACGCGAGTTAAGGTCCGGGGTTTTGGAGCGATGTGTTTAAAAACAATTCCGAAGACTTAACAAATTTATTTTAACCTAAAACAGAAATTACAATGGAATTTTGAATAACTTATAACAAAATAACTTTAATCAAAAAAATAATAATTGTACTAAGGTGAGTAGCTTGAACAACGAAGTATGGAGTTCGGAGACTGACTGCCTTGAGCTCCCGGGCTTTTTATAATAGCCTTCCCCTCACATGGCTGTGGGAACTTGCAGATCTCATGTCTGCTTTTCTCTTAATTGTACACTTTATTACAATGTAACAATTTTATTTCTAAGTAATTGCGGTATGTTAACCGCCTGTCACCTGCCACCTGCAGTATCACTGCCCTCTCGGATGCAAAGTTGCATCTCCGTCCTCATGAACTGTCGATAGCCTCTCTGGGTTATCCTTGTATTACAATGTTGCAATGAACTTATACTTTATTTAACAATTTCTAATAATTCCTATTAGATTCAATATATTCAATACATATAAATAAATATATATAAATAAATATAGTTAAATTCGAATACACAAAACTTATGTTTCATTTTAACATTAAATGTTCTCGGTAAGGGTATGTTAGCTACGAATTGGTGTAGTGTTGTTTGATGGGCTGTTTTAATTTTAAATGGTTCTCTTTCTACATAATCTAAATAATGTTTTTTCACAGTTCTGGGGCTAATTAATGTTTTTGAGGATCCGGTATCGATTAATAGTTTAAATTCGGCGTGGGGTATTTCTATGTATGGTAATACTAAGTGATTTATGTTATTTAAGTTTATTAGGTTTGGTCGGTTATGAGTTGGTCCATTTGAAAATTTGAGTTCGAGTTTTCTTCGTCGTACTCCTCGTAAGTTTCGTGTTGTTCGTCGCGTTCATAAGTTTCTGTATGGTTTGATTCATCGTTCGTACCTGTCTGAATGTAATTATTGTGGTCAGTGTCAAATTTTTCTACTTCTTGGTGAAATAGTTCTTCCGATGTAAAATTGCGTTTCTGACCAGGGTTTTGTCGGATATGTGTTATCTTTGTATTTTGTCTGGTGTTACCAGATGAGGTGTCCATTGGTGTTGGTTTATAATAATTATTAGGGTTGTTATAATTATTATTCATTGGTGTATTTCTATTGGGGTTTGCGTTGAATGCTGGTCTTTGTTGGTTTAGGTTTTGATTAAATCTTGGTTGGAATGCGGGTTTCGTAAAAGTTGGGTTAAACGTTGGATTTGGAAAATGTTTATATTGATTATTAAAATTCGTATTGTTAAAACTTGGGTTATTAATTCGCGGTTGATTTGTTTGTGCGTTAAAGGGTGTGAATTTTTGTTGCGGGATTGTTTTTCTTGTGGCTTGTATGGTTTTTATGGGTGAATAGCTTTTATTCTCGTAAGGGTTGTATAGTCTGTTGCGGTAATACATTACATTTTCTTCTTCTATTACTAGGTTTATAGCTTCTTCTAGATTTTGGTGTCGTTGGAATCTTATCTTATCGTAAAGCGTTTATATACGTGTCCAGTGGCATCTCGTCATGCATTTTTGTTTTTAAATGTCTAACGTTTTGATCGGGTTCTTCGATTTTTAATTTGGTTAGTATTAAACTTCTCACGTCTTGGCATTTCATTCCGAATTGATAGGGGGATTGATTGTGTTCCATTCTAAGGTTTATTAGGTCTCGTACCAGGCATTTTATGTTACGTTGATCTCCAAAATATGCAATTAGTGTCTGTTTAAACTCTTCCCATTCCTGTATTTCGTCTCTACTGGCGATTAAAGTTAGTGCCCTTCCGGTTAGTTTATTTATTATCAAGCGTATAAGCAATGAATTTCTTTCGTTATCTCCGGGTTTGTAGAAGGTTTTTAGGAACATTTTGGCTGCTCCAATAAAATTTACAAGATGCGCTTGCGTGCCGTCAAAGATTTGGATTGTTTTCAAATAAAGCTTCATGTCTGCGCTACTCATGTTGGTTAAGGGTTGCTTTCGCTTTTGGGTAATTTTCAAAAAAAAAAATTGTTTTTTTTGATTTGAGGTTTATTTTGCTATGTATATCGTTATTTTTGCTTCGGATTTACTAATTTTCTGTTTAGGTAGTGTAAATTCAAATTTTGTAAAAATTGCGGTTGACTTTGCTATTTGTGAGGTTAATTATGTTTTAGATGTATTAATTTTCTGTTTAGATTGGATAATTTCGGATTTTATAAAAATTGAGGTAGGTTTTGCTATTTGTATTATTAATTATGTTTTGGATGTATTAATTTTTCGTTTGGATTAGATAATTTTGAATTTTGTAAAAATTGAGGTTGGTTTTGCTATTTGTAGCGTTAATTTTGCTTTGGTTTTATTGATTTTTCATTTAGTTTGGGTAAATTCAAATTTTGTAAAATTTGAGATTAATTTTTCTATTTGTAGCATTAACTTTGGTTTGGATTTGTTAATTTTCAGTTTAGATTGAGTAAATTTAAATTTTGTAAAAATTGAGATTAATTTTGCTATTTTGATCGTTATTTTGGGTTTGGATTTGTTAATTTTCAGTTTAGACTGCGTCGGGTTATTTTTAGAATCGTAGTTGCTGTTATTTGTACTTAGTTACACAATGCGGTGATGAACTTGTGAGATTAATGCTCGATAATGTTGATTCAATTATTATAACACAAAAGTTGAAAAAGTACTCTTGTCAAATTTTAAGAAAAACTTTAACGGCAAATATTTCGTGAACCCGAAGCGCTACAAAGTTGCGCTTTTTAGCAAATGGTAGCGCTGGTCAAAATGTACCAGAATTCGTAATAAAATCTTTTAATTTTATTTTAGCACAAAAGTTGAAAAAATACTCTTGTCTAATTTTAGATTGGGTAAATTCAAGTTTTGTAAAAATTGAGATTAATTTTGCTATTTTATCGTTATTTTGGGTTTGGATTTGTTAATTTTCAGTTTATACTGCGTCGGGTTATTTTTAGAATCGTAGTTGCTGTTATTTGTACTTAGTTACACAATGCGGTGATGAACTTGTGAGATTAATGCTCGATAATGTTGATTCAATTATTATAACACAAAAGTTGAAAAAGTACTCTTGTCAAATTTTAAGAAAAACTTTAACGGGTAATATCTCGTGAACCCGAAGTGCTACAGAGTTGCGCTTTTTAGCAAATTGTAGCTCTGGTCAAACTGTACAAGAATCCGTAATAAAATCTTTTAGTTTTATTATAACACAAAAGTTGAAAAAGTACTCTTGTCAAATTTTAAGAAAAACTTTAACGGCAAATATCTCGTGAACCCGAAGCGCTACAAAGTTGCGCTTTTTAGCAAATGGTAGCGCTGGTCAAAATGTACCAGAATCCGTAATAAAATCTTTTAATTTTATTTTAGCACAAAAGTTGAAAAAATACCCTTGTCAAATTTTAGATTGGGTAAATTCAAATTTTGTAAAAATTGAGATTAATTTTGCTATTTTATCGTTATTTTGGGTTTGGATTTGTTAATTTTCAGTTTAGACTGCGTCGGGTTATTTTTAGAATCGTAATTGCTGTTATTTGTACTTAGTTACACAGTGCGGTGATGAACTTGTGAGATTTATGCTCGATAATGTTGATTTAATTACCGTAGCCTTGATTTTGCCTGTTTCTATCTCGCGGCTTTTTAATTTGTTTGAGTTTGCTTGAGTTTCTGAAGAATCTGTAGTGGATAGATTTGTTTTCGCGATATTTACTTAGCTTTGTGTTAGTTTAGTTTTGTTAATTTGTAATTATATTCCTTTCTCCGTGGGTTTTAATTAAGTTGCATAAACGTATAGTTCGTTTGTCTTGTCTCCTTGTATTCTAAATATAACTTTCAGGTTAATTACTTGTTACAGCTTATCTTGGTATTTGCGTACGTGCTGAATAGCATACGACTATACCTGTTAAGGTAATTAATACTTTTACTCAACGGTGTTAGTTTCAGTTTATAGGAATTAAATAATTCGCTTCTTTTACTCGCTAATTGCTTTGCATAAATGTTACGTCTATTTATTTTTAGATATTTCTGTATTCAATTATAATGCTTGTTTGTAATTGAAACTCTCCGTAATGTAGGTTTTAAGTGTGTTAATTATAGCTTTTTACGATGATCGTTTAACTTTACTCAGTATTTGTACCGGAATAATGCAATTTATAAATGATGATAATTTTAATTAAAAACGTTTAGTTTTTATTCCGTGTTTGTGCTGCAATTTATTTATAGATTGCTGTGGTGAATGCTTGGTGTAATTTCATACGCTTTTATGGATTAATTACTTGTGGATCTTAATGCAAAAATGCGTTGCATTAGTTCTGAAAGTTATAGCAATTTCTCTGAGGTTTTTAAGTGTGTAATAAATTATGCTTCCTTCGCGAACTTTGCTTATCTTAGGTCAAGATTGCACGCTGGTTTTAAGTTACCGTAGTTTCAGTTACTGCAGAGTGTTTTGCTGTAATTTATACAGTATGATAGATGTAAATGGTTTAAATAATCGTTCCGTAATTGCTTGTTTGAAGAATTATCTTTATCTTTGGAATTAATTTGCGTTCTGTCTTTTTAGTTTACCGGGTTAAACGTGCGTTTGTATCGCGGTAATTAATTTTTCGTATTTCGTTATTAATGGATGTGCGTCCGTTATTTTTGGTATATTTTTAGTTTTGTTCTAATAATTGTGATAAGATTCTCTTAAACATCAAATCTTTTTTTGCTCTTAAAAGAAAATCTTTTTTAAATAGTCAAGTCTCTTTAAACATTCGTCTCATAAAATGTTTGAAAATAATTCTCTTTGTAACTATTTTCAAAAAAAAATATTGGCATAGACTAACATTCATAAAATAATAAATGGTAATCAAATAATAAAATAATAAAACTAGCATATATCAATTATAGTTTGTGAGATCAATTGGTATAAATGGAAATGAACTTACATTAATTTCTTCATCTGTTTCTTTTGTGGGCTCGATCGATGCTGTATCTTGTCCACGTTGGTTTGTTGCTGGATTTAGACTATTTTTGTTCTTCCTCCAACCTGGTTTGGGTTCTGTCAAAATTGCGAATTGAAATTCTTGGTCACCAATCTTCCGATTTTTGGATTTTCAGTGCCCTTTTGACATCCGTTGCGACTGCGCCAGTTAAGGTTCGGGCCTTTGGAGCGGTGTTTTTAAAAACAATTCCGAAGACTTAACAAATTTATTTTAACTTGAAACAGAAATTACAATGGAATTTTGAATAACTTTAACATAATAACTTTAATCAAAAAAATAATAATTGTACTAAGGTGAGTAGCTTGAACAACGAAGTATGGAGTTCGAAGACTGACTGCCGGGCCTTGAGCTCTCGGGCTTTTTATAATAACCTGTCCCTCACACGGCTGTGGGAACTTGCAGATCTCATGTCTGCTTTTCTCTTAATTGTACACTTTATTACAATGTAACAATCTTAATTCTAAGTAATTGCGGTATGTTAACCGCCTGTGACCTGCCACCTGCAGTATCACTGCCCTCTCGGGTTGCATATCCGTTCTCATGAACTGTCGATAACCTTTCTGGGTTATCCTTGTATTACAATGTTGCAATGAACTTATACTTTATTTAACAATTTCTAATAATTCCTATTAGATTTAATATATTCAATACATATAGATAATTGGGGGATACATAACTAGCGCAATATAAAAAATTCTACACACTTTTTTCTGGTTTGCACGGCTTTTTACTTGATTTACACAGTTTTTTGTTTTAAAATTTACTAAAAACGCCTTTTTATATTATTTTGGCTATTTGTTTATTAGTTTTTTTGGTTTATTAGCAAGAAGTTTAGTTTAATTTATTTTAAAACGCGAATTTTAGTTAAAATTTAAGTTAAAACGCGGTTTATTTAGTATTTAACGGATTAAAAATACTATTTTGATTTTATTTAATGCCCTGTATATTAAAATTAACGGCACACAATAATAAAAAATAAAGTACAGTAAAAACAAAGCTTGAACTATAATAAAACCAATAATAATTAGCAAAAACTTACTTGTTCACTGCAGAAGCGGGAGCACTGAAAAACACGTCCGCTCGCTTCAAGCGGTAACTAGAAAGTGGAAAAAGTAACAGCAATAATAATGCTTAAGATTAAATTTGGATTCTAAAAGTGCCTCGTAAAACTAATAAATACTTACAGCTTAGAAACGTAGCCCTGTGTGAAATTTATAACTTGTACGAGGTCCTAAGTAAGTTCCAATTATCAAATTACCTGACGCTGTTAAGTCTCCGAGGTGTAGTGAAAATAACAACAAAGTCATTCAATGCGAAATCACCGTAATTTGTGCGTTTGTGTCACTGAAAATAAAACAAATTAGAAAGAATTTGAAACTAAACACAAATCACTTGCAACACCAATTCAATTGCTTCTTTAAATATCATGTTTACAACAAATTATTTTACATTAGTTTTTCCAGAAGCGTATTCGATAAAAATTGTTATACTCCCGGCGTAACTGTTATAACCCCGACGTCGTACGTTCAGAGCCACTTCCACAGTTGGCAACACACGTTCACATTATTGCACAACAAAGATATTACGACATAACTACGTGTCAAATTGTATCACAAGCCAAATATGTTTACAGTGATACAAGATGGACCTTAAAAAAAAAAAAAAAGCACTCGCCCGAAAATGTGGAACTCTTCACGATTTCGCGGTCATACTTGCGCAGGAGCCGTGCTCATTTTCATGTATCTCGTTTGAGCGTTGTTTGGGGTGGGTTACGTTATTCCATCGTTGAATCCAGATTTATCGTCTTTCCTCTTCTTCTGTTTGTAGGCAGGACGAAGGAATAAGGTGAAGGCAACGATAGAAGGTAGAGATAAAGGGAAACCTACATTCTGAAAGAGAAAAGACAAAGAAACGACACAGGTCGACGTCTCGTTGGCTAATAATGTCGTGTCGCCCACCGCGCGCTTGCGCCATCACTCCGCGTCTGCGCATTCCTTTTGCGCAAACGCAACTGTCCGAAATGACGGAAATGCACAAGTCTATTTTAAAAAATAATGGCGGGAATTCCCCTATAAATTTAAATGTGTACATCTCCAAATTTGGAATGTAACAAAATTGCTAACAAAATAAACAGGAAATTCTGTAACAACTCCTCAAGTATACGACATAATCTAATATTTCACACATACAGAAATGGTAAGAATTTTTTTGATTAGTTTTATAGATAAAATGACATCCGAAATTTTTGAACCTTCAATTTTATCCTGCCAATTAAAATGCTTACTAAAGATGTTTGTTTATTATAGGAACAGATGGCCAAAGAAAGACAAATATCGGGAAGAGTACAAATACAGGTCTGGTACCATGATGAACGTCGTGAATTAGTTGTTGCGGTGTTAGCAGCCGATGATCTAGCAGCACGTGATGAATGTATAGGTTTTGGTTCGCTTCCAGAAGCTTATGCACGAATTTCCCTTTTGCCCTTAACGTAAGTATTGCTTATGCTGTTTTCCCATCTATTAAAATCGCAAAATATGCATTCTGTCATGAAATGTAATTCTCAGCGTTCAAGGACTACGTCAAAGTGCAACTTTACAATCATTAACCGACACATACTTGTTCAAATAAAGGGTGTATTGAATGCGGATTAATTAGAAACTTATTGAGGGTTGCTAATGGATGTTTGATTAACAAAGGACTACCAAATATGACTTTGGATGCAATTAATAATTCAAATGTTGTATGTAAATGATTGTGCAGTTACTGATTGCTGGTTCTATGACGAACACACTGCTGCCAATCGAAAACTTGTTGCCACTTGAAAATGCACATGTTAACTCGACGGCAGCTACACAAACAGTCACTTGTATGATGAAATGATGCGCGCAAAAAATGAGTGGTTCCTTATTGTTGAAGGATAACTTAGGTAAAGGGGTTAAGGACGAAACAAAGGGGTGTATCCATTGACATGCTGCTACATTCAGTCCCTGTATCTAGATCATTTTTCCGAAACGCAATTTTACATCTACAATTGTTTCAAGTTATTTTGCATGCTTAGTAGCGGGTTTATCTCCCTTTGTTTTAAACGATCACTTGTCTAAGATCCGTAACGAAAGGATATCACGAAAGCCATTTCTAAACGTTACGTTTAGGGCGTAGCAACAGCGCCTCTATCAAAATGTTATGATATAGCTCAAGAATTTAGGGCCACCTGTGTAACGGGAATACTCAACTGATTTAGTTGTTTCCTTTTTAGAATACTCACAGAACCCCAAGGGGGAACATATTACAAAACATTTATTTCACGAGCACAAAGATGATTAATGTAATAATTGCAAGCTTTAAAACTAAGCGTAAGAGCATGAAATGACTACGTATATTTCGGTTCTGGGTAGCACTAACTAGCATAAGCGATAGGGTATTCTAATCAGTTATTTACTTGAAACAACATCGCGCCTAAACCAGTACGGCTAACATCCATGCAAGTGAAGTCACACAAAAGCTCGTGCACTGTTGAATTTACCCCTACGGAGAAGTCTACGTTACATCTCGAAGCTGTGTTGCGTTCACTAGGTTTTAACCTTTCTTCATTTCGACATAAGCGTTCATCAAAATCTACGAATCGTGGTGAAATCCTTTCCGCCTTGATTACAGTCAAAGTTGCGACCCAAGTAGCACGCCACTCTCGTCTCACTACATGTCCCTATTACTACATTTTGACCTGTTTTCGTAACTTAACTTCCAACTGGTGATGCTTAATTATTGTGTATCATTTTTCCTTTCTACAAATTTGGTTCTCATAATGTAACATATTTTATCTATGCTAAATAAAAAGGATATTGTCGTGTTAATTACATAAAAGTCACGTACTTGATGATGTTGTTGCAATTGTTTTTAACGCTTAGCCATGCCTCAAATGTTTTCCTTTTTAGCGGTTTCTGCTTCCCACGTACTAATTTACTTTATTAATGTATACTCTGTAGTTTGTTTATTGCATGACGCGCTGAATTTGATTTTAATAATAATTTTCAGTCTTACATATTTATTACATTGTACGTTTTATGGAATCTTTTATTTCAGCTGTTTTTATTGGCGCGACGTTTATTCCACTAAATGACTAATGCGTTATCTTGATATTGTATTTAGTCTCCCAATTTATGTTAAGAAAATTTATTTTACTGCTTTGATTATACTAACTGCTGTAATTGAATCCTATTTTCTAAAAATAAATGAATTAAAATATAAATCTTTCATCAAAATTGGGGGAGATTAAGATAGGCGCAGAAGTGATTAATGTTTTAATTTGTTCAAAAGCCTGCTGAGCTTCTGAATTCCATTCGACAGATTGACTTTTATTTTTATTTTTTATTAAGGCAGTAATGGGTGTAGATATAGTTGAGAGATTAGGTAGAAAAATACGATAATAACTAATCACTCCTATTAAAAGTTTAATTTCGGTAACAGTCTTGGGTGTTTTAAATTTAGTAATAGCGTCGACTTAAAAAATATTTTTGGGATATGTGCACATGTTATAGTTATGTCCACTTTTCTTGCAATCCCAACAGGTAAGTGCGTTACTTGAAGGGGTAGCAGGAAAATTAATACTAGATAGTTTACGAGGGGGTTTAGATTGACATGCTAAGTCAGGTTCTAATAAGCCATATTGTTTTTCTGGGGGAGGATGGTATTTATCGACACGTAATTTCACTTCTTGGAGCGAGCGACATAAATCTTTAAACTGAGGTAAAGAAGAAACGTGTTGTAACGCTAAACGTTCGCAAAAATATAGATTTAAATTTCTACGAAATTGATCAATAATTTCGGATTCTGGTGGTTTTTTATCTAATCTGCTATATAGAGCTTCTATTGAAGTAATAAAAGAAATTACGTCTTTGTCAGGTCCCTTGGTTCGGTTTCTTATTTCGTTCCAGAGATCAGTTATATAGCCATGGGGTAGAAAATCGCGTTTTAAGCACGTAACTAATTCTTTCCAAGTAGAAATCTGATTTCGTATATTTCTATACCAAATTAAGGCAGAACCCGAAAATAATTCACCCGCTGAAACAAATAAATCTTGGTCTGTGCAATTACGGGAAATTTTAAAGTTATTTACTCTATCTAGGAATGACATTATCGAATTTTAGTAGTCAAAGCCCTGAAAAGTTAAACCCCATTTATACACAGGTATTGACTTCCCCGACGAAAAAGAAGGTTGTGACATTGTAAGATTGGAGAAAGTTGTAGGTACATTTACGTCCACATCTGAGTTAAGCTTTTTGAGGACTATTCCTTCGAGTAAGATAATATCAGATAGGAAGGCTTGTTTGCTTTGGTTAGCTTGTTCATCGTTAAATAGACATAATAAGTCGGCTGGAGTTCGGTTTAGAAAGACAAATATTTTTATGGGTCGTATATATATTTAGATTAGTTTTGGTCCTGTGAGTTTAAAGACATGCGACTTTTGTTTAGGAAATTACCCCTTACAAAGTTATGGTCAATAAACTGTCCCATGTTAAGCTTATGGGAAAAACCATAGGTTAGGTTTGGTTTGGTTATGTTAGGTTAGGTTTGGTTATGTTAGGTTAGGTTAGGTTAGGTTAGGTTAGGTTAGGTTAGGTTAGGTTAGGTTAGGTTAGGTTAGGTTAGGTTAGGTTAGGTTATAGGTTAGGTTAGGTTAGGTTAGGTTAGGTTAGGTTAGGTTAGGTTAGGTTAGGTTAGGTTAGGTTAGGTTAGGTTAGGTTAGGTTAGGTTAGGTTTTGTTAGGTTAGGTTACGTTACGTTAGGTTAGGTTTGGTTTTACGGGAAAAAAATTTTGGTAGAAAAAAAATCCCCATAGGTTAGGTTTGGTTTGGTTAGGTTAGGTTAGGTTAGGTTAGGTTTGGTTAGATTAGGTTACGTTAGGTTAGGTTTGGTTTTACAAAAAAAAACATTTTTTGGTAGAAAAAAAAATTCCCATAGGCTTAACATGAGTTAGTTTATTGACCATAAGTTTTTAAGGGGTCGTTTCCTAAACAAAAGTCGTATGTCGTTAGACTCAAAGGACCAAGTCGAACCGAAATATATATACGACCCCTAAAAATGTTTGTCTTTCTAAACCGAACTCTTACTTAATAAGTCTATTCGTTGCTTAACATGCGTTATACAGGACACAATGCGCTTAAGCTCGGTTTCGATAGGTTCTAGGTCCAGGGTCAGTTTTATGCAGTATATTACTAATATCGTTAAGAAATTGTTTAATTTCAAATATATTTTGAGGTAAATCAGAGACCACAACACGCGGAATAGGTAGGCTTTTAGCTTCTTGAGCTAATATAGCTTTTAGCTGCAATCGTCTGTCATTTTGGTTCGTTGCCGCTTGGATACTCCGCGACTGTATGTAAATCGTTTCAAACGCCTTGAAATGCACAGGGTTTATTGTAGTAGAGTGTTTAAGAAAGCAGATATAGCGAAATCAAGTGTTTTAGAAGGTATCGGTATACTAAAATGAGATTTCAGTTAGTTGCGTTAGCTGTATTAAAAGCAAAATTTTCTTTAAGAAGGCATTCGTAACTTATAGTTGATTATTTAGATTGTAAGGGAACACTTAAAGTCATGGCATACTAAGATAATGCGATAGTTAGGTAAAATTTAAACTAAAACAGGTTTCAATAAACTAAAAAAATTTGAGGTTTAGAATAATTATTTAACTAAATTTAATGTCATTTTGAGGAGATTTTTTAATCATATAGGTTTATATCTATGACTAAAATACTTACAGAAAAAATTATTTATTCCAAAAGCACATGTTTCCACGTAGAAGTGAGGTTATGCAATTTTCTAAACACATTTGAAAGGTATATGCTTTAGTTTCATCCTAAATTAGGTTAAGTAATTCTTTGAGAGAATTTAAAATATAAATACACTGTTTTTATAAGGGAAAATGCAAATTAATTGAGTTAGAAATAACATATATAAGAGATAAACAAACACTGTTCAAACATGGCCCACTAAATGCTTCAATTGAAATTTCAACTCAATCAATGTCACGCCAACATAAAATAGAAGTTACCAAATGCAATGTTGCCAGATTGTATTTCTTCTATTCAAAAGCCATTAAAAATTTAAAAAATTATTATTTATTATATTTGAGTGAAAAAAAATTCAGCTGACATAGTTAAATTTTTCGATCCACTTTTTGTGGTAGGTTCTAGTCCACTTTTCTGTTCTTCGGAAACCCACGACCTGTCGACTTTAGGTCTAGTAAGTTATTCTTTTCTTTGGTTTTTCTTTTGTTGCGATTCTTTGGGCGATACAATTTGAAGTAATTTTATTTTTATATCCAGTATTTTGTATGTTCCCTAGTTTACTGTGAGGCTTGACTCTTTTATCATTTTCGCCGTTACTATTGGTTTTCTCCCTCGGTTCTTTTCTTTACTGTTGGTTTTCTGCAGGGAACCAATCTTCGTTTGAAGTTGAAGACTTTACTGTTTCTTTTCTAAAGAAGCATCCGTCCTTTGACGACTTTGACAGTGTTGACGCCATTCTATGTTTGTCCTCGCTCATTGTTATTACCTACCTATCTTTCCTTGTGCTTATCTTCAATTTCTTTTTTTTTGTTGTTTTGTCTGGTACCTTGGTTCGTCGAGCCGGATGAGAATTTTTTTTAAATCTCGGAGCGCTTTCTTCTGGGGTTTTCTTTAATTATTTATAATTTATAATTCAACCATTCCCCTCAGGAAGTATTTCTATTACTATGTGGTCAAGTGCTTATCTGGGTCCTTAAAGTTTACTACTGCAGGATACTACTAAAGCTTAGTGGCTGTAATTAGTACTATTGTAGTCCACACATTATCTGTTTTTTTGTCCTAAGTTGCTGCTTTTTGGGCCTAACCCAGAGCAGAAAATACCGTTTACGGCGACGGCTTATGTAACAATTGCCGGACGTATGGTGTACTAATTGAAAATATTAATCCCTTATTTTTAGAGATTTGCTTGTAGGGAGAACTTTGTATTGTGTGATCACGTTAGGAAGCTCATGAACTTTGGTAATATTTAATATTTAAGTCACTGATATTTTCTCTTGACTGTGAACGTGCACTATAATCTTAAGATCTTTTTTTCTTTTTTAATTTGTAAAACCTTGAAAATATACTTTGTTATAACCCCGGCGTCCGTGTTCAGCGCCACTACTACAGTTGGCAACACTGATACGATCCACGTTTACAATATTTCACAATAATGACATAATTACGTGTCAAATTGTATCACATACCAAACACGTTTACAATGATACAATTGGCAATCAAAAAGATAAATAAAGCGGAGTACTCACTTAAACCGCTCATTGCAGTCCAATCTCAGGGCCCTTGTTGTTTGGGAGTGGGTTGCGTTATGCCATTGTTAAAACCAAATTTATCGTCTTCCATCTTCTTTTGTTTGTAGCAGTACGATAGGAACAACCAGGTAAGGAACGATAAGACAGGATAAGGAGGAAACCTACAAACAAAAGAGAAAAGACAAAAGAACGACACAGACAAACGTCACCGTTCGACTTCTCGTGGCTAATCATCCTGTCGTGTCCAAATCGCGCACTTACGCCACTCCGCGCCTGCGCATTCCTTTCGCGCAAACGCAACTGTCTGAAATGACGGAAATCAACAAGTCTATTTTAAAAATAATGGCATGAATTCACTCACAAATTTAAAAGAGTACATGTCCAAATTTGGAATGTAACAATCGCGACAAAGCCATAAAACAAAATGACTGTTAGCACGGTAAAAACTTAAATCTAAAGCCTAACAGTAGATGGTTATTAAGAAAACCAGGCCCACATTTGCACCAGCATCCTCATTTGCACCCGCATCTGGACCAAAAAGTTTTCTTCGACTAACCATTTTCATCTATCGAGATAAATATTTCTTGTTTGGTATCAATTAATATTAGATTTTTCTCAGCTACCCGAATTTCTAGGAATTTTTTAGATAGCATCACCCTCAAGGGAGCTACCCTCATTTCAAGATTTTTTTACCGCTAACATTCTGAACCAAATAGTTTTCTTCGACTAGCCATTGCATCTTTCGAGATAAACCTATTTTGTTTGGTATCAATTAATATTAGAATTTTCTCAGCTACCCGAATCTCTAGGAATTTTTTAGATAGCATCATCCTCCAGAGAGCTACCCTGATTTTAAGATTTCTTACCTGTTGCGGTTTCTGAGCGTTCTTATAAATTTTGTTAGTCATGCGATACATTAAATTAGCTTAGAATTTTACGCACAACGCGAATCTGTAAACAAATTTAAAATCCGACCACGCCCTGCAAAGTTATACCCCTTTAAAGCTCTCAAACCTCTAAATTTTGCTCTTTGCTCTATAAGCAAAACTAACAAATAGTTTTCTTCGTCTAACCAATGCATCTTTCGAGATAAACCTACCTTGTTTGGTATCAATTAATATTAGAATTTTCGCAGCTACCCGAATCTTTAGGAATTTTTTAGATAGCGCCATCCCCCAGGGAGCTACCCTCATTTTAAGATTTTTTTACCTGTAGCGACTTTTGAGCGTTCTTATAAATTTTTTTATGCGTGCGATACATTAAATTAGTCTAAAATTTTACGCAGAATTCGAATCTGTAAACAGATTTGAAATCGAACCACGTCCTGCAAAGTTATACCCTTTTAAAGTCCTGATCTTCTAAATTTTGCTCTTTGCTCTATAAGCAAACATCTCCAAAAATCAAAAACCGTAGAGATTTTAGAAATGAATCCTTTATGGCCCATAAGTGTTTAATATTTAAAACCATTTTTCAAACGGTGATGCACTGTTTTTAGAATATTCAAAACCATAACTTCTTACATTTAAGAACGATAGTTAAAATTAAAAGTTCGATAAATGCAACACCGGAAGCGAGGTTTAAGAGACACTACCAGCAGTTGGCGGCGCGAACTCTTATACAGATTTGGGCAAGGTCAACTACTGATACGTGTCAGATATTGCGTAATACTACGTAAATTCACTCAATTTTTAACACAAGAATAAGGCATGCAAATTAAGTAACGGATTACTTACATCAGAAATCCTGCTTCTGCCTGAAATTGCACTCGGGTAGGCCTCTAACCACTCCAGTCGGGCTCCTCCCGGAGGAATTAGAGATGATGCGTCGACGCTCTCAAAGGCGTTCGATCAGCTCCGGCTAGCTAAGGTGGACATGAGGTCATCCTCAGGCGTGAAGTTTGGTAGTCCTAGGTGGTGGCAAATTCTTACCTATGTAGGGATTTGGCGGGAAAGAGGTAGAGGTAGACAAACAAACGATAATTAGGAAGGGATTTCTACATAGGTAAACCCTAACGATACGTTACCAGAAAGAAAACCAGCACTTAACCCCTCAAAGGTATTCGCGAAAAAGCCACGTTAACGCGAGAGAAGCGGAGAACTCTCCCCCCCTTTTTCTAGTATTACTCTACCCCTCTGGGGTTGTGCGATCTACGCAAACTCACTACTCTGACGTACGGAAGTACCGCCTAGTCCATTTAAAAATTCCCGCGCACTGCGGATTTGAAATTATGGCGGGAAACTTCCGTATATCAAAAAACTTAACATAAAAACATGTTGAAGTGCAATGGCACGTAACAAACTTTTTAAAAACAGTTATCAAGGTTGGTTTAACATTTTTAATAACTATGCGCGTCATAATTATATAGTTAATGCTTGGAAAATACAAGTCGTTTCGAATCAATTTCTTAACGATTATGAGCAGTCTAAATTACATATGAAAGCTGTATATAATTTCTTTTCTTGGACTTTCTATTAATTATGTTTGTGTATTAGAAATTGATGAATAATTGCTGGATACAAATTTTAAATAAACACTTTAAACCTTTACTAAGGGAATACCAAACTTGTTCTATACAGAATACTTACTAATAAAGCAATTTAATTTTAAATAACTTCTACGCCATATTTTTCGAAAATGGCAGGCTTGAATAATTTTTTGGAAACAATCGATGATTGCCGAAGACACTCGAAGAGTGCACAAACGCGGTCACTAAACCACAATTAATAATCGCCTTTATAGGTTTAACATTTCTACCATTACCCAATGATATTAAATTTCTTATTGGAGAGAATCCTTATTCTCCCACGCACTGGTGCGTAGTTGCATGCCTATAGCGTATTTGTTTGGAGAAGATATACACTTTTAAAAAGAAATTATATACAGTTTTCAATGTAATTCGGAACGATGATTACGCCAAAGTCGACCTTCCCATTTATATATTAAAAACACATTACATTGGAATGTTTTTACATTATTCTCATATTGTTAGATTAACAACAATATGTCTACTCCGGATACATACACCGGCAAGTACTTCACACCAAATAAAGAATTAGAGAGTGGAGGCGTATATTACCGAAAATAGTCGAACATGTCGGACACTGCCATATCGCTTACATTCTCTGGTTTAGGAACTGTTTTGTTGTTCGACCTAGGTCGGCAGGCATGCGTATCGACATATGTCCGGATATATGTAGGATGTTAGGTTAGGGAGAAATTGCCCCATAGGGTGAAATTGCCCCATAGTGTGAAATTGCCTCCGATCTAGGTTGGATGTGGACTTGTCAGAATTAGGTTAGCTAGTGTTGTCCGAAGTTAGGTTGGGTTAGTTGGACTTGTGTGGACTTAGGTTAGATAAAAGGAAAGTCCACACAAGTCCAACTAACCTAACCAACTTCGGACAAACTAGCTAACCTAATTCCTGACAAGTCCACATCCAACCCAGATCGGAGGCATTTCCACTATGGGGCAATTTCACCCTATGGGGCAATTTCTCTAACCTAACATCCTACATATATCCGGACATTTGTTGATGCGCATCCGCCGACCTAGGTCGAACAACAAAACAGTTTCTAAACCAGAGAATGTAAGCGATATGGCAGTGTCCGACATATTCGACTATTTTCGGTAATATACGCCTCACTCAATTATTTATTTGGTGTGAGTACTTGCCGGTGTATGTATCCGGAGTAACATTTGTTGTTAATTCAATATGAGAATAATGTAAAACATTCCAATGTAATGTGTTTGTAATATATAATGGAAGGTCGACTTTGGCGTAATCATCGCTCCGAATTACATGTGAAAGCTGTATATAATTTTAAAAGTGTATATCTTCTCCAAACAAATACGCTATAGGCATGCAACTACGCACCAGTGCGTGGGAGAATAAGGATTCTCTTCAATAAGAAATTAAAGTCATTGGGTAATGGTAGAAATGTTAAACCTATAAAGGCGATTATTAATTGTGGTTTAGTGACTGCGTTTGTCACTTCGAGTGTCTTCGGCAATCAACGATTGTTTCCAAAAATATTCAAGCCTGCCATTTTCGAAAATATGGCGTAGAAGTTATTAAAATTAAATTGCTTTATTAGTAAGTATTCTGTATACAACAAGTTTGGTATTCCTTAGTAAAGGTTTAAAGTGTTTAAAAATTTGTATCCAGCAATATTCATCAATTTCTAATACACAAACATAATTAATAGAAAGTCCAAGAAAAGTAAATTACGCTATATATTTAGACTGCTAATGTTAAGAAATTGATTCGAAACGATTTGTATTTTCCAACATTGACTATATAATTATGACGCGCATAGTTATTAAAATGTTAAACTCAACTTGAAACTGTTCTGTTAGTTTTGAATATTCTAAACAGTGCATCACCGTTTGAAAAATGGTTTTAAATATTAAACACTTATGGGCCATAAAGGATTTATTTCTAAAATCTCCACGGTTTTTGATTTTTGGAGATGTTTGCTTATAGAGCAAAGAGCAAAATTTAGAGGTTTGGGAGCTTTAAACTGTAACTTTGCAGGACGTGGTTCGATTTCAAATCTGTTTACAGATTCGAATTCTGCGTAAAATTTTAGACTAATTTAATGTATCGCATGCATAAAAAAATTTATAAGAACGCTCAAAAGTCGCTACAGGTAAAAAAATCTTAAAATGAGGGTAGCTCCCTGGGGGATGGCGCTATCTAAAAAATTCCTAAAGATTCGGGTAGCTGCGAAAATTCTAATATTAATTGATACCAAACAAGATAGGTTTATCTCGAAAGATGCATTGGTTAGACGAAGAAAACTATTTGTTAGTTTTGCTTATAGAGCAAAGAGCAAAATTTAGAGGTTTGAGAGCTTTAAAGGGGTATAACTTTGCAGGGCGTGGTCCGATTTTAAATCTGTTTACAGATTCGGGTTGTGCTTAAAATTCTAAGCTAATTTAATGTATCGCATGACTAACAAAATTTATAAGAACGCTCAGAAATCGTAACAGGTAAAAAATCTTAAAATCAGGGTAGCTCTCTGGAGGATGATGCAATCTAAAAAATTCCTAGAGATTCGGGTAGCTGAAAAAATTCTAATATTAATTGATACCAAACAAGAAATATTTATCTCGAAAGATGAAAATGGTTAGTCGAAGAAAACTTTTTGATCCAGATGCGGGTGCAAATGTGGATGCTGGTGCAAATGTGGGCCTGGTTTTCTTAATAACGATCTACTCCTAACTAACCTACTTATACCCTAACTTAAATTCTAGACAATGTTTATTTTAGGCGCCACCTGGTTTTTTCAACCGGTAGCGCGTCTTACAAATAACCAGGAAACGGAATGTGTAGCCCCATTGTTTATGAACTACATCTATAAATGCACACACGAGTCTTTAATGCGGCGCAGTTATAATCGACAGCGCAAATTTGTCGGAGAGCACGAAACACTACTAAAACTAAAACAAATGTGACAAGTCGCCTAACATATATACTATAACTAAAGCTAACATTACAGTTTTCTAGGTGCATACGCACATAAGCATAGCATCTAAACTATAAAAAATGGCGGTTCTTAATCATACAAATTGACATTTCAACTGCATTTAATATCACGCCAACATAAGATAATAGTTACCAAATGCAATGTTGCCAGGTTGTATTTCTTCTATCCAAAAGCCATTAAAAATTTAAAAAATTATTATTTTTTATTATATTTGAGTGAAGAAACCCCAATTTCTACAAAGATATTCAAAACTAACACCTTATAAAAATCAGAGGTGAAGACAAATTTTCAACACACGTTTAGGCGTCACTGTTATGCTCGGCGTTCGTGTTCAGCGCCACTACTACAGTTTGCAACACTGATATGATCCACGTTCACAATATTGGGCAATCATGATATTATGGCATAACTAGAAACAGCGGTGTAAATTTAGTTTTCATTTTGTAACAGTTTGTTACAGGGATATTCTTATTTATCAATTCTTGCTCAATGTCTTCCGGTTCGACGTCACTTGTTAGTCCGCGTAACACGAACGCGTGCGATTTCTCGTCCGAGTCTGCAAATGTGTGGAATTTAGCGTCTTGAGTCTCCATATATTTTATAAATTCTTTGCGCTCTTCTCTGTCTTTTATGAGAATATTTGTATTATTTGAAGTGTATTTTATTATAAATCCCTTATGTAACCTGTTATTTAAATTAGTTATAAGTTGTTTATGATTTATGGCTTTACCGTGTATTACTATTGGAGGCGGCGGTTTAGCACTGCGCGGTTTACTTCGAATTTCAGTTCTATCAAAGTTACTAACGCTATCACTTTCACTTTCTGAACTATAGTCCATGTTTTTATCCGGTTCATCTTGAACTTTCTGTGCGCTTCGCTCTCATAACGCCCGGCTTTTTTTGCTGGAAACCACCGGGAACCACCATAAACCACCGAGAACCATCGGAAACGTACGGAAAACGTCGGGACCCACCGTGACCCACCGTGACACACCGTGAACCACCGGGCCCTATGGGGCCCCACAGGATCCCACGGGTACCCATAGGGACCCACCTGGAACCACATGAAAGCACTTGGAAAAAATCAAGATAACTTTGCCCTGGTACACTTTGCCCTGGTACACTTTGTCAAAATCAGTCGAAGGAGTTGATCCGATATAGATCACTTCGCCCTGGTAGACTTTGTCGAAAACACTTACAGCCAGTCGATCGGGTCAAGATCACTTTGTCCTAGTAGACTTTCTCAAAATCACTTCAGGTAGTCGATCGGATCAAGACTACTTCGTCTTAGTAGGCTTTGACAAAATCACTTCGGGTAGTCGACCGGATCAAAACCACTTCGCCATAGTGCCCTTGCCGAAATCACTTCGGAGAGTAGATCGGATCAAGACCACGTCGCCTTAGTAGACTTTGTCGAAATTTCCTCGGCGAGTCGATTGGATGAAGGTCACTTCGCCCTAGTAATCTTGTCGAAATCACTTCGGGGAGTCGATCGGATTAAGACCACTTCGCCCTAGTGATCTTGTCGAAATCACTTCTGCGAGTCGATCGGACCAAGACCACTTCGTCCAAGTGACCTTGTAAAAATCACTGCTGTGAGTCGATCGGATTAAGACCACTTCGCTGTAGTAGTCTTTGTCGAAATCACTTTGAGGAGCCAATCGGATCAAGACCACTTCGCTTTATATATATATATATATATATATATATACACATATATATATATAATTTTTCTCTAAAACCCTAGAATTTTCTTTAAAAACCTAGAAATTTTCTTTAAAAACTAAGGTTTTTCTTTAAAACCCTAGATTTTCCTTAAAAACCTAGATTTTTCTTTAAAAACCTAGTTTTTTGTTTGAAAACCTAGTATTTTCTTTAAAAAAATTTGATTTTTTTTCAAAACTTAGGTATATTTAAAACCCTAAAAGTTTCTTTAAAACCCTAGATGTTTCCTTAAACACCTAGATTTTTCTTTAAAAACCTAGATTTTTACTTAAAAAACATAGAATTTTCTTTCAAAACCTAGGTTTCCTTAAACCCTAGATTTCTCTTTAAAAAAATGGTTTTTTTTCTTAAAAAACCTGGAATTCTTTAAAAACCCAGGGCTTTCTTTGAAAAAAACCAAATTTTTTCAAATATCTAGGTTTTCCCTCGAAACCTTAGAATGTTGTGCAAAAACTTAGGTTTTCCTTTAAAAAAATTTTTAAAAACCTAGATTCTATTTCAAAAACCTAGTTTTTTTTTAAAAACTTAGGTTTCTTCTTAAAACCTTAGAATTTTCATTTAAAAACTAGGTTTTTCTTTAAAAGTGTAGAATTGTCTTTAAACGTAGAATTTTTCTTTAAAAACCTTGTTTTCTTTTAAAAATCTTAGGTGTCACCTTGAAACCTTAGAATCTTCTTTAAACACCTAGGCGTTTGTTTAAAAACTTAGAATTTTCTTTAAAAACTTAGAATTTTCTTCAAAAACCAAGATTTTCTCTTTAAAAACCTTGTTTTTTCTTTAAAAACCTAGGTTTTTTAAAACCCTAGACTTCTCTTTAAAAAACCTAGATTTTGTCTTTAAAAACCCAGGGTTTTCCCAAACCCTTAGAATTTTTTGTTAAAAACCTAGGTTTTCCTTTAAAGAATCAGAATTTTCTTTAAAAACCAAGGCTTTTCTTTAAAAACCCAGATTTTTCTTTAAAAACCTAGAATTTTCTTTAAAAACCTAAAACATTTTTTTAAAAAACCTAGGTTTCCTCTTACAACCTTAGATTTTTTTTAAAAACCTAGGTGTTCTTTAAAAATATAGCATTTTCTTTAAAAAACTTTAGAATTTTCTTTTAAAAACATAGAATTCTCTTTAAAAATCTAGAATATTTCTTAAAAAACTTAGAGTTTTCTTTAAACCCCCAGGTTTCTTCTTAAAACCTTAGAATTTTCTTTTAAAACCTAGGTTTTTCTTTAAAAACCTAGCTTTTCATTCAAAAACCTAGCTTTTTCTTCAAAACCCTCGATTGTTCCTGTGAAAACTGGTTTTTTTCTTCAAAAACCTTTTTTTGTTCAAAATACGTACTTTTTTCAAAAATCAATTTTTTTTACCAAAAACCTAAATTTTTTTCCAAGAACCTAGTCTTTTCTTTAAAAACCTAGAGTTTTTTTCAAAAACCTTGGTTTTTCTTCAAAAACCTAGTTTTTTCTCCAAAAATCTGGTTTGTTCTCCAAGATCCTAAATGTTTGTCCAAAGAACCTAGGTTTTCTTCAAAAACCTAGATTTTCCTTCAAAACCCTAGATTTTTTCGAAAACCTAGAATTTTGCTTAAAACCCTAAAATACTATTTAAAACCTTACAGGTTTCCCTCAAAACCCAAAATTTTTTTAAAAACCTAGGCTTTCTTTAGAAGCTTAGTTTTTCTTTAAAAACCCTGGGTTTTTTAAAAAAATTAAGTTTTTTAAAACCCAGGTTTTTCTTTAAAAATCTAGGATTTACTTTAAAAACCTAGGTTTTCATTAAAAACCAAGAATTTTCTTCAAATATCTAGGTTTCCCTTGAAACCTTAGAATTTTCTGTAAAAACCTAGAACAATTCTGTTTAGGATTATTTCCGATGAATAGATGGCGTTACAGGTTGTTGAAAATAAAATTTAAAAAAAGAAACGCGGCGTTAGTAGCATCGATCCATCAATTATGCGAATGGTAGCTGGATTTCTTAGCTTTGTGCCATGACGTCTGACAAATTTTAAAACGTCATAGGCGATATTTGTGTTGTGCAGAACATTATTGCTATAACA
The DNA here is from genome assembly GCA_036346225.1 of Platerodrilus igneus. Taxonomy (NCBI): domain Eukaryota; kingdom Metazoa; phylum Arthropoda; class Insecta; order Coleoptera; family Lycidae; genus Platerodrilus; species Platerodrilus igneus. The sequence goes on along the minus strand of JARFIW010000927.1, from coordinate 1,459,834 downwards.
GGAATAATAGTAAAGTATCGGGCGAGCTCGGTGGTTTACGGCGAACCAATTTTTATAACTTTTTTTTAAATGTAAATCCTCTATATTCAAAATTGTTACATCTTTAAATGTATAATCGATTTTAAAGCTTAAAAACATATATTGGATATTTTATTTCGGCTTAATGTAGAAGCGTCTAAAATAATTCTGTCAGCATAGATTTTGATGGTAACCCGTCGTGCGTCTACGCCGACCCTCGTAACCGGCCTTGGACATTTCTCGAATAAATTGCGCAATTTTAATTAAAATTTTTCGAAAAAAGTGTAAAACCTACAAACGAATGGTTAAGAATTCAGATTGTAGGATATAAATATTGTGTTTTGGCGTATAGTACATAATTTTTACTTATCGTATAACAATTTTGGTAACCGGGCGGATAGCCCCTCTCTCTCGAACCAAGGACATTGTACCACCGACTGACCTTGTTGCACCGCGCGCTTGGGTCCTTAGTTCGGAAAAATTAGGCAGATCCAAAAATGTTTCGACACGCATACCGCCGCGTAGCACGAAAATGAGACTTTTCATAAAACCCAACTTTATCCAGAAACATCCCCTTTGACGCCACCAAAACCTTCCTACGCAACGCACGTCGACGTCCCTCATCAGACTCTAACACTCCCGAATCTCCACCACCTACGCCCTCGGAGGAGATACACGAAAAGCGATCGATTCGCACCTCTCAACTTTAACACAAAGTCACGCTATCAAGATTTATAGTTTTTAGATTACGTGTCAAATTGTATCACATACTAAATACGTTTACAATGATACAATTGGCACTCAAAAAGATAAATAAAGCGGAGTACTCACTTTAACCGTTCGTTGCAGTCTAATCTCAGGGACCTTGTTGTTTGGGAGTAGGTTGTGTTATGCCATCGTTGAAGCCAAATTTATCGTGTTTCCTATTCTTTTGTTTGTAGCAGTACGATAGGATACAGGTAGAGAACGATAGGAGGTAGAGATACGATAGAGGAACCTACATTCCGAAAAGAGAAAAGACAAAAAAACGACACAAGCAAACGTCACCGTTCGACTTTTCGTGGTTAATCATTCTGTCGTGTCCAAATCGCGCACTTCCGCCCTCCGCATCTGCGCATTCCTTTGCGCAAACGCAACTGTCCGAAATGACGGAAATGAACAAGTCTTTTTTAAAAATAATGGCGGGAATTCACTCACAAATTTAAAAGTGTACTTCAAATTTCGAATGTAACAATTTAAGAGTTATTTTCTACCTGATAATAATAAACCGAGCTTTAGTAATTTGTTTGTTTTTTTTTGGGTACCTATAGGTTGGTAGATAGAAATGTGTGCTGTCATAGTATACAATGTATTTGTTCTGCTCACCCTCAATCTATGACTACTACTAGTCGTCGGTTCCTTTTTATTTGTTACGGGTATCATTTTCGTCCCCAACGTTTACTTTTCTTCCTGAACTGCGCTTTTACTGGAGCAAGTTGGAGTGGTTAAAATAGTCACTACTGTGATGGCTTGTTATAGCCCCGCGCAACTGTTATAGTCCCGCGCATGCGTGTTCAGAGCCACTTCCACAGTTGGCAACACTGATACTATCCACGTACACAATATTGCACAACAAAATATTACGTCATAATTTGCCAAATGTTTATGATACCATTGCCACTCAAAAAGTTAAATAAATTGAGGTACTCACTTGAAACGCTCCGTTCAGCTCAAACTCAGGGTTTTTGGGTGTTGTTTGGGTACGTCAAACCCTCGTTGAAGCTAGATTTATCATATTCCCTCTTTTTCTGTTTGTAGGCAGGACGGATGAATAAGGTGAAGGTAGAGATACGATAGGGTAAGAGATAAAGGGAAACTTACAATATCTGAAAGAGTCTTACAATTTAAAAACTCGATAAATATAGTTAAAAAGGTCGATAAATACATCGCGCAAGCGCAATGAATAAGAAAGCGAGCAACGCCCCTGGCGGATGGTAACGACAACCTTATTACAGATTCCGCGTTGTCAACTGCCAATGACGTCACCAATGCACAAATTATATTGCGTAATAATCGGAAATATAAAAATTTAAACAAAAGTTTATATCAGTGAACAAATTAAACACTGTATTACTTACCCCGGAAATCCGAACGTTCTGCGGGGTTGAGCTAAAGTTGGCCTCTATCAAGGTCCATCAGGGCTCCATCCAGGAGTAATTAAAGATGGTGACTCGTTCATCTCGGGTCGTGGAGTCCGGTTTGCCTACGGCTCAAATTGTCCTACCTATGCAGGGATCGGATAAGAAAAATAAGGTATAAGGGGCGACAACAAAGATAATTAGGCAGGATATCTACATAGGTAAAGATAAGCACGATACGATACCTCAAAGCGTCCACTCCACTCGAAGGCACGGGCTAAAAAGCCACGTTATAGAGAGAATAGGAAACTTGTCCCCACTTCTTTTGTCTTTTACACGTCGGCGCGAAGTTATTCGTCCAACCCTCGAGCGTCGCGCGATCTGCGCAAACGCACTCGGACGTAACGGAAGTACGCGCCTAGTCTTTTAAAATTCCGCGCACCGCGTCTTTTGAAATTTATGGCGCGAAACCTCCGCACATCAAACTTAACCTAAAACAATGTTTAAGTGCCAATTGGCACGTAACAAGAGAAAATACAAAGGTACGACACAGGTAAACGTCACTGTTCGGCGTCTCGTTGGCTAATAATCGTCGTGTCGGAAACTGCGCACTTACATCCTCACTTTACGTCTGCGCATTCTCTTGCGCCGACGCAACTGCCCGGGATGGCGGAAATGCACAAGTCTATTTTTAAAAATATTGGCGCGAATTCAGTCACATTTAAACTGTAAAATGCCAATTTTGGCATGAAACAGGCTGTGAGAGTAAACTGGCAGAATTACTTGCAAGTTTATTTAATGCAAAATTACGTTTTCCAATCGTAGTTACTAGATTTATAAATTTATTGGGACATCACATATTAGGAAAAAGCCAAGCCAAGCTTAAGTTTATGTACACCGACTATTTCTGCAATTGGTAGTACACCGTTACAAATGGATATTCAACAGTTGCTATTGTTGCTGTCTGATGATGTTCCATTAACTGCTTATTACGATTTAATTGGTGATAGTTCTTACACTTAAAGAGTCGATAAAACAGTTTACGAAGTACGTCGATAAATACAGTTACAAAGTCGGTAATACAGTTTAAGAGTTCATAAATACATCGCGCAAGCGCAATGAAAAAAGCGGGCTACGCCTCTGGCGGATGACAGCACTAACCTTATACAGATTTGGAGCGCGGTCATCTACCAATGGCGTCACCAATGCATAAATTGCGTAATAATCGGAAAATTTATAAAAAGTTAAATAAACAGGTAACACATAAATTACTCACATGGATATGTCCCTGCGTTGAAGTTGGCTTCTATTCCAAGTTCATCAGGGCCTCCATCCCGGAGGTATTAAAGATGGTGATTCCTCCGGAGCTGCTAGCTGAGCATGGACATCAGGCTCGTCTAGGGTTGTGGGTACGGTACGCCTCGGTGGCTGCAAATTCTCCTACCTATGCAGCGATCGGACCAGGAAACAAGGTATGAGGCAACAACAAAGACAATTAGGCAAAGGAAATCTACATAGATAAGATAAGCACGATACGATACCTCAAGCGACCACTCCACTCGAAGAACAAAGGCAAAACCCCCCCGTTATAGAGAGAACAGGAAAAACCTCTCACCACTTTTCCCCACTCTTTGTCTTTTTCACATCGGCGCGAACTTATTCGTCCAACCCTCCCGCGTCGCGCACTCTGCGAAAACTCACTATGACGTACGGAAGTACGCGCCTAGTCTTTTAAAATTATGGCGCGAAACTTCCGCACATCAAACTTAACCTAAAACATGTTAAAGGGCCACTTTGGCACGTAACATGCTTTTAATTTAAAATGATTGTAAATAAGATAGTGTCTCCATTTACATAGAGTTTTGTCCTCCATCCATGGAAAGAATTAAAAATACATCTTTGTTTCTGTTCGATAAAGTAAAAATAAATGGACCTTGAAGAGGATGTAAGGAACATCCTCTTCAAGGTCCATTTATTTAGTAGAACAAAACTGTTACATAAATTTATAACCGACTACATTCCCTATTTTTATTTGTAAATAATCTGTACACATACATAAACTAATAGTTACTTTTCTTATTTTTAGCGATGACCAGCACTGCGTACAAACTGAAATTGCACCGGCAAGTCAAAATCCTATATGGAACGCCAACTTAAGTTTTGCCGGAGTGCCTGGCGATGAACTAATGGAACGTAGTTTGGATGTCACCTTGTGGGACCTAATCCCACAGACAGAACCAACATACCTAGGCGGCTGTCTAGTAGACTTACAAAAAGCATTCTTAGACGACCGAGCAATCTGGTGTCGTTTAGAAGATTTACGTCAAGGACGTGGTAAATCCCACACACTTCGCCTCGTGGTTCTGTTGCTGGTCTGTGTCGCCGCAACGACTTTATTTCTCAAAGAAGCACCTCCGACGACGTTGACTCAATAGGAGAATGCGCAAGCTTGTTACATCCCGACCACGCTTGGGGCTCCCGAAGAGGTTCATCGCAATCCGAACAGCTTGAGGTCGAAGTGTACCAGTTGGGTAAGGATTTTTCCAAGTCTCTTCCTGGTTCTAGAAGATCTTCATTTCAATCGACGCAAGAACAGAACGATCAAGATGTGCCGATAGCAACACCGCCTTCGTATAATAGAGACAGACGCCGTAGTAGCTGCACCCGAATGTTACGTGATCCAGAAGAAATACTGCGGTCCTTGAAGGCTGTCAAAGGTGAACTGGGACGGACAATGAGCTTATCTGGAGATAAGAAACACAGAAGTAAGTTTTAAATCGCTATTCTACATAAGTGTGTGTCCGCCTTTCTAATTGCTTTCTTTTATTCTTAATACGAAGGAGATTTCTAAGTGCATACTACCCGGTAAGAATTTAATAAAAATGCTTCAATTTGCTTAAGTCAACGAGTAGTCAGTTGCTATAGATAGTACTTTCATGATCTAGTCAAAGAGAGGTGGATGTGAAACTATACTGAGTGGTTATTTTTGGTACCTTCTTACGTTTTAAAAATCGATAAATACAGTTAAAAAGTCGATAAATACATGGCGCAAGCGCAATGAAAAAGCGACGCCCGGCGGTTGGTAACGCTAACCTTATTACAGATTCTGCGCGGCCAACTGCCAATGACGTCACCAACGCACAAATTAATTGCGCAATAATCGGAAAAATTTAAATAAATTTATGACAATAGGTAACACAGTAATTACTAACATGATAGGTCCAGATTTTCATGAGTACGCCTATCGTCATTCAGGATAGATACAGATGGAGGCTGCACGTCCCTAAGGGCTGCTGCTGGCCCTCTTACAAGAAACGGCAATTAACGGGGTACGTCTTACGAACATCCCAATAGCTTGGACTCGATCTCAGGGCTCCACTCCAGCGTGGAATGAGGTTCTGCCTACGGCTGCAAATTTATTCCTACACGAATAGACAGGAATACCAGGTATAAGGGACGACAAACAAAAGATAATGAGGCAAAGGAATCTACATAGGTAAAGCTAAAGGCACGATACGATACCTCAAACGTCCACTCCACTAGAAAGTTCAGGCAAAAGGCAAAAAAGCCACGTTACAAAGAGCAGAGGAAAAACCCTACTTTTTTCCCCTACTCCACTCGCGTGGCGCGATCTGGCGCAACGTACTGTGACGTAACGGAAATACGCGCTTAGTCTTTTGAAATTGTGGCGCGAAACTTCCGCACATCAAAATTAAACTAACAACAATGTTTAAGGGCCAATTTGATTGGCACGTAACAACCTTTATTTTATTATCGCAAAGTGCAGTCCCCGCAAATCGTATTAGCTTCAATTATATTTTAGCCTAAACTTGATATATCTCAGAATACCTGTGGTATCTCGCGAATGTAAACTACCCGTCTACAACAAAACATTCTTGTCTGGACTCAAAAGTATTTATTTTCTTGTTTTGAGAATAATTATACCACTTTTTGAAACCCTCAAAGTAATCAAATATCAGTCAATTTAATTCTGCGCGTGGTTACTTATTTGCACATACCCGGGAAGAAAATACTAATTTTTTTCCTGGGGAAAAAAGTAAATTCATAAAAAGTTACATTTTGTTACCTGTCAATAAACGTTAAATGTGAAATTTTTTTTCCGTCACAGAAAAATATAAATTTTTATATATTTTGCAGAACGTTTGAAGAAAAAATAGTATATTTTGCGTGGAGGAGAAGTGACTTTTCATGACCTGTCTCTATTAGTCGCCTTACTAGTGTTCGGTGGGTGAACACAGGCACACCATGAAAACTTCCATTTCTCCTCCATCATCATTAAGTCTTCAGTCGTAGAACTGGTTGGACGCGTACCCTCATTGTTTCCTAGTCTGAAGGAACCTACACATTTTCCTGAAATTTGCACAGTCTGCATCTGCGCAAGTCTGAGCTCGGTCTACCTCTACCTATCTCTGCTTGTAATATATGCCGTACTATTCCTCAGAAATGTCTTAGAACGTATCCTGTCCTTCTCTTTCTCCTAATTTTTCGTTTTCCACAGATATCTTTATTCCTCTACTATTTCTACAACCAATTTGTTATTAACTTTATCTGTCCATGCTACTATTCTCGTACATCTGAAGCACAACGTTCTAGAAGGCTTCTATTTTTTTCTGTCTGCTTTTCTTACTGTCCCTATTTCATAGATGTACTGGTCTGTGCTCCACAGTATGCTTTGAACAGTTTTCTTCTTGTATCTATGTTTGTTATCTTTGAATATAGCTGTTATTCTTTCTTGTTTGATGCAGTTCGGTCACTTTCTATTGTTTTACAGTTATATACCCTTCTTCCCCGATATTCAGTTGTATGTGAAGGGGAGGAAGCAGTCTTTGGCTGCCAAGTTCCCCCAGCACTTGAACCTTTGTCGAATTAATAGTTTTTCCAATTTATCCTTTCGCACAATCAACATTAGTTGAAGATATTCCACAACCAACACCTGTAGTTATTTATAGTAATCATCAGATTTAAGAGAACATTTTTTCGTCATTGGGTTTTACGTCTTAAAACGCGTTGGACTTTGTAACGTGCATTTTTATAGCTTAACATTATACGCTTTTTCCCAATTCGTAAATACATTTCTGCAATTACTATTTCTATATTTTATATTTATTAACTCGTGGGCGAATGCGTCGTATTATAATGAGTGGATTGCATCGTTCTTGTCTTGCCGTTCGTATAAATTTTGTTGCTTATGTGGATATACAAGTCTAGATAAGAGACGATAAGAGGTTGTAATAGCAACGAGTTGATATAAACAGATGAGCAGTTGTAGTTTGTTCTTGGTTCCTATGTATTAATTACGTTGAAAATACTGTTTCTTCTTGCTTTGACAATAGTGAGAATTAATGCGGTATCAATTTTCGAATTGTTCATGAACAAGCACGGCACGATTTTAGTTGTTTTTCTTGTGAAATAAAAGTTGTATATTAACTGTAGAAAGTGGAGTGCTAATTCCGATTGAAGTAGTATGGTTTATAGGCGAACGTGTTTGGTCGACGCACGTGTGTTTTTAAGGACATTTGACGGACGGTATTATTGCTTACGCGTGCCTTACTAATTGTTTTTTTGTTGAGTTTCTGTTGGAAATAAAAGTGGTAGAACTTGTTAAACTCGACCTGCACGCGTGTTTTACGGGACATTTGACGGACTTACTTTAGTGATACACGTGCTTTACTCATTGTGTTTTTTTTTGTTGGTGCATCGTCTTTTGATATTTAAACTGTGTGTACGATCTAGTTTCGCGGCCCTTTTTTTTTTATCAGAGTAGTGCATACTTTGGATTATCCAAATACAGTTGATACTGTAGTTACTGAATTTTCTAACCCCAAAGAATCTAAAATAGATCATTGCTTACGCAAATTTCGTTATTTGCGAAATATAACAGATTACCGGTTTGCAAAGGTATTGGTTGAAGTTTCTCACTGCTTTTTGGATGATTATGAAAATAATATACATTTGGTCCCAGTTGAAATTAAACTAGTGCTACAAAATATTTCGAAATTATTGTCTCAGGAAATAGAATTTACAAGAAATTTATCGATGCTACATAGTTCCGTCGTGTGATAAGGTCTGCTGCAGTAAAATACGTAGGTGTGATTAGGGTTACTTGTGATAAGTTCCATCAACGCCCTCACAGGCAAGGGTGAAGTGCTTCGTTAGTGCCGGATATCGTGAATCCCACACTTCAATTGCAAGGAAGCGTTATTGAAGGACCTTGTTGTAAGTTGAACTATTTCCTACTTGTTATTACTTTAAATATCTATCCGTTTGTTTTGCCATATCTTTGTCGTTCTGATACCTTTTACAATCGAATTGCCTGCTATTAAGAAACAAAAAAAAAGAAAAAAAAACCTCTGGATTACTCATATCAATTGTGTCTTACCTATTTATTTTTTGTTAACATTTTGTCTGATTTATGTTTAATTGGTGTGTGAGGAAACGTTTCTGCTACTCCCCAATATTACCTCATTTTGTACTAAAAATTTTTGTATTGCTTTTACCGTTGTTATATTATATAGATTATCCAAACAGTTTTTTTTTTACATTCTACAAAGTACTGAACAATCTATGCTCGATCAGCATGCTATGCTTTTTCTTTATTTCAGGTTTGCAGGACTAATTTTTTTTATTGCGGGTATTGTTACTAATTCTTTACAGCCGCGTACCTTAGATGTTGGTCTGCTTTCTACAACCCCCCCTAATCTCCGATTGAGCCCGGTCATTTCTTTGATTTTCTTTGGGTTACGCACGGCTACGAGCCAACGTAGCATAAATTTGGCGCCCAACGTGGCTGCCCCGATTCACGTAACAACTTGTACCTCAACTTATTTATGTTCTGAGCTAGCCTACAGTTCCCTGCAATTCTCCCAACAGCCTATATACATTACATGTGATTTTCCAATGCTCCACCCGAAGGTACTACATTGGCCAGGAAGCGGCTTTTTTTTACCTGAATAATTTTGAATTTTGCCGAACTCTTGCTGTTCCAAGCAAGGTAGGGATCTTTAACGTGCGTGACAACACTCACACACGGGACCTCCATTTTACCTCTCATCCGAACGAGGGTGTATTTTTGTGAAAAATGCTGGTCTAACATTTTTCAAGCGGACCGTGTCGGGATTCGAACCAGGGACCTTGGGCGTAATAGTCACACACATACCACTACGCCACGGAGCCGCCAGCCTATATACAACTCGATTCCCTTCTATTGTTTTCTAGGTATATGCCCTATTTCAATGAGATTCAGTGGTATGTGAAAAGTTCATATCCCGACACGGCCGACTGCTTGAAAAATGGCAGGTAAGCATTTTTCACAAAAATTACGCCCTCGTTCGGATGAGAGTTAAATGGAGGTCCCGTGTGTGAGTGTTGTCACGCACGTTAAAGATCCCTACCTTGCCTGGAACGGCAAGGGTTCGGCAAAATTCTGGATTTCCTGTCTTACGTTTTAAGAACTCGATAAATTCAGTTAAAAAGTCGATAAATACAGTTAAAAAGTTCATAAATACATCGCGCAAGCGCAATGAATAAAGCGGCCGACGCTACCGACGGTTGGTAGCGCTAACCCTTTTTACAGATTTGGCGCGCCCATCTATCAATGACGTCACCAATGCCCAAATTTAAGACGCAATAATCGGAAATATAAACATTTAAAACAAAAGTTCATATCAGTGAACAAGTTAAACACTGTACTACTTACATCGGAAATCCAAACGTTCTGCGGGGTTGAGCTAAAGTTGGCCTCTATCAAGGTCCATCAGGGCTCCATCCCGGAGTAATTAAAGATGGGACTGCTCCGGTGCTGTTGCAGGAACATGGACATCCGGTTCGTCTAGGGTCGTGGAGTACGGTTCGCCAAGGCTGCAAATTACCTACCTATGCAGGGAAAGACGGGAAACATGGTATGAGGACGACAAACAAGATAATTAGGCAAAGGAAATCTACATAGATAAGATAAGGCACGATACGATACCTCTAACGTCCACACTCCTTGAATATTCTGGCAAAACAGCCACGTTCAAGCGTCTAACGGAAACTTCTCCCCACTTTTCTATCTTTTACACGTCGGCGCGAAGTTATTCATCCAACCCTTTCGCGTCGCGCGATCTGGCGCAGACGCACTGTGACGTAGCGGAAATACACGCCCCGAGTCTTTTGAAATTGTGGCGCGAAACCTCCGCACATCCAAATTAACCTAAAACAATGTTTAAGTGCCGGTTTGGCACGTAACACCGGGCAAAAGGAAACTTGCCTCCTGGCCAATGTAGTACCTTCGGGTGGAGCATTGGAAATGTAAATGAACGGTATGTGAAAAGGATCCCAACACGGCCGACTGCTTGAAAAATGACAGGTGAGCATTGTTCGCAAAAATTACGCTCTCGTTTGGATGAGAGGTTAAATGGAGGTCCCGTGTGTGTGTGTTGTCACGCACGTTAAAGATCCCTACCTTGCCTGGAACGGCAAGGGTTCGGCAAAATTCTAAATTTCCAGGCAACAAAAAACTCGCCTCCTGGCCAATGTAGTACCTTCGGGTGGAGCATTGGAACTGTAAATGAAATGTATCTAGAGGTGGGCATCTATACTTGTATTATTACTGTATTGTTGCGATCCACTATTAGGCAACCCGTCAAACATACAAACGCCCGAGGCACATCATATTCTCAAGAATTCCAGAATTTTCTAGAAAATACTAGATAATGAGTCATATCTTTAATTCAGGGTATATATAAGGCCGCTTATGAAAGTAAAAGTTAGTATATACTTGAATGTCTAATATAAATTATATCGTGTATAGTGAATGTAGTTGAGCTTTTAGGAGTTCAAGAATTTATACATAAATAATATATGCTGTGTCTAATGTACATGCAGCTTGTAGAATACATAAATAAATAGAAGTGTATAAATAAATAGTTGTGTTAGTGTTGTTAATGGACCTATGGTAAAGAAGTTAGTTTAAGAAGATATTAGTGCTTGTAAATTCATTAGTGTAATAGTGCTTCATTGTTAATTGGACTGAAAATATCTATAAATAAGGCATATACTGTTAATCAGACTTGTGAACAGTGAGTAATAAAGACGTTTGTTATTACTTGTTTTAAATTAGAGAAACGCAGTAGTAGTAGCCGGTTACACTGGTGTCAGGCTGTGTTGGGTGATTAATTAAGTCTAGAGACATTTGAGTAGTTTGCATATGCCAGTTACAAGAAGTCAAAGTAAGATGGACGCAGAAACTTTAATTAATTTCTTTAAGGATTTTAAAACCGGTATGGAGGAAAAGTTAGGTGAAAATGCAGCGAAATTAGAAGAAAAGTTTAGTGAGAATGCTGAGAAAATAGAAGAAAAGTTAAGCGAAAATGCTGCGAAATTAGAAGAAAAGTTGAATGAAAAACAGCCACGTTAGAACAAAGATTAATGGAAAGCTCCATTGCATTGAAAGAAGATGTCATTGAACAGGTAAAAATAGTTGAGCAAAAGTTGGACAGTAAATTGATAAAAATGGAAGAAGATGTGATGAGGCTGCAAGAACAAGTGATTTCACTAACAACACGGCCACTTGAATTAGTAAACCAAGTTGTAAATGAGAACATCCCAGAAATAAGAAGCATGGAAAGGAGCGAGTCAATACCGTCTAAATTTAAAGTGAAGCCACCCACATTCGATGGCAAAACACCTTGGCCCACATATTTGAAACAATTTGAAGCTGCTGCAATAGCCAACGGTTGGTGCAACAAAGAGAAGGCTATCTCTCTAATAGTGGCCCTACGGGGGGAAGCTCTTAACATCTTACAAACGATTCCCGATCACCAGCAGAATGATTACGGCCTCTTAACATCGAAGCTTGAGATGAGATATGGAGATGCTCACCTTCAACAGGTTTACCATGCACAAGTTAAGAACCGCTCGCAAAAAACAAGTGAAAGCCTGCAAGAATTTGAAGCTGACGTCGCCAGATTAGTTAGATTGGCATATCCAACGGCACCAGATAGTTTCCTCGAACAACTGGCTGTTCAGACATTTGTGGATGGCGTTAAAGATGGCGAAATACAGCAAGCGCTAAGATTAGCACGGCCAAAAATTTTAGATGATGCACTGGCCCATGCGCTTAAATTTGAAGCAGCTAAGCAGACGTCACACAGGATGAGTCACAAAGTTTGGTCTGCATTAGAAGAACCTGAGCAATCGCAGAACAGCATAGATGAAATAATAAACCGTGTGTTTGAAAAGCGAAAAGCGGAAAGGCTGAAAAGATTACGACCGCGGTGATGGCGTCAGCGATGCTGGAGCTGCGGTGAAGTTGCTCATATGCAGAGACGCTGTACTCGACCAAAGAAACAACCGGTTAAGTTAAAGCAGGTCAACGTAAGGGGACGAACGTCGACAGCACAACGTAGTGCACCGGAGTTTGCTATCCGTGTTGCATCGTCGATGAGAAGTCTGGACAGCATTTATATCGATGGTAGAATTAATGGTAGAATTGTCCTATTACTCGTGGATACAGGAGCGACAAGGACTATTTTGAAAACGATCCTAGGTTATGGATCGAAACGTTAATAAAGATAATTTTAAAAACTATGAGTGGTTTAATCCCCAAAGAAAATTAAGAACAGATTTAGTTGGTCGTGGAAAAGTGCTACCTGTATCGGTGTGTCTACGAACGGCAAGTGGTGAGAAAATTCGTACTCACGGAGAGACTGCCGTTACGTTGGCAATTGGGGACAAACTAATTAATCATCGGGTGTTGGTAGCTGAAATTACAGAAGAAGTGATCTTGGGAATGGATCTCATGAGAGAATATGGATTTCACGTAATCATGAAAGTAAATGTGCTTCGGATAGATGATGATGAGATTCCATTTCAATGTACGAGCAACCAGACGATGCAAGTTCGAATGATTTACGATATGAAAATACCCGAGAAAGCGGAAATGGTAGTAAAGGGACGCCCGGCTGGTACGCTCGGGGAAGGACAAGTATGCATGATGGAAGCAACTGAATCGGGAATGGGTCAGGAGGGATTACTGATTGGAAGAACGCTGGTAAAGTTTCGAAATATGGTACCAGTAAGGGTGCTGAACATTAATCCGCATACGGTGACGCTGAAGAAGGACACATTGTGGGAAGTTGCATTCCAGTATGCCATATTAAACGTTGTGTGAACGACACGAAAGATAAACAAGCCAACGGTTTCTCACAGAAATTGCTGGATATGTTAATACCTTCGTGTCAAGGATTAAACGACGACCAACTGGGCAAGGTAAACGAGCTGGTCGGACGATATCGAGGTGTGTTTGCACTGGATGATAGTGAGAAAGGAAGGACGAATGTTGTGCAACACAAGATCAATACTGGAGATGCGCAACCGATAAGACAACACCCCAGGCGGCTTCCTTTGGCAAAACGTAAGGAAGCCGAGCAAATTATCACCGATATGGAAGAACAGGGAGTGATTGAACCCTCGAATAGTCCATGGGCATCCCCGGTAGTGCTTGTCAAGAAAAAGGACGGGTCGACAAGGTTTTGTGTAGACTACCGGCGGCTTAACAATGTGACAAAGAAAGACAGCTATCCTTTGCCTAGAATTGATGACACCTTGGATACTCTATCCGGATCTAAATAGTTTTCGACCTTGGACTTGAAAAGCGGATACTGGCAGGTAGTCTTGGAGCCAAACGATAAAGAAAAAGACTGCGTTTACAATTGGAACTGGATTATGGCAGTTCAAGGTCATGCCATTTGGATTATGTAATGCCCGTGCTACTTTTGAACGGTTGATGGAGTCGATACTGCGTGGACTGTCTTGGAAGACTTGTCTGGTGTACCTAGACGACGTGATAGTGTTAGGCCGGTCTTTTGAAGAACACCTTAAGAGCCTAGAGGAGATATTCCAAAGATTACGGGGGGCAAACCTTACATTGAGCCCCAAGAAGTGTCACCTGTTTGGAAAAGAGGTGATATAACTAGGACATGTCGTTTCGAGACCGGAATAAGAGCTGACCCTGACAAAATAATAACGGTACAAGAGTGGCCTACACCAGCAGATATACACCAACTACGCATTTTTCTAGGATTGTGCACATATTACCGACGTTTTATACTTGGGTTTGCGAACATTGCCAAACCGTTAACGAAATTAACCGAAGATGAACAAGAATATGATTGGAATGACGACTGCCACAGTGTATTTGAACAGCTGAAGCGGCTGCTAGTTACAGCACCAATTTTGAGTTATCCACGGATGGAGGGGAAATTTGTGTTGGATACCGATGCCAGTAACACAGCTATAGGAAGCGTTCTTTCTCAAGTGCAGAACGGACAAGAAAAAGTTATTAGGTATTTCAGCAAGGTCTTGTCGCGGCCAGAAAGGAACTATTGTGTGACAAGAAGGGAGCTGTTGGCTGTCGTCAAATCCGTAGAGCACTTTTATAAGTACTTATACGGCCGTAAATTCCTGTTGAGAACAGACCATGCTGCACTAAAATGGTTACTGCAGTTTCGAAATCCTGAAGGGCAAGTTGCAAGGTGGATAGAGCGGCTGCAGGAATATGAGTTTGATACGGAACATCGTGTAGAAACTAGCCATCGGAATGCAGACGCTCTGTCAAGGAGACCTTGTCCGGTAGACTGCAATCATTGCTCCAAGGTGGAGGAGAAAAAAAGTGTCATCCATAGAATGACAGTGACCGATGATACTTGGCAACCCGTAAGAATACGAGAAGACCAGGGGAATGACGCCGAATTGGGACGTATTATTAAGTGGAAAATAGAGGACAACGACCAGCTTGGGAAGAAATTAGCATTTTAAGTAGGAGCCTGAAGGCATACTGGGCACAGTGGGACTCCTTGATGATGAAAAATAAAATTTTGAAACGACGCCTGGAATTTGAAGATGGCACTGAGAGACTTCAAGTGATAGTGCCGAGAAGCAGAGTGCCGGAAGTGTTGCAGCACTTGCACGATGGTATTTCCGGAGGGCACTTTGGCGTGAAAAGAACTCTCGAAAGAGCGAGAGAAAGATTCTATTGGGTGAACTGCAAAGATGATGTAAAGGAGTGGTGCCGGAAATGTAAATTGTGTGCCTCTGCAAATGGCCCGGTCACAAAACGGAAAGCCCCAATGAGACAGTATAACGTGGGGAATCCTTTTGAGAGGGTAGCCATTGATATAGCTGGTCCGTTTCCTGAATCAGAGAAAGGAAATAAATACATCTTGGTTGCAATGGATTATTTTACCAAATGGACGGAAGCATATGCTATACCTAACCAAGAAGCCGAGACGGTTGCAGATGTACTAGTGAAGGAGTTGTTTTGTCGCTTTGGAGTTCCGTTGGAACTTCGAATCAGCGTTGTTTCAAAATGTCTGCAAGCATCTTGGTATCAGGAAGACTAGAACCACGCCACTTCATCCCCAATCGGATGGAATAGTTGAAAGAATGAACAGGACGTTAGGAAAGTACCTCGCCAAAGTTGTCTCTGAACATCGACGAGACTGGGACCAATATTTACATTTGTTCCTATTGGCGTACCGATCTTCGGTACATGATAGCACAGGGTACTCGCCCGCTTGCGTAATGCTAGGACGTGAATTGCGACTACCATGTGATCTTCAGTTTGGATTTAAACCTGGAGAAGAGATCGCAGGTAAAGATTACGTTAGTAAGCTTCGTGAAAGATCAAATAACATTCACGAAAACGTCCGAAAGAATATCCAGGCAGCAAGCGATCGAATGAAATCACAATATGACACGAGAGCACAAGAAGGTGGTTATCAACCTGGAGATTTAGTGTGGTTGTATAATCCACAAAGAAAACGTGGGTTGTCGCCAAAATTACAAAGACAATGGGAAGGCCCGTACGAAGTGATGAAAAGGATTAATGATGTAGTGTTCCGGATCAGAAAGTCTCCTCGTGGTAAACCGAAAGTGGTACACTTTGACCGTTTAACGTCCTACGCTGGCAATAACCAGGAAGACTCGAATAATGATAACGGTGTTCAACAAGTTATTAATCATGAGCCAAATGTAGATTTTGAGAGTTTTATGGCGGCGTATGGTGATTCCGCTAAGGCGAGATTTGGCGTTGTTGTTGAAAAACAGCAGGATCTTTTTAGAGCACCAGAAGAGTATTCCTTTGCACATTGCGTGGCTCAAAATTTGCCAATGTCAAGGGGAATAGCTGTGTTTTCAAGAAAAAGTTTGGATGTGTGGATGAATTAGTACAACAGTAGCCAACTGTAGGAAAAGCCTTGGTTCTTCAAGATAAAAATCGTTATGTTTACTATCTGGTCATTACATTTGATTTTCCAATGCTCCACCAGAAGGTACTACATTGGCCAGGAAGCGAGTTTTTTTTTACCTGGAAAATTTGGAATTTTGCCGAACCCTTACTGTTCCAAGCAAGGTAGGGATCTTTAACGTGCGTGACAACACTCACACACGGGACCTCCATTTTACCTCTCATCCGAACGAGGGTGTATTTTTGTGAAAAATGCTCGCCTAACATTTTTCAAGCGGATCGTGTCGGGATTCGAACCCGGGACCTTGGGCGTAGTAGTCACACACATACCACTACTCCACGGAGCCGCCTTACTATCTGGTCACCAAAAATTCGTCATGGCAAAGACCTAGTTATGAACATCTATGGGAGGCTTTGCTAAATCTTAAGGCGCAGATGATGGAAAATGGAGTAACGAGACTAGCGGTGCGCAAGCTGGGCTGTGGACTGGATTACTTAGATTGGAGAATAGTCCGAAATATGCTAGAAGTAGTTTTCCAGGGAACCAACCTCCAGGTCCTTGTTTGTTGTTATCAACCGGTTGCCTACCACGACCAACCAAAAAGTGTTGACTGCTATTTCCAACGACGCGGTGGATGCACCAGAGGAGATAGCTGCCGATACCGTCATCAGTCATCAAATTGGCGTCAAAATGTATTTACAGTTACGAGACGTAACGGTTTTAAAGAGGGGGCAGTGTTGCGATCCACAATTAAGCAACCCGTCAAACATACAAACGCCCGAGGCACATCATATTCTGAAGGATTCCAGAATTCTTCTAGAAAATACTAGATAATGAGTCATATCTTTAATTCAGGGTATATATAAGGCCGCTTATGAATGTAAGAGTTAGTCTATACTTGAATGTCTAATATAAATTATATCGTGTACAGTAAACGTAGTTGAGCTTTTAGGAGTTCAAGAATTTATAGATAAATGATATATGGTGTGTCTAATGTACATGCAGCTTGTAGTATACATAAATAAATAGAAGTGTATAAACAAATAGTTGTGTTAGTGTTGTTAATGAACCTATGGTAAAGAAGTTAGTTAAGAAGATATTAGTGCTTGTAATTTCATTAGTGTAATAGTGCTTCATTGTTAAGTGGACTGAAAACATCTATAAATAAGGCATATACTGTTAATTAGACTTGTGAACAGTGAGTAATAAAGACGTTTGTTATTACTTGTTTTAAATTAGAGAAACGCGGTACTAGTAGCCGGTTACAGTATTTACTGGTTTAGATTCAAATCTAACCATGAGTACCGTTTCGTTCTTTTGTAAGTAGTTTTCTACACGTCGTCCTATCTTTTTTTGCATAACTATCCCCACACCTGAATTTCCTTCCTCTGATCCTGTATGAATTACCCCGAAGTCTGCACTCCAAAAATCCCCCGACTCTGGCCAGCGGACTTTGCTAATTCCTACAATGTCTAGTGCTAATCTATCCATTTCGAGTTTCAGGTTCTTTACCTTACCTACTTGTTTCATACTTATGACATTCCACGCTCCGTCTCGCAGAATGTTCACGGATCTTTTTCTATACTTTCGGATCACATCCCCCGAAGTAGTCCCCTTCCGGAAATACGAATGGGAGACTATTTTACCTCAGGAATTTTTTACCCCAGAGGATGCCATCATCATTAATAAGAATTTGAGTACGCTGTGTACTTGGGAGATAATGTGGTGGTTTCATATTGCCTTCCACTCTTACAGTTTAAAAATACGATAATTCTTACAATTAAAAATCGATAAATACACCGCGCAAGCGCGATATAAAAGCGACTTTGCGGGCTGTTAGCAACGCCAATCTTATTACAGATTTTGCGCAGCCAACTGCCAATGACGTCACCAATGAACAATTTATATTGCGCAATAATCGGGAATTTATATAAATTTAAACAAGATATTCTCATGCAATTACTCACATGAATATGCCTCTGGGTTAAAGTTGACTTCTATTCCAAGTCCTCAGGGCTCCATACCGGAGGGGTTAAAGATGGTGATTGCTCCGGTGCCGTTCGCAGAGCATGGACACCCGGGGTCGTGGAGTACGGTACGCCTTACGGCTCTCAAATTATTACCTACCTATGTAGGGAATGGGCAGGAATACTAGGTAAAGGCAACAGACAAAGACAATTAGGCAAAGGAAATCTACATAGATAAGATAAGCACGATACGATACCTTAAAGCGTCCACACTCCTTGAAGATTCTGGCAAAACAGCCACGTTTAAGAGCGTCACGGAAACACTTGTCCCCACTCTCCTTGTCTTTTTCACGTCCGCGAAGTTATTCGTCCAACCCTGTAGCGTCGCGCGATCTGCGCAAATGCACTATGACGTAACGGAAGTACGCCCCTAGTCTTTTAAAATTCCGCGCACCGCGTCTTTTGAAATTATGGCGCGAAACTTCCGCACATCAAACTTAACCTAATAGCAATGTTTAAGGGCTAATTTGATTGGCACGTAACACCACATCGCAGTAGTGTGTCTTAGCATGCCATACTGACCCCTATGGTCTCTGCCACTCTAAGTACCGAAAAAGCTGCGGCCTTCTTTCAGGGACCTGTCTTAGTCTGGTTCCTCACTAAAGACCCCACTAATTTGGTTAAACCTATAGTTCGGCTTTTTAGCTCATTGAAATGCCCAAGCCATTCTACCTGTTCTAGTATTTTAGAACGTCGTCACGGTGCAGGTCTGTTCAGAATGGACTTCTCCTTCATGTCAAATAATATATTATTGGATATGTTGTGTTGGAATAAAAAATGACAGTTCTGTAAAAACTATTGAAATAGACAGATTACATTTATCACTTCCGATTGCTTTTCTTATCAGTAACCCACGGTTGTGACTAGAGTGAATAACGAAATTTTCTTTGAATACAAATCGAACTAGTGATGTCAACGGTAGTACGTGAGTAGCACATTGCCGACACTGCACAATATCAATGTAGAACGGAATGCAAAACAGTTTGTTTGTGAATAAACCATATGATGCTGCTGACATCACTATCTAAACCTCATAAAGAATTTTATTTTACAATTTGTTTATTTTAATACAATTTTGAATAAAAATATTATGTTTAATGTGTCACGGTTAAAATTCGATATCTAATCGATATAATGGGTTCCTTAACGTTACGATGACAAATAGTGCTCCGGAATAGCTCAGAAAAGACTCATCAGGGCGGTGGGTAAAGAATCGCATTCAGGGACCATAAGGAACCACTAGAAAGGTCCAATAAGTCAAAACTAACTATTTTATTAATGGGCGCCAGGAACAGGAGCAAGCAGAATCAACGAGAAATGTTCCACTATTCTCGGGCGAAACCCAAGGTAACTCACTATATCAATAAATTAACAGGGCACAGAATTAAACCTGAATTTATTGAAGTAACTACAAGGCCAAACATGAAATCAAACACATAAATATAAATTTCACTAGAACAAATAATTCTACAAATAATCATACTTACAAGATTCAAACCTAAATGATTCAAGAGAAAATTAACCAAGCTAAGTGCTCACAATAAGCAAATATATGTTTACTCCAGGCGATTGTATAAATAATATTTAACAGTAGTAACGCAATGGTGTTCAGAATATCCGGGCACGAGCCCATACGCAAAAATAATTCGTACTAAGTAATAATCAGGTACGCAGACTTGGTGGCCACTAAGTACGCTGTAACCGCATAACTCAAGTGAGTAATAATTTAACCAAGGGTCTAAGCTCGTGACTAGATTTACAATCAATATGTATAAATCACTGGAACGCATTAACGAGTTGTTAGCATTAGTCATAAGAACATAGCACTTACTAAGGAAGCATTCAAACATTAATACTTAAATAAGTTTATCATAAATACAGATTTTACGTTAATTATCGCAACCTACCTTACACACAGGTGTAAGTATGGTTGCATGCAAAGCAAAATAATAAGAGGGTGAATATAAGGTTTCATACAGAAAAGTATTAATCCAATAATCTCAACAGAACATACACAACACACTTAAATAAGGAAGCATACGACCTCAAGAAGTAATTCCAATGCACCAGTAGCAGTCAAGGATTCCAAATCCAACTTAACGGGATTACAGCAATTACAGATGGTCACACAAAATCGCTTCAGGTGTAATATTCATCCACGGATAACTCCAATAGGTTTCGATTAATATTTCGGTAGTCCAGCAGATGGAACTTATTGTATCAATAATTAGTTCTTCGTCGGGAGCTTCAATACCATCTATTTCAGTAAGTTGTCGAGTCTGGGTAATCGTAATACCACCAGAACGATTACTTAAACAAATCTTCACAAATGTGCATCTACTTAAATTGGAACTGCTAAACTTAGTCGTAGTCTTAGACGTAAATTTGGACGTAGGCGTAAATTTAGACTTAAATTTGGACCCTAAAATTCATGTAACACATAAAACAAGAAGTGCTACAAAGCAATTACTTACCACATAACAATGTGGGTAGAATATAACAAATATCACAAAAATGTGCTTTACTAACTGAGCGAAGGCCAACCCAATAGTATTAATAAAAACGTCGTGAAATCCGCCAAAGGCGTAATAATTAACTTTCTTACTCACAAACACCAGAAAGATTAATTTTATCCAAGGTAGTAAGCTAGAATCCGCTAAAATAAGCGATATAAATTTTGCTAACGCACCAAGTTCGTCGTTTCGATTCGAAGGCTGGATCAAGAAGAACGAGCCACCACATGGGCTCGTAGTCACCCTTAGGTGAGATAACATTTTCCCACAATTAAACCACTTTTTATAAACAAAAGCAAATTAATGTGCATCACATTAATGCAGTGCTACAATAACAACTTGACAAATGTCAATTCAATGAAATATCTAACCAAAGGAGAGATTCAAAGGCTTCTAACCACAGAGCATTATGTTAAAAAGATACTAAAAGTTGCAATGAGTTATAAAACTTAGAACGGGACGTTCCAAAAGACTGACATCCAATAGTAAACATTCTTTTTTAAACACTGGCACCATTTGCCATTTCACCTCTAAACTATTGTTTAAAGAAAGCCTTTTTGGTTTACTAGCAAATAACAAATATTGGGGTTAATGCGAGTTAAGGTTCGTGGCTTGGGAGCGGTTCTTTTAAAAAAGACTTTCAAACTTCTTAACACATTTATTTAATTCGTTATACAGAAATTAATGTTGAATTTAGACAATCTTTAAATAATTACTCTTAGTCCGAAACTATTAATTAATTGTACAAAGTGAGTTATTTACGAACTGTAATGCTAAAGCTGAACGATTGAGTGGAGCTCCCGGGCCTTTTATAACATCCCTACCCCCTCACAAATCTGTGGGAACTTGCAGACCTAATGTCTGTTTTCATTTGACTCTTATTCATAATACATTGTTGTAATCTTAAAGCTATTCATAACTACGTTGTTGCGAGCTTACTTCTGCGTAATCTCAGTACGTGACTGTCTGTGACCACCTGTGACCTGATATCTGCAGTGTCACTTATCTCTGTGCTACAAAGTAGCGCTTCCGTTCCCATGAACGTTAATAAACTGAAATGAATTGTCCTTCTTGACATTGTTGCACATCACTTAGCGCATTTTCTAATATTTCTAATAACTTCTTAATTATTAGTTTTTTATATATAATAAATGGGGTATTACATAACTTGCGTAATCCAAAAATACCCAATCAGTATACCTCACGTCACCTTATCATCAGTTTTGGGCAGTATATTCCAACTAGAAAAATTCCAGTAGTACAACTAGTAGTAAAAAGCTTTTGGTGTAAAGAACTTAGCTGCTACTAAAACTATAGCAACCTTTGAATAGTATGGGTTTTCGATTTTGCTTAGGAAAGTAAGTTAGAAATTAGTAAAATCAAAAACTAAAATTTTTGTGCTAATTAAAATATTTTACCGCTTGTTCCCTAAGCTGTAAATATATGCATAAATTAAAGATAATACGCCTACTTCGATTTTTGTTTCTTACCTCTCTTAATGAGATCGCCTTCGAATTTCTTCTAGCTCATCTGGGCCTCTTCTCGAATACCTAAATTTACAGACATACCTCTTTCACACTCGCACACCATACAATAAAATTACCAAACAATACAACAACCATACAACCTTTTATTTATACCTACTAACAGATAAATTATATTTACGCATGTGTTAAAACAGTTTGATACAATAATTATTAGTTCAATTTATGGTATGTTTTAAAGTCTTTGATTTTTATAATGATTTTTAAACAAATTCCGTGAAATATGAGTAGATGGGCCCCACATGTTACCCTAAATTAACTTCACACTGTGTATTGTGAGCTCATTATAACCCAGTTTTGATTGTATATGCTTTTTAAACCTTGCATTAATTAAAACAAATTTACAGACCCGTTTACTCTTTACAACACAATTTATATTCTGAATAAAATTTTAATATATTCTAAACACACCCTTTTTCAATACTCAAAATTAGTAAATTGTCCTGTACATGTATCTTTTAACAAGTTTCTAAACCCATAAATATGCCACCAAAAGTCAACCACACAACATAAAATTTCTACAAATGTTTATACAACAACAGAAATTTTAAATAAATTACCTGGAGAATTCTTCAGTCTTCATTCCCGTCGGAGATGGTTACCAGAAAACCCCTCGGCGTTGTTTCCATTTACTATGTTACTTGTCGAATCCACAGGCCTTTACCATCTGATATCTCTGCAAGATATTTGCTCCGTCTCACAGCACCATTCCATACCCATATATCATGCACACAAAATTGATTACAAGCTTTGCTTACCCCTATATATCATGCATCCATTTAATAAATTTTGTGGTAGTAGCCGGACCTTTTGTTTAATTACGCATTAACTCGTGCATCACGTTAATAATTAGAGGTCCGCTACTACAGTTTTATACTTTTGAATACGATATCAAATGTAACTTTATTACACACACAAACTACTCACCAAAAGCTTTATTATTATGGTGGTCTGAATCGGTATTCAGCATTTGATCGAAGTAAAGGAAAGGAAAGCTTTAATATTTTCGCTCCAGTATTTATATCATTTTTCCAACTCCCTATCGGATGCGTTTCATTTGAAAAGCTTATTTTCTAAAACAATTTCTAAAAATTTTGAGCATAACCGTCGCTTAATTCCGAAAATTTCTCCCGCCGTACTTGTTGCTTACAGAGAATTCGTTCTCTACCTTCGCGTGTGCGTTCGTTTTTGAAAACTGTTGGCTTTCAACCAATCATAAATTCTCTGCCGTCACAAACTCCACCTAAGCTCTATTCATCTTTGTTCTATACATGTTTGCTATTTCCTTCTTCTTACAAAAAATCGATATTGTTGACGTCCTATCTCAATTTTACGAGTAAATCGTACGTGCCTTTGAATTTCTAGCTTGCTTTATCTCTGTCTCTATCTGTTGTATATTACCGATTGTTCATTTCACTCACTCCTTAAGATATTTGTTATCCTAGCTGTTTGTACAACTTGACGGTTGAAAACAATTTCTATGAAATTTTATATTAGCGTACGTTCCAATTTTTTGAACGTAACCTTTTTGGTAATTATCGACCGTTTGAACATAACAATTCTACTATTTTCTGTTTCTTCGTATCTGATAAAACTGGCGTTAGCTTTTAAAACGAATACATTTGCCTTGGAATTATTGATTTTCTTACGCAAGCACGCCCCCTTATGCTTATATGTGTTTGATTAAAATAAATTATGGTTAATTATGCGTATTCTTAAACTTCTATTTGCTTTGAAGCTTTCTTCCTTCATGTGATCCTAACATTCCAATTATTAAATATGAAAATACGTTAACACTTGCCCGTTTTCACTAAATGAATTAAATTAATTTAACTCGTAAGTAATTTGTTCTTTTCTATATACATGGTTGCTGAAATTTTATTGTTTTACACTAATTTACCCCTTTAAATCCACAACCATATATATATATATATATATATATATATATATATATAAAATAGGTAGTTTCTCTCTATATATATATATATATATATATATATTGCCGTGGAAGTCCCAGATTCAAATCGCCTCGCCAGAGTAAAAAAAAAACATTTGAGCCTCAACGTTGGGCCGTCATAAGATTGCCGTGGAACTCTCGGGTTCTCAGTAGTTTCGAAAATTAATTTATACAAAATCGAAAATTTCACCAAAAATTTAAAAAAATAATTTTTTACCCGTTCCTCTCTCTTCTTCACCTGTTGAATTTCTTTTTTTAACTGCTTTCGGCTAGCTCAGTTGGACCTCCTCTTGGAAATCTAGATTCACTCTCATATTCTCTATAGTTCACGCACACTCTCAATAAAACCACAAAATACAACAATCCTACAATCTTTTATTTATCACTATTTACAAATAAAATTCAATATTATCCACATTTCAGTGATCAAGTTACACTTCAATAAATCCTATTTATTAATGTCCTGTATTTTAATTTAAATTATCAAACACATAGAATGTACCCGTAGTAAATGTGCCCTGAATAATACCTTATTTCTCATTCTTTCTTTATAATTTATTTTAAATCTACGTAAACTCTGGAGTATGGTGAGCTCATGATAACCCAGTTAACTATGAATAATGTATGCCCTTATACTTCGCATACTCTTACAACAAACAAAAAAACAAACTCATGTACTCTTTACAAAATTTAAATTCCTGATGGAACGTTAATAAGCTTTATATACACCTTCAGATTTCTATTTAAATACCATAATAAAGTTAGCTATACGCATTATTTTCAATACGCAAAATAATGCACAACACCTTCAAATTCACTCTCACACGTCACCCAATATTCATAATTTCATAGTTGATAACAACAACAATTTTAAAGCGTTACCTGGAACTTCTAAAAGATCTCTGCTCCGTTGACGATGCCGTATATTTGCTTCGCTCTGCGCGCAAGCCGCTTCTAGTTATTAGTAGAAGAACCCCATTTAAGTTGTACTGCTTGCGCTGCCTTCACGGTGTATCCAATTTCCAAATCCAAATTAATTATACTTCTTTCATAATTGTTTAATTTAATCCACGTTACATAACGTCACTATACGAGCTTGTTAAAAAAATATATATATTATAGTGGTTTTAAAGGGTTAAAAGTAAATATAAACGAAACAATTTCAAAACACCCTATATAAAGGAAACAACCAGAAATTACGTGCGAAATTTATTTCAGTTAGTTCATTTTTAAGTAACAGGTATTGACAAAATTTTACAAATAATGATTAAAATTTAGTAGGTTTGCAAAGGAAATAAATTGTAGAAGCCAATGCAATTAATTTATTAATTTAATTGAGTTTAATTAAACGGTTATTTACGTATAATATGCATAAAAGCATGAAAAATCAATAAATCTAAGGCGAATAGCGTTCGTTATAACAAATAAATATATCGGTTGGGTTGAAATACCATGAAAAGAAGCTCCTAGAAATGTTGTGTTAAAACGTCGGTTAATTAAACACCTGCATGTTTCTAAATGTCAAGTTCCACTTATTTTATAGATAACAAACAAGTTTCAAAGAATATCCGGTAAACGGTCGAATGTGTTTGCAGTAAACACTAATGAGAGGTTATTTAAAACACGTATTTTGGGGTCCACATGGAGTTGAAGAACGCGGACAGGAATATCGATTCTCTACCACTCAAACAAGGTTAGAAAGAGACGTAGAAAATGCATAAGCAAGGGACAGCGTTAGATAGGCGGGATTTGTAAGACGTCAATGGATAGACTATTGGTCGATATCGTTAGTTGGACATCAGACAAATACGAGAATACTGTATATTAATTTTCAAAAAATATCGTAACGACGCGCTGAATTTCGAGGATTTAGAAATCGGTTGAGCTCAAAATTTTAAGAAATATTATGGTAAATGAAGGACTTTGGTATTTTTCGAAAATATAATAGAAGCCCTTAGTATTTTGATCGCTTTAGACTACGTATGAAAGCTACCACGAGCTTGTAAGTATAGAAAATTATTTTAAATTATATTGCACGGTGTTAGCCTCATAATTTGTACGCGGTTTGTGCCGAGTTTAGATTTTATTGAGGTGTCACATATATTTTTTAACAAGCTCGTGTGGTGACGTTATGTAACGTGGATTAAATTAAACAAGTATGAAAGAAGTATAATTAATTTGGATTTGGAAATTGAATACACCGTGAAGGCAGCGCCAGCAGCACATCAAAAATGTGGTTCTTCTACTAATAGTTAGAAGCGGCTTGCAGAGCAGAGCGAAGCAAATATACGGCATCGTCAATGGAGCAGAGATCTTCTAGAAATTTCAGGTAACGCTTTAAAATTGTTGTTGTTATCAACTATGAAACTATAAATATTGGGTGACGTGTGAGAGTGAATTTGAAGGTGTTGTGCATTATTTTGGGTATTAAAAATAATACGTATAACTAACTTTATTATGGTATTTAAATAGAAATCTGAAGGTGTATATAAAACTTATTAACGTTCCATCAGGAATTTAAATTTTGTAAAGAGTACATGGGTTGTTTTTTTAGTTTGTTGTAAGAGTATGCAAAATATAAGGGCATACATTATTCATAATTAACTGGGTTATCATGAACTCACCATACTCCAGAGTTTACGTAGGTTTAAAATAAATTATAAAGAAGGAATAATAAATAAGGTATTATTCAGGGCCCATTTACTCCGGGTACATTCTACGTGTTTGATGATTTAAATTAAAATACAGGACATTACAAAATAGGATTTATTGCAGTGTAACTTGATCACTGAAATGTGGATAATATTGAATTTTATTTGTAAATAGTGAAAATTAAAAGATTATATGTTTGTTGTATTTTGTGGTTTTATTGGGAGTGTGCGTGAACCATAGAATATGAGAGTGAATCTAGATATCCAAGAGGAGGTCCAACTGAGCTAGCCGGAAGCAGTTGAAGAAAGCAATTTAACCGGTGAAGAAGAGAGAGGAACGGGTAAGAAATTATAATTTTTTAAATTTTTTATTTTTGGGGAAATTTTCGATTTTGTATGAATAATTTTCGAAACTTCTGAGATCCCGAGAATAACACGGCAATATATATATATATATATATATATATATATATATATATATATTACTCATATTTAGACCAGGGTAGAAGATTAAATAATCGCATCAAATAATTTTAATCACCGTGTATAATGAATATTATTAAATAATACGCGTTATTAAAACCATGAAGCATAAATAAACTCGGTTGTTTCAGTAAAAATAAGAAATTTAAATTATTTATAAGACGCTTTATATCAAAAGAAGCAGTATTGAAAAGCTCTGCGTGTAATGTAATTATTCTAAACAAAGAGAAATTACGTGCAAAATTTATCTTAATTAACCCTATTTTAAGTAACCGGTAGTAAAACAAAGTGTACATATAATAATTAATATTTAAGTTGTATTCGCTAAAATGAAATCAATTTTAATTGGAGTTAATTAAACCGTTAGTAACATATAATACCTATAAAAACTTGTGAAAATCCAAGATTAAAATACCACGGAATAAGGCTCTGAGAATTAATATTATTTTGAACACCTGCGTAGTTTAAATGTCACATTCGGCGTAAAGTTTGCAGATAATTAATGTTTCAAAGAATCTTGGGAAAACGTCGCATAATAGTTACGAGAATTGCTAAAGCTGGGTTATTTCACACTCCATGTGGACTAAAATAATCAATAATAAAGAATATCAATTTGCACCAATACGAACAGGTTAGAGAAGGAAAGAGAAATGCGTCAAGCAAAGACACATATTATAAAAGGCGGGATTTAAACAACGTCACGAGGGTCACAATTGGTTAAAAATAGGATGCAAATAGCAGAGGTAGAACAACAATTTCTGTACAAAATTAATTAGTTTTTCTCGGACATGCTTGCGTGCCGTGTGGAAATTTTCTGAGATTTAAATGGGGCGAGTGAAAATTCGTAAAATCGACGCGCGAGCGACAGACTGGGAACATGGCATGAGAAATTCTTTAGAATTACCCGTTTTGGGGAACAGACCGATAGACAGGCTTTTGCTATATATACCGAGATGAAGATAAACAAGCCCTCTTAGACTTTTGACGATCCGATGCGTTAAAAGCTCGTACATACGCGACTTGATTGAAGATGTTAAACCGTGCATTTTAGTTTGATTAAATAATTTAAAGTTTGCGAGTATATTTTAGTGATTCAAAATAGCTTGTTATTTACGTGCTAACATGAATGTACTTCAGTGCACTTAGATACAAGGTAATAAAATTTAGTTTCACTGTACCAATTAGCAAAATTTACAACGACGAATGTATACACAAAAGTAGGCAGTTTTGGCGTATATTGGTGACAGAAGCATGAATTTCTTTGCTATTTTTCGGGGGTGTTAATAATTAAATGGTTCAAATACGTGTCTGGATCCATGAAACAAGGGTCAGATAAACACAGATGAGTTCCGGAAAGGCCCAGAAACGACTTTGAATGGATGGTGATGGAGAAAATTTTAAAAGCGTAGAGAATCAGAAGCCGTAAATATAATCCTGTTGAATGGTGTGATTAACTAAAGAAACGATACTTCGAAGCTACGAGGACAGTAACCTTCAGGTAAATTATACTATTTTGTTTGACATTTTGTGTGTATTGAATGACTTTATAATTGATTTACTTTAAATGGACATTAGTGAAATTGTTCTAACCATAAAAGTTTAATTTTAAGATGAAATTTGCTTGTTTAAGTTAAAAGGGGTATTTTGTTTTGATGTTCGGGAATATGATGAAAATTTGGGTATGTCTTTGAGCTCAATTAGACGAACCTGGTTAATTAACGTAAAGGGGTGGTAGATGCTCCCTTTATACTCAGACTCCGGTCTGCTTATATTGTTATATTAATTAGTAGGCATCCAACAAGGACTTTAATTTTGGATGCACAGTAAAATGATAATAAAATTAATCTTGAAATTCTTTTTAAAACTGAAATTTATGCTGAGTTTTAATTTTGAAATTTTAATGTATTCTGAATATTGATGTAAATAGAGTTAACGTTGATGTTTTTGGTAGGAATGTGTTGTTTTTTTTTATGAATGAGGAGGTTTATAACATTAGGTGAGCAGCCGAGGCGAAAAGCGTAGTTCACGGATTTTAAAGGTATCACAGCATTCTTTGGCGCCCAATTCGTGAGGCTCGATTTTATACAGGGTAACACAGCAATATATATATATATATATATATATATATATATATATATATATATATATATATATATTGCCGTGGTACTTCGCTCTAATTTAGTACTTTCTCAAAAAACATTCAAAAATTTTATTTATTTTCCAAAAATCGTCTTAAATTTCACACAATAGAAAAATTTTCAAAAAAATAATTTCTTACCCAGATTCTGGTCTTCATCACCTTAATTCTTCAACCGCTTCCTTGGCTAGCTCAGTGGGGTCTCCTCTTGGATACCTAGATTTACTATCATACTCTTTATCGTTCACGCACACTCTCAATAAAACCACAAAATAATACCACAATCATACAATATTTATTTATCACTATTTACAAACAAAATTCAAGATTATCCACATTTCAGTGATCAAGCTACACCTCAATGAATCCTATTTTTGTAATGTCCTGGATTTTAGCTAGAAATATTAAACACATTGAATGTACCCGGAGTAAATGGGCCCTGAATATTACCTTATTTTTTTTCTTTATTTATAATTTATTTTAAATTAGTATACTCTGAAGTATGGTGAGCTCATGATAACCCAGTTAATTATGAATAATGTATGCTTTTTACTTAGCATTTGCTTACTGCAAACAAAAAGAAACCCATGTACTCGTAACAATAAAAATTTAAATTCCTGATGGAATGTTAATAAGCTTTATATACACCTCTAAATTTATATTAAAATACCATAATAACAGTTAGTTATACGTATTATTGTCAATACGCAAAATATTGCAAAATATCTTCATAGTTCACTCTCACACGTCACACAATTTTCAAAGTTTATAACAACAATTTTAAAGCGCTACCTGGAATTTCTTGAAGATCTCTACTCCGTTGACGATGCCGTTAAGTTGTTTCGCTCTACTCTGCTGGCCGCCTCTAGCTATTTGTGGATGAACACCATTTAAGTTGTGCCGTATGCTCTGCCTTCACAATGCATCCAAATCCAAATCCAATTTTATTACCCTTCTTTCATAATTGCGTACTTTAGTTTAATTTAATTCAATTTACGTTTCATTACTTCACTTCACGAGCTTGTTTAAAATAAATGTTGCACCTCAATTAAATTTTAGACTCGTCACTATTCGCGTATCAAATTATGAGGCCAACACTGTACTATTTAATTTAAAAATATGTATACTTACAAATTCGTATTCTGAAGCGGTGAAAATACTAAGCGATCGAAGTTAATAGAAAGCGATGATTAATTCTTTTCAAGTATTTATATGATTCCGTATGCCACCTCTAGGCTACTCTTCCCGTGAAATAACTAATTTAAAATAACACTTCCTCAAATTTTGGTTCAACCGTTTTCGAAATCCCCGAAATTTAGCGCGTCGTTACGATATTTTCCAATAAACCCGACTTCAAATATTCTCGTGTTTGTCTGTTCTACAACTAACCATATCGACCAATAGTATATCCATTGATGTCTTAAAAACCCCGCCTATATAAACGCTATTCCCCTCTTACGCATATAATATGTTTCCTTCTAACCTTGTTTGAGTGGTAGAGAATCGATATTACTGTCTGCGTTCTATTTACTCCATGTGGACTTGTATACGTGCTTTTTGAAGTGGGCTGTTATTATGCCTGTCTCATTCCGACGTATTTCATTGATCGTCTATCCTTTCTGCACTTTAAGGAAACTTTTAGTTAACATTTACGCGAACCCTCCAACCGTTTACCCGATATACTTAGAATACTGTCTTTTATCTACACAAATAAGTGGGACCTGACATTTCGAAAACATGCAGGTGTTCACTTAACCGACGTTTTAACACAACATTTCTAAGAAGTTGGCTTCTCAAGGTATTTTTATATTCAACGGCTGTTTATGTG
Source organism: Platerodrilus igneus (assembly GCA_036346225.1). Taxonomy (NCBI): domain Eukaryota; kingdom Metazoa; phylum Arthropoda; class Insecta; order Coleoptera; family Lycidae; genus Platerodrilus; species Platerodrilus igneus. The sequence goes on along the minus strand of JARFIW010000927.1, from coordinate 1,428,310 downwards.
TTAGCAACGCGTTTCACCTTGGTATTATCGATTTTTAATGCTTTTATGCATATTATACGTAATTATCCGTTCAATTAAACTCCATTAAATTAATTAATAATTTGTATTGGCTACTAAAATTTATTTTCTTTGCGAACCTAATGAATTTTATTCACTACTTGTAAAATCATGGTAATATTTGTTACTTTAAAATGAACTAAATGAAATAAATTTCGCACGTAAATTCTGGTTATTTCTTCTATACAGGGTGTTTGAAATTACCTGGTTTATATTTAAATTTAGCCCTTTAAAACCACTACAATATATATTATAGTGGTTTTAAAAGGTTAAAAGGAAATATAAACAAAGCAATTTTAAAACACCCTGTATAAAGGAAACAACCAGAATTCACGTGCGAAATTTATTCCAGTTAATTTATTTTTAATTAACAGGTATTAACAAAATTTTACAAATAATGATTAAAATTTAGTAGGTTTGCAAAAGAAATAAAACGTTAGAAGCCAATGCTATTAATTTATTAATTTAATTGAGTTTAATTGAACGGTTATTTACGTATAATATGCATAAAAGCGTGTAAAAATCAATAATACCAAGGTGAAACGCGTTGCTAACAAACGAATATATCGGTGGGGTTGAAATACGCTGAAATCCAACTCGTAGAAGTGTTGTGTTAAAACGTCGGTTAATTAAGCACCTGCGTGTTTTGTAAATGTCAGCTTCCAATTATTTTGAACAGATAGCAAACGGTTTCAAAGAATATCGGGTAAACCGTCGCAGGTGTTCGCAGTAAACACTAATGAGGGGTATTTAAAGCACGTAGAAATTCCACGTGGGGTTAAATAGCAGATGGTCCGGAATATTGATTTTCTATTACTCCAACAAGGTTAGAAAGAGATGTAGAAAACGCATAAGCAAGGGACAACGGTAGTATAGGCGGGATTTGTAGAACGTCAGTGAATATACAATTGGTCGATATTGTTAGTTGGACGTGAGACAAATACGAGCATAGTGTATATTAATTTTCAGAAAATATCATAACGACGCGCTGAAATTCGCGGACTTAGAAATCGGTTGAGCTAAAAATTTTAAGAACGTGTTGTTGTAGATGGGGATATCGGATGAAAGGCGGCCAGGAAGTGGCAGCCGAAGTTGTATAAATGCTTTTCGAAAATATTATAAACATTATAAACCTTAATATTTCGATCACTTCAGACGACGTATGAAAGTTATCACGAGTTTGTAAGTATTATAAAATCATTTTAAATTATATTGTACGGTGAGCCTCATAATTTGTACGCGGCTTGTGTGCCGAGATTACATTTTTTAATTGAGGTATCACCTATAATTTTTTTAACAAGCACGTGTCGTGATGTTAAGTAACGTGGATTAAAGTAAATAATTGTGAAAAACGTATAATTAATTTGGATTTGGAAATTGGATACACCGTGAAGGCAGCGCTAGCAGCTCAACTTACATGGGGTTCTTTTACTAATAGCTAGAAGCGGCTTGCAAAGCAGAAAGAAACAAATACATAGCATCGTCTACGGAGCAGAGATCTTTTAGAAATTCCAGGTAACGCTTTGAAAATTGTGTTGTTATAAACTATGAAACGATGGATATTGGGTGACGTATGAGAGTGATTTTGAAGGTAGTGTGCATTTGTTGCGTATTGAACATAATACGTATAACTAACTTTATTATGGTATTTAAATAGAAATCTAAAGGTGTATATAAAGCTTATTAACGTTCCATCAGGAAGTTAAATTTTGTGAAGAGTACATGGGTGTTTTTTTTTGTTTGTTGTAAAAGTATGCAAAGTATAAGGGCATACATTATTCATAATTAATTGGGTTATCATGAGCTCACCATACTCCAGAGTTTACTTAGATTTAAAATAAATTATAAAGAAGGAATGAGAAATAAGGTATTATTCAGGGCCCATTTACTCCGGGTACATTCTACGTGTTTGATGATTTAAATTAAAATACAGGACATTACAAAATAGGATTTATTGAAGTGTAACTTGATCACTGAAATGTGGATAATATTGAATTTTATTTGTAAATAGTGAAAATTAAAAGATTGTATGTTTGTTGTATTTTGTGGTTTTATTGGGAGTGTGCGTGAATGATAGAATATGAGAGTGAATCTAGATATCCAAGAGGAGGTCCAACTGAGCTAGCCGGAAGCAGTTGAAGAAGGCAATTCAACCGAGGAAGAGAGGAAAACGGGTAAGAAATTATATATTTTTTTAATTATTTAATATTTGAAAAATTTGCTATTATGTGCAATTTTCGAGTTTTGAAAATTTAATAAAATTTTTGAATATATTTTTGTTGGTGAGGCTTTTACCCAAGTTCCACGGCATTCTTATGACGGCCCAACGTTGGGGCTCGGAAGGTTTTTTGAGAAAGTACTAAGTTAGTGCGGAGTTCCACGGTAAATATATATATATATATATATATATATATATATATATATATATATATTGCTGTAATTCCCTATAAGAATCGTGCCTCACGAATTGGGCGCCAAGATTTGCTGTGATCCTCGTTATTACGGTGAAATCTCCTCTGATATTCGATTTTTACTCTTTCCTTCCGCCTCGGCTGTTCACCTAGTTAAAACTGTTATCCTCATTCATAAAAAAAAACCAATTCCTACCACAAACATCAACGTTAACTCTATTTACATCAATATTTACAATACATTAAAATTTCAAAATTAAATTTCAGCATAAATTGCAACATCATAAAATTTCAAGTTCAAATTTGTCATCATTTTAATTTGCATCCAGAATTAGAGTCCTTGTAGGATGCATACTAATTAAATAAACAATATTTGCAGACCTGAGTCTGAATAAAAGGGAGCATATCCCACCCCTTTACGTTAATTTAACAGGTTAGTCTAGTTGAGCTCAAAGACAGACCCAAATTTTCATCATAATCAAACACATAAACCTGATAAATACTCCTTTCTACTTATACAAGAAAATTTTACCTTAAAATTAAAAATTTGTTGTTTATACAAATTTACTACTGTCCTTTTTTATCAAACAAATTATAAAGATATTCAACACACACCAAAACATCTAAGATCGAACAAAATGCATAATTTACCTGAAGGTTAATGCACTCGTGGCTTCAATGTACATCGTCCTTGCTAATCCCACCATTCCAGCTGGTTTATGTTTACGGCTTTAGATTTTGAACGCTTTTAAAATTTTTGTACACCACCATTCGTCTAAATAGTTTTCAGGGTTTCTCAGTCACTCATCTAGATATATCGAAATCTTGTTTTGTGGATCCAATCACGTTTACGAATAACATTTGATTACTAACACTCACGATACATAGCACTGAAATTCATAATTCTTTCTATACCAAAAACTGCCTACTTCTATTTATTTATTTATCGTTATTAATTTGGATAATTGGTACAGTAATACCCGCAAATATAACTAGACTTTGTTACCTTCATTTATCTTCTCTAAGTGTACTAATAACTTTTAGTGTAGCACGTAATCACCACGTATTCTACTTAAAGTATCGAATAATCAAAAAATAAAGAGCAAAACTGTTTAAAGTATCGAATAAAATCAAAAATCTAAGAGAGCGAAACACCTATAAGCACGGGTTTATATAATGACCCGCTTGCAAGTCGAATTTGTCCCGCAATGGACAATTTTTAGAATTTCGCATTCTATTTTCCCTTCCGACGGCTCGGCACAGCGATTCTACTAAAAATTTGCACACGTCCAAGTTGAAAATCTAAGAAATTTCCACACGGCTCGCAACACGTCTGAGAACAACTAATTAATTTTACACACCAACTGATATGCTTTCCCCTCTCATGTTTGCATCTTATTTCAACCAATCGTAGCCCTAGTGAAGCTTCACAAATCACGCCTTTTATTATCAGTGTCTTTGCTTTACGCGTTTTATCTGTCCCTTTCTACCTTGGTCTGAGTGGTACAAATCAAAATTCTTTTCTATCTGCTATTTAAATCCACGTGGATTCCTACGTGAGTAAAATAACCCCTCATCTAGCATTTCCTGCTAAAACATCCGACCGTTTCCAATATACGTAGAAGCTGCATGTTTATCTATTCAAATTTATTAGAACTTTGACATTTAAAAGTTTGCAGGTGTGTGCTCCTAATGAACGTTTTAATATAATTCTCCGAGCTTTGTTTCATGGTATTGTAACCTTCCTTTTAGCTGTTTGTTACCAACCTTGGATTTTCACAAACTTTATGCTTATTATACATTACTAATGGTTCAATTAACTCCAATTAAAATAATAATGAATGGCATTGACTTCTACCCTTTAATTTTTAGCGAATAGCAATTAAATATTAAATATTATTTGTACACTTTGTTTAATACCCGTTACTTAAAATTGAATTAATTAATATAAATTTCGCACGTTATTTCTATTTGTTTCTTTATACAGGGTGATTAAAATTATTTGATGTCGTTAATTAATTTTCTACCCTGGTCTAAATTTAAGTAATATATATATATATATATATATATATATATGTATATATATATATATATTGCTATGAACTGTAATTCTCGTAGCCCTTACGTTGTGCTGTTAATTTGCTATGAACTCTAAATTATTCGTGCTCCATCATTTGGACAACCATTTTAATATTTACTATGAATAAACAAGATTGTAATTATCTCCTCCTCCGGCTGTCTTATTAATATTGCTATCAATTCCCTCCAGAAACTTAACTGGATTTTATCTTGAAGCAACCTTGTCTGCCAATAGCAAAATTCGATATGTTACTGCCTTACTTGTTATCAATTTCCTCTTCAACTCGTAGCTCCTCCTATTTAAATCTTATGACCTCGGCTAGCATTTATTTGGAATTATAAAATTCAGTTAATTTCGATTTTATATAATGAAACCAATATATTATGTACAGCTTTTGTAAATTATTTGAAATACACTTTTCAATTAGTTAATGTTATAAATCTCATTTATTAACAATCATATACTATTTACTCAAAACCCAAAGTCACCAAAAAAAAACCTATTATCTTTATCAACGAAGTGTAGAATATTCTAAACCTGTTTTCCTATTACTCATTCAATACGTATGCAACTTCTTTTGTTGACTTTTTCACAAGTATATTATATTAAGCAAATTCAATATTCAAAATAAAAAAAATATATAAAAAAACAAAATGTCTTATAACTAAATAATCTGACCTGGTTTATTTTCTTCACATCGACGCTTCCATTTGAAATAAAAATTATCTTCCCCAATTCATTTAAATTATTGCCATTACACTATGGACTACCAATATTCCTTTATGCACCCCAATTTATTGTCGTTTCATATTAGACTTGTTACTTCTTATTAATTAATTTCCTCAAACTTAAAATTGTATTATTCTTCCTCCAGACTTAGAAATTGTAGTTTGTTTCATCCCCAGACATATAATTGTAGTTTATTTTCCCCCGTACATAGAATTGTATCACTGGATTTTCCCCCTGACATCAAAATTGTATTACTGTATTTTCTCCCTGGACTTCAGAACTGTCGTTTGTTTCCCCCGGACATCAGAATTGTATTACTGTATTCTTCCCCTGAACATCAGAATTGTCGTTTGTTTCCCCCGGACATCAGAATTGTATTACTGTATTCTCCCCCTGAACATCAGAATTGTCGTTTGTTTCCCCCGGACATCAGAATTGTATTACTGTATTCTCCCCCTGAACATCAGAATTATCGTTTGTTTCCCCCGGACATCAGAATTGTATTACTGTATTCTCCCCCTGAACTTCAGAATTATCGTTTGTTTCCCCCGGACATCAGAATTGTATTACTGTATTCTCCCCCTGAACTTCAGAATTGTCGTTTGTTTCCCCCGGACATCAGAATTGTATTACTGTATTCTCCCCCTGAACTTCAGAATTGTCGTTTGTTTCCCCCGGACATCAGAATTGTATTACTGTATTCTCCCCCTGAACTTCAGAATTGTCGTTTGTTTCCCCCGGACATCAGAATTGTATTACTGTATTCTCCCCCTGAACTTCAGAATTGTCGTTTGTTTCCCCCGGACATCAGAATTGTATTACTGTATTCTCCCCCTGAACTTCAGAATTATCGTTTGTTTCCCCCGGACATCAGAATTGTATTACTGTATTCTCCCCCTGAACATCAGAATTGTCGTTTGTTTCCCCCGGACATCAGAATTGTATTACTGTATTCTCCCCCTGAACATCAGAATTGTCGTTTGTTTCCCCCGGACATCAGAATTGTATTACTGTTACTGTATTCTCCCCCTGAACTTCAGAATTGTCGTTTGTTTCCCCCGGACATCAGAATTGTATTACTGTATTCTCCCCCTGAACATCAGAATTGTCGTTTGTTTCCCCCGGACATCAGAATTGTATTACTGTATTCTCCCCCTGAACTTCAGAATTGTCGTTTGTTTCCCCCGGACATCAAAATTGTAGTTTATTTTTCCCCGTACATCAGAATTGTCGTTTGTTTCCCCGGACATCAGAATTGTGTTACTGTATTCTCCCCCTGAACTTCAGAATTGTCGTTTGTTTCCCCCGGACATCAAAATTGTAGTTTATTTTTCCCCGTACATCAGAATTGTCGTTTGTTTCCCCGGACATCAGAATTGTGTTACTGTATTCTCCCCCTGAACTTCAGAATTGTCGTTTGTTTCCCCCGGACATCAAAATTGTAGTTTATTTTTCCCCGTACATCAGAATTGTCGTTTGTTTCCCCGGACATCAGAATTGCATTACTGTATTCTCCCCCTGAACATCAGAATTGTCGTCTGTTTCCCCCGGGCATCAGAATTGTATTACTGTATTCTCCCCCTGAACATCAGAATTGTCGTCTGTTTCCCCCGGGCATCAGAATTGTATTACTGTATTCTCCCCCTGAACTTCAGAATTGTCGTTTGTTTCCCCCGGACATCAAAATTGTAGTTTATTTTTCCCCGTACATCAGAATTGTCGTTTGTTTCCCCGGACATCAGAATTGTATTACTGTATTCTCCCCCTGAACTTCAGAATTGTCGTTTGTTTCCCCCGGACATCAAAATTGTAGTTTATTTTTCCCCGTACATCAGAATTGTCGTTTGTTTCCCCCGGACATCAGAATTGTATTACTGTATTCTCCCCCTGAACATCAGAATTGTCGTCTGTTTCCCCCGGGCATCAGAATTGTATTACTGTATTCTCCCCCTGAACTTCAGAATTGTCGTTTGTTTCCCCCGGACATCAAAATTGTAGTTTATTTTTCCCCGTACATCAGAATTGTCGTTTGTTTCCCCGGACATCAGAATTGTGTTACTGTATTCTCCCCCTGAACTTCAGAATTGTCGTTTGTTTCCCCCGGACATCAAAATTGTAGTTTATTTTTCCCCGTACATCAGAATTGTCGTTTGTTTCCCCCGGACATCAAAATTGTAGTTTATTTTTCCCCGTACATCAGAATTGTCGTTTGTTTCCCCGGACATCAGAATTGCATTACTGTATTCTCCCCCTGAACATCAGAATTGTCGTCTGTTTCCCCCGGGCATCAGAATTGTATTACTGTATTCTCCCCCTGAACATCAGAATTGTCGTCTGTTTCCCCCGGGCATCAGAATTGTATTACTGTATTCTCCCCCTGAACTTCAGAATTGTCGTTTGTTTCCCCCGGACATCAAAATTGTAGTTTATTTTTCCCCGTACATCAGAATTGTCGTTTGTTTCCCCGGACATCAGAATTGTATTACTGTATTCTCCCCCTGAACTTCAGAATTGTCGTTTGTTTCCCCCGGACATCAAAATTGTAGTTTATTTTTCCCCGTACATCAGAATTGTCGTTTGTTTCCCCCGGACATCAGAATTGTATTACTGTATTCTCCCCCTGAACATCAGAATTGTCGTCTGTTTCCCCCGGGCATCAGAATTGTATTACTGTATTCTCCCCCTGAACTTCAGAATTGTCGTTTGTTTCCCCCGGACATCAAAATTGTAGTTTATTTTTCCCCGTACATCAGAATTGTCGTTTGTTTCCCCGGACATCAGAATTGTGTTACTGTATTCTCCCCCTGAACTTCAGAATTGTCGTTTGTTTCCCCCGGACATCAAAATTGTAGTTTATTTTTCCCCGTACATCAGAATTGTCGTTTGTTTCCCCCGGACATCAAAATTGTAGTTTATTTTTCCCCGTACATCAGAATTGTCGTTTGTTTCCTCCGGACATCAGAATTGTATTACTGTATTCTCCCCCTGAACTTCAGAATTGTCGTTTGTTTCCCCCGGACATTAGAATTGTATTACTGTATTCTCCCCCTGAACATCAGAATTGTCGTTTGTTTCCCCCGGCCATCAGAATTGTATTACTGTATTCTCCCCCTGAACTTCAGAATTGTCGTTTGTTTCCCCCGGACATCAGAATTGTAGTTTATTTTTCCCCGTACATCAGAGTTGTCGTTTGTTTCCCCCGGACATCAGAGCCCTATTATTTTTATGTCTTAGTTTAAAATAAATTCATTAAAAACGTACTTACGTTTAATCGGCAATTATAATTTTCATATTAGCACTTGTTTTATCTTTCACTTTTAAAATTTACGTATTATTTTATTTCATAACGGCGCACTTCGGCCTTTGTTGAGTTCAAAACTGTCTTCGTTATCAGTGTGCCTACTAATATATTATCCCGTTCCCACTCCATCAATGGGTATGGTCTAGAACTCGTCGCTTATTTGTGACCAATCAAATAATTACATTTAAAGCAGTTTCTGATGTAATGCTCCACGATTCCCAATAATCGTAATCTGCATGCAGCTGTCTTTCGTTATCAACATGCTGTGTTTTGATAGATCTAATTGCTTTTCCATAAACAACTGATGCAACTCGACTTTTAATTTTCATATTTACACGTTGTTCACGCAATTTTTAATCTGCTTTCTTATCAAAAAATGGTTAGATATTTGTACGCATTTATATTAGCTACCTGAAGCTCTATTTCTATCTCCGTATTAACTTAATTGTTTGGAACTCCTTTTGAATGCGTGTCTAATCACACTTTATCGTTTACTTATAAATATACGCGTGCTTCCACTGAAAAATATCATTACTTGCTTTACCTAATGAATGTCTTCATGGTTTCTACGCTAACTATGCGTCTTCCTATGTTTACCTGCGTCGCTTAAAAACTATTTCTACTTTATATACAGGGTGTTGACTGCTTACTATTTATAAACTATGTCTATTTCTCAATTCTTCACTAAATAAGTGCCGTTTTCTGCTGCCTATGGTAATTTCTCATTTTTAAACGACCTTTCCTATAAAGAGCACCCTTAAACAACCCCTTATCATAGCAATATATATATATATATATATATATATATATACGCACATAATGCACACAAACTTTTTCAAAAAGCAACTTGTTCTAAAATGAAACTTATAAAGTTTAAAGAAGAATTTCTTGCCGCATTGATTATAGAAGATATTCGATCAGTTTCAAAAAAATTTAAAGTGCAAGACCTTCATTATTTACAGAGTGTCCCACCTATTGAAAAAAGCCGCATCCGATTAAGACGTCAAATGTGTACAAAAAATAAAAACACCGAGAAACGCGTCATTTTTGTTCAATCTGTGAAGAGAAGTCAGTCGTGCACGTGAAAGATTGTTTTAGAAATTATCACAAACACTAAAAGTAATTTTTTCGTATAAACTATGAGTGTTATTTTATGTTCATTTATTAATAAATGTTTTGTTTATGTAAGCCAACTTTGATTTCTGGTTCTTTTCTCTGAAACCACCTCTTCTTATTTACGCTGAAATACTACGAATTTTATCGTAGCTCTAAAAATATGGCAAGTGAACAAACTACGGATAACTCGTACTTGGCGTTCTAAACAATAACGCAAACTATGAATTTGTTACATGCCAAAATTGGCAATGTGCATTGTTGAATATGTGAATAAATTCCCGCGAACATTTTCAAATAAACTTGTCAATTTCTGTCATTCCGGACAGTTGCGTTTGCGCAAAAGAATGCGCAGACGCGGAGTGAATGGCACAAGTGCGCGCGGTGTGATACGACGCCATTAGCCACAAGATATCGAGCCAAGAACATCTTTCTGGGTTGTGGTGTATTTGTCTTTTCTCTTTTTTAGGATGTAGGTTCCTATATCTTATCTTGCCTTGTCGTACCTATACCTGTATCCTTCTCGTCCTACCTACGTACGAGGTGAAAAGAGGATGGACCAATTTGAAATCTGAATCAACAAGAACGTCGTGTAACCCACACTAAAAACAACGACATGGCCTTGGGATATAATTGTAAGGTGCGATTTAAGTGAGTACATTGCTTTCATTTATATTGTAAATTTGATCATTGTATCACTTTTAAACGTGTTTGGTATTTGATACAATTTGCCGCGTAATTATGTTATATTAAACGATTGCGCAACAATATGAAACACACGGGAAACCGTAAGAAATTATCTCGTAGTTAGCAGTCAAAGTGTTAAGTAACAACGTGTTTTGTGTTTCGTCACAATTCTTTGCAAAATTTATTAATAAAACCTACGTCCACCAACAACAACTGACAGCGTTGTTTATTGTAATTAATTAATTAGGCGAGTTAATTTATAAGAAGACGAGTTTGTTACTGTGAAACAACAGGTTACATCTTAACAACATCTTTCAGCCATGATATATCGGGAGTAATTTCACTAAGAAATATAGTGCCACACATTTGTTTTTACTGTATAAATTTATATAATGCTTATAATATTCCACAGAATTCTAATTAATATTTTGTTAACAGGATCATCAACTAGCCCATCTAGACGAGAATCCAAAGAAGTAAGCATCCCATCGGTACTCGAAACAACAAAGGAAACTCCACCTTCAAGTCCCGAACGCACCTCTCCACCTAGATTAGGCCAGGGCCAAGTAAAACCTCGCGGATTCCGTTTATCTAGCACAAAACCTGTAGAACTTAGATTAGGATTACAGATGACTAAGGGTCAACTGGAGGTAGAGGTAGTATGCGCGCGCCACATTCCCAGTAAAGACGTAGCTCCTGACACCTACGTAAAATGCTATTTACGTGACGGCGATCGTTGGCTTCAAAAGAAAAAAACAAGGGTTGCGAAGCACTCGTGCGAGCCTCAATTTAGACAAACATTAAAATACCAAGCTTGCGATGTATTAGGAAGAAGTCTCGTTATAATGCTATGGGAGAAACAGGGTGGATTTGAACACAATTTAGGTGTAGGTGGAGCTGAAATTGCGTTGGATTTATTGACGCTTACAAATATTACGTTAGATTGGTATCCCTTGTTTCCCATACATTCGCTAGGATCAGATTCGAATGATTCTCCCTGACTTAAATAAACGAATTAGAGGTTTATAACACCAGGTAGATTGTAAAAAACATGTGAGTAAATTAAATGACAACTTGCTAAGAACTAACGAAAAAAGTCTAAATATTTATTCAAACCGTTTACACAAATCTTTTTTAGCAAATCTAAAAGATCACGATTTACTTTCAGAGCTTTCAGTAACAGTACAAGTATAATCTTTTTAACACTACGATGCTGCTAATCTTCTTAATTAACTTAATCGCAAAGCACTACAATTAATTTATATGCGCAGCCCAATTACTGCGATTAATTTATATCGATTAGGGTGAATTGTGTCAGCAGTAGAGTAATATATGTTACATATTATAAAGCATTAAACCACAGCATAAAGCTTTACATTAGTACTCAAGTATTGCAATCGAAGCTAGTATTAGAACTAATTGGTTTATTATGATCGAAGCTGCAATTAGAATTGATTGACTTAGGAACTCCTGCGTTTAAACCTATTCAAATCGACTAGTTATTTCACTAGATTACTATCTGGAGATTTCTTATACCTTCTCGAATATACCCCGTTAACTGATTTCATTGGAAGGGTGGCAAACCCACGCGCAATTAGGCCTCAATATGGGCCCATTGTGCTAAATGTACCCTATTGTAATATTACATACAGTTTTGTATCTGTCATTTAACAGATCCCAAAAGGTGTAACGCAGCAGGAGCCGTCAATCATCCTTTGTGTACAACTCTTTGTCTGCGTTCTATCATAATTACGCTAGAATGAAAGGTGCTACAGTAGTGCAATTGCTTTGATTACTTTTGTAAAGTTTGTGCAAATTTGTACTCACAGTATGGCTACCGTTTTTTCCATATATGTTCTTCCATGCTTCCAAACGTCCTATTATAACTCGTTAATCTTTCTATACCATTGTCGTATCAAAAGTGTAAAGGTACAACTTACATAAGCTGAGATGTTTTTAATGTTATTGATAAGCAAGGCTTATAATTGTTGGAGGCTTTCACGGTCGGAGCCATTATAAATATTTATGGTTCCGTGTTGGGACCATGTCATTTTATAAACTTTGTTTATAATTAACTTTTTTTTAAATTAATAATTTACAGCTTAAGCTTAGACAGAAAATTTTACGTACTTATTAAAATAATTCTAACCTAATCCTTGTTAACAAGTACAGAACCCAAACATCTTGTATATGAGTTACAAAATTTTTTTTATCATTCTCGTGGTAGTTTACCTAATCTTTTATTACCTCGGTTGTTAGTGTAATTAACCAACGACGCTGTACAGATACTTTAGTAAAGGTCAAAATGCTTTGAAATCTGACCTCAAAATTGTTGAAAAGTATCCCCTTGACAAATAATTTTTATAAAATTAAAATCTTATTTTAGCTTAATTTACCCAAATATTCTATAAAGTTACAAAAAAAAATAAAATTATACTTGCAGTTGGCATTATCAAATAACGCTTATCAAAATATCATTTCTATTGTAATTACCGGCATTGAATACTTCCTGGTTTCATTTCAGATTTCCATTTCAGATCAATCTTGATGTGGAAATATCAGTTTGCAATGTGCATTTATTTTTAATAGAATAAATTAGCAGTTGCTCTTGTATCAAAGTTATTTATGTCAAAGATCGTTTAATTTTCGTAGTATTCTCAACAATAATTATGCCTCATAATTATTCAAAGTTATATCTTACATATTGCATGTCGTAAAATGAATTATAAATTACTCGAAACTTACACATTCCATGTCGTAAAATGACTGACTCCTCCCCACTAAATCTTGTCTTTATATAATAAAACAAACTCAATACGTCATTTTCTCGATTCTTCTAGCTTTATTTCAAAGCATAACACATCTGAATGATGTAATAATTACCCTCATTTCGCTTCCTTATCTCTAACTAATTGAGCTGTCAGTATTATTTATGACTCTCGTAAAGCGTCTTCCGTTCTTTGTTAATGCACAAAAAAATAATCGCTATCTCTTTCTTTCTGTAATACGTAAAGCTATTAAAACGCTTATCTTACCTTTTATATCTTTCCCGATAGTAACGCGTTCTTTGAATTGAAACGTGTATTTACGGGAAGTAATTAGCTATTCCTAGCGTATTTACAGATAATTTTTGACTTTATCAAAGTCTCGAAAAAAATGCCGTATTCTTTTATTAAATAACACAGATATTCGAAAATTCTAGAATTAATTTAAATTAGCTTCTTTGAAAGAAAGCTATTCTTTATTAGAAACTTTTAAAAGTAGTATTTTTAACGAGAATGAATATTTTATGCAATTTGTTTTTAGAAAAGTACTAATTTTAATTGCACAATTAATGAACGCTCTTATGTTTTTACTAATTGAAGTTTATTTCGTATTTCAAGTGTTTGCGGTTTATTTTCAGTTTGCAATAAATGCCTATACACAGATTTTAATTACATAATTAATGAAGATTTCGTTCTTATTCTTCATAAATGCAATAAGATTTGTTTTACGGTAAATGCAATGAAAACTTGTTATTAAAAGATATTTTTTCTAAGAATACAATAATTAATAATTATCTGCACACGGCTAAAAATAAATGCGTATTTGAAATTTGGGTTTCGATTTTTAAATGGTATGTCCTTAATGAGAGTTATTTTATATGGGAATCCCATTTTATGTGCTAATGGAATAGGTTTATATTTAGACAGAGTAAAAGCTTAAATACAGGGAAATTTTACTTTTGTTTTTCTTCTTTTTGGAATGGTTTTTTATAGAATTTGACGTTCAATGACCTCTCGTGACCCCATATCACATCACTATATATATATATATATATATATATATATATATATATTGCGTCAAACCGACCTTAAGTAAGGTCTAAAACAAAATGATGATGATAAATTTGTCGTGTAACTCTGGTAAACGTCTCCGATACAAATTTATATTCGAAAATTTTATTAAATTTTCAAATTCAAAAATAGAAAAATTTCAAAAAAATTTAAATAAGTTCAAAAAAATATTTCTTACCAGTTTTCCTCTCTTCCTCAATTGAACGGCCTTCTTCAACTGCTTCCGGCTAGCTCATTTGGACCTCCTCTTGGGTATCTAGATTCACTCTCATAGTCTCAATCGTACACACACACTCGCAATAAAACCACCAAAATACAACCAACATACAATCTTTTATTTATTACTATTTACAAATGAAATTTAATATTGTTCATATTTCATTGATCACGTTACACTTTAGGAAATCTTATTTAGTAATGTCCTGTATTTTATTTTTAAATTATCAAACACATTAAATGTACCCGGAGTAAATTGGCCTTGAATAATACCTTCTCTGAAATTTCTTTTTTATAATTTATTTTGTTTTTTAATCTAAGTAAACTCTGGGGTAGGGTGAGCTCATGATAACCCAGCTAATTATGCATACTGTATGCCCTTCTACTTTGACATACCCTTAAGAAAAAAAAAAACAAAGCCATGTACTCTTCACAAAAATTTCACGTTCTGATGGAACGTTAAAAAGCTTTATAGACACCTTCAAATTTCTAGTTAAATACCATAATAAAGTTATTTATACGTATTATGTTCAATACGTAAATAATCCACACTACCTTGAAAATCACTCTCATACGTCACCCAATATTTACAGTTTATAAGAATCACAATTTCAAATCGTTACCTGGAAATTTCTAGGAGATCTCTGCTCTATGGACGATGCTATGTATTTCTTCTATCTGTTCTGCAGGCCGTTTCTAGCTGTTACTAGACGAACTCCATCTAAGCCGATCCGCCAACGCCGCCTCCACGTTGTAATCCAATTCCAAATTCCATTCAAACATACGTCCTTCACAATTATTTACTGTGATCTACGTTACTTAACGTCCCGACACGAGTTGGTTAAAAATTATAGGTGATACCTCAATTAAAATAAGTAATCTCGGCACACTAACCGCGTACTAATCAAGAGGCTATCAACATGCAATATAATTTAAATGATTTTATAGTACTTACAACTCGTGATACTTTCATACGTCGTTTGGAACGATTGAAATATTAAGAGCACGAAGTTAAAAGAGAAGAGAGCGAGTGGTAGCTCTCTAGAGTATTTATATCCTTCCAATGTAACCTCTCCTGGCCACATTTATCCGAAATCCCCTGTTAACAACAACACATTCTTACAATTTTGCACTCAACCAATATTTAATCCCGTGAATTTCATCACGTCGTTATTATATTTTCAGAAAACTACGCTACACTATGCTTGTATATGTTTCGCGTTCAACTAACTATATCGACCAATCGTATATTTACTGACGTTCTACAAGTCCCTCCTATACTATCGTTGTCCCATGCATATGCGTTTTCTACGTCTCTTTCTAACCTTGCTTGAGTGGTAGAAAATCAATATTCCTGTTTGCTTGCTATCTACACCACGTGGACTTACTACGTGATTTAACTAACCCCTCGTTAGTATTTACTACAAACCCAGGCAACGGTTTACTCGATATACGTAGAATCTTCTTCTTTATCTACACAAATAATTGGAATTTGACATTTAAAATTCTGCAGGTGTTTAATTAACTGACGTTTTACCACGACACTTCTATTAGTTTGAATTCGGCATATTTTTACTCCACCGATATATTTGTTTGTTAGCAACGCTTTTCACCTTGGTATTATTGGGTTTTTACATGCTTTTATGCATATTATACCTCAATACTCGTTCAATTAAATTCAATTAAATGAATACATTACTGTCATTGGCTTCTACCATTTAATTTCTTTTGCAAAGCTACTAAATTTTAATTATTATTTGTACAATTTGATTAATACCCGTTACTTGAAAATGAATTAATTAATATAACTTTCGCACGTAATTTCTGGTTGTTCCTTTATACAGGGTGTTTTGACATTGCTTTGTTTAAATTTACTTTTAACCCTTTAAAACCACTATAATATATATATATATATATCACGAGAGATCATTGAACACCCAAATTTTATGAAAAAACTCACTCAAAGAGGGGATAACGGAGAAAAGTGAAGTTTTCCTATATTCAATGTTTCCATTCAGTATAAACTTAAAAAGCCCAATTTTTAAATTAATGCATTTCAGCCGTGTGTATAAATAATTGCTCTTGAAAGATATCTTAAACGAGTTTTCATTTTAAGGTTAAATACACAAGCCGTTCATTTCATGCGTGTATAAATAATTATTTTGTAAATACTAATAACATCGGTTTTTAGCTATCTTCTTTAAGATATGCGAAACTAAAATCCCTACTCTGTTAGAATGCAAATCAATGAATTAGAATGAAATTGCCATCTTTAATTAATTGCTTAATTAATTTCCGTATGTAAATATATTATTTAAAATAAAAATAAAATAATAATCCTCGTTAAAAATAACTCTTTATGAGTTTTAATCTTTATTCCAAAGAAATTAATTGCAGAATTTACGAATATTAATAAAAAAATACAACATTTATTAGAAATGTTCTAAAAGCCATTAAACAATTCAATTATTTTGTATGCATAAATAAACGCTCCGTTTCAGAGAACGCGTGGATATCAAAAAGCTATAAAAGTTCAAATAAGCACGTTTAATAGCTCTACGTATTACAGGAAGAGAGAAAGAGATAGTAACGGACCGATCGTTTATTAGCAAAGAATATAAGTGAATAGTGACCGCACTTAATTGTTCATTTAAACACGACATCTTCATAAATATTACATCATCCAGGATGACTAATGCTTAGAAATAAATCTGGAATAAAATAGAAAAATGACGTATTTAGAATTTGTGTATATAAGGAAGAAGTAATCGAGTACCGGGATCATTCTTTCTAAAGCCAAATAACATGTAAGATTTAAGCAAAGTTTCTTGTTTGACATTATGAAACATACGTTTCGAGTAATTTGACATCTATTTCAGCGGCGTTCCATAAGTAACATGGAAGTTATCAAACGTAATTATTTGATGAAGTACAATAAAGATTTATTACAATAATATAAATCACAACTGTTGATTTTAATTGATTAAAAATAAATACAATTTGTAAACTGGTATTTTAACATCAAATGGAGATTTGAAATGAAACCAGAAAGTTTTTCGTGCCGTTAATTATGATGGAAATTAGATTTTGATACCGCTACTTGACAATAACAAAGGCAAATATAATTTTTTTTGTAACTTATAAGGATATTTAAATATTAGAACTTACGCTAGAATAAGTTCTTAATTTTATAAAAATTATTTGTTAAAGAGATAATTTTCAGCAAATTTTAAGGTCAGAGCTTGAAGCATTTTGGCTTTACTAAATTATTTGTGCAGCGTCGTTGGCCAACTACACTGACAGCCGGGAAAATGAAAAGGATAAAAAATGATTCTAAGAATTTTAAAAAGAATTTTTGTAACTCTCCCTACAGAGTGTTGAGTAAGCCACTATTTCAATTTAGAGAGTAGTTGAAACTGTTAATAAATATTCAAATGACCGTGAAAAGAATGTAAGAAAAGTAAGATTTAATTACAAAAGAACTTTAAAAAAACTGTGTTTGAGGATTTTCCCGCCGGGAATCGACCGGTGGAAGATACGCGCTAATCACGTAAAACGTATTTAATCCGGTTTTGATTTCAGCCGTCGTTAGAAATTCGTTATTTAATATAATTCCTGCACACGCCCCATTATTTATTATTATTCTGCTGCGCGGTCGTTCGCTGTTCGCGTTTAAGATGGTAAACCCCCTCCCAAAACCTGTTATTTTATGGCTATACAGGTGCGGTTCCTGTATGAGCCCGATGTCGATTTTGTTTTCGTTCATTAATTTAACGAAATTATTTGTGGCCCCTTTGCCCTTGCCTAAATTAATTTGCGCACATTTAATTTTCGAGCTTCTCGGAATATCGTCTAATGGCCTAGGATCCATAGTCGATGTTCCTGGTGATGACTGCCTTCAAACGCTGCATCGTTGGGCACTGGCTGGACTTGGCGTCGTGACGAGTGTCGACCCTACGTTACCAACCCTATCGTTCGACCTCGCACAAACAACACAACAAGAAACTGCCCGCCTACAGTTCTTGAACTCATGCCCCACTTCGCTGAAGTTACCGCAAAACTGCATCCGCTCCTTACACTCCGCTGACCTATGACCGAACTCGTAACAGCGATAACACTGCACCATCGAGAAGTGATCACGAGCCCAGACCTTACGCCAACCCAGACTGACCGAATCCACCAAGAAACACCTTCTAGCCTCCGGCGACACCTTGAAAACAACGCTGGCCAACGGATCTCTGGGTCCCTTGCCGCCAAACCAAAACTTCTCGTAGACCTCCTCCTCGAACCTAAGCCCCCTGAAGCGGGGGTTCTGAACAATCAACCTCTTCACGAGCTCTTCTTGCTTCATCTCCCTTTCTACACCAGGGAGCACGATGCGCGGGCTCCTCTTCTCAATGGTCCTCGTGGTCAGACCCTGACAAGCCCCGCCCACCGTTGACTGCAACCGCTTGGCGTCCTCCCGACCAGCGCACTCGACAACAACGCCACCCCTACGCGTCCGATGTGCTCCGACAACAATAAACCCGTCCTTGGCCGGATCAACCTTCTTCTTCAACGTCGCCATGACGTCTTCTTTGACCCCTGGATTGGCGTCAACACGAACCGCGACCGTCGACGCTGCCTTCTTCGCCACTGCACCTGCATACGAAGCTACCCCTGGGACCAAACGACCTTTTAATCCCCCCTGCCCCACTACGACCTGCTCCGTCCTACCCGCTGCGACTGCTACCTCCGCCACAGCCTCCTTCACCTCGCCTCGCACCATCCCCAAAAGCTGATTCGCAACGTCTTGGAACTCGTTCGCGACGTTGCGAATCACCTTCCTGTCGTCCACGGTGATGGTTGCCGAAGTGGCAGGGACTCGCTTGTGTATAAGACCGTGCGCCTTCCTCGCCCGGAAGATCCAGAGATCCAGTTCGTCTAGATCGCTAGCCGCAACGCTTCCGTTGCTGCCAGTCGACCCGCGACGCTGGCCTCTCGAAGTTGCGGGCGACTCAGGCCCGGCCCCACACACAAGGGGCGCCGGCCCTTCCGACTCCACCACCACAGATGCAGGCTCCCTCTGCGACACGACTACCTCCCCGTCGAGCTGCAACTCCGACTTTTCTTTCCTAACCACGACCTTCTCTCCAAACTTATCGACCGCCCCAGCCTCCGACTGACTCCGACCTACCACCCCTCTTCTTCTTCGGCAACGGCTCCTCATCTCGATGTACAACCATGCTGAAAAATCTGATAATAAAAACAACAAGGACAAACAAAAACCAGATCAAAATGCCCTGACGACACTTAATAAACTCGAAGCTAAGATGTGCAGCTAAACGGCAGAACAACAACAAGTACAGAACAAAAACGCTGCTCCAATAAAAGACCTAGATTTCAAATGACCCTTAAACTTATCTGTTTTTATTTATTTATTCAAATTTTATAAACCGCCAAATGAAATTTCAAATTTATGAGAAATAAAATAAACACTAACGTCAAAATAACAAGGAGGACGAAATAAGATAGCAAGCCCAATAAATATACGCAATTAAAAATCTACTATAACAAAACTGTATTCATTTATTTAAAATTCAAACTAACTAATTACCTCAAAAACAAATTTATAAAATACCCGACTTTAAATTTAGAAATAAACTAATAAAAACACGCGTTATTGGAATGCGGTACCGGATGCACTTACGGCTGGTTTACTCGGCGTTTACTCGACCTTGAAATGTTACACCACTAATTAGATCCAAAGATCGACTTTTAGGAAACTTAAAGTACACGTGTACTTAAAAAATGGAAAATTTATATTCAAATTATTTTAAAATTTGCGGTTTTTAGTTATTTGTTTGATTCAAAAAGGGCTAGATTTTGGTTTTCAAATTATTATTTTATTACACGCAGGTTATATAATTTTCCCGAATTTATTTGCTTGTTTTACGCGGTTTTTGAAACCCGCTTTACTAGATTTCCCAATAAATTTATTAAAAACGCCTTTTTAAATTATTTTGAAATTATTTGGAGCGTTTGGTTATTGGTTTTGAGTTATTAGCCCGAAATTTGATTTAGTTTATTTTAAAACGCGAATTTTAGTTTAAATTTAAGTTAAAACGCGGTTTATTTAGTATTTAACGGATTAAATTTGGTGTTATTTAATGCCCTGTATGTTAAAATTAACGGCACACAATAATGAAAAATAAAATACAATAAAAAGCAAAGCTTAAACTATAATAAAACAATAATAAATATCAAAAAACTTACTTGTTTACTGCAGAAGCGGGAGCACTGAAAAACACATCCGCTCGCTTCAAGCGGTAACTAGAAACTAGAACTCCAAAAGTAATACAGCGGACAGGACAGTACTCAGAAAAAAAAAATCGCTTAATAAATAAAAAAACCCAAAAAAACAAAACAAATTCAATGGATAGACCAACATACAATGGTAGATAGAACTAACTAAAAAAAAATTCGCATAATGAGAAAAAACAAAAGAAAACACTCCCTAAGTGAGAAAAAAAAAGAATTCTCATCCGGCTTCGAAGTACAAGTATATCGGACTATATCAAGAAGTTTAAAGGACATAGGAAAAGGAAGAGTAAAAGGTAGCAATCATCGACGACAAACATGGAATGGCGTAACACTGAAGAAAAGTCGTTCTTCAGAAAAGAAACAGTAAAGTCTTCAACCTCAAACGAAGATTGATTCCCTGCCGAAAACCAACAGTAAAGGAAAAAAGCGAGGAAGAAAACCAACAGTTACAGCCACAACGAGACAATAACTATCAAGCCTCAACTCAACGTAAGCCAAAGAACAACAAGAATGCTGGATAGAGAAAAAAATCAAAATACTTCAAGCTGTAGTACCCAATAATCGCAACAAACAAAAAACTGAAGAAAAGAATTGCTAACTAGGCCAGAACGTAAAACCAGCCACAGGAAAAGGGCGAGGAATGTGGAACAACAGGAACGAACAAATAAAAGAAAAGAAACCTAAAAGAATAACACCACGCAACAAGTACAAGAACCATAAAAAAAACCCTAAGAATCGTACAAAAGAAAATAAAACATAATTCCAGTGTAGTTATGTATGAGTATGTGTGCGCATGCGCATGCGTGTGTGTATGTGTGTGTGTGTGTGTGTGTTGATGTATGAGTATGTGAGTGTGTGTATTGATGTATGAGTAGGTGAGGATATGTATGTGTTGTGTGTGTGTACGTGCGTGTGCGTGCATGTGTGTGTGCGTGCGCATGTGTGTGTATGAACTGGGTGTGTATGTATTGTGCATGTATAAAGTGTATGTGTTGGATCGATTTAGTCGCCTATTATGACAGACAGGTCGTACGATGGGGCTTTTCTATTTCCGGATCCACACGGGTGTAAGAAAAAAGAAAACCCAGCAAAACAGAGAAGTAAGTAACGAAATCGTAAAGTCCAAAAATCAAGTCCTAAGGAGAGCAAAATCGGCATAAGAAGTTGGGACGCGAGGACTAGATATTGGGCTTAAGACTTTGGCGCCGACGGCAAGAAAACAAAACGAGGCCAAGAACATTAGGATTTCGTCGACTTAAATCTTCCGGTTCAGAAAGAGCATAGACTAATGTCTGCCTCTTTTGGGCAGTTTCCTGCCAAACAGGAACAGCAGCGGGTGTAATAGTTGTAGCACAAGGTTTAGGAGGTGGCAAGGGTAGTTTAGAAAACTCAAAAACGCATCATAGAAGGACGTTGTTTGTTGTTAGGATTGCTAGTATGAAAGACAACGGCAGAAAAGGAAACATAATAGGTTGACCGAATATCAACGGTAAAAAAAGAAAAAGTATTGGCTGTAAGAGAATCAACCTTACGAAAAGAAACACAAGCAGAGCACACTTCAGTTACGGTAGATAAAGGGACAGACACAGATAAAATTTGATCGACGTTAAATGAAAGACTAGCAGTATCACAGTTAAGAAAGAGAACAGCATTGGCTGTAGGAACATCAACCTTAGAAAAAGGAACATACCCGATAACACTTCGGTAACATTACATAAAGGAAGAGAATCAGGTAGAATTTCGTCAACCTTACAAAAACGAACAGTATCAGGAAGAACTTCAACAGGACCTTTTCTAGCAATATTAAAAGTTATGTCACTTCAGCTACAGCTGTGATTGTAGACACGACCGAAATTTCTTGAGTTGACTCATTTGAGAAAGTAGGAACAGGTAAGATTTTGACAAAAACGGCAACAGGCATTAACGATACAGGTTCATGTACTTCAACTGGACGCTCTCCGACTGAATTAGAAATTATTATCACTTCAGTGACATTTGTGCTTGCAGACACGACAGAAATTTCTTGAGTAGAATCATTTAAGAAAACGGGAACAAACTCTTGAGAAGAAGCTAGCTGCAAGTTACTAATTCGAAGTATAGGTTGTGATGGCGGTAGAGGCACAGTTTGGGATGGAAGTGAAAACGTAGGATCCATTTGATCATCTTTTGATTCGCAAAGGACAGAGGAAATTTGATTCTTGTTAGTAGAAGTTCGGTAAGTAGGGGTGTGATAGTCGTAAAAACCAATATTATAGTTCAAAGGCTCATATGGCTGAAAAGGGTACGAGGTGGTGCTAGTAGGACAAGCAAAAGTAGGGGTAGAAAAAGATGTAAAACTAGAGACGGAGGAAATTTTGTTCGAAGCAATATGGGCCGAAGAAGGGTTAGTCTTGATAATAGTGGCAGGATGACCTGGATGAGGTACAAAAGAAAACATAGAATTAGCAGCAGAAGAAATTTGGCTCTTAAAGCTGAGAACAGAATTGGAAGTCTCATCCGCATACCTATTAGTAGTAGGATGACAGTGTAAACGGCGAGAAACTCCCTTATATTCGCCATCATAACAGTGGTGTACTTGAGGACGAGTACAACGTGTCGAAACATGACCAGGTTTGTCGCAATTAAAGCATATGTCCTGACGAGTACAAGCAGCACTAGGAAGAAGAACAGTAGAAACTACAGAAGAAGTAGAGAGAAGAAGAAGTAGGAATAGGAGAAACCTCAACAACTCATTCATGTGAAGTGAAGTATTTGTCTCAACTGTAACAGACTTATACGCAAAATTCAGTTCAGTAGTAACAATATGTGGGTCTGAACTAGGTGTTACGACATTTGTTACGTGCCGAAATCGGCCGTAAACATTTATAAGTGTTAATATGCGGGAATTTCGCGCCATAAATTTAAAAGACTTGGTGCGCGTATTTCCGTTACTTGAGAAGTGGTTGGACGAACTTCGCGCCGACGCGCGTGGGGGAAGAAAGAGTGGGGAAGTTTTCGGCAGACGCTGAAACGTGGCTTTTTGCCTTGGAACATCGAGAAGAGTGGTCGTGTTGGTATCGTATCTTATCTCTAGAATGTAGATTTCCTTTTTGCTTATCTTTTTTATCGTTCCTAATAACCTGTTCTTGTGATTACCGCTACATAGGTAGACGATAAATCTGGATACAACCTGGGAGCAGCCCATACCCTGCAGTCGCTAGCCGGAGCAATCCCGGAAGTCGCAGCCCATCTGTAAATAATCCGGAAGGGAGCTACGAGCAACCCGGAAGGACATGATTCGGTAGGAAGCTGTACCTATTCATGTGAGTACCTCGCTTTAATAACATAATGTATGAATTTTATATATTTCGTCATTACGTGCCATAATTTGCATATTGTGTGACGTCATTGACAGATGGGCGCGCTAAAATCTGTTTTATAGATTAGCGTTACCAACTGCCGTAGTGTCTCTTGTACCTTGTTTGCGGTGTTGTAAGAAGCACCTAAAATGTAAGAATTGGCGCCTTTAACGTGTTTTAGGTTGTATGATTTCTTTTATGACGATATAAGGTATTAATTAACGTTATCTATATAGCTTTTTCATTTAAAAAAAAAATAAATAAATATAATTATCTCCATTCTCTAATATCTATGGACCCTAAAAATTTATGTTGGTATTTTGGAACCCACTAAATTCCTAAGATGTCAAAACAGTTGTTATAGAAACCAAATTCTTACATTTAAACGTCCTCTTTACAACACCGCAAACGAGGTACAAGAGAGACCACGGCAGTTGGTAGCTCTAATCTTTATACAGATTTTAGCGCGCCCATCTGTCAATGTCGTCACACAATATGCAAATTATTACACGTAATAACGAAATATATCAAATTCATACAATATGTTATTAAAGCGAGGTACTCACATGAATAGGTACAGCTTCCTACCGAATCATGTCCTTCCGGGTTGCTCGTAGAACCATTCCAGATTGTTTACAGATAGGGGCTGCGACCTCCGGGACTGTTCCGGCTAGCGACTGCGGGGTGTGGGCTGCTCCCAGGTTGTATCCAGATTTATTGTCTATCTATGTAGCGGTAATGACAGGAACAGGTTATTAAAAACGATAAAAAAGATAAGCAAAAAGGAAATCTACATACTAGAGATAAGATACGATACCAGACACGACCACTCTTCTCGATGTTCCAAGGCAAAAATACACGTTTCAGCGTCTGCCGGAAACTTCCCCACTCTTTCTTCCCCCACACGCGTAAGCGCGAAGTTCGTCCAACCACTTCTCAAGTAACGGAAATACGCGCACCAAGTCTTTTAAATTTGTGGCGCGAAATTTCTGCATATTAACACTTATAAATGTTTACGGCCGATTTCGGCACGTAACACATTATCGGCCAGAATCTTTTCCGGTTCTAACTTCAAACATTCGTCCTTTAACTCTTGTAAGGAGGGGACAGTAGGAACATGAGCTCGATAGAATGGAGAGAGGTTACGAAGCACAATAGATAATCGATCATCCTCGTTAAAAGAACCTTACCACTCAAACAGGACCGTCATACATACGAAATAGTTAGTAATGCTTTCTGATGACTCCTGCTGTCTATTACAGATACCATCATATGGTCTTATCTCTATATCAGTCACTTTGAATACGAATAAAGAAAAGAAATTGGGAAAAAGGCTAACCGTAACTCGATAAAAGCTCAAAGGAAAAAATTGCCTTATCAATTAGGGCCAAGGGGGCAGGGTGGTCTTACCCACTAGAAGACGCTATATAAAAAAATACAGGTAAAATTTAGACCCTGTACAGAAGAAAAGTAAATTATTTTCAAATACAAGTAGTCACCGCAAAGTGGTGTGTGCGAAATTCTGAAGAACGGAAACACCCAAAAAAAATTACAACGGCAACAACGAGTATTCGTTGTCGTCTATAGGACAGCATTTAGTAAAAATAAAATCGTTTTTAAATGAAAAGAATTCAAAATCTAATCCTCGATTATCGTACATTAGATTAGAAACTCGTACTACGGTTTATCGCATAGTACGATACCTTATTTTGACGAGTTTCTAGGTCATAGCATTTATTATACGCTATTAGCATATGTAGCAAGCCAACGGACAACTAAAACAAGGTACCGGCTATCTAATTTAGAACGGAAACTTTCCAAATTCGCAGCAAATGAGCTTCATTGAAAATAGAATAAACGGACTTATTGTAAGAAGGTGAAATATACAGGATGGTATTGGATTATTGGTAAGTAGAAACTAAATCTATATGAATCTATAATGAATTAAGAGGAGCAAGGTGTATTTTAGTTTATGCCGAAAATAAAAGTAACAAATCCCCCAAGCAAAAGTAAAAGGTCGTGGTATGAAAGCAAAAGTAAGGAAGGAGACAATATCCTACTCAAAGAGAGAAAAACATCTTCGCTTAAGTAAATTACCAACCCAAAAAAAAACGGATATCCGACTCGAAAGGCCAACATACAATAATAAAAAAAATAAAAAAAAAATTCGCTTAACGAAATAAAAATAGAACCCAAACGAAAGCGCTCCGAGAAAAAGACAGAATTCTCATCCGGCTCGATGAACCAAGATACCGGACAAAATCAACAAAAAAAGAAATTGAAAAGCAGCACAGGGAAACTCGAAAGGCCAACATACAATAATAAAAAGAAAAAAGAATTTGCTTAACGAAATAAAAATAAGAACCCAAACGAAAGCGCTCCGAGAAAAAGACAGAATTCTCATCCGGCTCGATGAACCAAGATACCGGACAAAATCAACAAAAAAAGAAATTGAAAAGCAGCACAGGGAAACTCGAAAGGCCAACATACAATAATAAAAAAAAGAAAAAAAAGAATTTGCTTAACGAAATAAAAATAAGAACCCAAACGAAAGCGCTCCGAGAAAAAGACAGAATTCTCATCCGGCTCGATGAAGCAAGATACCGGACAAAACCAACAAAAAACGAAATTGAAAAGAAGCACAGGGTAAGATAGGTAGGTAGTAGCAATAAACGAGGTTAAAAGTCGAATGGCGTCAACACTGTCAAAATCGTCAAAGGACGGATGCTTCTTCAGAAAAGAAACAATAAAGTCTTCAACCTCAAACAAAGATTGATTCCCTGCAGAAAACCAACAGTAAAGGAAAGAAGCGAGGGAAAAAACCAACAGTAACAGCTAAAATGACAAAAGTGTCAAGGCTCAAAGTATGCTCGGGAACGACAAAAATGTTGGATAGGAAAAAAAATGAAATTACTTTAAGCTGTAGTACCCAAGAATCGCAACAACCGAAGAACCAAAGAAAAGAAATGCTAACTAGTCCTAAAGTCGACGAAGTCGTGGTTTCCGAAGAAAGAAAAATGGACTAGAAAGCACCTACCACAGAAAGTGGATCGAAAATCAAAACAAGTCAGCACAAAGACCGACAGAAAGTAAAACCAGCCACATGAAAAAGGAGAGGAATATGGAACGAAAAGAAAGAGGGAAAAAAGAGAAGAAAACCAAAAAGAATAACACCAAAACAACAAGTACAAGAAGAAAAAAAACCCTAAGAATTGCACAAAACAAAATAAATCCGAATCCCGGCGTAGTATGTGTGTGCATGTGTATGCATGTGTGTGTATGTGTGTGTGTGTGTGTGTGTGTGTGTGTGCGTGCGCGCGCGCGCGCGCGTGTGTGTGTTAGATCACTTTAGTCGCCTCTTACGACATGCAGGTCATACCATGGTGCTATTCTATTCCCGGACCCACACGGGTGAAAGAAAAAAAAACAAACCCCAGCAAAACAGGGAAGTAAAAAGAAATCGTAATGTTCAGAAATCAAATCCCAAGGAGAACAAAAACGCCATAAGAATCTGGGGCACGAGGACTAAATATTTGGCTTAAGACGTTTGTGTCGCCAGCAACCAAACGAAACGAGGTCAAAAACAATAAAGTTTCGTCGACATACATCTTCAGGTTCTGAATCAGCATAGAATAATGTCTGCCTCTTTTGGGCAGTTTTCTGCAAAACAGGAACAGTAGAGGGTGTAGTAGTCGTAGCACGAGGTTGAGAAAATGGGTAGTTTAGAAAATTCAAAACGCATCATAGAAGGAAGTTTTTAGAATTGGTGGTGAGAAAGTCAACGGTAGAAAAGGAAAAAGTATGAGCTGTACGAGAATCAACCTTATGAAAAGAAACATAAGCAGAGGACACTTCAGTTATGTTAGAGAAAGGGACTGAAGCAGATAAAATGTCATCGACATTAGATGAAAGACTAGCAGTATCACAGTTAGGAAAGAAAGTAGCATTGTGCTTCGTACATTGACGTAACATAAAAAAACCAAGAGAAAGAAAGAGGAAAGTAAGGAAGTAAATCCGGGCTCAGGCGGCGAGTGGGCGGGGTCTTAAACCTATAACTAAATTACAAAGGAACCTGAAATAAATAGAGAAAAAAATATATACTCACTCATTCACACTCAGTACAAAACATATAACGGGAAAGAAAGAATTTATAATTAAAAAAATATCTATATACCAAAAAACAGTACTCCCAAACACAAACCCAAAAAAAGTCAATGTCCCCAATTTATAAATACATTATAAGAAACCCTTAAATATTAAAAAAAAATTACCCATGAAAATGGCGAGCTGTAGTTTTTAGGTAACTACCCTCTGACAGTACCTAGAGAAAAAAAGAAAAACAAACGCAACCCTAAAAACCACAGCTCTAAAATATCGTAAGTATAAACTTAAACTAAATTTACAAACATATAGTAGATTTTAGAAATTTAGAAACAAATGGTAAGATAGTAACCAAAGAGCAGTAAATGCCAAAATAGTTCAATAATTTTTATATATAAAAATCAAATTTGGAAATGTCATCTTAGAACGTTCTGGTTCCGAAGTCACAAGCACATATAGAGAAGAACAAAAAAAAGGAACTCACCCTCAAGTTACTGGCATCGGGGTAGAACCAGTCGCTGGTCTTACGTCCAGGCGGAGCGCATTTGACCTCGCATTCCCAGAAGAAGCTCAAAGGATTAACGTGTCCCCCGCAGGAAGCTAGAATATTTACGGACAATAAATTAATTTATTGATACCGAAAAGTACTGTTTTATACAAACTCCAAATACTTACCACGCTAAATAATGCGTGCCGGAAATTCGCATCAAGAAAACGAGTAACATGTTTTCTAGTCGCTAATTGAACAGCAAATGAATCGTTACATTTGTTAAAGCACCAAAGCAAGGAAATAAACCAGAAAAACCCTAATTTTATTAAAATAAATTCCCGGAATTCTTTAAAAAGGGAAAACACACCAGCATTTAATTATTAAAATACTTGGAAAGTCGCCTATCTAATTAAGGCGTAAATTTCACGGGACGAAATTCTTAGAAAAGATATTTATTTTTCTAATGAAGCACATAGATAGAATATTTATTATTAATTACTATATAAATTTTAATACACGAAAGGGTTATTTTTTAATTAACGGAATTAATTTTTGTGTTGAACGCCAAAGGAATTTAAGATAAAAATTATTGTATATAACTAATTAATGATTTACGAAAATGAACGTAATAATTGGCAGTAGGAACATCAACCTTAGCAAAAGGAGCAGAATCCCATAATACTTCGGTAACATTACATAAAGGAAGAGAATCAGGTAGAATTTCGTCAACCTTACAAAAACAAACAGCATCAGGAAGAACTTCAACAGAACCTTTTCTAGCGATACTAAAAGTTATGTGACTACAGCTACAGCTGTGATTGCAGACACGATAGAAATTTCTCGAGTTGATTCATTTGAGAAAGCAAGAACAGGTAAAATTTTGACAAAAACGGCAATGGGCATTAACGATACAGGTTCATTGACTTCAACAGGACTATCTTTGACTGAATTAAAAATTATCCTCACTTCCGCGACATTTGTGTTTGCAGGCACGACAGGAATTTCTTAGGTAGAATCATTTAAAAAAGCGGGAACAAACCCTTGAGGAGCTAGCTGCAAGTCACTAATTCAAAATTTGGGTTGCACTGGTGTTGGAGGCACAGCTTGGGGTGGAAATGAAAACGTAAGATCCATTTGAGCATCGTTTGAATCGTAAAGGACAGAAGAAATTTGGTTTTTGTTAGTAGAGGTTCGGTAAGTGAGGCGTGATAGTCGTAAAAAGGCTCAGATAGCAGATGGTAGTAGGGCGAGCAAAAAGAGGTGTAGAAAAGGATGTAGAACTAGAGACGGTAGAAATTTTGTTCGAAGCTGTATTTGCCAAAAAGGGGTATGTATTGATAGTAGTAGCATGATGATTCGGATGAGGGACAGAAGAGAACGTAGAGTGAGAAGCAGAAGAAATTAGGCACCTAGAGGTGAGGACAGAATTTGAAGTATGATTCGAAGACCTATTATTCGTAGGATGACAGTGTGGACAGTTGTAGTGAGTAACGCCTTTATGCCCGTAACCATAGCAATGGAGTACTTTACGACGAGTACAACGTATCGAAACATGACCAAGTTTGTCGCAATTAAAGCATACGACCTGACGAGTGGAAGTGAACTAGGAAGAAGAACATATACTTCATACGTTAAACTTCACTCATCGCCCTTTTAATATTCCATCGACGTGATTTAAATCCACACAATACGTATATTTAAACTTCCTGACCAAATCGTCTATCGAAGCTTAAAATAGTTTACGATCGGTCACCGTGTTCGAAGGCCCTTGGCCGTTTACCATTACCATATTTTTGTTCTTCTCTTTGGTCAACTCTTTATATTAACTTCGTTCAAACTTGGTCGTAGCCCACCCATTTGTTAAAATTCGACAATTATTCGTCTAAAGCTTTATTGTGTGTACAATCACGTTTGTGATTATTGCCGTTCCTCAAACTCCACGTAAATTAAAACAAATATTATTGTGGACAATAGTAGGGCATTTTTGACAGTTCTGGAACCTCATTTGCTCTGAAAACCCTCATTTGCTCCCAAAACCCTCATTTGCTCCCAAAACCCTCATTTGCTCCCACATTTACATGTAAATCCCCATAAGGAGCAAATGAGGAGGAGCAACTCTCTCCTTCCTCATTTGCTCCCTCATTTGCTCTCAAAACCCTCATTTGCTCCCTCATTTGCTCCTCATTTGCTCCGCCTTGTGCACCTTGCTCCTCATTTGCTCCCTCATTTACATATAAATTCTCGTAAGGAGAAATGCGGAATTCATCTCCACATTTCCACACAATCATTGCTCCACATCTGAACCAAATAGTTTTCTTCGTCTAACCAATGCATCTTTCGAGATAAACCTATCTTGTTTGGTATTAATTAATATTAGATTTTTCTCAGTTACCCGAATCTCTAGGAATTTTTTAGATTGCACCATCCCCAAGGGAGCTACCTCAATTTTAAGATTTTTTACCGGCAGCGATTTTCTGACCGCCCGCATAAATTTTTTAGTCATGCAATACATCTTGTTAGTCTAGAATTTTACGCAGAATTCGAATCTGCAAACAGATTTAAAATCGGACTATCCTTTACAAAGTTACACTTTAAAGCTCTCAAACCTCTTTAAATTGTTTTGCTTATCTATAACATATGCTTTAAACAACCATTTCCCTAGAAATCTAAAACCGCAAGGATTTTAGAAATGAGTTCTTTATAAACCATAAGTGTTTAATATTTAAAACCATTTTTTCAAACAGTAATGTGCTGTTTCAGAATATCAAAAACCCATGACTTTTAAAATTTTCTGGTTTAACATTTTCCTAAATAAGTACGTCACAATTATGCTCAATGCTAAATAGTTGGAAAATACGTAGACGAGGACAAACTAATTGCTTTACAATTATGTGACGTAAAGTGAAAGCCTTTCTTTTATTAATAAGCGGCTATATAATTTGAGAAATACAATAGATATGCTCAATACCATCCATTACAATCATCGCATCATTGCTGGAGGTTTATTAATCATACAATGAGCGCCTAGTATGGTCGTCCTTATATTTTAACCATGCTACTCATTAGCACTAAAGGAAAAATTAATAGGTTACTAAAATGAAAAATTGATGGGTTAGCAGCGCCGCGTCGCCGACCTAACCCATCAATTTCCTTTAGAATTTTAAATAAATTGTTTTTGAAACTTTAAATGGATGTCATGACTAAGTTTTATCATTAGAGTAGTACCATATCTGATTGAACCGAGAAACAATGGAATTAAGTTGATAGCACTAATTGCTTTTTAATGAGTTTTCTCATTAAAAACTCATTAGCACTAATTGTTTTTAATGGGTTTTCCCATTAAAATCCCATTAGCACTAATTGTTTTTTAATTAAAAACCAAGTGTGGACCTAGGTTAGATAAAAGGAAAAATTAATAGGTTAGGTCAGCGCCCGGCGCTGACGTAACCTATTAATTTTTTCTTTTATCTAACCTAGGTCCACACTTGGTTTTTAATGGAAAAACTCATTAAAAAGCAATTAGTGCTATCAACTTAATTCCATTGTTTCTCGGTTCAATCAGATATGGTACTACTCTAATGATAAAACTTAGTCATGACATCCATTTAAAGTTTCAAAGACAATTTATTTAAAATTCCTAAAAGGAAAAATTGATGGGTTAGGTCAGCGACGCGGCGCTGACCTAACCCATCAATTTTTCATTTTAGTAACCTATTAATTTTTCCTTTTAGTGCTAATGAGTATTGCATGGTTAAAAAATTTATAAGGACGACCATACTAGGGCGCTCATTGTATGATTAATAAACCCTCCAGCAATGATGCGATGATTGTAATGGATGGCATTGAGCATATCTATTGTATTTCTCAAATTATATAGCCGCTTATTAATAAAAAAGAAAGGCTTCTTTCACTTTACGTCACATAATTGTAAAGCAATTAGTTTGTCCTCGTCTACGTATTTTCCAACTATTTAGCATTGAGCATAATTTGTGACGTACTTATTTAGGAAAATGTTAAACCAGAAAAATTTTAAAAGTCATGGGTTTTTGCGATATTCTGAAAACAGCACATTACTGTTTGAGAAAATGGTTTTAAATATTTAACACTTATGGTTTATAAAGAACTCATTTCTAAAATCCTTGCGGTTTTAGATTTCTAGGGAAATGGTTGTTTAAAGCATATGTTATAGATAAGCAAAACAATTTAAAGAGGTTTGAGAGCTTTAAAGTGTAACTTTGTAAGGGATGGTCCGATTTTAAATCTGTTTGCAGATTCGAATTCTGCGTAAAATTCTATACTAACAAGATGTATTGCATGACTAAAAAATTTATGCGGGCGGTCAGAAAATCACTGCCGGTAAAAAATCTTAGAATTGGGGTAGCTCTCTGGAGGGGTGATGCTATCTGAAAAATTCCTAGAGATTCGGGTAACTGAGAAAAATCTAATATCAATTGATACCAAACAAGATGGGTTTATCTCGAAAGATGCATTGATTAGGCGAAGAAAACTATTTGGTTCAGATGTGGAGCAATGGATTGTGTGGAAATGTGGAGATGAATTCCGCATTTCCCTCCTTATGAGAATTTATATGTAAATGAGGGAGCAAATGAGGGAGCAAGGCGGTCCACAAGGCGGAGCAAATGAGGAGCAAATGAGGGAGCAAATGAGGGTTTTGAGAGCAAATGAGGAAGCAATTGAGGAAGGAGAAAGTTGCTCCTACTCATTTGCTCCTTATGGGGATTTACACGTAAATGTGGGAGCAAATGAAGGTTTTGGGAGCAAATGTGGGTTTTGGGGACAAATGAGGGTTTTGGGAGCAAATGAGGTTCCAGAACTGTCAAAAATACCCTACTGACAATGCCCTTGATTTTTATCTGTCGTTTTTCTAATTCATTACAAAAAGTGTAAAAAATCCCTATCGTTCTTGCTGTTTATATAAAAATGTACTCCGTACATTTTTTTGTTTATTTGCTTGCCTGATTTAACCTTACACTGAAATAATCCCTTTATAAATTATAAAATACCCGAGCTTCTATAAATTGTTACCGGTATTTTCCTACTAAAACTAAACTAGGTAAGCTGTCTGTGTTTAATTATTGCACGAACGTTACAGTGTGTCTTCTAAATAGTTAAAGTATTATAACTTTTGCTACTACAGGGTTAACTAGTTAGGGGTTATTTTTATATCCCAAATGTGACCAGTGGCCTTTAAGGAAAGATTTCCTTAAAATGATGGAACGCAAATATCTTCCGATTATGCTAGAGGTCTATTCCTCTTACAATTAAAAAAAAAGTCGATAATTACCGTTAAAGAACGTCGATAAATACAGTTAAAAAGTTCATAAATACATCGCGCAAGCGCGAATAAGCGACGTCATGGGCGGGTGGTAGCTGCAGCTTACACAGGCTTTAGCGCGACCAACTGCCAATGACGTCACCAATGCACAATTTATATTGCGCATTAATCAGAAATTTATATAAATATAAGGCAATAGATAATACAGCGAACAAATTAGATAAGGGACTACTTACATCAGAAATCCGAACGTCCTGCGGGGTTGAGCTAAAGTAGGCCTCTATTAAAGTCCATCAGGGCTCCATCCCGGAGAGATTAAAGATGGTACGCCCGACGCTCTTTCAAAGCGTTCGGACCAGCTCCGGCAATCATGGGGCTCTTTCCTCCAGGGTCGTGCAGTTTGCCTACGTCTCAAATTGTCACCTACCTATGCAGGGAATGACGGGAACATGGTATAAGGGGCGACAAACCAAGACAAGCAAGCAAGGAAATCTACATAGGTAAAGATAAGGCACGATACGGTACCTGACCCGACCACACTCCTTGAAAATCAAAGGCAAACAGCCACGTTACAGAGAGCACAGGAAACTTGTCCCCACTTTTTGTCTTTTTCACGTCGGCGCGAGGTTATTCGTCCAACCCACTATTGACGTGACGGAAATGCGCGCACCGCGTCTTTTGAATTTATGGCGCGAACTTCCGCACATCAAAATTAACCTAAAAACAATGTTTAAGGGCCAATTTGATTGGCACGTAACATTCCTTGGGCAGAACTTATGAGGATTGGTCGTGGTTCTTTTTACAAAGCATTATTTTCTCACTAGGGCTAGGTTCTTAACAAACCAGGGGTTTAAATAGGGCGCCACCAAGTCATTAATTGTTAAACACAGGGTTTCCCTAAGGGGGACTTGGGAGTCCTTAGAGAGGAATACCGTATTAACTGCTAATGCAGGAGCTGTAAAGAAAATTTAATTAAATTAACAAAAGTGAGGACACAAGAGGTATTCTCTTGTTACCTCATATAAAAAAGCAAAGATTAATCAGGCAAACCATATTATAAACACATTTTTATGCTTCAAAATCTGAAAAGGCGATTAAAGCTTCTTGATCAATTGGGGTTACCACTTTATGCTATTTGATCTTATACCTAGTTACTCTATTTCTGAACGTACTTGTTTAGAATAAAACAATTAATTAAGAAAATTAAATGTTGCTTCTTTAATTAAAGATTGTTTCTTCATAAAAATTGTAAATATAAAATTCATGTTTAAGAAACATAATACAAGTTTTATCTACTCATAAGGTAGGATTATATATTCAAAAGAAATATTAAAAACTTTAAATGTTGCTTTCGTTACAAAAATTTAACTTGAATTTATACCAGAATTATCAGATCTGTTATTCTGTTTACATATTTATAAAAAATTAGCAAAATTGTTTATTAATTTATCATTCAGAAATTGTAAGTGAAATCATGCATATATCAAACATTAATAAGAACTCTTATGGTTGCTTAATTTCATTAAAATTAGTAATTGCGATTACACTGCACTAATATTGACAATAAAAATTTACTAAAGTCCTTTTTAGTTTGTTAAACGGATTAATGGTGATAAGTTGTTACAAAGATATTTTCTGAAGCAGCCTTGTATAAAAGATCACCATATGTAGACGTGATGTAAGAAAAATAATAATCTCTTACCTTGGTTCATCAGGTGTTGTTTACGTGATGTGTTACAGCACGTTAAAGCAAGTGTTAATACATACGTTCTTCCGAAAACAAGTGACGTAAAATCCACATGTTATACAGGACACAAACAGCTGCGTGATCCTTAAACGGACCATGAGAACGTAATGCGTTTTTCTTATACGCACAAACTGGACCAACCAAAATCCAATACAAAACTTAGATGTTCTACGGTGTGTACATCTTGACCAAAATAATTACCATTGTATAGTTGTCCTCTTGATTACTTGTAATTTTACACTCGCAACTTCAAGAAGACCATTTCAATTCATCATCGTTCTTTATTTCCAAACCATAAAAATTTCTACGTACTTTGTAGAACGTTTCCTTAAAATTCAAACATATTGTTTTCTCGCATAACATTACATTCAATCCAAATATTCATCGTAAGGTTGAAGGACGTTCATACTGGATCGATATTTCGTATCGCCAAGTTGACGTGAATGAACTATGACTTGGTACTCGCAGATGCGAAAGTAGAATTAATGTCGTCGTGAAACACAGCTTTCAGACTGCCTTATTTTTATAAAACCAGATAAAGCGGGTTCATTCTAACAAATGAATATCCGGAGAAGCCTTACAATTGATATACAAAGCAATTACTTAAAAACTTCTTTCATTACATTTGCAGGAGAATTATAAAATAAATATCTAATCGAAGATTTGCCGGAGCATTTCGATAATTATTTAATTGAAGGTTTTCTAACGGAGCGTTGAAAAACATATTTAACTGAAACTTTTACGAAGTTATTTAAGAATAATTTGTAGAGCTATTTAAAAAACTATCCAAAGAATTATCCCAAGAATTGTTAATAGATGTTATCAAAAAAGTTATCAAAAGAAGTTATAAAAAGAGCTTATTAAACGAAGTTATAAAAAGAGCGCTACAACAAAATTATTTAGTTTGTCTAGTAACTTATTTTTAACTCTTACCATTATTAAAACCAGTAAGCCTAGTGTTCAGCGCCCTAGGGCTCCACTACCGCACAAGTCCAGACGCAAATTACACGCTGGAACCCTTTTGGTTTCCATGTTGGTTCTCGACGAGAGTTCTAGCTAAAGTGAGTGCTGATGCAATATGCATGAAATAGGAAAGCTGCTTGGCCTTGATAATATTTATACTAGCATTTAACGCCTGATGTTAGCAACCAAACTAGCATTTCTGTATGGCGGTTAGAACTCATAATACCAATACTGGTATTTATTTATTTAAAAATTATTTACGTGATATAAATGACTAGACAAAAGGTTTGTGAAACTAAAAATTCATTGACGTTCTGCAGTGATCAAAAAACTGCTACAGTATTTCAACCCTTACGTTTCAAGCAATATGAAAGTTTTCAAGACCAAATGGTATTTTTACAAATATCAGAGTGTTGTTGGGATGCAGTAGGGATTTGAAGAGGCTTGTATTTAATGAAAATAGCAAAATCGATATAAAAAAATATTGTAAACAGAACGCACGTAGTTATTTTAGCAAGTTGGGCATTTAATTTCCTCGCTGTAACTTAATGAACGTGCTTCACCTGCATATTAAAAATATTGAATTAAAGCAGCTTTAGTATATAAACAACCCT
Organism: Platerodrilus igneus; assembly: GCA_036346225.1. NCBI lineage: Eukaryota > Metazoa > Arthropoda > Insecta > Coleoptera > Lycidae > Platerodrilus > Platerodrilus igneus. Next base: position 1,391,028 of record JARFIW010000927.1, on the reverse strand, counting down.
CAAACTCCAACTAAAACATAAGTAGTTATATTTTATAAATTGTTTTCCATAAATTAAAGATCATATTTCCACTTTCTAAAACTACCCAAGTGGAAACCAACTGTGATACGTATAAAAGATATTGCTCCAACTCCCCTTTACGTTCAATCTTTTAAACATAATGTGATACTTATTTTTATATACATTACACAACCTGTATCGGTATATATTTTAAGACTTTTAAAATCATCATATTAGACTGTATACAAGACAAATCATTTAAACGATTTTATCGAAATTTACAAATACTTAGTTATTTATGTAAAATGTACGATTAATAAAGGCATGCAAAAACTATATCTACCGACAACAATCACAAATATTTAAAGCTTGAAATTATCTGTCGTGTTTCATAAACAGTCTTGGATAAAATATGCATCTGCACTGTAACTTGTGTAGCAGGTTGTCCAAGAGAGTGTGAATAAATTGATTAAAGTTAGGGGAAAGTTGCAAAAATTGTACTACTTGAGCACACGAAATATAAAAGTAGCTATTGCAAATGATAGTATGATGCTTATTTAATCATTTTATAATATAACAAGTGAATAAAAAGGTTTATTATTCGTGTAAATTACACTTTTTGAAAACATTAGAAAAGTACGATTTTAAAAACCAGTATTATGGGTTGATAAGGTGATCTAGATATGGTAATTATAGGGAAGGACCAATTGCTTTTTGTAACAATACCGATGGCAGTGTAGCGGTTATGTAATAAATAAAGCAACTACGACAAACTACTTAATAAAGGATATAAATACCTTAAAGCCTGTGCCGCTCTGGGCAATAAAAGTCACACACAAAAGGTTAGCGGGCAACCAAGAACACGCGCGTTCGGTGTGGTGTCGCTTCCAGGGCTCTCGTACAACTGTCTTCTGTAACCGTCCGAGTACGACTCATTGTTACTTCAGGCACTTCCACTACCGGCATAAGGTTTCACTAAAAACTGTAGAGTACCCGCACTGATGGTATTTTTTGTCACCACCACCAAATTGTTTAATGATAACGTAACAACTATCCTAAATTGTACCTTTTTAATTGTGTCCTATCATGCCTCTAGTATCCTCTAGTAAGTATCATGCTTTTATAATAAAAAAGATATTTTGGATATATTCTTTATGATATACTTATTGAGTTTTATAGGTACATTAAAAATACTTTAAAATGTGCCTACAAAAAATGATAATTAAGAACATTTAGGACACAAGCCTCGTGTACCCACTGATAACGAATTTGATATTTATAATTAGCGACCTAAAATTTCCATAGGTTCATCTTCGTTAACATTTAGTTTAGCTGAAATCGTTTGAATTGATAAATAATTAAGCGGACTGCATATTAAATTAACAGTATATTAACTAAATTGTAATGAAATAGTATTATATGGTTGAAATTATAACACAAGACAACCGTCTCTTATGAACGTGGCGATGCAACTGCTTTAACTTTTTGCTTACAAACCTAAAGGATAGAAATAACGTTTATCTGAAGATTTCCAACACCCTCAAATACAATCAACAAGCATTGACCGTTGTGCTTAAATATGGTCGCCTTTGCTACCACCCACATTTTGCATCGCATGCACTGTATCATATTTTCCAATCTAATAGTGTCACATAGAATGCAAAACCGACCGTCCTCATTGACTGTTACAACAATATCTGTCGAAGAACTTGTTGATGCAATATTCACATTAACTTTTTCTTTCTTTTGCATTTTCACTTTACCCTTTCCTATGGAGGTTGCTTTCTTTTTATCTCGCAGAGTGTTTATATAGGTTTCACTCGTAAACTTCCTTTTCTATTTGTAACTTTAGGTTCTTACGATTTAAAAACGAATTCTTACGGTTAAAAAACGTCGATAAATACATCGCGCAAGCGCGGAAAAAGCGACGTCACGGGCGGTTGGTAACGCTAATCTTGTACAGATATCGGCGCGCCCATCTGTCAATGACGTCACCAATGCACAAATTATATTACGCCATTATCGGACGATATAAATTTAAGACAACAGTTTATAACAACGAACAAATTAACAATGAGAGTACTTACATAAGAAATCCGACGTCCGGCGGGGTCGAGTTAAAGTTGGCTTCTCGGTATCTCAGGGCTCCATCCCGGAGTGATTAGAGATGGTGCTCCAGCGTGGAATGCTAGCGGGGCATGGCCTCCTATTTGTTCTCCGGCGTGGAAGACGGTTCGGTCAACGGATACAAATTTCTTCTACCTATGCAGGGAACGGATAAGGAAACATGGTATAAAGGCGACAAACAAAGATAATCAGGCAGGGATATCTACATAGATAAAGATAACGATACGTTACCGAAATACGTCCACTGCACTCGAAGGTTCTGGCAAAAAAGCTACGTTACAGAGACTCACGGAAACTTCCCCCACTTTGTCCCTACTCCACTCGCGTCGCGCGATCTGGCGCAAACACACTGTGACGTAACGTAAATACGCGCACCGAGTCTTTTGAATTTATGGCGCGAAACTTCCGCACATCAAAATTAAACTAAAACAATGTTTAGTGCCAATTTATTGGCACGTAACAAGGTATTAGAGATAGATCTGATATTGGTACTTTCAAAGAATCTGCTTCGATATTTCCTTCCAGCATTACAACTTCTGTTTCGGCATTTCCTGCTGGTGTTTAGAATTCAGTTACAATATCGCTGGCTACATCTGTCTCGTTACTTTGTTCTGGAGTATGTGGTTTATTCAACAAATCGCTAGCTACAAAATCGGTTTCGCTAAATATGAAGTGGTTGACTGGCCAACAACCACTGGCTTCAAATGATTTGGCTGCATTAGAAACCGAGGCAGCTGTAGTTATTAAGGCTGCAACATCATATTGCATAATACATTGGCCAGCGTGGTTTGTCATCCACTCGTCTAGAGTTTGATTATAAAAAATTTGCATTGGCCCCAAAAATTCAAATTCGCAATGGCTGTAGTCTGCGTGCTGTATGCCGTAGTAATTTCAATAAAAAATGCGATTGTTATCGTTCAGGTGGGCAGTGTCTGAAAACATATAGGTTTGTCTTGATTATTTGTTTAATAAGTATAAACAAAAATAATTATGTCTCATAAATACATGAAAATAAAAATGAAATAGTTAGAATTGAACGATTTTAACAGTTTGAAGTAGTTTGGAAGTCTTCAGTAAGAAGGCTTCATTCATGGTTGCTTGTAGAACCAAAATAAACTTAAACACTTATTAAATGAATAAATATATATATATATATATATATATATATATATATATATTGCTGTGAAACCTACAAAAAGCCTCACCCGAGTAAAAAAAAATATTCGAGCCTCTCGAATTGGGCACCAAGATTTGCTGTGATTCTCGCCCTGTTGACTCTCTTCTGATAATCGCCTCTTTACTCTTTCCGCCTCGGCTGCTCACCTAGTTAAAACTTTCATCCTCATTCATAAAAAAAAACAAACACATTCCTACCACAAACATCAACGTTAACTCTATTTACATCAATATTCATAATACATTAAAATTTCAAAATTAAATTTCAGCATAAATATCAGTATCATAAAATTTCAAGTTTAAATTTGTCATCATTTTAATATGCATCCAGAATTAAAGTCCTGGTAGGATGCATACTAATTAAGTTACAATATGTGCAGACCTAAGTCTGAATAAAAGGAAGCATGTCCCACCCCTTTACGTTAATTAAACAGGTTAGTCTAATTGAGCTCAAAGACAGACCCAAATTTTCATCATACTCAAAACATAAACTGCTAAATTCTCCTTTCTACTTATACAAGAAAATTTTACCTTAAAATTAAAAATTTGTTGTTTATACAAATTCACTACTGTCCATTTTATCAAACAAATTATAAAGATATCCAACACACACCAAAACATCAAAGTTCGAACAAAATTGTATAATTTACCTGAAGGTTACTGCACTCATGGTTTCAATGTACATCGTCCTTGCTAATTTCACCATTCCAGCTGGGTTATGTTTACGTCCTCAGATTCTGACCGCTTTTAAAATTTTTCTACACCACCATTCATCTAAAATTGTTTCAGGGCTTCTCAGGAACTTATCTATGTATATCTAAATCTTGCTTTGTGGATCCAATCACGTTTACCAATACCACTTGATTACTCACTCCCGAAAAATAGCAAAGCAATTCATAATTCGTTCACGCTATACAAAGCTGTATACTTAAATGTATTTATTTATCGCTACTAATTTAGATAATTGGTACAGTAAGACCCGCAAATATAACTAGACTTTATTACTTTATCTATCTTTTCTAAGTGCACTAATGCATAATCACTTGTATCGTAGCGCGTATTCTGCTTGCAGTATCGTATAACATAAAAAAATAAAGAGCAAAACTGTTTAAAGTATTCAATAAAATCAAAAATCTAAGAGAGCGAAACTCATATTAGCACGGGTTTATATAATAGCCCGTTTGCACGTCGGATTTGTCCCTCAGCGGACAATTTTTAGAATTTCGCATTCTATGTTCCCTTTTCGACAGTCCGGCACAGCGATTCTACTAAAATTTTGCACTCGTGCCAGTTAGATCTAAGAAAATTTCACACGTCTCGCCACGCGTCTGCGAATAACTAATTAATTTTATCTAGAAATTGTTGTTTCTACCTCTCATATCTGCATCTTATTTCAACCAATCGTAAAGCTAGTGACGCTGATAAATCCTGCCTTCTATTATCCGTGTCTCTGCTTTGCGCATTTTATTCGTCTTTTTCTAACCTGGTCTTAGTGGTGCAAATCGATATTCTTTACTATCGGTTATTTCAATCCACGTGTATTCCTATTTGAGTTAAATAACCCCTCAACTAGCCTTTCTCGTTAATACAAGCTACGGTTTATCCGACCGTTTGCAATATACGCAGAATTTTCATGTTTATCCAAACAAATTAAACAGAACGTGATATTTAAAAATACGCAGGTGTTCAATCGTAATACTTCTACGATTTGGATATTCCACGTATTTTAACCCTCTTGATAGATTTGTATGCTAGCAACGCGTCTCATATTTGGTATTATTGGGTTTTTAAAAGCTTTTATGAATATTTATACCTTAATAATCGTTCAATTAACTCCAATTAAAATAATAATGAATGGCTTTGACTTCTACCCTTTAATTTTTAGCGAATACTAATTAAATATTAATTATTACTTGTACACTTTGTTTAATACCCGTTACTTAAAAATTGAATTAATTAATATAAATTTCGCACGTAATTTCTATTTGTTTCTTTATACAGGGTGATTAAAATTGTTTGATGTCGTTAATTAATTTTCTACTTTGGTCTAAATTTGAGTAATATATATATATATATATATATATATATATATATATTGCTATGCTATTAGCGGAATTATCATGCCCCTACTTTGAGCTGTTATTGATTTATTGCTATCAACTGGAATTCTTGATCCCCTTTGTTGTGCGCCTTATCAATTTTCTACGTACTCTAAATTATTGGACCACCATTTTAATATTCACTATAAATTGTAATTATCTCCTCCTCCGGCTGTCTTCTTAATATTGCTATTAACTTAACTGGACCTTATCTTAAAACAACTTTGTCTACCAATGGCAAAATTCGATACGTTACCGCCTTGCGGGTTATCAATTTCCTATTCAACTTGTGGCTCCGCCTTTGTACTATTTAAATCTTATGACCTCGGCTAGCATTTATTTGGAATTATAAAATTCAGTAAATTTCGATCTTATATAATGAAACCAATATGTTATGTACAGCTTTTCAAATTATTCGAAATACACTTTTCAATCAGTTAATTTTATAAATCTCATTTATTAACAATCATTTACTCAAAATCCCAAAGTCACCAAAAAAAACTTATTATCTTTACTAACAAAGTGTAGAATATTCTAAACCTGTTATCATATTACTCATTCTATACGTATGCAACCTCTTTTGTTGACTTTTTCACAAGCATATCATATTTAGCAAATTCAATATTAAAAATAAAAATTTATATAGAAAAACAAAATGTCTTATAACTAAAAATCTGACCTGGTTTATTTTCACATCTACGCTTCCAATAAAAATGATCTTCCCCAATTCTGGATTCCATTTAAATTATTGCCATTACACTATGGACCACCATCATTAAATTATACACCCCAATTTATCTCAATTCTTCAAACTTAGACTTTTATCATTCTTGACCCAGACTTAAAATTGTAGTTTGTTTCACCCCTGTACTTCAAAATTGTATTATTCTTCTTTTCCCCTGGACATCTAAATTGTATTACTGTATTTATCCCTGAACATCAGAATCATAGTCTATTTCCCTCAGACCTCGAAGCCCTATTATTTTTTTGTTTTAGTTTAAAATAAATTCATTAAAAGCGTACTTACGTTTAAACGGCAATTACAATCTTCATATTCTCACTCATTTTATTTCACTTTTATAATTATTACGTATTACTTTGTTTAATGGCAACGCACTTCGGCCTTTGTTGAATTCAAAACTGTCTTTCTTATCAAGGTGCTCGCTAATATATTCTCGAATTCCCACTCCATCCGTGGGTATGGTCTTGAACTCGTCGCTTGTTTCTGACCAATCAAATAATTTCATTTAGAGCAGTTTCTGATGCAATGCTCCACGATTCCCCATAATCACAACCTGCCCGCAGCTGTCTTTCGTTATCAACATGCTGTATTTTGATAGATTACTTGCTTTTCCATAAACAACTGATGCAACTCGACTTTAAATTTTCATGTTTACATGCGATTCACGCAATTTTTAATCATTTTTCTTATCAAATAATGGTTAGATATTTGTACGCATTTATGTTAGCTACCTAAAGCTCTATTTCTATATCCGTATTAATTTAATCGTCTGCAACTCCTTTTTAATGCGTGTCTAATTACACTTTATCATTTATTTATAAATATACGCGTGCTTCCACTGAAAATATCATTATTTGTTTTACCTAAATTAACTAAACTTTATCTACAGGATATTTAATATTTACTATCTACTTAATGAATGTATTTCTCATTCCTACGCCAACTATGCGTCTTCTTATGTGTATCTGTGTCGCTTAAAACTATTTCTACTTTATATACAGGGTGCTGACTGCTTACTATCTACAAACTATGTCTATTTCTTAATTATTTCCTAAATATGTGACGTTTTCTGCTGCCTATTCTAATTACTCATTCCTAAATGACCTTTACTATAAAATGCACCCTTAAACAACCCCTTATCACAGCATAATATATATATATATATATTGATATGTATAAACTGGAATTGTAATTATCGTTCTCCGACGTTGGGCTGTCTTATTAATATTGTTATAAATCTCCCTCCAGAAACTTGACTGGATTTTATCTTGAATCTACCTTGTCGACCAATAACAAAATTTGATATGTTACCGCCTTACTCGTTATCAATTTCGTATTAAACTTATAGCTTCTCCTTGAACTATTTAAATTATCAAATTTCTCCCATTAACTTTATCTTATGACCTCGACTAGCATTTATTTGGAATTATAAAATTCAGGTTAATTCGATTCTATATAATGAAACAAATATTATGTACAGTTTTTGTAAATTATTTAAAATACATTTTTCAATTAATTAATGTTGTGAATCTCATTTATTAAAAATCATATACTTTTTACTCAAAACCCAAAGTCACCAAAAAAACCTATTATTTTTATAAAAGAAGAAGTGTGAAACGTTCGAAACCTCTTATTATATTACGCACTTTATACGTATTCAAGTCCTTCTTTCTGTTGACTTTTTCACATTTTTTTATATTAAACAAATTCAATATTCAAATAAAAAAAATAGAAAAAAATGTCTTATAACTAAAAATCTGACCTGGTCTATTTTCTTCAGATTGACGCATCCATAATCAGCTAGTATTTCCCATGCATAAAGCCATCCATTTGAATAAAAAATTATCTTCCCTCAATTCAGGATTATTACATGCCCATTCAAAATATTGTCTATCCACACGCTTGAACCATTGCATTTAAATTATTGCCAATACCCTCTGGACTACCATTATTAACTTATACTTATGCACCCCAATTTATTGTCGTCTCATTTCAGACTTAGAATTACTTTTTATCAATTTCCCCAAACTTAGTATTGAATTACCATCATTTATTTTCCCTTGACTTAGAAATTGTATTATTCTCCCCCGGGACTCGGAAATCGTAGTTTATTTTCCCCGGACTTAGAATTGTATTTTTCTCTCCCAAGACTCGGAAGCCCTATTATTATTATCTTTTAGTTTAAAATAAATTCACCAAAACCTACTTACGTTTAATCGGCAATCATAATTTTCATTTTAACACTTATACAACTTTTCACTTTAAATTATTACGTATCTCACTTTATTTCATAGTGGCGCACCTCGGCCTTTGTTGAGTTGCAAACTGACTTCGTTATCACTGTGCCTGTTAATATATCATTCCTCTCATACTCCTTCAGTGGGTATGGTCTACAAACTCGTCGCTCATTTTTAACGAATCAAATCTTTGCATTTAAAGTAGTTTCTGATGTAATATTCTATGCTTTCCAATAATTGTGGCCTGCTCGCAGCTGTCTTCGTTATCAAACATGCGGTGTTTTGAAGAATCTAATCGCTTTTCCATAAACAACTGATGCAATTTAACTTTTAATTTTCATATCTGCCTGTTATTTACGCAATTTTTAATCTCCTTTCTTATTAAAAATGGTTAACTATTTTGTACGCATTTACATTATGCTTCCTCGAAACTCTATTTCTATCTCCGTATTAACATAATTGTTTGGAACTCTTTTGAATGCGTGTCTAATTACACTTTATTATGTTTACTTATAAATACGCGTGCTTCCACTGAAAAATATTATTATTTGCTTTACCTAAATTAACTAAAACTTTATCTACAGGGTATTAAATATTTACTATTTACCTAATACACGTGTTCCTGGTTTCTACGCTAACTATGCGTCTTCCTGTGTGTATTTCCGTCGCTTAAAACTACTTATACTTTATATACAAGGTGTTGACTGCTTACTATTTACAAACTATCTCCATTTCTCAATTCTTTACTCAATAAATGCAGTTTTCTGCTGCCTATGGTAATTTCTCATTTCTAAACGACCTTTACTATAAAGTACACCCTTAAACAACCCCTTATCACAGCAATATATATATATATATATATATATATTGCCGTGAAACCTTCTGGTCAGAGGAACTGGTACTTTCTACAGATCATTCGAGCCCCACAGATTGGACGTCATAAATTGCCGTCGAACCTCTATAAGACCTCGCCAGCGTAAAAAAAACATTCGAGCTCGAACGTTGGGCCGTCATAAATTGCTGTGGAACCTTTTATAAGACTCTGGAACTTTCTAAAAATTGTTCGAGCTCATGCTCTGGTACCTCGCCAGTTCACAAAAAATTTAATTTTCAAAAATATAAAACTTTCACAAAATTTTCCTTACCCGCATTCTGCTCTATCAAATTAATTTTTTCCGCCGCTTCCCTGGCTAGCTCAGCTGTGCTTCTTCTCGTATACCTAAATTTACTCTCATTCTCTTTACCGTTCACACACACCATTCGATAAAACCACAAAATAATACAACAATCATACAATATTTATTAACCACTATTTACAAATAATAATATTCATAGTTATTTACAGTTCGGTGCTCATGTTACACCTCAATAAATGCTAATTTTGTCAAGTCCTTGTTTTTAAAATGGAAATTTCTAACACATTTAATGCAACAGGAGTAAATGGGCCCCAAATAATACCTTCTCTTTGTTTATTACTACACTGGAGGATGGTGAGCTCATAATAACTCAGTTTATTAAAGTATGCTTTCCACTTTGCATACTATTATCACAAACATAAAAAAAACCCATGTACTCTTAACAATTAAATTCATCAAGCAATTCAATAAGCTTTAAGTACACCTTTTGTTTTATATTCAAAATACCATATTAATAGTCAGCTATATATCCTTTTCAATCGTAAAATACCGTAAAATGCCCATTAAAGTTCACTCTCACACATCACAATTTTAACAATTAATAACAAAAAAAAACAGCAAATTCAAATGCGTTACCTGGAAAAACTTGAAAATTCCATTTCCGTTGACGATGTATTATGTTCCTGAACTCCTCGTCCAATTGGTAAATCGTGCGGTTCCACAAGATGTTTTAAAGATGACCACAATCTAAGTTGCGTTTCCTGCTACCCATCCAATATCAATTTTAATATCCAAATCCATGTATATTACACTTGTTTATTACCGCATTATTAATTTACGAGCTTGTTAAAGTATTCGTTGGACCACAATTAAATTTAAATAAACTCGACACTAACCACGTCTCAAACTATAAGGTCACAACCAATTTAATACTGATCTTTAATAATTTTAATACTTACGAGCTTCGTCAGTTGCTTTTTGTATGTCGTTATGCGATGCAAGATTAAAGAATAAAGAGAGCTCTATTAATTTTGTTAGAGTATTTATCTTAAAGCTAGGCTCCTTTTTGGCCACACTTTGCGCGAAATACCTAATTGTAAAATAGTATTTCTTTAAATTTTGTCTAACCGTTTTAAGCTTCTGGAAATATTCTCGCGTCACACACTATCTTAACAAAACTATAACATCCACCTGTCGCGTGCTCGTGTATTCTCAAACTAACTATATCGACCAATCGTACATTTCAGTGACGTCTTAAAACCCCGCCTGTGATATTTCTATTCCCGTCTTATGCATATTTGATGTCGCATTCTAACCTTGCTTGTGTGGTAGAAAATCGATATAGCTGCCCGCGTCCACGTGGATGAGTACGTGCTTTGCGACTGTCGGTTGAACAATATTCTTTGAAACTTGTCTTGTTATGCGCCGAAATACATAAAAGTCGACTTTTCAAAACATGCAGGTGTTCAATTAACGAACGTTTAAAATAACAATTCTTGGAGCTTCTTTTCATGGTATTTCAAACCCAACCAATATATTTGTTTGTTACAACGAAAGCTATTCGCCTTGAATTTATTGATTTTACATGTTCTGCTGCATTTTCTGACATTATAACCCCTTAAATTAAACTACATTAAATTAATTACTAATTTCTATTGGCTTATAAAGCTAATTTTCTTTATAAACCTATTAACTTTTAATCCGTAATTATACAATTATGTCAATACTCATTTATTTAAATTAAATAAATAAAATTAATTTTGTCCGTAAATATTATGTTCCTTTCTCTATACAGGGTGTTTGAAATTGCATTGTTGACCACCAAATTTAACCCTTTAAAACCACTACAATATATATATATATATATATATATATATATATATATATATATATACGGTTTAAAGGCGAAGTAAAATCTTCAGAACTCTTCGAAAAGTTTCTGAAGTTGCTTGTGAGGTCGAGTAGGAACTTGAATGACGGTAGTTAGGAAATATTTACAGTTTGGAGAGGTCCAGACGTCTTTGGCGGTCTTCGGAACTCTTCGGAAGGCTTCGTGTTATACTTGTGGGACAACTTTAAGTACAAAGGATTATGATATAAAATTAAAAATATTCAGTGAACATATATACAAGCATAGAGGGGTTCGGAAGTCTTCGGAACTCTTCAGAAGGCTTCGGAATTTATTTGTGAGGCCCAGTAAGAACTTGGATAGCGATGGTTAGAAAATAGTTACAGTTTGAAGAGGTCCAGACGTTTGAAGCGGTCTTCAGAAGGATTTGTGTTTTACTTGTGGTACAACTTTAAGTTGCAAAAAATTATAATATGAAAATAAAACTATTAATTGAACATATATATATATATATACAAGCATAGAGGGGTTCAAAAGTCTTCGGAACCATTCAGAAGGCGTCGTGGTAGTGGTGCTTTAGGCATCGTCTAGTGCGTCGCCGTTGAACTCTACGGGGATGTTATCCCGGAAGTAGAGCTGACAGACGCAATCACAATAACGACTTGTCGGTGATGAATGGAATGGAGCTTAACGTCCATACGTAGTTTATTAACTATTGTTTGATGAATTATAGTGACGTGCCCTAGCTACGGCGGCGGACAGCGTAACTGTCGGAGAATACGCAGGCTATGGAGAGTGTTTAAAATAATAAAAACGCGTGTGTATTGGAAATCCTGTTACATGCCAAAATTGGCATTGTACATTTTAAGATGTAGTTATAATTTATAAATTAATTCTCGCGTTTTTTTTAAATGAACAATGTTAACTTCCGTCGTCGCGGACAGTCGCGCCTGCGCGGAGGGGATGCAAGTGCGCGCGTGGTGTAAAAAGACGGGACTAAACCACGAGCCCTCGACGAAGCAACAACTCTCTTGGCGTGGTGTATGTTTTTCTTTTAGGTATGTAGGTTCCTTGTACCTTTTACTTTGTTGTACCTGGTACCTGATCTCCTCTCATTCCCCTACAAGTGCAGTAGAAAAAAGAACGGTTGGTAATTTGATTCAAAATGTCGTAAACGAACCCAACCTGCAATCACCGTTGTGCCCTGAGATTAAGTTCCGAGATGCCACCACGTAAGTAATTTGAGTTTATTTAAATTGTGCTTGCAAATTTGATTTTAAAAGCGGTTACATCACTCTTAAATCGTGGTCGGTAATATGTTATAAAATGGCGTAAAACTATAACAATTGCGCAATAGTATAACAAATGACCCACGTTGGGCGCCATAGTTATACTATGGAGCATTTGTTATACAATTGGACAATTGTTCTAGTTTTACGCTGTATAATTCCCGCCATTTTATAACATATTACCGACCACAATTTAAGAGTGATGTAATCGCTTTTAAAATCAAATTTGCAAGCACAATTTAAATAAACTCAAATACTTAAGTGGTGGCATCTCAGAACTTAATCTCAGGCAGGACACAACGGTGATTTGCAGGTTGGGTTCGCTTACACCATGTTGAATCAAATTACCATCCGTCCTTCTTTCTACTGCACTCGTAGGGGAATGACAGGAGATAATGTATCAGGTACAACAAAAGTAAAAAGTACAAAGAACCTACATACCTAAAAGAAAAACACACACCACGCTAAGATAGTTGTTGCTTCGTCGAGGGCTCGTGGCTTAGTTCCGACTTTTTACACCACGCGCGCATTCCTCATCCCCTACGCGCAGGCGCAACTGTCCGCGACGACGGAAGTTAACATTGTTCATTTTAAAAAAACGCGGGAATTAATTCATAAATTATAACTAAATCTAAAAATGTATAATGCCAATTTTGGCTTGTAACAATAGTAATTTACTTAAGCGATTTTTTGTGTTTTTCCCCTTTCGTTCCACATTCCTCTCCTTTTTCCGGTGGCTGATTTTATGTTCTGTCGGGCTTCATGCTGACTTGGTATAGTTTTCAATCCACTTCTTGTGATAGGTGATTTCTACGACTTAGTCGACTTTAGGACTAGTTAGCATTTCTTTTCTTTAGTTCTTCGGTTGTTGCGCTTCTTGGGTACCACAATTTGAAGTAATTTTATTTTTTTTCTATTCAGCATTTTTGTTGTTCCCGAGCATACTTTGAGGCTTGGCTGTTACTGTTGGTTTTCTTTCTTGCTTCTTTCCTTTAATGTTGGTTTTCTGTAGGGAACCAATCTTCGTTTGAGGTTGAAGACTTTGCTGTTTCTTTTTTGAAGAAGCATCCGTTCTTTGACGACTTTGGCAGTGTTGACGTCATTCTACCTTTGTCCTCGCTCATTGCTACTACCTACTCATCCTTCTCTGTGCTTATCTTCATTTTTTTTCTTTTGTTTGTTTTGTCAGGTACCTTGATTTTTCAAGCCAAATGAGAATTCTTTTTTTTAAATTTCAGAGCGCTTTGTTTTGGGTTTTTTTTTATTTCGTTAAGCGAGTTTCATTTTTTTTATTTCCAGCATTTTTGTAGTTTTCGAGCATACTTTGAAGCTTGACACTTTTGTCATTTTGTCTGTTAGTGTTGGTTTTCTTCCTCGGTTCTTTCCTTTACTGTTGGTTTTCTGCAGGGAACCAATCTTCGTTTGAAGTTCAAGACTTTACTGTTTCTTTTTTGAAAAAGCATCTGTCTTTTGACGACTTCGATGGTGTTGACGCCATTCTACTTTGTCCTGGCTCATTGCTACTACCTACCTATCTTTTCATGTGCTTTTCTTCAATTTTTTTCTTTTGTTTGTATTGTTCGGTATCTTGGTTCTTCGAGCCGAATGAGAATTCTTTTTTTTTAATTTTGGAGCGCTTTCTTTTGGATTTTTTATTTCGTTAAGCGAATTCTTTTTTACTCTGTTATTGTATGTTGGCCTTTCGTGTCGGATATCCGTTTTTTTGGATTGATAATTACTTAAGCGATTTTTTTTTATATTGAATATTAATTTTGTTTAACTAACAACCAGAGCTTAAAGTAACATTGTTGTTATCAAACGTGATTAGGAAGCTTGAAAGACAGTTTTATCGGATAGTTCAATACCTCATCATTTCAACGAGTTTCCGATTGAAACAATAAAGAAAACAACCACACGCCATCGCAATGCACGGTAAGTTCCCGGATACCTAAAACAGGGTATTGAACTATCCGATAAAACCGTCTTTCAAGTTTTCTAATCACGTTTTTTAAATTTCGAAGCGCTTTCTTTTGGGGTTTTTTTTGTTAAGCGAATTCTTTTTATTCTTTCTATTATTGTATGTTGGCCTTTCGAGTCGGATATCCGTTTTGTTTTGGGTTGGTAATTTGCTTAAGCGAATTTTTTTTTGTTTTTCTTTTCGTTTCTTTCGTTCCACATTTCTTTCCTTTTTTCGGTGACTGGTTTTATGTTGATATAGTTTTCGTTCCACTTCCTGCAATAGGTACTTTCTATTCTTTTTTTCTTTTCTCCGGAAACCGCGACTTATTCGACTTTAGGACTAGTTAGCATTTCTTTTCTTTGGTTCTTCGGTTGTTGCGATTCTTGGGTACCACAATTTGAAGTAATTTCATTTTTTTCTATTCAGCATTTTTGTTGTTTCCGAGCATACTTTGAGGCTTGACATTTTTGTCATTTTGGCTGTTACTGTTGGTTTTCTTCTTTGCTTGTTTCCCTTACTGTTGGTTTTCTGCAGGGAACCAATCTTCGTTTACGGTTGAAGACTTTACTGTTTCTTTTCTGAAAAAGTATCTCTCCTTTGACGACTTTGATAGTGTTGAAGCCATTGTAACTTTGTCCTCGCTCATTGCTACTACCTACCTATCATTCCCTGTGCTTCTCTTCAATTTTTTCTTTTGTTTGTTTTCTCAGGTACCTTGATTTTTCAAGCCGAAGGAGAATTCTTCTTTTTAAATTTCAGAGCGCTTTGTTTTGGATTTTTTTTATTTCGTTAAGCGAATTCTTTTTTTTATTCTTTCTATTATTGTATTTTGGCCTTTCGAGTCGGATATCCGTTTTTTTGGGTTGGTAATTTACTTAAAGCAATTTTTTTGGGTTTTTTTCCGTTCTATATTCCTCACCTTTTTTCCGGTGGTTGGTTTTACGTTCTGTCGGTTTTCATACTGATTTGGTATAGTTTCGATCCACGTCCTATGATAGTTGCTTTCTAGTCCGTTTTCCTTTTCTCCGGAAACCACGACTTAGTCGACTTTAGGAATAATTACCTTTTTTTTTTGGTTCTTCGGTTGTTGCGATTCTTGGGTACCATAGCTTGAAGTAATTTATTTTTTTGTCTAACCAGCATTCTTATTCCCGAACATACTTTGAGCCTTGACACCTTTGTCATTTTGGTTGTTACTGTTGGTTTTCTTCCTCGCTTCTTTCCTTTACTGAGGGTTTTCTGCAAGGAACCATTCCTCGTTTGAGGTTGAAGACTTTACTGTTTCTTCTCTGAGAAGCATCCATCCTTTGATAGTGTAGACGCCATCCTACCTTTGTCCTCACTCATTGCTACTACCTACCTATCTTTTCCTGTGCTTCTCTTCAATTTTTTCGTTTGTTTGTTCTGTCCGGTAACTTGGTTCTCCGAGCCGGATGAGAATTCCTTTTTTTTAAATTCCGGAGTGCCTTCTTTTGAGTTTTTTTATTTCGTTAAGCGAATTCTTTTTTTATTCTATGATTGTATGTTAGCCTTGTGTGTCAGATAAACGTTTTTTTTTGGGTTGGTAATTTACTTAAGCAAATTTTTTTTTGAATTTTTTTTATTCCTTTCGTTCCACATTTTTCTCCTTTTTCGTTGGCTGGTTTTACGTGGGTATACTTTTCGAGCCACTTCCTGCGATAGGTACTTTCTAGTCCCATTTTCTTTTCTCCGGAAACCACGACTTAGTCGACTTTAGGTCTAGTTAGTATTTCTTTTCTTTGGTTCTTCGGTTGTTGCGATTCTTGGGTACCACAATTTGAAGTAATTTTATTTTTTTTCTATACAGCATTTTTGTTGTTCCCGAGCATACTTTGAGGCTTGGAACTTTTGTTATCTTGGCTGTTACTGTTGGTTTTCTTTTTTGCTTCTTTCTTTTACTGTTGGTTTTCTGCAGGGAACCAATCTTCGTTTGAAGTTAAAGACCTTACTGTTTCTTTTTTGAAGTAGCATCTGTCCTTTGACGACTTTGATGTTGTTGACGCCATTCTACTTTGTCCTGGCTCATTGCTACTATCCTACCTATCTTTCCATGTGCTTTTCTTCAATTTTTTCTTTTGTTTGTATTGTTCGGTATTTGGTTCTTCGAGCCGGATGAAAATTTTTTTTTTTTTAAATTTCGGAGCGCTTTCTTTTGGATTTTTTTATTTCGTTAAGCAAATTCTTTTTTTATTCTATTATTGTATGTTGGCCTTTGTGTCGGATATCCGTTTTTTTTTTATTGGTAATTTTCTTAAGCGAATTTTTTTTGTTTTATTTTTCTATACGTTCCACATTTTTTTTTCCGGTGGCTGGTGTTACGTTCTGTCGCTCTTCATGCTGATTTGGTATAGTTTTCGATCTACTTCCAATGGTAGATCCTTTTTGGTCCGTTTTTCTTTCTTTGGAAGATACAACTTAGTCGACTTTAGGACTAGTTAGCATTTCTTTTCTTTGGTTCTTCGGTTGTTGCGATTCTTGGGTACCACAATTTGAAGTAATTACATTTTTTCTATTCAGCATTTTTGTTGTTCCCGAGCATACTTTGAGGCTTGACACTTTTGTCATTTTGGCTGTTACTGTTGGTTTGCTTCCACGTTTCTTTCCTTTCTGTTGGTTTTCTGCAGGAAACCAATCTTCGTTTAAGGTTGAAGACTATACCGTGTCTTTTCTGAAAAGCATTCGTCCTTTGACGACTTTGATAGTGTTGACGCCATTCTATCTTTGTACTCGCTCATTGCTACTACTTACCTATCTTTCCCTGTGCTTTTCTTCAATTTTTTCTTTTGTTTGTATTGTTCGGTATTTTGGTTCTTCGAGCCGGATGAGAATTCCTTTCTTTTAAATTTCGGAGCGCTTTCTTTTGGATTTTTTATTTCGTTAAGCGAATTCTTTTTTATTCTATTATTGTATGTTGGCCTTTCGTGTCGGATATCCGTTTTTTTTTGATTGGTAATTTACTTAAGCGAATTTTTTTTGTTTTATTTTTCTATACGTTCCACGTTTTCCTTTTTTTCCCGGTGGCTAGTGTTACATTCTGTCGCTGTTCATGCTGATTTGGTATAGTTTTCGATCTACTTCCAATGGTAGATCCTTTTGGTCCGTTTTTCTTTCTTCGGAAAATACAACTTATTCGACTTTAGGACTAGTTAGCATTTCTTTTCTTTGGTTCTTCGGTTGTTGCGATTCTTGGGTACCACAATTTGAAGTAATTTCATTTTTCTATTCAGCATTTTGTTGTTTCCGAGCATACTTTGAGGCTTGACATTTTTGTCATTTTGGCTGTTACTGTTGGTTTTCTTCTTTGCTTGTTTCCTTACTGTTGGTTTTCTGCAGGAACCAATCTTCGTTTACGGTTGAAGACTTTACTGTTTCTTTTCTGAAAAGTATCTCTCCTTTGACGACTTTGATAGTGTTGAAGCCATTGTAACTTTGTCCTCGCTCATTGCTACTACCTACCTATCATTCCTGTGCTTCTCTTCAATTTTTCTTTTGTTTGTTTTCTCAGGTACCTTGATTTTTCAAGCCGAAGGAGAATTCTTCTTTTTAAATTTCAGAGCGCTTTGTTTTGGATTTTTTTTATTTCGTTAAGCGAATTCTTTTTTTTATTCTTTCTATTATTGTATTTTGGCCTTTCGAGTCGGATATCCGTTTTTTTGGGTTGGTAATTTACTTAAAGCAATTTTTTTGGGTTTTTTTCCGTTCTATATTCCTCACCTTTTTTCCGGTGGTTGGTTTTACGTTCTGTCGGTTTTCATACTGATTTGGTATAGTTTCGATCCACGTCCTATGATAGTTGCTTTCTAGTCCGTTTTCCTTTTCTCCGGAAACCACGACTTAGTCGACTTTAGGAATAATTACCTTTTTTTTTTGGTTCTTCGGTTGTTGCGATTCTTGGGTACCATAGCTTGAAGTAATTTATTTTTTTGTCTAACCAGCATTCTTATTCCCGAACATACTTTGAGCCTTGACACCTTTGTCATTTTGGTTGTTACTGTTGGTTTTCTTCCTCGCTTCTTTCCTTTACTGAGGGTTTTCTGCAAGGAACCATTCCTCGTTTGAGGTTGAAGACTTTACTGTTTCTTCTCTGAGAAGCATCCTTATCCTTTGATAGTGTAGACGCCATCCTACCTTTGTCCTCACTCATTGCTACTACCTACCTATCTTTTCCTGTGCTTCTCTTCAATTTTTTCGTTTGTTTGTTCTGTCCGGTAACTTGGTTCTCCGAGCCGGATGAGAATTCCTTTTTTTTAAATTCCGGAGTGCCTTCTTTTGAGTTTTTTTATTTCGTTAAGCGAATTCTTTTTTATTCTATGATTGTATGTTGGCCTTTGTGTCAGATAAACGTTTTTTTTGGGTTGGTAATTTACTTAAGCAAATTTTTTTTTGAATTTTTTTTATTCCTTTCGTTCCACATTTTTCTCCTTTTTCGTTGGCTGGTTTTACGTGGGTATACTTTTCGAGCCACTTCCTGCGATAGGTACTTTCTAGTCCCATTTTCTTTTCTCCGGAAACCACGACTTAGTCGACTTTAGGTCTAGTTAGTATTTCTTTTCTTTGGTTCTTCGGTTGTTGCGATTCTTGGGTACCACAATTTGAAGTAATTTTATTTTTTTTCTATACAGCATTTTTGTTGTTCCCGAGCATACTTTGAGGCTTGGAACTTTTGTTATCTTGGCTGTTACTGTTGGTTTTCTTTTTTGCTTCTTTCTTTTACTGTTGGTTTTCTGCAGGGAACCAATCTTCGTTTGAAGTTAAAGACCTTACTGTTTCTTTTTTGAAGTAGCATCTGTCCTTTGACGACTTTGATGTTGTTGACGCCATTCTACTTTGTCCTGGCTCATTGCTACTACCTACCTATCTTTCCATGTGCTTTTCTTCAATTTTTTCTTTTGTTTGTATTGTTCGGTATTTGGTTCTTCGAGCCGGATAAAAATTTTTTTTTTTTAAATTTCGGAGCGCTTTCTTTTGGATTTTTTTATTTCGTTAAGCAAATTCTTTTTTTATTCTATTATTGTATGTTGGCCTTTGTGTCGGATATCCGTTTTTTTTTTATTGGTAATTTTCTTAAGCGAATTTTTTTTGTTTTATTTTTCTATACGTTCCATATTTTTTTTTCGGTGGCTGGTGTTACGTTCTGTCGCTCTTCATGCTGATTTGGTATAGTTTTCGATCTACTTCCAATGGTAGATCCTTTTTGGTCCGTTTTTCTTTCTTTGGAAGATACAACTTAGTCGACTTTAGGACTAGTTAGCATTTCTTTTCTTTGGTTCTTCGGTTGTTGCGATTCTTGGGTACCACAATTTGAAGTAATTACATTTTTCTATTCAGCATTTTGTTGTTCCCGAGCATACTTTGAGGCTTGACACTTTTGTCATTTTGGCTGTTACTGTTGGTTTGCTTCCACGTTTCTTTCCTTTCTGTTGGTTTTCTGCAGGAAACCAATCTTCGTTTAAGGTTGAAGACTATACCGTTTCTTTTCTGAAAAAGCATTCGTCCTTTGACGACTTTGATAGTGTTGACGCCATTCTATCTTTGTACTCGCTCATTGCTACTACTTACCTATCTTTCCCTGTGCTTTTCTTCAATTTTTTCTTTTGTTTGTATTGTTCGGTATTTTGGTTCTTCGAGCCGGATGAGAATTCCTTTCTTTTAAATTTCGGAGCGCTTTCTTTTGGATTTTTTATTTCGTTAAGCGAATTCTTTTTTATTCTATTATTGTATGTTGGCCTTTCGTGTCGGATATCCGTTTTTTTTTGATTGGTAATTTACTTAAGCGAATTTTTTTTGTTTTATTTTTCTATACGTTCCACGTTTTTCTTTTTTTCCCGGTGGCTAGTGTTACGTTCTGTCGCTGTTCATGCTGATTTGGTATAGTTTTCGATCTACTTCCAATGGTAGATCCTTTTTGGTCCGTTTTTCTTTCTTCGGAAAATACAACTTAGTCGATTTTAAGACTAGTTAGCATTTCTTTTCTTTGGTTCTTCAGTTGTTGCGATTCTTGGGTACCACAATTTGAAGTACTTACATTTTTTTCTATTCAGCATTTTTGTTGTTCCCGAGCATACTTTGAGGTTTGACACTTTTGTCATTTTGGCTGTTACTGTTGGTTTGCTTCCTCGTTTCTTTCCTTTCTGTTGGTTTTCTGCAGGAAACCAATCTTCGTTTAAGGTTGAAGACTATACCGTTTTTTTTCTGAAAAAGCATTCGTCCTTTGATGACTTTGATAGTGTTGACGCCATTCTATCTTTGTACACGCTCATTGCTACTACTTACCTATCTTTTCGTGTGCTTTTCTTCAATTTTTTCTTTTGTTTGTTTTGTTCGATACTTTAGTTATTCGAGCCGGATGAGAATACCTTGTTTTTAAATTTCGAGCGTTTTCGTTTGAGTTTTTTTTCTTTAAGCGAATTTTTTTTATTCTTTCTATTATTGTATGTTGGCCTTTCGAGTTGGATATCAGTTTTTCTTTGGTTTGGTAATTTACTTAAGCAAATTTTTTTTGTTTTTCTTTTCGTTCCACATTTTCTCCTTTTTCCGGTGCTGGTTTTACGTTCTGTCGGTCTTCATGCTAACTTGGTATAGTTTTAGAGCCATTTCCTGTGATACGTGTTTTCTAGTCCGTTTTTCTTTTCTCCGGAAACCACGACTTAGTCGACTTTAGGGCTAGTTAGCATTTATTTTCTTTAGTTCTTAGATTTTGCGATTCTTGGGTACCACAGTTTGAAGTAATTTTATTTTCTTTCTATTCAGAATTTTTGTTCGTTCCCGAGCATACTTTGAGGCTTGACACTTTTGTCATTTTGGCTGTTACTGTTGGTTTTCTTCCTCGTTTCTTTCCTTTCTGTTGGTTTTCTGCAGGGAACCAATCTTCGTTTAAGGTTGAAGACTATACCGTTTTTTTTCTGAAAAAGCATTCGTCGTTTGATGACTTTGATAGTGCTGATGCCATTCTATCTTTATACTCGCTCATTGCTACTACTTACCTATCTTTCCGTGTGCTTTTCTTCAATTTTTTCTTTTGTTTGTTTTGTTCGATACTTTAGTTATTCGAGCCAGATGAGAATTCCTTGTTTTTAAATTTCGGAGCGTTTTCGTTTGAGTTTTTTTTCTTTAAGCGATTTTTTTTTTATTCTTTCTATTAATGTATGTTGGCCTTTCGAGTCGGATATCCGTTTTTTTTTGGTTTGATAATTTACCTAAGCGAATTTTTTTTGTTTTTCTTTTCGTTCCACCTTTTCTCCTTTTTCCGGTGCTGGTTTTACGTTCTGTCGGTCTTCATGCTGACTTGGTATAGTTTTAGAGCCATTTCCTGTGATACGTGTTTTCTAGTCCGTTTTTCTTTTCTCCGGAAACCACGACTTAGTCGACTTTAGGGCTAGTTAGCATTTTTTTTCTTTAGTTCTTAAGTTTTGCGATTCTTGGGTAACATAGTTTGAAGTAATTTTATTTTTTTTTATTCAGCATTTTTGTTGTTCCCGAGCATACTTTGAGGCTTGACACTTTTGTCATTTTGGCTGTTGCTATTGGTTTTCATCCTCGCCTCTTTTTTTTACTATTGGTTTTCTGCAGGGAATCAATCTTCGTTTGATGTTGAAAACTTTACTGTTTATTTTCTGAAGAAACATCCGTCCTTTGACGACTTTTACAGTGTTGATGCCATTGTAACTTTGTCCTTGCTCATAGCTACTACCTACCTATCTTTCCCTGTGCTTTTCTTTTGTTTGTTTTGTTCGATACTTTAGTTATTCGAGCCGGATGAGAATTCCTTGTTTTTAAATTTCGGAGCGTTTTCGTTTGGGTTTTTTTTTTCGTTAAGCGAATTCTTTTTTTTATTCCATTATTGTATGCTGGCCTTTCGTGTCAGATGTCTGTTATTTTTTGTTGATAATTTACTTAAAGCGAATTTTTTTTCTGTTCCACATTCCTCTCCTTTTTCCTGTGGCTGGTTTTACGTTCTGTCGGTCCTCGTGCTGACTTGGTATAGTTTTAAATCCACTTCCTATGATAGGTGCTTTCTAGTCCCTTTTTTTTCTCCAAAAACCACGACTTAGTCAACTTTAGGACTAGTTAGCATTTCTTTTTTTATTGGTTCTGCGATTGTTGCGATTCCTGGTTACCACAGTTCGAAGTAATTTCTTTTTTTTTCTATCCAGCATTTCTGTTGTTCCCAAGCATACTTTGAGGCTTCACACTTTTGTCATTTTGGCTGTTACTATTGGTTTTCATTGTCACGGTAATTTGATGAAAGCTACAAAGGTGAGTTCTTTAGGGTAGATACGGTGACTTTTTGCACCTCGGCTAATAAAGACTTTTCTGCAGGGGTGGATCTTGATTCCTGCTAGTAGGTCGTTAAGAACCCGAACAGACCTACAAGTAAATACAGTATAAAAGGCGCCAGAGACTTGATTAAAATGCCGAAAGAACTACGAAACCCCAAGTCCCAATGGTTTCGGATAATATCACACCTAAAGAGCAAAATAAGTATAACAACGGTAGCCACTACAATCATATAACTATATTTCAAAATAACTGAATTACAAGCACAAGCAATTTATCTGGAATTCAATACACACCACAGTGGCAATGCAAATATAAACGTATTTTAATAACACACATAAAGGGTAATATATAAACCGGTATCCCACTAAAAGCAATGAATTTAAGGTATCTTTCACCTGTTGGCGAGTACAAACTGACATTAAACTAGTCGCAAAATGTTTTTCGCTAGTAAGTAAATTTCAAAAAAAACACAGAGGAGAAAGGCCTTACAAAAATATACACAAATGGCTTTTCACCTACAGGTTAGCAATAAATATTAATGTAAATGATTACTCACCAGAAAGGGGCATAAATTGAACATACCTGGACGATGCAATCACTAGCTAGTGAATCGCTGTGCGCCAGTGCTGACCTGTAACATGAGTAAACGCACAAACAGCTGGTGGTAGGATACCAAGAAATTGATATAGTTTACCAATAACAATGCAAAAATATAACCAGCATACGGCTAATTACACGGATTCAATCAAGAACAAACAATAAATACGCCAATATTTGCGTAACGCAACACACAATAAATACAGCAATAGGTATCACTAACTTCTAAGTATACAACTTTGAGTCTGGATCATAAATCAATGCTTTCCGCTTCCAACGAGTCTTCAGTACATAAGCCACAGAATGAAGTAATATTTAATATTGAATTTAAACGGAAATCCAAACGGATGATTAGTACAAAATTGAAGTGAGCTCACAAGGAGCATCCACGGGCTGACATAAGGATCTGTTTACGTGAAACAAGATTAATACCAAGATTATAACCAAGATTCAGGACCAGACTTAATACCAAGTTTAAGGACCCTGAAATAAATAATGTTAGTGCTGAAATTTCAGGAGGATATACTTTACCACAGAAGTGGGTTTCAATGTATTAATAGCTAACAAAGAGCAACTTTGATATTCGTACAATACAAGATTCTAAAAGATAAATAATTAATATCAGAAAACACAAAACAGGAAAAACGTGGCTCACCTAATATAAGTAAAAGCAGGAAATATCCGCAAGGCGGTATTGTGAGTAGAAAAATAAACGTATATACCAATGTAATACCAAAATCTACTGCACAAATATATCATTTAATACATCCAAAACCGCTATAAGGCGAGATGAAGATCGATGCATTAAAAGACTGTTGTCAAAGCGGCGTTCGTTGAAAGAAGAACAATGGCTTCGTCGACAGGTTCTTATCAACCACCTCCAAATTGAAGTTATCAATTTAGCCAACATAAAAGGTATTACAGACCATGAAGATCTGAGCACGGAAATAAAATTGAACTACATAAATAATGGCAAATGTAGAAATTTACAAAACCAACCGTTTCATCATCCTCGCCTCTTTCCTTTACTGTTGGTTTTCAGCAGGGAACCAATCTTCGTTTGATATTGAAAACTTTACTGTTTCTTTTCTGAAGAAGCATCCGTCCTTTGACGACTTTGACAGTGTTGATGCCATTTCACCTTTATCCTTGCTCATAGCTACTACCTACCTATCTTTCCCTGTGCTTCTCTTCAACCTTTTTCTTTTGTTTGTTTTATCCGGTATCTTGGTTCTTCGAGCCGGATGAGAATTCCTTTTTTTTTAATTTCGGAGCGCTTTCTTTTGGGTTTTTTAACTTTGTTAAGCGAATTCTTTTATTTTATTCTTTCTATGTATGTTGCCCGTTCAAGTTTCTGTTTTTTTTTTGGGTTGGAAATTTACTTAAGCATGGTGCGCTTAGTAAGCACAAATTATAGCAGTTTTTGAAGCACGACAAATAATTTCATATAGTTAATAAATAATATTAAAATCTCCACACTTAACACTATATCTAAACTCCACATATCACAATATTAGCGCTCGGCACAACAGTTGAAATAAACACAAAACATATCCTCTATTTCAACCACAAATCATTTCATATTGTAAGCTGAATCTAGTCTATGAAAATACTGAAAAGGTAAACAGCGTAAATTGTATAAGTTTGGGATAACGTAGCGTAGTTATTTGTAAAGAGATTTTTAATGGGTATACCCTAAAAAACCAAAAATTCAAATGAGCTGTTTATTACAAATGTATTTCGATATCGATTTGGAAGATTAGTTTTATATTTATCAAATTGCGTTTGTATAGATCTACAAACTGCAAGATCGAATGGCTATGAACTAGTTGTCGTTTAGTATTGTTTACGATCTTGTGTTTGATGGAAGTCTGTTACGATATGATTTGTTGTTTAAAACTAGAGCCGCACGAAGAAAAGCGTTTTCGTATCAATAAACCGCACACATTTCTGTGGCTCTCCATGTTTCCTAACCTCGACATCTTTTGAAGCTTTTAAACATCCAATTCAAGGACGTAACTTCTTACGGTTTAAAACCACGTCATTTTCTTACGTTCTAAAAACTGGATAAATACATTTAAAAAGTCGATAAATACATCGCGCAAGCGCGAAATAAGCAACGTCACGGGCGGATGGTGACACTAACCTTATACAGATTTGGGGCGCGCTCATCTGCCAATGACGTCACCAATGCACAATTTATATTGCGCAATACTTCGGAAATTTACATATTTAAAACAATAAATGATAAAAGCGAACAAATTTAACAGAAAGAATACTCACATAAGATATCCGGCGTTCGACGGAGTTGCGCTAAGGTAGGCCTCCATTAAAGTCCATCAGGCTACTCAAAGCCCTTTTGCGGTAATTAAAGATGGTACGGCTCCGGTGCTTCGGCGGAACATGGACATCCGACTCGTCTAGGGTCGTGCAGTACGGTTCACCTAGGTGGCAGATTACCTACCTATGCAGGAAATGACGGGAAAAACCAGGTAAAGGGGCGACAAACAAAAGACAAGCAAGCAACGGAATCTACATAGGTAAAGCTAACGATACGTTACCGGAAAACGTCCACTTCACTCGAAGGTTCTGGCAAAAAAGCCACGTTATAGAGAACACAGGAAACTCCTCCCCCCTTTTTTGTCTTTTACACGTCGGCGCGAAGTTATTCGTCCAACCCTCTCGCGTCGCGCGATCTGCGCAAACGCACTGTGACGTAACGGAAATACGCGCCCCGAGTCTTTTGAAATTCCGCGCACCGCGTCTTTTGAAATTATGGCGCGAAACCTCCGCACATCAAACTTAACCTAAAACAATGTTTAAGTGCCAATTGGCACGTAACAAACTATTACTTTCGAAGTAACATTCTTCAAAATCAGTTAGTACCTTCCAACAGTAAATACATTTGTAATAAATAACAACTAATACGGCGCTATAAATATTATAAATTAAGCTTAGATGTGAAACTTACTAAGGTTCACAATTTTTCGCAATTATTTCTACGATTATGCTTTTTACTTTTAGTCTTAACGGCTGTTGTAGTGTAAGTAACCCTATTAAATAGGTCATGTATTAAGTGTTAGCTTATTTCTAACGGTAACTCTAATTGTATTAGTAAAAGACCTTAGTCGTCTTACTTTATTTACACATTCGTCGACTTACCACGTTGAACTACACTGTACAGCAGGTGTTCTAAATAATCAAGGCCTAACTTTGTAAACGCGACAATCCTATTCTTACTTGGTATTAATTATACTCTTCCTGTAAAGGAAAAAATCATCATTATCGTGTATGTTAAAAGATATTTAATGTTGCATATCTATTAGGTGTCTAGATTTCTGGACAGACAATCGTAATATGTGTGATGTAGTTAGCTACTATTTATTGAAAACGGATCGTTGGTTCGATACCAAGGCCTGTTTTTAATTGGGCAAAATCACCTTGGCCCCCCCCAACACCAAATTATTTTATTTTTTCTGTATAGCATCTGATTGCACCAACATTGAACCTCATAGCACCACAAGACTTATAGCTAGCACCCAAAAACTATGTGAGTTATTACAGTTCAAAGTTTGGGGGGCTAAGGTGATGCCAGCCCCCCCACTACACTTTTTTTCAAATTTTTCTCTTGCACCTGAAGGCACTAACATAGCACCACATAGCACCACCATTCTCACAGCTAGCACCCAAAAATCGGTGTAGATATGGCAATTTAAAGTTTATGACCTTGGGCGATGTTAGCCCCCCCTACTCCACTTTTTTAATTTTTTTTTCTTGCACTTGCTAGTACTAACATAGCACCGCATAGCACTACCAATCGTGTGTGTGGGGATCGCTGACGCACTAGCAGGTGCAAAAGAAAAGATTAAACTTTAAACTGTTATATCTCCGCCATTTTTTGGGTGCTATCTATACGATTGGTGGTGCTATGCGGTGCTATGTTAGTACTAGCAAGTGCAAGAAAAAAAAAATTAAAAAAAGTGGAGTGGGGGGGCTAACATCGCCCAAGGTCATAAACTTTAAATTGCCATATCTACACCAATTTTTGGGTGCTAGCTGTGAGAATGGTGGTGCTATGTGGTGCTATGTTAGTGCCATCAGGTGCAAGAGAAAAATTTGAAACAAAGTGTAGTGGGGGGGCTGGCATCACCTTAGCCCCCAAACTTTGAACTGTAATAACTCACATAGTTTTTGGGTGCTAGCTATAAGTCTTGTGGTGCTATGTGGTTCAATGTTGGTGCAATCAGACGCTATACAGAAAATAAAATAATTTGGTATTGGGGGGGGGCAAGGTGATTTTGCCTTTTAATTGTGCTGTATCGCTGTGCTATAAACATATCTGTAATATGTCTGTTTTGAATGGTGCACGCTTATATTGCAGCAATTCTATCAGATAGAGTGTTGTATTTTAATACCCTTAGTGATAGCGTTGTGGCTTTGTTCGCAAATTATTGTTAGTTAGATGCTGCTATATTTGATTATTAGAGAATATATTATATAAAAATAATATTTATTTTGTTAAAAATACTCTTGTACACTAAGTGTGAAATAAATTAAATGTATTATGTTACCAAATAAATAAAGGTGAACTATGTACTCGTTCTAGAAACTAATTGCCTAATTTCCTATTGTATATTCCTGAATTTTCAGTTGCTCAAAAGAAGGGCAAATGCTCGAAAGTAGATGGATGGCAGTGAAATCAGGCCCACATTTCCCCCAGCATCCACATTTCCCCACACATCTGGACCAAATAGTTTTCTTCGTCTAACCAATGTATCTTTTGAGATAAACCTATCTTGTTTGGTATCAATTAATATTAGAATTTTCTCAGCTACCCGAATTTTTAGGAATTTTTTTAGATAGCTCCATTCCCCAGAGAGCTACCCGAATTTTAAGATTTTTTTTATCAATGTCGATTTCTAATCATCTCTCCTTTTTAATATCTACAATCCTTTAACCAAACACGTAGCAGTATTAACATAAATAAATTAAGCACGCAAAAATTTAATAATTTATTTTATCCGATTTACAGTTTAATAAACTAATTACAATTTTTACAAAGTATAACATTTATCTTCTTCGTTTAACCAAATCCAAGCAGGTTAAAATAACCTGTAACAAAAAATAGAAATTAATGTGTTGTTTAAAAAAGACCTATAACAAAAAGAGATTAATGTAAAAAAGAGGACACGTGTTTTTCGATCAATAAGACATATTGTTATTAATCTAACAATATGAGAATAATGTAAAAACATTCCAATGTAATGTGTTTTTTATATATAAATGGGAAGGTCGACTTTGGTGTAATCATCGCTCTGAATTACATGTGAAAGCTGTATATGATTTCTTTTTAAAAGTGTACATCTTCTCCAAACAAATACGGTTATTACAGTAGGAATGTACGCTAAATGCGAGTCAATTAATAGCAATTTAATATTGCTTACTGACCTATCTTAATTAGGTTGCTGTACTATTAGGAATGATGTACTTTTTGTTGTCCTCGTCCAACAAACTGATTTTATTAATTAATTGGGTATAAAGTTGGTGTTTACATGGTTTCGTTTAAGACCTCGTACATATTTTCCGGATTACTAGAAGACGTTATAACCATACTTTTTGTGTTAAAGGATTTCACATCGGTAGTCTCTTCTCCCATTTTGATGTAAACGCCGTAGAGTTCGCAATAGACTTTTATTGCTGTATGTTGTATTCTTTTTTTATTAAGTAATCGAATAAATCGCTCCTTCTGCTTCCAAAGAAACTCGGACACTCCATCGCCGACACTGGCATTCTTTATGCGATAGCTAGCCATACGGTTGTTAAACGCTGTGCTAACCATTTCTACACCATCGTCGTTAGTAGCGGTAACTGATGCATTTTTATGTTTGTTGCTCCGTAGATGACCAGGGTATGCAGACTTTAACACCTCCATGTCGCACACTTTACACATAATTCGTGGTTGTTTCGTACAAGACCCTTTAACAGCTGGTGGAGCTGAACGTTTACTGCTTAATGACATACCGTGCTGTTTTTCCTTGTGTCGCTGTAAACTATTCTTGTAAAAGCGATACCGCAAGACCCACAGTTTAAGTATTTTGCTGCCGACGGATGTATAAGCTTAACCGTGGACGATGTTACACCACGACATTTGTTCTGGTGCCGTTTGAGAGCATCCCTCCTGGTAAAGTAGACGTGACAGGGCTCGCATTTAAAAACGTTTGCAGGTACCATTTTAGTACAAAACAAAATCCGCACTATAAGACTTTGGTTAAACTTGTAATCGAACTAACTTATAACTAAAAAGCTTACTCTAGCGTACCTGATTTATGTTCCCTATATAATGCATACCGAAGGTTTCCGAAGACACCCGAACGATGTTGAGGATTCAGCGGGGAACTAAATGACGTCATAATCCTTGCTGCTCGTCCAATACATTTAACGCCAATGCATGCACCTGGTTCGCATCGTCGATGGTGCGAATGCCGTTAGTAGAAACATCGGAAACGTCTTCCATGTTATACGGATCGCGTGCATATTAAAAATCCAAAAGGGTGATAGCACACGCACACAAATTGTGTGCAAGTCGTGCTGTAGAAGATGCAGTGCTACTATAAACAAAAACACTTTAAACCTTTACTAAGGATATACCAAACTTGTTGTCTACAAAATACTTACTAATAAAGCAATTTAATTTTAAATAACTTCTACGTCATATTTTAGGAAATGGCAGGCTTGAATATTTTCTAAATGAATCACCAAGCGAAGGTATATGCTTAGCGGTATTAAAATTAACCATTAATTTCCCATTTTTACGACCGTGGTTAATTATAGATTAAAATTTAATTAGTTCACGTTCGAGCTTCCCGTAAACTAACATATTTTATAGTACAGTGCGCTGTATAATACACGCATACCCCTTCGCCGCGCTACTGCTATTCTTGTAGTTGCTAAAAAAAGTCAGTCGCCTTTTTTACTGCTAGGACCGATGCAAAGCACCATTCTATACTTTATTTATAAGTATAGCACATCGCGCACTTTTTCGTCTGATAATTAAATTTTGCTTCTGTAGGATTTTACACTTTCGCATAGCGGTCGGCCGCACGTAATGATTTCTAGAACCGGTAAGTACTCGATATCGCCCAAATAGAGAATTAGATGCTCGATGTCTGTCAACTTTCGATTCCCTCGTAAAAGGTAGACAAAACTCGGTCAATCATCCATCTAACTTAAACTTCGACCCGCTCCTGTTCTGATAATTTCCAAACATTTTTCAAACGACAATGGGTTCAGCATTTTTTAAACCTTCGAGGGATCTATAAGTCGTAATCAATTACACGTTCGAGCTACCCGTAAACTAACAATGCGCTGTATAATACATGCATACCCTTCTCTGCGCTACTGCTATTCTTGTAGTTGCTTGAAAAAGTCAGTTGCCTTTTTTACTGTTAGGATCGCTAGATCCGATGAGCTTCCACACACTAATACCTAACGTGTCTTTCCTACTATTTGTTAAACAAAAACTACCGGCATCGCCATGTTCGTATACGAACGTAGCAGATGTTTGTGGATGTGTACTAGAATATGTCATATACATTAATCAGTCTAAGCTATTTTATTTAGTCCACGAAAACTACTATTTTTCTAAACCACAATTAATAATCGCCTATATAGGTTTAACATTTCTACCATTACCCAATGAATGGTGCTACGTACATGGAAATTTTAATTTCTTATTGGAGAGAATCCTTATTCTCCCACGCACTGCTGCGTAGTTGCATGCCCACCCCTTTTGGGAATATATGCTCGTTATAGGTCGTAGCACCCGCGGTTTTACTTAACTACCATTCGTGAGACCCCTTTAATTTTTTAATCGTATCTTTCTCGCCTACAGTACAGTAGAACTTAGCCCTACTACCAACAAATTCTAATACTGGACCCACATTAAAGTTGTCTTTGAATTTCTCTACAATTTTTTGTTAACATGCGGTATATTGTGTTTATTATTTGCGGGGTAGTCAGTCTTTTAAGATAACTATATTTTGTTTGGTATCAACTAATATTAAATTTTTCTAGGGACCCCAAATTTGTAAATAGATTTTAAATAGGACCACCCCATACAAAGTTATGCCTTTTAAAGACTAATTTTTACCCATCTTTATTTAACTCCATCTTTAAAACCCTTTTTTTCGCTACCCAAGACATATGCTTTGACCAACCGTTTCCCTAGAAATCTAAAACCACCGTGTCCCGCGAATACCACGTGGAGACTGACTTTTTTTAGCAACTACAAGAATAGCAGTAGCGCGGCGAAGGGGTATGCGTGTATTATACAGCGCACTGTTACTATAAAATATGTTAGTTTACGTGAAGCTCGAACATGAACAAATTAAATTTTATTCTATAATTAACCACGGTCGTAAAAATGGGAAATTAATGGTTAATTTTAATACCGCTAAGCATATACCTTCGCTTGGTGATTCATTTAGAAAATATTCAAGCCTACCATTTCCTAAAATATGACGTAAAAGTTATTTAAAATTAAATTGCTTTATTAGTAAGTATTCTGTAGACAACAAGTTTGGTATTCCCTTAGTAAAGGTTTAAAGTGTTTTTGTTTATAGTAGCACTGCATCTTCTACAGCACGACTTGCACACAATTTGTGTGCGTGTGCTATCACCCTTTTGGATTTTTAATATGCACGCAATCCGTATAACATGGAAGACGTTTCCGATGTTTCTACTAACGGCATTCGTACCATCGACGATGCGAACCAGGTGCATGCATTGGCGTTAAATGTATTGGACGAGCAGCAAGGATTATGACGTCATTTAGATCCCCGCTGAATCCTCAACATCGTTCGGGTGTCTTCGGAAACCTTCGGTATGCATTCTATAGGGAACATAAATCAGGTACGCTAGAGTAAGCTTTTTAGTTATAAGTTAGTTCGATTACAAGTTTAACCAAAGTCTTATAGTGCGGATTTTGTTTTGTACTAAAATGGTACCTGCAAACGTTTTTAAATGCGAACCCTGTCACGTCTATTTTACCAGGAGGGATGCTCTCAAACGGCACCAGAACAAATGTCGTGGTGTAACATCCGTCGGCAGCAAAGTACTTAAACTGTGGGTCTTGCAGTATCGCTTTTACAAGAATAGCTTACAGCGACACAAGGAAAAACAGCACGGTATATCATTAAGCAGTAAACGTTCAGCTCCGCCAGCTGTTAAAGGGTCTTGTACGAAACAACCACGAATTATGTGTAAAGTGTGCGACATGGAGGTGTTAAAGTCTGCGTACCCTGGTCATCTACGGAGCAACAAACATAAAAATGCATCAGTTACCGCTACTAACGACGATGGTGTAGAAATGGTTAGCACAGCGTTTAACAACCGTATGGCTAGCTATCGCATAAAGAATGCCAGAGTCGGCGATGGAGTGTCCGAGTTTCTTTGGAAGCAGAAGGAGCGGTTTATTCGATTACTTAATGAAAAAAGAATACAACATACAGCAATAAAAGTCGATTGCGAACTCTACGGCGTTTACACCAAAATGGGAGAAGAGGCTACCGATGTGAAATCCTTTAACACGAAAAGTATGGTTATAACGTCTTCTAGTAATCCGGAAAATATGTACGAGGTCTTAAACGAAACCATGTAAACACCAACTTTATACCCAATTAATTAATAAAATCAGTTTGTCGGACGAGGACAACAAAAAGTACATCATTCCTAATAGTACAGCAACCTAATTAAGATAGGTCAGTAAGCAATATTAAATTGCTATTAATTGACTCGCATTTAGCGTACATTCCTACTGTAATAACCGTATTTGTTTGGAGAAGATATACACTTTTAAAAAGAAATTATATACAGCTTTCACATGTAATTCAGAGCGATGATTACACCAAAGTCGACCTTCCCATTTATATATTAAAAACACATTACATTGGAATGTTTTTACATTATTCTCATATTGTTAGATTAACGACAATATGTCTTATTGACCGAAAAACACTTTTCCGCTCTTATTAAATAGTACATTAATCTCTTTTGTTATAGGTCATTTTTAAACAACACATTAATTTCTACTTTTTGTTACAGGTTACTTTAACCTGCTTGGATTTGGTTAACCGAAGAAGATAAATGTTATACTTTGTAAAAATTGTAATTAGTTTATTAAACTGTAAATCGGATAAAATAAATTATTAAATTTTCGCGTGCTTAATTTATTTATGTTAATACTGCTACGTGTTTGGTTAAAGCATTGTAGATATTAAAAAGGAGAGATGATTAGAAATCGACATTGATAAAAAAAATCTTAAAATTCGGGTAGCTCCCTGGGGAATGGAGCTATCTAAAAAAATTCCTAGAAATTCGGATAGCTGAGAAAATTCTAATATTAATTGATACCAAACAAGATAGGTTTATCTCAAAAGATGCATTGGTTAGACGAAGAAAACTATTTGGTCCAGATGTGTGGGCAAATGTGGATGCTGGGGGAAATGTAGGCCTGATTTCCCTGCCATCCATCTACTCTCGAAGAAAAGTGTCTGGAAGTATGTCGGCAGTGAATAGAAATGAAGGGTTGAATATAAATGCAAAGTGTGTTTCTGCCTACCGTTTTGTACGAGCGCGAAACTTGGGTCTGGCAGAAGAAGCATACTAGTCGTATAAATGCTGCAGGAATGAGGTTCCTAAGAAGTGTGTGCGAAAAAACATTGGGAGACAAGGTATCAAATGAATGAGTCTGAACAGTATGTGGGGTACAAGTGACCCTTAAGGAGTTGAGCAAGCAAACACACTTAGATGGTTTAGACATGTGGAAAGAATGAACAAGGATACACTTACCAAACGCATAAGTGCAAGTAAGATAACTGGTAGAGTTGAAAGAGACAGACCGTGTAAAGGATGGTTGGACGTAGTAGAGGAGATTCTGAAAGAACGACACGTGAGAAGTCTGAGGAACAAAAGAGCATGCCAAAAGTAATGTTGCAAAGGCAAGGGAAATCTGTAGAGACTGAGAGATTTGGAGAAAGATTGTGAATGGTGTTGAGGGTAAAAGTAGTGTGTAGTCTAGAGATATACCCAGAAAGAGGTGCTAGGTTTGGTTACCCGAATATTGAGAGTATTGCAGGTTGCATAACCACAAATTATTTCCATAAGCATCGTGGTGTCACTAGTAAATTATCACAACGCCACCTAACAAGCAGTAGCTCAACTACAATAATATTAAAAAGAGATACCTATCAATAACTAATAACCATGTCCATACTAGGCATTGGATGCCGTTATAAACTGTATTTAAATATCATCTGTAAAGAATATTAGTAGTGGGTTTTTTTATCCGTTCTATAGCAGTGTGGAGCACGGAGTTGGCACGAGAAGAGCCTAGGCTTCCCAATTGCAGGCTGTTTCACAACAATCGAGACGGCGTCGGAAGAGGCACAGCGGCGTACGTCAAGGTAAACCTGGAGAACTACGTGTTAGACCTGCCAGACCTAAAACGACCTGAAGCGACCGCAGTATGCATAGTACTAGAGGGTTTCGGCCCTCTACGCCTGGTCTCGGTTTATAACCGTCCAAGTGGCAAACCGTTTAGCACGCAGGACCTGGACGCGTTGTTGGATGCGAAAAAACCTGCGCCTTTAGCAGGGGACCTTAACTTCAAACATCCGTCTTGGAACAGTCGGGTAGCGAATCGCAATGGACATATGCTCCGACAGTTTGCTGACGGGCGTGAGGTCGAGATCTTAGAACCGGCAGAACCCACTCACTACAACAATAGAGGCAGGCAAGATGTACTAGAGGTTGCGATACTCCACCAAGTGACGCTAAATACGGAGATGCGGGCGGTCAGCGACCTCAGTTCTGACCACAACTCGGTGCTACTTAATCTCAGAGGGGAACGAGCCCCGGCCACAAACAAAATCCGTAGAGTTTCGTGGCAGGCATTTGCCGCCCATTTAGCAATGTCAGTCGAAGGGATGTCTAACGACATCCCGTCCACTAGCGCGCTAGAGGCGCAAGTGGACCGCTTCGTGGAGTGCATACAGACCTCGATCAATAGAGCCACTTCCATGTGACCGGTAGCCGATAAGAGGGACAACCTCCCTGTGCACGTCCGTGACCTCATCCGGGAGAAGAACCGTGCCAGGCGACAGCGCCACGAACCTGGGATCCTGCGGAACGACTCCGGTATAATCGATTGGTCGCCGAAATGTGATTAGCAATTCGGCGGCACCGAAACGAGACCTGGGAAGCCAGACTGGAGGATCTCCGAGCCGAAGACAACTCTCTGTGGAGGATGTCGAAAGTACTGAGGAACAAGACTCCAATGCCTCCTATCCATGGCGAAATAGGCTTAGCATATTCAGTCTGTGAAAAGGCAGAAGCCTTCGCAGACAGTATGGAGCGTCAGTTCTAGCCGAACTATGCTCACGCAGACCTTTGGCATATCGAACAGGTTCACCGCGGCGTCCGACAGAGGCTAAGGGACAACGACGATGGTTGAAGAAGTCAATGACTTTATCAAGGTCTTGAGGGTCAGAAAGGCTCTTGGACCGGATGGAATCTCCAACCGGGCTCTGAAAGCGTTGTCGGAAAACGCTCTCCGGGTGTTAACCGGAATCATCAATGCCATGTTGAGACTCCGCCACTTCCTATCCACGTGGAAGACGGCGGACGTTGTAGTGCTCCGGAAAGCAGCAAATCTGCAACATTCCCACAGAATTACCGGTCTATTAGCTTGCTGTCGGTGGTTGGGAAGATAGCGGAAGCCGTTTTCCTAAGGAGACTCTAGGCAGCGATGTAGGAACACGACGTGATCCAGGACGAACAGTTTGGGTTTCGTAAGGGGCATTCCACCATTCACCAGATACTGCGAGTAGTGGAGCACATCGCGGAAGGCTTCAACTGGCGACAGTCAACAGGCGCTGTGTTCCTGGACGTGTCTAAAGCTTTCGATAAGGTTTGGCATTATGGTCTACTCTACAAGATGCTGGAGAGAGGGTTACCGTTCATTTACATTTCCAATGCTCCACCCGAAGGTACTACATTGGCCAGGAGGCGAGTTTTTTGTTGCCTGAAAATTTAGAATTTTGCCGAACCCTTGCCGTTCCAGGCAAGGTAGGGATCTTTAACGTGCGTGACAACACTCACACACGGGACCTCCATTTAACCTCTCATCCGAACGAGGGCGTAATTTTTGTGAAAAATGCTCACCTGCCATTTTTCAAGCAGTAGGCCGTGTCGGGATTTGAACCCGGGACCTTGAGATCCGTAGTCTTACGCTTACTACATTGATCCACGGCGACGCCTAGAAAGGGTTACCACGCGTTCTCGTTCAACTGACAAAATCCTATCTTCACGATAGATGGTTTTGTATCAGGCTGGACGGAGTGCGGTCAACGAGGCTGGGGTCCCCCAAGGCTCTCTCTTCTCGCTGGCACTCTTTGGCATCTTCGTGAGCGACTTACCGAAAACGGCAGACACCAGGATGGCACTATACGCCGACGACACAGCCATTCTAACCAGGTCCCGTGCTCCGCACCTCATTATGCAGAGACTGCAAACGGCGATGGACGCTCTCGAGAAGTTGCTAAGACTCTGGCGAGTCGAGGTCATTCCAGAAAAGAGCACAGCAGTTTTCTTTTCGAAGCGACGTCACCTACCTGGAGACGATGTCAGAGCATTCGACGAACCAATACCTTGGCGTTCAGACGTCAAGTATCTAGTAGTAATCCCTAATTCGAAGCTCACTTGGAAAGCTTACATCGAGTATGCGTCAAACATGGCCAAGGGTGTTATGGCTCAGATATACCCCTTGACCAATCGCGGAAGTAGGCTGAACGCTTGAAACAAGTTTAGGTTCTACAAGGCGATAATCAGACCGACATTTGCATACGCATCAGCGGAGTGGGGCAACCCAGCAGAAACGCACATGCGTAAGCTCCAGGTGATCTAGCACAAGGCCCTAAGGGGAGTCTTCGGAGCTCCCTGATTCATTCCAAACGCTCAGCTTCACAGTGAGGCAAATCTGCAAACCGTCAAGGAATGGCTCCGGTCGAACGCAGAGAGGTTTTACGGATCTCTAGAAGATCACGAAAACTAGCTCATACCAGGTCTGAAGATGCCCTATGGCAAGGTCATAGACACCCCAGTGCGATGCTCCGGTAATGATCTTTGCTGGGCTTCCATCAGACGTCCGAAATGAATAAACTGCGCGTAACGCCATGTTTTTTCCAATTCGCGACGAAGGTGAAGGACGTAGTCCAGGTACGCTAGTCACAGGATCCCTATGACAAGGGATCTCGAGTCCGACACCAAAGTGGATTTTTAGTTGGTATGTTCTTGCTTCGGCAAGGTAGAGTTTCACACAGCGAATCACGGGGTAGATTTAATTTAATTACGTGACGTAAGAGTACACTGTTGGGTTTTCAGACAAGACAACTGCTTGACTCGCTTTACTCTGCGCATCGAGCAAAAGAAGTATACTCTGCTAACTCGTAGTTGGAATTTTACGAACGTTTCAGAGCGCGCTCTCTGTGTTCGATCTTTCATTTTAAAAACGCATAGAGCAGAATAGGATGTAGATAGAGCAAACAGAACACATAAGAGAACGCAGCTTAGCAAGATAAACGTAATAAACGCAAATTTAAATACTAATGCGACGTCATAAATTATTTCCGTGAGTATAATATAGCATCATTTGAAACTTCCGCAGTTGCTACATGCCGAAAATCGGCTATGTAAACATTTTTGATTTTAGTTTTAAATGTGTGACTGAAATCGTGCATTTCCGTAACTTGAAACAGTTGCGTTGGCGCCAAAGAATGCGCAGACGTGGAGTGGGGAAGGAAGTGCGCGTTTTCCGACACGACGGCATTAGCCAATTAGACGTCTAACAGTGAGGTTTATCTGTGTCTTCTTTTGTCTTCTCTTTCAGATAATGTAGGTTTCCTCTGTCGTACCTATTATCGTTTCTTACCTGGTTGATCCTTTATCGTACCGTTACAGAAAGAAGAGGGAAGACAAAACAAATCTGACTTCAACGAGGGCGAAGGCCGACCCACGCCCAACCAACAGCGAGATCAATGGAAAGAAGCACGCCTCTTGCCGCAAGAATAACCGTAGTTTCGTGAAGGGCTCCACATTTTACGTGAGTACATTTTATCTTTTCCTATAAGGCGCCTCTGGTTTTAAAATGAATATTTTTTGTATGTAATACCATTTGAAACGCAATAATGACGTAATATCTTGTGCAATATTACGTACGTGTTTATTTTGTGTCGCCAACTGTCGTGGTGGCTCTTACCGATTACGCCGGAACTTTAACGGTTATACCTTAGACTGTAATAGCCGCGTGAAGTATAACACGGTGCCTGCTTACAAGCAGTAATTCAACCACAGTAATCATAGAAATAGATACATATCTGAACTTTTAAACTAAGTCTGAGCCAAGCCGCTGGGGGCCGTTATAAACTCAGTAATCCGTAAAAATTATGCGCATGACATTTGTCTATGTTTTTATTGATTTACAATAATTTATAAACCCGACTTGAGTTCCAATATGTATTTTATGCAATAAACGTAAATTTAAACAATAACGCAATGCATAAATTATTTTCGTGAGCACTAGCAACATTACTAAACTCCCACTGCGCCACCTAACGATTACTAACTCAACCACAATAATATTCAAAATAGATGTCAATGAATAATTTAAAACTAAGTCTATACTACACCGCTGGATGCCCCTATAAACTCTGTTTAAATGTCAACCGGTAAAAAATATTGGCAAGACACAAATTTAAATACTAACCCGACATCAAACCATTTCTGTGAGCATTTTAGCGTCACTATTAAAATCCTGCAGCGCAATCTGACAAGCAGTAATTCAATCACAGTAATAATAAAATAGATGTCTATCAATAATTAAAAACTAAGTGTATACTAGACCGCTGGATGCCGCTATAGACTGTTTAAACATCATCGACAGTTGGTAACATAATAAATACGCGCGTAATATTGCGCAATAAGGGATTACGTCATTATTACGCTTCAAATTATTATCACATGCATTTAAAAGGTATAACTTCAGCTTTATGTTAAATTAAATTAGGTAATTATTTAAGAGAATTTAGAGCAAATACACACTATTTTTTATAAGGTAAGATATAAATTAATTGAGTTAGCAATACATTTATGAAAGCTATAACCAGTAATCAAATAAGGCTGTCTATATCAGATTGACATATCAACTGTTTCCATGTCATTTCACTTAAGATGGTTGTCATGGCAACCTGCAATGTTACCAACTTATATTTTTCTATTTAACAGTTATTAAAAATTAAAAAATTTTATTTTTGAATGAAAAATCCAATTGCTACCGATATATTTAAAACTAATACGTTATAAGCTATACAAGAAGTGAAAACAAATTTCAACCACGTTAGGTGCGTCACTTTATACTCTAGGTGTTCTATTCAAAGGTATACTCGTTAAAGTTCCGGCGTAATTAATAAGAGCCACTACGACAGTTGGCAATACATATAATAAACACGTACATAATTGCGCCACGAAGTATTACGTCAGATGTATGTTTCAAATTACTGTATCACATGCAAAAAGTGTTTATTGCGATTATAGGAAAAGACAAAATGTACTCACGTAAACTGTGGAGCTCTTCACAACATTGCAGCTATTTTGGCAGCAGTTGGGCGTTGTTAAAT
Organism: Platerodrilus igneus; assembly: GCA_036346225.1. NCBI lineage: Eukaryota > Metazoa > Arthropoda > Insecta > Coleoptera > Lycidae > Platerodrilus > Platerodrilus igneus. The sequence continues at coordinate 1,350,785 of JARFIW010000927.1, read as the reverse complement.
TTGTCTTCTTCTTCTTGTTTGTAGCGAAACGGTAAGGAATACAGGTAAGAGGAACGATAACAGGTACAAGGCAGGAACCCTACATATCTGAAAAAAGAAGAAAAGGCGCACAGATAACCACACGGTTCGACGTTTCGTTCACTAGTCCATGACGTGCCGGAAATCACCACTTACTTCCCCACTCCGCGTCTGCGCAATCTCGAGCGCGGACGCAACTGTCTGAAGTGACGGAAATGCAGGCACAAATCTTTTAAAATATTGGCGCGAATTCATTTACAAATTAGAAACTTACAATGCCAATTTTGGCATGTAACAACTTATCTAAAATTTTAAACTAGTTTGTATTAGGCTGCTATAAACTCTGTTTAACTATCGTCCGTAAAGAATATTTGCAAGACAAACGTAATAAACCCAAATTTAAATATTAATGTGACGTCATAAATCATTTCCGTGAGCATATAGCATCATTTTAGATTTCCGCAGTGCCATCTTACAAACAGTAACTCAACCACAGTAATAATAGAAATAGATACCTATGTAAAATTTTTAACTAAGTCTGTACTGGACCGCTGGAGGCCGCTAGTAACTCAGAAGTGTCATGTGTAAAGATTATTTGCCAGGCAATTTCTCTACGTTTTAAGTGATTTACAATAATTTATAATCTCGAATTGTGTTGCAATATGTATTTAATACAATAAATGTAAATTTAAATAATAAAAAATAAGGGTTATAAGGAACGATAATCTAAAGAAGACAAAAAGGGACCTACATAACAGAAAGATACGGTAAGACACCACACAACCACTCTTCTTCGCGTTTCGAGGCAAATCCCAACGCGTCTTTCGGAAATTCCCCACTATTCTTTCATCCACACGCGTCGGCGCAATCTGGCGCAACGCACTTTTGAAGTGACGGAAATACGCGCAACAAGTCTTTTAAATTTATGGCGCGAAATTCTCACATATTAAAACTTAGTTAAAAGTGTCTAGTGCCGAAATTTTTGGCACGTAACAATACCTATGTAAAGTTTTAACCGAATCTGTACTGGGCCGTTCGAGGCCGCTATAAATTCAGAAATGTCATCCGTAAAGAATATTCGCAAGACATTTCTCTACGTTTTTGTTGATTTATAATAATTTATAATCCTGAGTTGAGTTCCAATATGTATTTAATGCAATAAATGTAAATTTAAATAATAACGCAATGCACAAACTATTTCCTAAGCATCTTAGCGTCAATACTAAACTCCCACAGCGCCAGCTAACGAGTAGTATCTCAACCACAGTAATATTCAAAATAGAAGTCTATCATTAATTAAAAACTAAATCTATATTAGATCACTGGTTGCCACTATAAACTCTGTTTAAATATCATCCGTAAAGAATATTGGCAAGACACAAATTTAAATTCTAACGCGACATCAAATTATTTCTGTGAGCATTTTAGCATCACTATTAAACTCTACAGCACCACCCGGTAAGCAGTAATTCAACCACAGTAATATTAAACGGATCCGATGAATAATTTTAAACTAAGTTTACACCAGGCTGCTACAAACTCTGAAGTTCTTATGTTACCGTCGACGCGGTATATGTGACACAACGGCTAACCCATGATGTGGAAACTAGCGCCCCCATCTGTCAATGACGTCACACAAGATGCAAATTATTACACGTAAATGACGAAATATGCCAATTTCTAAAATAGATTATAGAAAACGGAGTACTCACATGAATAGGTAAAGCTTCATACAGAATCACTTCCTGATGGCAGCTCATGGCTTCCTTCAGGATTATTTAAAGATGGCGGCCGCGACTTCCATCAGGATTGCTCCAGGCTAGCGACTGCGGGGCGTGGGCTGCTGTGAGGCCAGGTTGTATCCAGATTTATATCTTCTTCCTATGTAGAGGTACGATAAGGAACGAGTTTATAGGGACGACAATCAAAAGGCAGAGGGAATCTACATAAATAAGATAAAAATACGATACGATACCAAAACCCAACCACTCTTCTTGATGTTCAAAGGCAAAGTCGCAGCGTCTTGCGCAAACTTCTTACATTTCAACGGTAGTTACATTAAAAAGGTTCGATAAATACAACACCGGAAGCGAGGTTTACTAGACACCATCGGTGGTTGGCAGCGCTAATCTTATACAGATTTGGGCGCTGTCATCTACCAATGACGTCTCCAACATTGCGCAATACTTCGGAAATTTACATATTAATTTTAAAACAAAGATAAAAGCGAACAGTATAAACTATGAAGTACTCACATAATAGGTCCAGATTCCCGCGAAGTTGCGCTAGGGTAGGCCTCTAACCAAGTCCATCAGGGCTCCTCCCGGAGGGATTAGAGATGATACGCCGACGCTCTACAAAGCGTTCGGATCAGCTCCGGCCAGCTACGGCAGTCATGAGGTCTTCATCCAGAGTCGTGGAGATCGGTACGCCTAGGTTGTTACGTGCAAATCGAATTTGCACTTAAACATTGTTTTAGTTAGTTTTCTTGATGTGCGGAAGTTCCCGCCATAATTTTAAATACGCAAGAAGCGGGAACAATTTAAATAGACTGGGCGGGGCTTCCGGTACGTCACAATAGTGCAATTGGCAAGTGTGAATTATCCCGATAGGGGTAAGGCAATGCTACAAAAGAGAAGGAGTTCCGCGGTTCTCGCGCGGAAACGTGGCTTTACGCCGAACTTTGAAGTGAACAGTCGTGCGGGGTGTCGTGTTATCTTATTATGTAGATTTCTTTATCTTGATTATCTTTCCTTAATTACCTATTCCTGTCTTCCACTGCATATAGGAACGGAGATGACCCTGGAGCATCCCATGACCCCGAGATAATTTGGAGGTCCAACTCTACCAGCAGCAGCGATGCAGAGGCTACCGCAGCGTGATTTCCTGCCGGTTAGCGGATCCTTCACGTGAGTAGACTCTCTAATTTTTATTGTTTTAATTTTATGTAACTTCGCTTAATTATGGCGCAATATAAATTATCAGTGACGTCATGGTGTATCTTATGAACTTGGTAATTGTATTACCGGCTTTTAAGAGCCATCTATCGGCATTTCAATGTACCAGAATCTAAGTGTTACATTTTGTTAACTGCATTACCGACCAGATAAAACTTTAAACGAAGTGTAACAAGGTGGCTGCAGATTTCTTACCTATGTAGGGAATGGGCAGAAAAAACCAGGTAAGGGTAGACAAACAAAAGATAATCAAGCAAGGAACTACATAGGTAAACCTAACGATACGTTACCAAAAGAAACGTCCACTTCGCTCCGAAGCACAAGGCAAAAAGCCACGTTATAGAAAGAACAGGAAACACCCCCACCCTCTTTTGTCTTTTTTCACGTCCGCCAAGTTATTCGTCCAACCCTCTAGCATTGCACGATTTGCGCAAATGCACTACTATGACGTACGGAAGTACACGCCTAGTCTTTTTAAAATTCCCGCGCACCGCGTCTTTTGAAATTATGGCGCGAAACTCCCGTACATCAAAACTTAACCTAGAAACAATGTTTAAGTGACCCTTGGCACGTAACAAACTTCCCACTTTTCTTCTCTTACACGCGTCGGCGCGATCTGGTGCAAACGCACTCTGTAGTGACGGAAATACGCGCAACAAGTCTTTTTAAATTTAAGGCGCCAAATTCCCGCACTTATTTAAAAATGTCTAGTGCCGATTTTCGGCACGTAACAAAGTTCATCATCAAGATTTTTAGCAAGTTAATTTCTCTACGTTTTTGTTGATTTACAACAATTTATAACCCCGAGTTGAGTTCCAATAGGTATTTCAAACAATAAGCGGTAATATAAATACATAATAACGCAGCGCACAAACATTTCCGTGAGCATCCCACAGCGCCACCTAACGAGCACTAACTGAACCACAAAAAAACGGCATATTGGGATCTTTGATACCGGAATATTGTTGCGAACTAAACCCTCTAAACGGCATGGGTTCGAATAGAGATATGTAAAAATCAACCAATTGAGTTAAAATCCGTTGCAAGCTCTAGAAAACGTTATGATTTTCTGAACGTTATTAACGAAGAAGTTAAAATGTAACCTGGCCTGAAGTTTGTCACATCTTGCTCTAGGGGAATATAGGATTAGTTACTAACACGAGGTCTGATATTTACTACGAACATTTGTAGCTTGTGTATCGATTGATCACGAGCCTCAACGCGCTCGTGTACTCGTTTCTAAGGCATCCGCGAATTACAAATACGTACTTCGACCCACTTTTTGAATTGTAGCTTGTATTCCTCTATCAGCCACATTCGCATTTATAATCGTATTCAGTGTATTTAAAATTTTTCATGTTTAGTATAAGTAGAATAATATTATAATATGCTCAGATTATACATACAAAATGAACTGGTGTGGTGTTTGTATAAATATTTAGGAATTGGGTTTCAAGTAGAAGCTGAATGTATCATTTAACTAAAAATCCCACTTGCGCCATCTTAGACAGTGCATTTATTTCTGTTAATTACTGCGTCTCAAAATAGCTTAATAAATACAAATCAAACACAATTTCTCCTAAATTACACGTACAAATTGTAACTTAAGATTGATAATAATTATTTATAACATCGCGAGGATGTCATTAGAACAAACCGCATGTGAAGGTATTGACAAAACCAAATTTAGTACCTCTAACCTATAAAATAGATACACTTTTAGATCTTAAGGCTTTTGAAAGAAGATTAACTGAAGTTATAGCGTGTTTACAACCATCAACAATACGCTGGAGGAGTAAGAAAGCACAAGGCAGCAGAAGCACGTCCTTACTAATCGTTTAATTTTAGTTGTTCTGTTAGTGATTTCAATATGTGTCGCTGCGGGTGCTGGTCAGTGGTTAATGGATCCTGTTACACGTTCTGTACCGTTTTCGCAATCTTTAACGAATCATCCCTTTTTTATTGTGGCCACGATAATCCTAAGTAAGTATCTGTTTATACGACTTCGTTGAGACTATTGTTTTAGTAATAATATTTCTACTGGGCGTGCATAAGAGAGTGGTTGCAGCGTCTATAATAACGTCTAGAACACGTGAAGTCTTGTGCGACTTTAATATGTCGTGTGATGATACAGGAAAGTTGATTCTAAAGCCACGGCCGACTAATATTACATGAAGATGATAAACGATTTATGTTAGTGTGATTGCGTCATCGATTAATGTATTTAAAGGTTCCTAAATTGTATAAAGTATGGACATATATGTATTATAGAGTGTAGTTTTACAAACAGACAATATGTGGAAATAATAATACAACTTGTTGAATGAACCATCCAGGTATTGTGTATTCACAGCAAATTTTACATAGCGTCTTTAATAGAAGTCCACAAATTGTAAGTGAATCAATTACTGTATTTTTTACTGCAGCCTTTCGATATATAACAGAATTAAACTATGTTTACGTTCATAATTCTAGTCGACAGTATACTGAAAGCTGTAATTTTGAAATTTTCGCTGCGAAAAAGTACATCGTTAAAATGAACGTTGTTTGTTACTTTGTAATGCTTACAATATTCTAGCACCTTGGTTGTGAAATCTTTAGTATAATGGATTTCCTTAGGATAAAACTGAGATTTTGGATTGTTAGGCTTTTTTAACGTTAAGGAATTTGTTGTTTTAGTCTGTAAATATATTGTTGAGATAAGCCTGATGTTAGGTACAGAATTATATTGCTATGATAGATCTGATGGGCATGATTTTATCGTTGCAATATTAATGATGATCAAATCGATTCCCAGGTTACCCATCGAATTTTTGTTGCTGTTAAAGGACCGATTGCTTGTTCTACTTGCTAGCGCTTTGAATTAATAAAACCCCAGTAATCATGCATCGGATTTATAATAAGTATTTCAAATAGAAAATACATCCATAACTACTCATACAAACAATATGTAACGACAAAATTGATGAAGAATAATTTACTATCAACACGTCTTACAATTTTTTTAAAAGGAAAAAATTGTTGGTTGAAACAAATTAGAAAAGAAATTGAAAAATCCGTCCAGATAGATCACTTATGTACAGCATTAGGTCGATCCTCAATTTTTAGGCTTGGGTCCTATATGGTAAATAAGCTCGTTTTTTTTTAAATTTGATTCGATCGCAAGGTAAAATTGAATTGAATTGAAACGTCTTTATTATTAAACTAAATATACATTATAGGATATAAAGTTTTGATACAAACTGTATCAAGCGCGATTAGGGCCATTAGGCCCTGTCTTACACCTAACTTGCATACAGCTGTACTCTTGAATAAGGTAAAAAAATAAATAAATAATAAAAGGAATCACTACACACAAACACACCCTACGCCCCACACATTCACACACATGCACACACACACACACTCATCGAGCATCAGTTTAGGAAAATGCACTTGCCTCTACACTTGAAAGTTTAAAAGATGTTCCTGCAAGAGTTTATGCAAACGTTGCACGGTCGGAGCTTGCCTAATATCAAGAGGAATAGTATTCCACAAGAGGGAACCGGAAACAAGAAAAGACAAATGGAATGTATGGGTATGGTGTATGGGGATAGATAGCAAGTCATCTCGTCTAGTGTTATAGCGCCGATTTGAAAGAAAAGAAAAATGTTGGCTTAGGTAGAACGGGTTTCGGTTAGAAATAAGTTTATAGACAAGCACTGCCAAGTGAAGTTTTCGCCTATTTGTTTAGTTTAAGCCACGACATTCTTGTGTAAAATGGGGTGACTCTTTCCCAATATTTTAGTTCGAAGATAAACCGTACACAACTATTTTGCGAGCGTTGTAGACGTAAACTTAAATTAGATGAAAGATTGGTATATAATGCATCGCAATAATCGAAATGTGGAAGAATTAATGATTGTACTAACTTTAACTTTAATTTAGTCGGTATAAACCGTTTTAGACGCTTAAGAGTATGCAGAGTAAATAGAACTTTTCTACACACGCTTGATACCTGATCTTTCCATCTGAGGTTTGGATCCAACAGGATACCTAGTTTTTTAATTATATTATAGGTGAAAAATGTATGTTTGATTTTCCAAGCATTAACATGGGAAGATCCACAGACTGAACTGATCTAATTAAATTTTGTGTTCACAGAAGCAAAGCCTGGCATTTGGCCGGATTTATGGTTAATAAATTATTTTTACACCAATCGTCCACCCTTGATAGATTATCATTAACTGCCTGGAACGCTTCAATTATTTCTGTTGGACAAAAACGGAAATAAATCTGCACGTCATCTGCATAGCAGTGGTAACAACAAAACTTCAATGTTGTGGAAAAGTCTTGAATGTACAAGCTAAACAAAAGGGGACCGAGTACACTGCCTTGAGGTACGCCTGTAACAAGGTCAACAGGTTGTGAGATGTGGCCATTTTCATCTTTAACTTGCTGCGTGCGTTGTGATAAGTATGATTCTACCCAAGAGATTGCTGACTGAAAAATTATTTAGACATTTTGATTTAGTTAAAAGGATGTTAAAGTCAACACTGTTAAAGGCTGCACTGAAATCTAATAAAATCAGGAAAGTAAGTTTTTGACAATCCATGGTCTTTCTGACATCATCAGTCACCCGCAGAAGTGCAGTACATGTACTATAATTCGCACGGAAACCCGATTGGTATTTGTCTAGTAATGTGTACTGTTTTAAAAATAACAACATTTGATCAAGTGCTAGGTATTCGGCGGATTTTGAAAGCGCTGGTAAAATGCTAATCGGACGATAATCATCTGGACCTAAAGGGTTTGCTTTCTTTGGTAATGGCCTAACTATGGAGTGTTTCCATACTAATGGAAAACGAGCAGTGCTAATCATCATCATCATTGGGTCTTCAGTCCTGAAACTGGTAAGACGCGTACCATCATTGTTTCCTATTCTGAACTAACCTACACATTTCCATGAAATTTGCACAGTCTGCATCTATCACTATCTGATCTAGGTCTACATCCGCCCCTTTTTTCTTATCTCTGCTTGTCAAATATCCCATACTATTCCCCAAAAATGCCTTAGAACGTATTATGCCCTTCTATTTCTCATATTTTTTCCCAAAGATATCCTTATTCCCTTACTGTTTCTGTAACCTATTTGTTATTACCTTTGTCTGTCCATCCTCAAACATCTGAAGCACGGCATTTCAAGGGCCGCTACTGTTCTTCTGTCTGCTTTTCAGACTGCTTGTATTTCGTAGGCATATTGTCTGTCTGTGCTGTGCTCCACACATACGCTTTCAACAACTTTTTGTTCTATGTTTGTTGTCTTTCATCATAGGTGCCGTTCTTTCTTGTTAGATGCAGTTCAGTCACCTTCTATTGTTTTACAATTATATACCATATTTCTCCGACATTCAGTGGTTGAGAAGGGGGGTAAGCAACCTGTGGCTGCCAAGTTCCCCCAGCACTTGAACATTTACTGATTTAATATATTTTCCAATATGTCTTTTCGCACAGTCAACATTAGTTGCAGGTATTTCACAACAAACAACTAGTTGTTTATAATAATCATCAGATTTGTCTGCGCTTATTTTTTCGTCATTGGGTTTCCCGTCTCAAAACTGGTTGGACATGTACTTGCACTTATTTCTTTTCTAAACTAACCTACATGGTTCCCTGAAATTCTCACACAGTGATACAGCTCGGTTCCCCTTATATTGTTTTCTAATATTATGCCCTATTTCACAGGGATTTATTGAAGGGGGTTAAGCAACCTGTGGCTTCCAAGATCCCCGAACACTTAGACATTTGCCGAAATAATAGTTTTCCAGTAAATGCTTTCACGCAATCACCATTATTCGAGAATATTGCCCCTCCAATGCTTATAGTTGCTTATAATAAATATCATGTTTAAGTGCAGCTACTTTCTTCGTCATTAATTTATCCATCTTGGGACTGGTTGGATGCGTACCTCCAATGATCTCTCTTCTGAGCTAGCCTACACATTTCCCTGAAACTCCTACAGCCTACATCTTTCACTATCTGTGTGCAGTAGTCTAACCTAGGTCTACCTCTTCTTCTCTTTTTTCCTATCTCTGCTTCTAGTATATTCCGCACTATTCCTTCATGCCGTAGTATGGGGCCTATCATCCTATCTCTCCTATTTTTTACCGTTTTCCAAATATTTCTTTCTTCCCCTACCATTTTTAGTACCTCTTCGTTCTTAACTTTGTCTGTCCATGATATCTTCATCATACGTCTGTAGCACCACATTTCAAAGGCTTCTACCTTTTTCTTGTCCGCTTCTCCCACTGTCCAGGCTTCACAGCCATACAGTGCTGTGCTCCACGCATATGTTTTGAGTAATCTTTTCCTTGCTTCTATGTTTGTGGTCTTTGAGCACAGTAGTTGCTTTTTCTTGTTAAATGTAGCACGACCTTGTGCTAATCTTTGTTTTATATCTTTTGTGCTTTTCCCATCTTGCGTTATTTGGCTTCCTAAGTAGCAGAAATCCTTAACCTCTTGTAAGTTAGTGTTACATATTTGTATTCTTGTTTTTGATTATTTTTCCCGCCTTTGCAAACTAGAACTTTAGTTTTAGTTTTGTTAATTTTCATACCACATCCCTCTGTTAGAACCGTTTCCATTTCATTAAGAGCAGCTTCTAACTCTTCCTTGCTAGACGCTAATACCGCTATATCATCTGCAAATCTAAGCATATCAATTTTTTGTCCCTGCATAGTAATTCCAAATGTCTTCCTGCATTTGACAATATTCATTGCCTCCTCAATGTACAAGTTAAAAATTAGTGGGGATAGGGAACATCCCTGTCTTACCCCTTTCCTGATGTTTACTTCTCTACGTTCCTGCTCTAATTCTATTACTCCTGTTTGCTCTTTGTATAAGCTATGTACTATCCGTCTATCCCTATAACTCATTCCAATCTTTTTGAGTATTTCGAACATTTTTTTCCATTTTACATTGCCAAATGCTTTTTCCAGATCTACAAACCCTATATACACGCTTTCCCATTTTTCTATTGTTTTCTCCATTATCACCCTCAGAGCTAAGATAGCCTCCCGTGTTCTCCTGTTTCGCCTAAACCCAAATTTATCTTCTAGTATTTCTTCAGCCCGTTTTTCCATTCGTCTTTGTACAATTCTAGTTAATATTTTTGACACGTGTGCTGTCAAACTTATTGTTCGAAAATTTTCACATCTATCCGCGCCTTTCTTTTTTGGTACAGTTACTATGATGCTACGTTTGAAATCTTTGGGTATCTCGCCTGTCTCATACATATAGCTTACAAGTTGGAAGAGACGTTCTGTTACTGCTTGCCCAGCGGCTTTTAGAGTCTTCGCTTGCACCTTATCTGTACCTGGTGCCTCACCATTTTTCAGACTCTTTAATGCTAATTCAAACTTGTCTCGAAGTATAGGATACCCCAAGTCATCATTTTCAATGTCTGATTCATGTTCTAATGCAGTTAGTTCTTCTGATGCATATAAATTCCCTATATATTCTTGCCATCTATCAACTTTCCCTACATTTTCTATAATGACATTTCCTCCCGCGTCCCTTATATTATTGCTATACGGTTCTATATCCCTAAAATTGATTCTAATTAGTTTGTATGCTTCATCTGTTTTTCCTAAGCAGTCCTAGCAGTGCTAAAAGATGTATTAATTATACTTGTTAAAGATTCTAGAGCAATTGGGCAGATTTGTGTAAGCATTGAGCTTGATATTTTATCAAAACCCAAAGCTTTTGATTTAATGCGCAGAACAGACTTATGGACATCATCGATCAACACTTCAGTAAACACAAATTGTGGAACTGAAAGGGGCGGTATACTGATTAAGCGTTTGATAGTATTCAGTTTAGCTGTATTGTCTTGCATCTTTAATGCAGAAAAATGTCGATTCAGGGTATCTACATGTATGCTGTAAGGCATCTGCAATAATGGTTTTCCCATACCAGCTTTCTTTAAAGCAGCAGAAGTCCTTCGGGAATCGGTATATGAAGCTATAGAATGATAATATTTTAATTTAGAGTTTCTGATCAACTGCTTGGTCCTATTACGTATACTTTTGTAACGGTCATAATTCAATGCAGTATTAACTTTTTTATAAAATGCAAGTGCACTGTCTCTCATTCGTCTCATTTCATTAATTTTAGGGGTTAACCACGGAGATTTTGGTCTAGTTACCCTAACTGTTTTAAATGGAGCATGAATGTCAAAAATACTGTTAACAAATGTATTGAACTTGTGGAGTTTAGCATCAACATCTGCTTTCTCATCGATTTCATGCCAGCTCGCACGTTCTATATCTGTCTGTAGAAGTTCAGAATTAACACTCTTAAAATCCCGGTAAGTAATTAATTTAGGTTGAAATTTATATGTTTTAAGTGAATATGATACAAAAATAAGATCGTGTTTACAGATTTCTAATATTAGTATTTGTCCAAAATTTAATGCTCTGTCCTTATTCGAAATTATAATATGGTCAATAATCGATGATGAAAGGGGTGCATGGTGAGTGGGTTCAAGTGGTAAAATGCTAAGATTACATTCATCCATCATAGTTCGAAAATAATGGACCTCGGAAGTATCATTCAGTAAATTGATGTTCCAGTCTCCAAGCACGATTATATCTGTATAATGCGAGGCATATTGAAAAATTACCTCCTCAGCATCAACCAAAAACCCAATATTTGGAGGCTTATAAACAACTCCAACTAGAAGTTTTGCCTGCGCAGCTGCAATCTCAAGAAAAAGAAATTCCGGACGTGCCTTATACATGGAGGGGGAATATGCAATAAATTTACAATTAAGATCATTACGAACATAAAGAGCCACCCCTCCACCACTTTTCCCTGTTCTATCGTTTCGTATAATTTTATATCCTTCTAACTTGATCAAGGAATCAGACAAAGTTGGTTTCAGCCACGTTTCTGACACAGCAACACAGTGTGGAAGACAAGACTCAAAAAGGTAAAGAAACTCATCTAAATGAGAAAGTAGTGAGCAGGCATTAATATGACAGCATTGAAACGATTTTGGATGACGAGAGAGTGATTGACAAAGGAGAGCGGAACAAGACGGGACAGGTGGCATGGAGTAGGGTTGTTCTAGATCAATACCAACAAGTCTTTTAGGAAAAACCAACTCAATTAAGCATAAATCAGAAAAATTCAACATTTCGTATCCACGATTTTGCAGGATACAATGCTGTTATGAAACTTGGTTTGTAAAGTCACAAATAATAATTTAATCTTTCAAAACCCAGCATATACACTTTATGGTTCGCCTCATAGTTTCTAAATTGTTTTATACATACGGCATGTCGACATTGAAAGTTTTGTTTTAAGTACGTGCACTAGCGATAAGGTGTGTGAAGTTGGAATGGCCACTACACAATTTTTAAAACAAGTACATACAGTTTGTTTGTGCTGCGCAGTGCCAAAAATTCAGCGTTTGTGCTCAAAAGTTGCGCAAGTTATTCATGATTTAAAGTGGCCTATCCAACTTCGCAAGAAGTTGGAATGGCCGCCGTGAAACTTTCTTTATTGCGTTCGTTTGTGCTCCGTTTGTGCCGCACGGTGCCAAAAATTCAGCGTTTATACTAAAAAACTGCAAGTTATTCGTTATTTAAAATGGTGAATGCAACTTCACGTGAAGGCTGGAATGACCACCATGAAAAATTGAAAATTGTTTTACTTTTTTTACTTCATTTATTTGTGCTTTCGTTTGTGCCATGGAGTGTCAATAATTCACAATTTTAAAAAACTTTAATTCATATAAGGTAATACAAATTGAAAACAAATATAATTTAATAAGATACATACACAGTTATTCAGCACAAACGCTGGATTTTTGGCACTGTGCGGCACAAACAAACATAATTTGGATAGTTAAAAAAATATCAATATTTCATGGTGGCCATTCCAACTTCTTGTGAAGTTGGAATGGCCACTTTAAATCACGAATAACTTGCGCAGCTTTTGAGCACAAACGCTGAATTTTTGGCAATGTGCAGCACAAACGAAGCACAAATGAACGCAATAAAGAAAGTTGAAAAAATATCAATATTTCATGGTGGCCATTCCAACTTCCTGCGAACTTGGATTGGCCACTTTAAATCATGAATAACTTACACAGTTATTGAGCACAAACGCTGGATTTTTGACACTGTGGCACAAAAACCGAAAGCCCCAAAACAAGACGCAATATCAAAACCGATCTCGAACCAAAATACAATGGTGTTCATAACGTCAAAACGTGGTGAAACACCTAAACAGATTCAAGAAATTTTTTCAAAAACAGTAAATCCACTGAAAGATAAAATTTAAATTAAAAACATCTGAACAACCAACAAAGCAGTAATTATAGATACTGATAACGAAACCGAGGCAAATAAAATTTTAAACCATGAAACCCTAAAACAATCCCTAAATTGCGAAAAACCATGCAAGAAAAAACCCTTAGTTATTATTTACGATATACCAACGTACCTGAAAGAACAAGACGTGACAGACTTAATTTATACTCAAAACCTTGAAAACCTAATTAACAGAGAGGATTTTAATAAGGACTTTCAACTTAGTTTCAAAACAGAACCGAAAAACAAACCGACTCAACATCATGTTGCGACGGGTAAGCGGCAAAGTGAGGAACATATTAATAAATCTAGGGAAACTCTATATCGAATATCGCTGTGTTACAGCGCAAGACTTTTTAGTAGTACCCAAATGCCTACGATGTCTCGATTTAGGACACGTCACGAAACATTGCACACGCACCACCGATACATGTGAACACTGTGGGGAAGAGGACTCCAAGCACAAAAGGGCAGACTGCCCCAAACACGGACAATCCTCAGTTTGCATACCATGCTTAAAACGTAACAAAAAGTGCGCTTCTAACCCTAAAGATTGCTCAACCCACAAAATGTTAATGGACAGACTCATACAAAAGACCGACTATGGACAGTCAACCTAACCAACCTAAACACAAACCACCCTCACAAATTCAAAGGGACAAAGCAAGGGCAATCACATATCGACAACATCTTCAACAAACACTACAAGAGAACATACACACTGACAAAATCGAAACCCACCCACAAACGGAATACGAACCTACACTCATACACAACACTCTCACACAAACACAAGCCACAACTAGAATGCAGCATACACGCCTATTACCCCTAATAGACGACGGAAAGATCAGAATTGGTCAAATAAATGCCATGCACTGTGCAACTGTAATGAGAGAGCTTAGACAACTAGCTGAAACCTTAAGATTACATGCACTTTTTATACAGGAACCCTATCTGGTGCATGGGAAGATTCCAAGCATGCCAGTCAGGGCAAGACAAATACATACAGGTAGAAATCCACAAACGGCAGTTGTAATTTTTGACCCTACATTGACAATCCAACGAAATAGTCCAGAACACTGTACATGTCTGGAGGTCTCAAACGATCGGATTGGAAAGTGGATCTTGGTAACAAGCTACTTCCAGTACAGACTGGAACCCCAGCCGTACATAAACAACATACGCAACATATTGCACACTTACAACAACAAACCAATAGTTATTATGGCAGATGTAAATGGAAAATCCCCAATGTGGCACAGTTCCCTCACAGACAAACGCGGAGAACAAGTCGAAAACTTGTTTAACGAACTACAACTCGAAGTAATCAACCTTCCTAATAACCCATCCACATACAACACCCATGCAGGAACAGGAACAAACATAGACGTTACACTGACAAATGGGCTGGCGTACAACTACATACAAGACTGGCAGGTATTAGAACACCAAACCGTTAGTGACCACAACCTAATCACGTTCAACATTGACATGACAACCAGGCCATTTCACACACCACAAAACTTCACCAAAGTACAACGATACAAAATACAAAACGCAAATTGGAACAAACTGAGGAACACATTTGTACCCCCCCAAGACATAAGATCAAACGAAAACGTCCACGAGTATACAAAACTACTCACCAACACAATTAGACGGACAATGGAGCAGGTGCTCATAATACAACAGAAAACACGACACACAAAGACAATTCAATGGACAAGACGCTTACAAAACCTAAAAAAGGAAACACAGCGAGCGAGAAAGAGCTACCAAAACTCTTTAACACCGGCCGAGAGAGCATACCACTTAACAAATTACCGACAATTAAAAGACATACCAAAAAGAACTGACTGACATGAAGAGGAGGTCATGGGAATTATTCGTGGAAAGACACTTACAAACGGACGCCTGGGGGATACCCTACAAAATCACTCAAGGTAAAATCAAACCACTGATGACTTATTTGACTTTAATAAAACAAGACGGTACATACACCGAAGACTGGGGTGAAACTGCGGCACTACTATTACATACACTTTTGCCTGATGACAACGTTCAAGACAACACTAACGAACAACGACTCAAACGACAAGCAGTAATCGACAGAAACCACGTAGGTAACCGACTATGGAACAGACAAGATGACAACTTAGATCCTTTCACAGAAAACGAAGTGAGATATGCACTATACAAATCGAAGAGCAGGAAAGCACCCGGACCGGATGGAATTCTTGCGGAGATTTGCATAGTGCTACAAGATAAGTTAACACCGACGCTAACAGCACTGTACAATGAATGCATACGACAAGCTGTTTTTCCTAACATCTGGAAACAGGCGAATGTCGTGATAATCCCCAAAGGGAAAGGTAAAGACCCCAAATAACCAGGCTCTTACCGACCTATATGTCTTTTGAACACGCTAGGGAAAACGTATGAAAAACTACTATGTAAACGAATGCAGGATCACAGACAAACCACAGGAGTACATCCAAGACAATATGGTTTTACAGAAAACAAATCGACCGAGGACGCAATACAAACCATCAAGCAATCACACGAAAAATACGTCCTATTAATATTAGTGGACATAGAAGGTGCATTCAATAACCTTTGGTGGCCTTCACTTTTTACAAGACTTACAACCATAAACTGTCCATCACAACTATACCACTCTTTCAGGAGCTACTGCAGGGACAGGTACGTAACCCTACAAGGCACGGAGAGCATTACCAAACATAAACAAAGGTTGTCCGCATGGGTCTATATGCGGGCCCCTATTTTGGAATATTGTAATGGATGAACTCTTGGAAAAGTTGGACACCGTTGACGAAGTGTTGTCGACGATTGCATACGCCGATGGCATCTTGCTGGTGGTTGAAGGCAATTCCAGAAGGGAAATCGAACGTAAAGCTAACATCGTCCTTAGCCATACACAAAGTTTGTGCAAAACTAACAAAATGACCATAACACCACAAAAAACTTCATACCTTGTGATGAAGGGAACCCTGGCAAGGGACCCCACCATCAAACTAGATGGTGTAAATATAAGTAGAACACAAAACACAAAATATCTAGGCTTAACATTAGACGAAAAACAGAATTACTTTGCACATATAAACACCGTCTGTGCAAGTGCAACTTCTGCAATGCAGAACATTGCAACGCTCGCCCAAAGGACTTATAAGATACCACTTAATTGCATAAGGCTATATTTCAACAGTGTGCTCGGTGCTATGGTATCATACGCCGCGAGTGCGTGGGGACATCGCCTTAACACACTCAAACCTAGACAAAAAATTAACAGTACACAACGGAGTATTTTACTGCGACTGACGGGGGCTTATGGGACTACCGCACATGATGCACTTCCTGTACTAGTGGTAACTATGCCCTTGGACCTAGTAGTGAAACAGCGAGCTGCAATATACAATCTTACACACAATGACAACCAACAACTACAACGCATCTTAAACACAAACCAACTGCCCATGACAAAGACGGAAATAAAGAACTACATACTTGCAGAATGGCAGACAAGATGGGATCAAAGCACAACCGGTAGAAGGGTATATGCAATGATCCCAAATATTAAAGACCGCCTAAAAACCAAATACCTGGTGCCATCGGGGATTTATTCATTACCTAACTGGCCACGGACCCTATCCAACATACAGAGAACGCATGAACTTAGTTGACAACAACATATGCACGTGCGGAGAAATAGGAACATCGGAACATATAGTATTTGAGTGTAATGACTTACAACCGTACCTCTACGCACATAGACTAACATTATTAAACAAGACCCTACACCAGTTGATTTGGAACGAAAACCTCTTTCCACACTTAAATGCACTCATGCAAAAAACCACGGCACACATCCACCAACGTTATCTTGACGGATAAAACACAAACAAAACTACCCGGACAGAGACATAAGAGTACCACCTCTCCTTGGACCGAGGCTCTGCCCCGGAGACCAATCTCCTGGAATTCCAAGAGCTCCGCTCTTGACGACCAGAAGCCACAAGATCAAAACATTAACCCGACTTTGAAACAATCCAACTCCCTGATATGTAGAATTTGCATGCTTTTACATATTAGCAACCCCGTCTCTATCAAATAATAACTAACAGTAGTAGTATAAGTTAATTTTAAGTAGTAGAATAGGGAATTTCATTTCTTTTTACTAACGCTAAATTTTAAGAACCAAACTTACACATACCTGAGGCAAATAACACAGTAAACAAATCCTTTCCTCTGAAGGAACCAATTATTTATGTAATAGTATAAGTTCAAACATGTACAAAATTATACCAATTCAATCCAACCTTTTGGTAACCTGGGCAAACATAAACATAAATTAACATTTCAAACAGACTTCAAACAAACACACATGCACACACACACGTAAACACGCAAAACACCTCTCAAATAATGCACAAACACAAAACAGTATTCACATAATTACATTGCCTTTTCAACACCTGGATTTCCGGCTGCCGATGGTCCGGGCTGATAAGGCAAATCCGTTAACGTTCTACGACTAGGATATCCAGCTTCCGATGGTCCTGGTTCTAGAGGGGAAACATAACACGGACACGGACATCAACGTCACAAACACAACACACATATACACAACTCTTACACACACACAGACACTTTACAAACACAACCTATTCACACAGTTACATTGCCTTTTCAACATCTGGATTTCCGGCTGTCGATGGTCCAGGCTGATAAGGCAAATCCGTTAGCGTTTTTCCTTGACGACTAGGATATCCGGCTGCCGATGGTCCTGGTTCTAGAAGGGAAACGTAACACGGATACCAACATCACACACAACACACATATACACAACTCTCTCTCTCACACCCACACACATAACACATGCTCTCAAGCACGTGCACACACACACACGCCTTACTGACGGTTACTTTCTGTGGGAAAGCCAGGTCTGCTTAAATTTCAGGTAGCAGACTACTAAAACGTTGGAACAAATAAAAAAATAAATAAACCACTATCGTTTTTGCACTGTGCAGCACAAACGAACGTAATTAGGATAGTTAAGCTAATAGCAATATTTCATGGTGGCCATTTCAACTTCTTGTGAAGTTGGAATGGTCACTTTAAATCACAAATAATTTGTACAACTTTTGAGCACAAACGCTGAATTTTTGGCAATGTGCAGCACTAATGGAGCACAAATGAACGCAATAAAGAAAGTTGAAAAATATCAATATTTCATGGTGGCCATTCCAACCTCCAGCGAAGTTGGATTGGCCACTTTAAATCATAAATAACTTACAGTTATTCAGCACAAACGCTGGATTTTTTGGCACTGTGCGGCACAAACGAACGTAATTAGGATAGTTAAAAAAAATAGCAATATTTCATGGTGGCCATTCCAACTTCTTGTGAAGTTGGATTGGCCACTTTAAATCATGAATAACTTACACAGTTATTGAGCACAAACACTGAATTTTTGGCACAGCACAGCACAAACGAACTGTGTATACTTGTTTTAAAACTTGTAGTGTCCATTCCAATTTCACACACCTCTAGCGATAACGATGTCGACACAATATTAAACTCTGCACTTGTACAATAAACCATTACTACTTCGCCATAATAAATAACAGAATTCGGAATACGAAAAACGTTATACACAAACTTAACTCAAGTAGAATTTTCTAAATCCGCCCAACGCATTAAAATTTCTTCAGCAACCACTGCTCAAGTTAACTTCGCCGAAGTTACATCGCGAATCCCCAAGCTCTGCCAGAATCAGCAGGTACGTTAGAAACAAGGAGTAGGGTGGGAAAATACATCTCTCTATTGAATTTGGAAGTTAATATATCATTTTAAATATAGAAAATAGTTCAGGAGCGGATTCAGAGACCTTGTATATATTATATAATGACTGATTACTATAAAAATTAAAGGATCGTTACAACTTGCTGATATTTGCCAACTACTACAGCAGCCAGGTCATCAACATAACCCACCGTGTAGAAGCCGGCGCCATTAAGACGATGTAGCAGGCTGTCACCTACAAGGTTCATAGTACTGATGACAATGTGCCACCCTGAGGTCAGCCCTTAGCTACCGCACTGCATAAGGAAGTGGTTCCCACAAAGACATGTACTTTACAACAGCATAAGTACTGTTGGATTAACTGCCTGAGAGTGTTGTCCACTTCGTGTTCTCTCATAACTTTATTAATACTTTCAAAGGTGGTTTCACTAAATCCGTCTGCAATATCTATAAATACGCTTAAAGCTGACATATTGTTCTTGAGAGATTTCTCGATCCGCCCTACCACAGCGTGTAGGGCACTCTGTAGACCTCCCTGCTATATAGGCATGTTGGTTTGGGTAAAGAGGATGGAACCGCCCAAGATATCAATGTGCACAATCTTTCCAGCGTCTTTAACAAAAAGGACGTTATACTGACTGGACGATAGAATTTGGCCGAGGAGTAGTCCTTCCATCCCGGTTTGGGAATGAAGATCACCCTGACCTTCCTCTAGCTTCTGGGGATATATCTGAACGCCATACAGCCTCAGCAGGTTAGGAAGCAGCCTCTCTAGACCCCACTGCAGTAGGCTTGGAAAAATGCCATCCAATCCTGGGGACTTAAAAGGTTGAGATTGCTCATTTTACTTTTTCTTCCTCGACCACCTGGTTGGCTACCTCCCAGTCTGCCTCTTCTGGGGCTGGCCTGGGAGCATCCATCCTACTGATAGACGATACGAGTGCACTTCCTGCGAAGTGTGTATCTAGGAGTAATTTCGCCGTTTCTTCCTCGGTAAACGAGCTATTCGCACATTTGATATATGGTTGTCGGCGAAGATCTTTAGAAAGAATTCTATTTATTCGAAACGTTTCTTTGGCTGACTCAACTGAGCTATAGAAGGTCTTCCATGAGTCTCTTTGTCGTTTTCTTATTGAAGCTTTGTGTAGTCTTTGGTGGGTTTTGTAAACCTCCCAGTCGACCATACTTTTGCTATTTTTGCCCTATTGAACAGTCGGTTCACAGTTTCCTTCAACTTCTGAAGCTCGCCGCACCACCAAGGGGTGTTGGAACGAGTAGAAGTTGTTCGAACCGGACATGTCTGCTCGTAGGACTTTACAATGGAGATTTGAAGGAACTCAATGCCTCCTTGTAACTCCTCTATGGTTGTTACGTTGTTCGTGTGTTGTGGTGTGTAAAGCTGTCCTTCCAGGCAGTTCACATAAACCACTCTAGGGTTCTTGTATTCTTAACAAACATTTGCTGTTCCCCTTATCATAAAGCTAAGCATTCTATGAACTGAAAGGGTTGCTGTAAGCAGCACCTGCCAGTTTGATATATGATTACAAATACCAATAGAAGCCAAGGTGAGGTCGATATGGAATGTAACAAACGTTAGCTTGCACCCCCAGTTTATGATTTCTAAATTCCTACTTGTTGTTACATGCCGAAAATCGGCTATGTATCACATTTAGATTAAGTATAAATTATAGGCAGTTCCCGCGAATATTTTTAAATGAACTTGTTAATTTCAGTCATTCTGGACAGTTGTGTTTGCGCAAAAGAATGGGCAGGTGCGTGCGGCGTGATGAGACGTTATTAGACTACGAGGCCTGAAGCCGAGAACAGCTACCTGTGTTGCGTGTCTGCCTTTTCTGTTTCAGGTGATATGTTTCCTATCTCTACCTTTTATCGTACCTCTACCTGTATCCTTCTCGTCCTACCTACGTACAAGCTTAGAGGATGGACAGATAAAATTTGGACTCAGCAAATGGCGTAGCCGACCCACCCAGAAACAACAAGGATCCGGAGATGTTAAGAATCACACGAGTTCCCTTTTTTTCCTAATCTCAACTTCTACCAAATTTACCAGGTACCAAGGACTACAATTGCTGAGAATTCAGGACCAGACTCATTATCTTTTGCCGTTCTTCCTAATATTATTAATTTCCATCTTCTTATAAAAGTCTTAGATGTTTGTGCATGTAGACATGAAACACTGCCTAAACTCGAAGATCAACTTCTTCTAAAAGAAGTCGCCTACGTAAATGTACAACTTTTCAAAGTTTCTTGAAACAGCCACGTGGTGGATATTTACCAAAAATCCACACGTTGGACGTTTTGGCACTTCAAAAAATATGACACATACAAAGGTTATAACTTTTGAAGTTGCCGATTGCAACCTCAACCACGTCTACTAGGCCCCAACATCCAGGATGACTAAACATCCTGATCCAAACTCGGCGAGAATCGTCTTGACTATGTCAATTTCTCAAAAAATTGTCAATTTTCTCGGGTGTTCATAGAATAGAGCTTATTCAAAAATGTTTGCCGATTTTACCAGGTTCCCGGGGCTAGGGGTGTTAAGTATGACCTTACCTTCTTCAGGCGTCACAAAAGTTTAAACTTTTTAAGTTGCTAAGTCTACTATGGTTCAATGACCAGCATGGCTGAATATCTTGCTTCAGAATTTATCATTTATACCAATTCGACTCGAAATTGTTAATTTCCGCTGGTGTTCATAGAATAGGGCTTCTTTTGAAAGATTTGCCGATTTTACCAGGTTGCTGGGATTAGAGTTGTTAAAAATGATCTTCCCTTGATCGTTGCCAAAACAAATAGCGCTTGCGTCTGTATAAAATTAAAGCTAATTATTTCCTAACTTCTACCAAGCTTACCAGGTTTGCACAATTAGACACTTTACCTGTTAGAAAAAATCCAATCGGCCAAAAATTTTCAAGCGTAAGAAGATTTACGTCTCGGAAATTAAAACAATACGACAGAGGTTTCCATTTTTTTCTACGATCTCAACTTCTACCAAATTTACCAGGTCCCAATGACCAAAATTGTGGAAAATCCAGATTATTTTTGTCAATTCTTCCCATACTTCTTGATATTTGACCAGAACAGATAATGGCAGTCATTGTTAGCGACCTTGACTCATGTGATAGTAAAATCGGCGAAGAAGAAACTAACCAAAGCTTCTATTTTATGAACATTCACGGAATTCGCAATTTTGGGAAGAACTGCAGTCATGGATTTTAGGCAGTTCGGTCTTCGCAACCTGGTATACTTCGTAGAAGTTGAGATTGGCAAAAATATGTTATGAAAAAAGGGGGAGGTAAAATTGAAGAAAAGTTTTAGTCTCTGTCATATGTTTTAACCATTGTATCATTTATAAAGGTGTTTGGTATTTGATACAAATGGCACGTAATTGTACGTTATATTAACGATTGTGCAATAACATGAAACGGGAAATCGTAGCAGTGGCGCCCAACGTGGAGCATTGCTACGATTTCCCGTTTCATATTATTGCGCAATCGTTAATATAACGTACAATTACGCGGCAAAGTATGTGCCATTTGTATCAAATACCAAACACCTTTAAAAGTGATACAATGGTTACAGTTTAAGCACAAACTAAATAGAACAGGTACTCACGTGTGGTTCTTAACATCTCAGGATCCTTGTTGTTTCTGGGTGTGTCGGCTACGCCATTTGCTGAGTCCAAATTTTATCTGTCGATCCTCTAAGCTTGTACGTAGTAGGACGAGGATACAGGCAGAGGTACGATAAAAGGTAGAGATAGGGAACCTACCACCTGAAAGAGAAAAGGCAGACACGCAACACCGGTAGCTGTTCTCAGCTTCAGGCCTCGTAGTCTAATAATGTCTCATCACAACGCGCGCACTTGCGCCATTCCCTCCGCGCCTGCGCATTCTTTTGCGCAAATGCAACTGTCCGGAATGACGGAAATTAACAAGTTCATTTAAAAAAATTCGCAAGAACTACCTTATAATTTATACTTAATCTAAATGTGATACATATCCTGTTACATGCCAAAATTGGCATTGTAAGTTTCTAATTTGTAAGCGAATTCGCGCCAATATTTTAAAAGACTTGTGTGCGTGCATTTCCGTCACTTTAGATAGTTGCGTCGGCGCCCGAGAATGCGCAGACGTGGAGTGGGGAAACAAGTGGTGGTTTTCCATCACGTCAGGGACTAGTGAACGACACGTCGATGAGTGAGGTGACCTGTGTGCTTTTTCTCTTTCAGGTATGTAGGTTTCCTGCCTTGTACCTATCATCGTTCCTCCTACCTGGTTGGATTCTTTATCGTACCGCTACACAAGAAGAGAGAAGACGAATTAATTTGACTTCAACGAGGGGGCAAAGGCCGAACCACGCCCAACCAACGCCGAGATCCTGACACGAGAGTAGCTGCAATGCCGTGACGAGTTCCACATTTTACGTAAGTACATTTATCTTTTCTTTGTATGTGATAATAATATGTGGCGTAATAATGACGTAACCCCTTATTGCGCAATATTACGTACGGGTTTATTATGTTGTCAACTTTCGTAGTGGTTCTTATCAATTACGCCGGGACTTTAACGAGTATACCTTAGACTAGACCCTTGAATAGACGGCAGAGTATAATAGTGGCGTCCAACGTGGCGGTCACTATTACACTCTACCGTCTATTCGAAGGTATACTCGTTAAAGTCCCGGCGTAATTGATAAGAACCACTACGAAAGTTGACAACATAATAAACCCGTACGTAATATTGCACAATAAGGGGTTAAGTTACATCATTATTACGCCACAAATTGTTATCACATACAAAGAAAAGATAAATGTACTTACGTAAAATGTGGAACTCGTCGCGGCATTGCAGCTACTCAGGATCTCGGCGTTGGTTGGGCGTGGATCGGCCTTTGCCCCCTCGTTGAAGTCAAATTAATTCGTCTTCTGTCTTCTTGTGTAGCGGTACGATAAAGGAATAAGGTAGGAGTAACGATAATAGGTACAAGGCAGGAAACCTACATACCTGAAAGAGAAGACAAAAAAAGGCACATAGGTCGACCTCACTCTTCGACGTGTCGTTCACTAGTCCCTGACGTGACGGAAAAGCACCACTTGCTTCCCCACACCGCGTCTGCGCATTCTCGGGCGCCGACGCAACTGTCTAAAGTGACGGAAATGCACGCACAAGTCTTTTAAAATATTGGCGCGAATTCACTCGCAAATTAGAAACTTACAATGCCAATTTTGGCATGTAACAAGCCGATTTTAGGCATGTAACATTGTAATATATTCAAGAAGTGCTATTCCTAGTGGATTGATATCAGAGCTGTCCCAGGTTGTATGGTGGGCGTTAGAATCACATCCAATAATGAGATGTTTTTTGTTCCTTTTGCAGTAGTCAACGACCTCCATCAGCTCACGAGGAGAGGGTTCATTTTCTATTGCGAAGTAAGCTGAAACCAAGATTAAATCAGTTTTTGCTCTGATATTGACTTGAAGCTAGATGGTCGTAATGCCACGACCACTCAGTTGAGGCAATAAGAGAGCATTAATATGCCTAGGTATGTAAATACAAGCTCTATGCTTAGATTGGCTATTACCTGTGAAGATAGTGCCATGAAGGCCGTTGAAACCAGAAACCCTGGATGAGGGCAATGTCCTGCTTTGTGCTCAGGTGTCTGCATAAGGTACCTGCAGCCACCCGGCAGTGTTGCAAGTTTAATTGTATGATGTTTAGTCCCGCCATTTGAACCAGTATGCCACACCCTTAGGCGTCCCTGGTTGGACTACTCAGCGACGCTTTCTTATACTCTTCAGCCAGCCACTCCGCGACAAAAACATAAAAACATTTAAAAATACCATACTTTCTATAAATAAATAATTTTTATTTAATTGTTTGTGCAAAATAATTCCATTAACATTAAAACAAAAAATTCTATATTATCCTGATTCAGGAGCAATAAATCCTCGAACGTTACACTCCCCTTCTGTGAACAAATTATAAAATTGCACACATGAACCTAAAAAAAGGAAGCAAAAATAGAAAATGAAACAAACAGTCTACACAAATTTTACATATATATTTTATCGTCTTAGAAACTAAGCAGTGTAACAAAAATGTCGCACCCATAAATCAAACGTGATATTAATAATACAAAAAAAACCTTACAGTATTCAAAAGAATTATAATCTAATATTACTTAAACTTTAGAACGTTTCTTAGCAATCGCATCTTCGACAGCCTTAAGTTGCTTAAGAAGTTCTTCTCGCCGAGAACTTGCCTTTTTATTACTATTTGACTTGGTCGATTCACCCGCAGGAGGCGAACTTGCAAGTCGTTTACGACTTGCATCAGCCTTTCGTACCACTTCTACCAGGTCTTTTTTTTGCCCAACGTTATTTTTCAAATTGAGCTTGATCTGTCGTTTTTCTGATCCCGTTTTTAAAGCATCGATCGCTTTCGCTTTCAATGCTATTGCTAAATCAACACTCGGAGCTAAAATATATCAATGACAGAAAAATCTAAAAACAAAAACATACCTGATGTTCGTTTCGGAGATGGACTACCATTTCGACTACTCGAGCTACTAGATCCTGATGATTCAGTATCGCTCGAACTTGAACCAGAGCTGGAACCCGATGACGATCTCGAAGATTTTGAACGTCCTTTTACGCGTGCTAAAGCCGCAGCTACTGCCAGTTTGTTTCGTGTTCGGCCAAACTGATCGATTTTCACAGGAGCTGGTGGATTTTGTGCACCGGCCCTCATCATACCTAAATATTTTAGAACAATGTATTATGATTAGGTTGTAATAAATGATTTACCAGGCGAAAGTGCTTTCTTACGTGGTGCAGGAGGATTCATGAGCGCAGCACGTTCGTTTGCAGCTTTCCGTTCAGACACGATGACCGAGGGTGAGACTTGTCGTCTTGGCCTGTGAGGTGCGCGTTTGTGTCGGGAACGGGATCTTGATTTATAGGAACTTCGGCTTGTTGCACTGGAACTATGAGAAGAACTATAAAAAAAGTGTATTATTTTTTTTGTAAAACAACTATTAAATATAGAAAAGCCCAAGGTATGATCCAATGCATGATTGGAAGTAATTTTTCGTTAATAATAATAATACTAGTGGCATCCTGCTTTTTTTTTAAATTAAAGTTTTTATACAGTTCACGTCGAAGCAATTAAGTAAATTTTATTTTTAGTCTATGTTGACCTATTTCTAGCTATATTTACTACCGATCTTGAGACAAAACTACAATAGCGAACGGCTGCTATTTCACGTTATGGTGTACCCTGTTACATTCCAAAATTGGAAATATACACTTTTAAATTTGTAACTAAATTCCCGCCATCCCGGACAGTTGCGTCGACGCAAAAGAATGCGCAGGCGCGGAGTGAGTGGGCAAGTGTGCGGAGCAACACGGCATTATTGGCCACGAGACGTCGAACGGTAACGTTTACCTGTGTCGGTTTTTGGTCTTTTCTCTTTTTAGGATGTAGTTTCCAACTTACCTTGCCTTATCGTTCCTTACCTGGTTGCTCCTATCGTACCGCTACGAACAACGAAAGAGGAAGACAAATAAATTTGGATTCAACAATGGCATGGTGTGACCCAAACAAGGAGATGCCCTGAGATTTAACTGCAAGGCGCGTTTTAAGTGAGTACTTTGCTTTATGTTCACTTTCAAATAGGAATTGTATCATTGTAAACGTGTTTGGTATTTGATACAGTTTGCCACGTAATTATGTCATAATATTAATAATTGTGCAATATTGTGAAACGTGGATCGTGGCAGTGGTGCCAAATGTAAGTGGCGCCCAACGTGAGCGCCACTGCCACGGTGCACGTTTCACAATATTGCACAATAGTAAATTTTATGACATAATTGCGTGGCAAATTGTATCAAATACGAAACACGTTTACAATAATACAATTTGAAAGTGAAAATAAAGCAAAGTACTCACTTAAAACGCGCCTTGTAGTTAAATCTAAGTGCATCTCCTTGTTTGGGTCACACCACGCCATTGTTGAATCCAAATTTATTCGCCTTTTCTCTTTCGTCGTTCGTAGCGGTGCGATAAGAGCAACCAGGAGCGATAAGGCAAGATAAGGAGGAACCTACATCCTAAAAAGAGAAAAGACAAAAAACGATACAGGTAAACGTTACCGTTCAATGTTTCGTGGCTAATAATGTCGTGCTGCTCCGCGCACTTGCCCACTCACTCCACGCCAGCGCATTCTTTTGCGCCGGCGCAACTGTCTGGGATAGCGGAAATTAACAAATTTATTTTAAAATAATGGCGGGAATTTAGTAACAAATTTAAAAGTGTACATTTCCAAATTTGGAATGTAACAACCCAAGGGTGCCAAACTCGTTCGAGCATCAATCGGCGGTTTTCTAGAAAGCATAATTCATATAGGCTGAATATGTATTTTAATGTTTGTGGAGAGTTAACGATCGTAGGTTTAAGCAAGCAACGATCGTGTACAAAACTATTATCAGACCACGTATTATTAATTTTTTCAAAATGCAAGTATACTATTGTAATTTTAAATCACAATTCGAATCTAAATACTCTAGTATATACTAGGGATGACAGTACCAGATAACGTTTGTACCCGGATACCCAAAATTAATACCTGGGAGGTTCTATCCGTTATCTAATAATTATCCAATACCCACTGCTTGATAAAAATTTGTAACTCAATAGTTAACCGTTACATTATAGTTACCCGCAATTAACCGATACATAACACTGGAAAATTATGTTATAATTATTTAATCAAATATATCCGAAAATTGCTGATACCCCGAGAACTAACTTGCAGTAAACACACTAAAAATACCAGGTTCTGCTATGTAAACATTTCTGTTTTTAGTCTAATTTGCGAGTGAATTCGCGCCAATATTTTAAAAGACTTGAGCGTGCATTTCCGTCACTTTAGATAGTTGCGTCGGCGCCCGTGAATGCGCAGACGCGCAGTGGGGAAGTAAGTGGTGGTTTCCGTCACGTCATGAACTAGTCAACGAAACGTCGAACGGTGTGGTTATCTGTGGTGTGCCTTTGTCTTCTCTTTCAGATATGTAGATTTTGTCTCGAACCTATTATCGTTCCTCCTACCTGGTTGATCCTTTATCATACCGCTACAGAAGGAAGACAAATTAATTTGGTTTCAACGGGGGCGAAGGCCGAACCACGCCCAACTAACGCCAAAATAGCTGCAATGTTGTAAAGAGTTCCACAGTTTACGTGAGTACATTTGTCTTTTCCTATAATCGCAATAAACATTTTTTGCATGTGATACAGTAACTTGAAACTTAAATCTGATGTAATATTTCGTGGCGCAATATTACGTACGGGTTTATTATGTTGTCAACTTTCGTAGTGGCTCTTATCAATTACGCTGGGACTTTAATGAGTATACCTTAGAATAGAACAGTCAAGAGTATAACAATACATGCAAAAATTCATATTTCCATATTTTAATAAAAATGAATTACATATACCCAATTCACTATAAATATGGGATGACGTGTTACGTTTATTTTCGACAATATATTCAAATACGTCCGATTTGTGTGCTAATTCGTTTTTCATTCACCTAGCTTCTGTTTCTTTTCAAAACCTCATCCTGTATTTTTACCTCGTTACAATAGTATGCACAATCATAACATTTCTTTCAAATCTATTCATTCTAAAACAAAAATTTATTCGATAAATTAAATAGTCCATACCTTGTTTTAGGTATTCATTAATTTTTTAAACATTCTGATAACGTTTAATTGCTTTCTCTTATGTTTATCATTTAAAGACTTGGCAAAATAATAGATCCTACTATTATTTGAAAGCGTGTTTTCCAGTTTGCTAATTGCACTTCGATAACACAAGGATTGCAGTTCAAACTCGTGTTATATGAACCCATTTTGAATTTGATTCTGCAGCTTTGTGCGTTGAAATATTTTCTACATTATTCGTCACACTACTTCAAAAACGATGCACGTTTTTTTGTTCGACAAATAAGAGATATCTTGCGTGTATTGGTGAGTTTTTCAGCACTTACCCATTCTAATCAGATTTTCTTTTTAGCTCTTAGCTGGAAGCCAAATGGGTTCTTTCTTTATGTAGGCCCAACTGTTCGTTGACGTAGACCAACTGCTTTTGTCTAGACCGCTTCTGCAGTCACGGTGGCAGAGCGAATAGATCCTGACTACCGTGGCGTTGCTGTGCTGACTCACACCCGACGATGTGCAAGTTAAGTTAAATATTCCTGCCTGGTTCTGCTCCTTTTCCTAAGGTAGATACTCCTACAGCCAATGCTGTTGTCTTTCCCAACTGTAATACTTCTAGCCCTCTATCTAACGCCATTGAAATTTCATCTACTTCTGTCTCTCTAGTTAACATAACTGAAGTGTGCTCTGCTTGTGTTTCTCTTCGTAAGGTTGATTCTCGTACAGCCAATACTTTTTCTCCTTCAACCGTGGATATTCTGAAAACCCATGTTTCTTTTTCTACCGTTGACTTTCTTACTTCCAACCCTAATAACAAACAACTTTCTTCCTTAACTCGTTTTGAGTTTCGTAAACCACCCTCGCCACCCCCTACACCACGTGGTACAACTAATACATCCCCTGCTGTTCCTGTTTAGCAGAAAGCTGACCAAAAAAGGCAGACATCAGTGTATGCTCCATCCAAACCGGAAGATGTATGGAGACAAAGTCGTAATGTCCTTGATCTTGTTTCATTTTCCTCCTGGCGGCGCAAATGCCTTAAGCCCAATACCTAGTCCTCGCGCCCCAGATTCTTATGCCGACTTTGCTCTCCTTTGGACTTGATTTTTGGACGTTACTTCCCTGTTTTGCTAGGTTTTCTTTCGTTTTCTTGCTTTTCTTAACCCGCGTGGGTCCGGCGATACAATAGTCCCATGGTACGACCTGCCTGTCGTAAGAGGCGACTACAGCGGTCCAACACAACACACACATACACACACACATACTTCATACACGTCCAATACATACCCACATACTTCATAAACACACAGTTCTACTTGAGTCTCCTTTCGTTCGTTTTCTCCTTGTACTCCTTGAACCCGTGTGGGTCCAGGAATAGAATAGCCCCATGGTACGACCTGCCTGTCATAAAAGGCGACCACAGCAGTCCAACACAACACATACACACATGCACACTTTATACACGCACAACACGTACACACACACACTCATACACACACACACACATGTATACACACACCCACTCATGCATAACTACACTGGGATTCTATTCTATATTTTTTTGTACGATTCTTAGTTTTTTTTGTTTTTGTACTTGGTGTGCTTGGTGTTATTCTTTTTGGTTTTTCTTCTCATCCCTTTCGCTCCACATTCCTTTCCTTTATCTTGTTGCTGATCTTCTTTGCAGCCGGTCCTTAGTCCGATGTGTTTCGTCCATCCGCTCCCGTGGTAGGTGCTTGCTAGTCCGTTTTTCTTTATTCGGAAACCACGACTAAGTCGACTTTACGACTAGTTAGCATTTCTTTTCTTCGGTTCTTCGGTTTTGGTGACCACAGTTAGTAGTACATCGTTTCCTTTTAGCAGCCTCTCCCTCTCGTTCTCCCTGTTTGTCCCTTTGTATACTTGGGCTTGACCGTTGGGTCCTGTTTTGGTTTGCACTATTGGTTTTCTTCCTCTTGAGGTTGATAACCTTACTGTTTCCTCTGAGAAACATCCGTCCGTTGAAGACTCTGCAGTGTCGATGCCGTTCCATCTTAGTCGCCGTTGCTTGCTTAGTGCCCATCTTACCGTCCTTTTTTCTTTCTCTATTGTCCTAGTACTTGGTTCACTCCAGTGAGTGTCTGGAGTCGTTTTTTTTGGGTAGTCCGATCGTTACCTCCATTGGACCTTCGAGCCGGATGAGAGTTCTTTTTTTTTATTTTTGGAGTGTTTCTTTTTTCGGGTTTTTTTGGTTGTTTTCGTAACGAATTTCCTTTTTGGTTTTTCCTTTCATTTCTTTAGTTTTTTTTTGGTCGTGTCCATTCCCAGATTTTGGATTTCATACCCCGACCTGTTAATTTTGCTGGGGGGATTTGTTTACATTTATTTTCAACGATAGATTCAAATACGTCCGATTTTTGTGGTAATTCGTTTTTCATTCATCTAGCTTCTGTTTCTATTCAAAACCTCATCCTGTATTTTTACCTCATTACAATAATATGCGCAATCATAACATTTCCTTCAAATTGATTCATTCTAAAACGAAAATTTATTCGATAAATTAAATAGTCCATACCTTGTTTTAGGTATCTGTTAATTTTGTAAACGTTCCGATAACGTATAATTGCTTTCTCTTATGTTTCTCATTTAAAGACTTGTCAAAATAATAGATCTTACTATTATTTGAAAGTGTATTTTCCAGTTTGCTAATCGCACTTCGATAACGCGAGGATTGCAGTTCGAACTCGTGTTATTTGAACCCATTTTTGAATTCGATTCTGCAGCTTGTGCGTTGAAATATTATCTACATTATTTGTCACAGTACTTCAAAAGCGATGTACGTTTTTTTGTTCGACAAGTAGGAGGTATCTTGCATGTATTGGTGAGTTTTCCAGCACTTACCCATTTTAATCAGATTCTCTTTTTAGCTCTTAGCTGGAAGCCAAATGGGTTCTTCCTCTATGTAGGCTCAACTGTTCGTTGACTTAGACCAACTGCTTTTGTCTAGACCGCTGCTGTAGTTACGGTGGCAGAGCGAATGAATCCCGACTACCATGCCGTTGGTGTGCCGACTCACCCCGATGGCGTGCGAGCCAAGTATCCCGATACATACAGATATACAACTTGTTTTCTTTTGTGTATATCAAGGGCATATTCCTTAACAGTGTTTGGTGTAGTTACGTGATAAGAAACGTGACACTCTGTAGGACTATTGTTTGTTGCTGCGAATTGATATTATCGCTCTACAGGTGTGATATACCATTGTTAAAAATGTTTGAAACACACGCCTATTCTTTTCTACTGATTGGTTTATTTTACAAACGGTATTATGTATAATTTAAAAGAATGTTTGACAAAAGCTCTCACGTTAATTCTCTTTTTTTACCGATTAGTTTATTTTACGAAAAGTATTATGTGTAATTTTAAAAACGCTTGACAAAAGCCCTCACATGTTTATTCTCTACTGATTAATTTTATTTTGTGTAAAATATGTGATGCGTACTTCTTTATAAAGTACTAAATTGTTCGTATTACATAATTGTTTGCTTTGAAATAGTAATGCTTAATTTATTTCTTTTGCTGGTTTGTACAGAATCCTTTATTTATTTTTATTGTTAATAGATGACGTGCTTTTTTGTTGTTTTTTTTTTGGTATGTAAGCGAATCCCCCACTCTCCGCATTTGATAGTTAGCCTGGTATTTACTTTTCTTCTGGCTACGTCTAGGTACGTAGCAGACGTCACAATACAAATAAACGCTGTGTTGTCATGGTTAGCTTATTCAATGCCTATTTAATAGTTAGACTTAGTTTTTGTTTATTATTAAATAATTATTAAAAGTTAGCATAATTTAAGTTGTAAGGTTATTTTTAAAATACCTTCTTTCTATAAGGTAGTGAACTGTGGTAGCAATGCAACTCAAGATGCAGAAGTAAGATTTTTCAAGTAATAAGAGCAGTGTCTTAAAATTTCACTGTAAACAAAGTTTGCGTCTAAGGATACAGAAGCAGAAAATGTTACAACACCGTACAAAACTGCCAACTGCAACATACTAAATCGTAATATCATTAAAGCTGCGTTCAAAGTTACGTCCACATTATGCAATAACTAACACTTTATTACAGTTTACGACGTCATCCCATATTTATCGCGAATAGGGTATACATACTTTATGTATTGTTACATGCCGAAAATCGGCTATGTAAACATTTTTGGTAAGTTTTTAAATATGTGACTGATTTCGCGCCAATTTTTAAAAAATAGACTTGTGCGTGCATTTCCGTCACTTGGGATAGTTGCGTCGGCGCTAGAGAATGCGCAGACGTGGAGTGCGGAAGGAAGTGGCGGTTTTGCGACACGACGGGGACTAGTGAATGAGACGTCGAACAGTAAAGTTCACCAGTGTCTTTTTATCTTGTATTTTCTCTTAAAATGTAGGTTCCTCTATCGTACCTATTATCGTTTCGTACCTGGTTGGTCCTTTATCGTACCGCTACAGAAAGAAGAGAGAAGACAATTTAATTTGGTTTCAATAAGGGCGAAGGCCGAACCACGCCCAACTAACGCCGAGATCCCCGAAGGAAAGCATGGCTTCTGCCGCAAGAATAACCGCAATGCCGTGAAAAGCTCCACATTTTACGTGAGTACATTTTATCTTTTCCTATAGGCTCATCTTATATCCTAATACATATTTTTTGTATGTGATATAATTTGAGGCGCAAAAATGACGTAATACCTTATTGTGCAATTTTATGTACGTGTCTATTATGTTGCCAACTGTCGTAGTGGCTCTTATCAATTACGCCGGGACTTTAACGGTTATACCATAGACTATAACAGTTGCGTGTATTATAACAGTGGTGCCCAACGTGGGGCTCGTACCCACGACCCCGAGATTAAGAGTCTCATGCTCTACCGTTCAATGGTATAAAGCTTAATTCAGTAACTGTGTCGGACGCCTACCCTTTACCCCGTACTGATTCGATTTTAAGTCGGCTTCGAAACGCTAAATTAATCTCATCTATCGATCTTAGACAAGCTTTTTATCAGATCCCTCTTGACTTATCTTCTCGCCCAAAAACTGCTTTTTGTGTTCCAGGTCGAGGTGTTTTCGAATATCATTTTTTGCCATTTGGACTCTGTAACGCATCACAAACTTTACAACGTACTATGGATCAAACATTAGGTCCTATCTTACACCAGGAACGTGCCTTTGTATTTTTAGACGACATATTAGTTATCTCAAGTTCCTTTGAAGAGCATATCGCTACACTCAATGAAGTTGCTGAACGCCTAAATGAAGCAGGTTTTAAAATAAATTGGGAGAAATGTCAATTTTGCTGTTCTTCCCTTACATTTCTTGGTTTTATTATCGATGGAACTGGTCTACGAGCAGATTCTGCTAAAGCCGACGCGATTACTGAATTTAAAACACCCAAAACTGTTATACTTTAGGTCTATACTCTAAGGTATACTTTTTAAAGTCCCGGCGGGTAATATATGAGAGCCACTACGACAGTTGGTAACACAAAAGATATTTGCAAAATCTTGCGCAATAAGTGGTTACGTCATATTTATGTTACAAATTATTATCACATACAAAAAAAAGATAAAGGTATTCACGTAACATGTAGAGCTCTTCACAGCATGGTCGCTATTCTCTCGTCAGTTGAGCGTTCGGGCGTGGGTAGTCCTTTTGCCCCCTTTTAGAACCAGATTAAATTTGTCTTTTCTCTTCTGTGTAGAGGTACGGTAAAGGAATACAGGTAGAGGTACGATAACAAGGCAGAGATAAAAGGAACCTACATATCTGAAAAAAGAAGACAAGATAACGGCACAAAGATAACCACTACGTTCGACGTCTCATTCACTAGTCCCGACGTGACAGAAATCACCACCTTTTTTCCACTCCGCGTCTGTGCATTCTCTTGCGCAAACGCAACTATCCAAAGTAACGGAAATGCACGCACAAGTCTTTTAAATTATTGGCACGAATTCCTTTACAAATTTAGAAACTTACAGAAATGTTTACATGACCGATTTTCGGCATGTAAAAAAAGTGATACAATGGTCAAAGATTAACCCCAATATGAATAAAACGGGTGCTCACAAGTATTTCTAAACATCTCAGGATCCTTGTTTTTGTGTGGGTAGGCTTCGTCATTGTTGAGTCAGATTCCAATCTGCCCATCCTCTTTGCTCGTTTGTAGGTGGGATGAGAAGGATACAGGTAGAGGCACACGAAGATAAGGTAGAAGGGAACCTACATCCTAAAAAAAAAATACACCAACCCTGCACAGATAGATGTTCTGGGCTTGAGGTCTCGTAGCTTAATGACGTCTCATCACACCGCGCGCACTTGCGCCATTCATTCCATGCAGGCGCGACTCGGGGATGACAGAAATTGACCAGTTCATTTAAAAATATTCGTGCGAATTTATTTACATATTTAACAATGTACATTGCCAAATTTTGGCATGTAACAAAGTACACTCCAGATGGTGCTATTCAAGTAAAACTGATGGGCTCTTTTTTGACCTACTTGGAGGAATAGCAAGTTCCACAGTAGGAAATCTCGGTGATTTTTCACAATTTAGACAGACACCAAATAAAATAAAGTACACGAAATGGCAACACTAACAGTTGAAAGATATGGTTCCTTTAGATTGTGGACCACAATACGACAACCTCTCCATGAACACAAAAAAGAATAAGAATAAGGAAGCTAATGTACCAGAAAGTGCGAACAAAAAGAAAAATTAACCAACAAATCCCCAAGGAAAGGAAGAATAAACCTCGGCATCTTCAAGAATCTGTGCTACCCAACAAGAAAATAAAGGAGTCAACGCCCAGAGGAATTGGAAACAAAAACCAAATTAGACTGAAAATTTTTTGTATTAGCGAAATGTGGCATCTTTGTTCTTTTTTGTAGAAATTATTTGTTTTTCTCTTATAAAGAAACAATATTTTTTGCTTTTACACTTACCGTATTTCCTAATTATTAGTTACTTAATACTGAAATCCTGTAGGTATTGTGCTAGTAATTTAAACTTTGATTCAAGTGAAGACGCTATCGCAACAAAATATCAATTTAAACTAGAAGTGGCTTGTTGTCCCTTCGGGACTACGTTGGGTGCCATTTGTCCATTATGCGAAGATTTCTTGAATAGGCCATTAGAGTGAGTTGAGCGAGTTGTGTTAGGTGAGTGACTTGAGACATCATAAAAACGACGTGGAAGAGTTGATCTGATTAAGACAACTTCGCCCCAGTAGACATTGATGAAACCATTTTGAGGACTTGATCGGATCAAGACCACTTGGTCCTAAGTAGACTTTGCCGAACCGACAACTGGGTGTTGATCGGATGAAGACCACTTCGTCCTAGTAGCCGAAACAACAATTGGGAATCGATCGGATCAAGGCCACTTTGCCCTAGTAGACTGTATTAAAATGATTTCGAGGAGTTTATCGGATCAAGACTACTTCGCCCTAGTAGACTTTGTCAAAACAATTGGAGTTGATCGGATTAAGGCCACTTCCCCCTAGTAAAAAATGATTTCGAGAAGTCGATCGGATCAAGATCACTTTGCCCAAGTAGACTGCATAAAATGATTTCGAGGAGTTTATCGGATCAAGACTACTTCGCCCTAGTAGACTTTGTCGAAACAATTGGGAGTTGATCGGATCAAGGCCACTTCCCCCTAGTAAATTTCGTTAGAACGACTTGGAGTAGTCTAGCGTGCCTAGATCACTTCGCCCTAGTAAACTTAATATAAAAAAAAGCTCAATGCAATGTAAATAATGGAAATGTATGTAGCCTATAAATATTTTACAAACATAGCATTCGACGGGATTTTTTAGCAATGTGAACAACATTAGTTACGTATTGTTATTTACTAATGACGAAAAAATAGCTGTACTTAAACATGATGATTATTATAAGAAACTACAGGTATTGATTGTGCATTATTCTCGAATAATGTTAATTGTGTGAAAGGATTTACTGGGAAACTATTAATTCGGCAACTGTCTTAAGTATTGGAGGCTCTTGGCAGCCACAGGCTGCTTAACCCCCTGCACATATCACTGAATCTTGGTGAAATATGGCATATAATTAAAAAACAATAGAAGGGAAACCGAGCTGTATATAGCCTGTTTGGGAATGTAAGCTAGCTCAGAATATAAATAAGTGGAGGTACGTGTCGAACCAGTTTTGAGACGAAAAACCTAAAGACGAAAAAATAAGCGCAGATAAATCTGATGATTATTATAAACACCTAGGTGTTGGTTGTGAAATATCTGCAACTAATGTTGACTGTACGGAAAGATCTTGGAAAAAATATTAAATTGGCAAACGTTCGAGTGCTGAGGGAACTTGACAGCCAGTCTGCTTATACCCCTTCACAACCACTGAATGTTGGAGAAATAGAGTATATAATTGTAAAACAATAGAAGGGAACCGAACGGCACCCAACAAGAAAGAACAGCGCCTATAATCAAAAAGAACAAATATAGAAGCAAGAAGAAAATTGTTGAAAGCATATGTATGGAGCACAGCACAGTATGCCCATGAAATACTAGCAGTAGGAAAAGCAGACAGAAAAACGGTAGCAGACTTTTGAAATGTTGTGCTTCAGATGTATGATGATGATAGCATGAAGAGACAAAGTTAATAACAAAGAGGTTATAGAAATAGTAGGGAAGCAAGAATATCTGGGGGAAAAGAGTAGAAGAAATAAAAGGGCAGATATGCTTTCAATAATTTTCTTCTTATTCTATGTTCTATGTTCTTTCTTGTTAGATGCAGTTCGATCACTTTCTATTGTTTTCCAGTTATATGCCCTATTTCTCCGACCTTCAATGGTTGTGAAGGGAGGTAAGCAGCCTGTGGCTGCCAAGTTCCCCCAATGCTTAACCATTTGGCGATTTAATATATTTTGCAATTTATCTTTTCGCACAGTCAGCATTAGTTGCAGGTATTTCACAACCAACAACTAGTTGTTTATAATAATCATCAGATTTGTCTGCGCTTATTTTTTCGTCATTAGGTTTTCCGTCTCAAAACTGGTTGGACACGTACCTGCACTTATTTATATTCTAAGCTAGCCTACATAGTTCCCTGAAATTCTCACACAGCATGTGTATTCAGCTCGTTCCTTCTATTGTTTTCTAATTTTATACCCTATTTTACCAAGATTCAGTGAAGGAGGTTAAGCAACCTGTGGCTACCAAGATCCCCCAACACTTAGACATTTGCCGAAATAATGGTTTTCCAGTAAATCCTTTCGCACACTTAACATTATTCGAGAATATTGCCCAACCAATTCTTGTAGTTACTTATAATAATCATCATGTTTAAGCACAGTTATCTTTTCGTCATTAGTTTATCCATCTTGGGATTGGTTGGATGCGTCCTCCATTGATTTCTATTCTGGGCTAGCCTACACATCTCCTGAAACCTCTACAGCCTACATCTTTCACTATCTGTGTGCAGTAGTCTAATCTAGGTCTGCCTCTTCTTCTCTTTTTCCTATATCTGCTTCTAATATATTCCGACTATTCCTTCATGCCGTAGTATATGGCCTATCATCCTATCTCTGCTATTTTTACCGTTTTCCACATATTTCTTTCTTCCCCTACCATTTTTCCTCTTCGTTCTTAACTTTGTCTGTACATGATATCTTCATCATACGTCTGTAGCACCACATTTCAAAGACTTCTACCTTTTTCTTGTCCGCTTCTCCCACTGTCCAGGCTTTACAGCCATACAGTGCTGTGCTCCACAATATGTTTTAAGCAATATTTTCCTTGTTTCTATGTTTGTGGTCTTTGAGCACAGTAGTTGCTTTTTCTTGTTAAATGTAGCACGACCTTGTGCTAATCTTTGTTTTATATCTTTGGTGCTTTTCCCATCTTGCGTTATTTGGCTTCCTAGGTAGCAGAAATCCTTAACCTCTTGTAAGTTCGTGTTACATATTTGTATTCTTGTTTTTGATTTATTTTCCCACCTTTGCAAACTAGAACTTTAGTTTTACTTTTGTTAATTTTCATACCGTATCTCTCTGTTAGAACCGTTTCCATTTCATTAAGAGCAGCTTTTAACTCTTCCTTGCTAGACGCTAATACCGCTATATCATCTGCAAATCTAAGCATATCAATTTTTTGTCCCTGCATAGTAATTCCAAATGTCTTCCTGCATTTGACAGTATTCATTGCCTCTTCTATGTACAAGTTAAAAATCAATGGGGATAGGGCACATCCCTGTCTCACCCCTTTCCTAATGTTTACTTCTCTACGTTCCTGTTCTAATTGTATTACTGCTGTTTGCTCTTTGTATAAGCTATGTACTATTCGTCTATCCCTATAACTCATTCCAATCTTTTTGAGTATTTCAAACATTTTTTTCCAATTTACCTATCAATAACCATGAATTAATACAGTTATCCAATTATAGTTCGACTTTGGGGTGACAATTGACACTTTAAATTAACATAACCTATCAACTGAACTCTAACATCCCGTGAAATGTAGAATATTTTAAATTAGGCGCCACAGAAGAATACTAATTTGTTCTAGAAAATTCTAAAATCGGAAATACGTAATAAAATGTTATTGTTCGTGATATCTATAAAAATATTAACAGGAAATAGTTCAGAATATTGCAAAATAACTTAAATTTAATTATAGGACAGGTTCAATTAGCAATTGCAATAATAAAAATGGATTTAACCATTAACCTGAAAACACGTGTAGGAATGATATATAATTGTGCAATATGGAAGGTTTGTAATTGGCCAGAACAATCACATGATAAAAGGTATATAAATAGTGGAATGAAGAAATTAAGACACACTCAACACACAAAGACAAGACAATACACAAAGGCAAAGATGTACAAAATAAAATTAAAAAAAAAGTAATTCACCCATAGTTGGGGCCAGTTATGCTGCAATGGCGCGTAACTATCGTGGTTATTTGACCGCATAAATTAAAGTGAAGTATAAGTAAGAAATATAAGAAGTGAATACGGGTATTACGGGACGATTAGTGGAGTTAAATAATGAATAAAGGACAGTATAAATAGACGACGAAAGGATAAGTTGTAGGGCGGTTAATGGTTAGAGACGCCGGCTTGTTAACGGCATAGAAGATAACTCAACACACTTTTATGGCTCAATTTTGATTGATTGGTGGATGTTTGTATTTTGGAAGTTCGACACCAAACCGTGAGTTGGTATAGAAGTAGCGAGATATCCAGAGTTCCAAACACTAAAGTTACCAATAACCGTATTAGCAGTTTCAAACCTGGTGAGAATAAATTACCTTAGGGCCTTGTTTAGGATGAAGCAATAGATGGTATTACATACCCAACACAGGTATTGAGTGAACCCTTGTATAAATGTTTCGAGAAAACGGGCGTGTATATGCATGCATACACGTGGTGTTGTAAGTATGAACGTTGATAAAATAATATATATGATTTTATATGCATATGTTAAGTTGCTAGATTAAGGTCGAAATTCTTGGACTTTATTAACGTTATTACTTTTGTTACGAGTTTATAGAGAATATTAAGAGTTATTGGCTATGTTTCAGTTGGAAGCCAATCTGTTTAAATGTAAAATTTGCAATGTGTAGTAGAATGTAATTACCCGATTTAAGGGGGTTTTAGTTAAATAAGGGATATTGATTTTATTGCATTCAAGTATGTCAATATAGTAAATGTATATAGTTATATCACCACATTAAAGGTTATTAAATTCACTACTTGATAATTTTGAGATCTATAATTTAAAGAGGTTTGTTGAAATACATTTAAGGTACAGATACTTTGTAAACTTTTGGGTAAGTTAACTCACCAGTATCGGTATCAGAATTCTAGGCCTATCCACCCGGGACATGTCCATGTATTCTCCGCTGTAGAGTAGCCGAGGCGTTTGAAGAAAGTAGAGTAAATACTATTGGAATAGGTAAGTGGACACTTATATTGCAATTTTGAACCATAAAAAGTGATATAAAATTGGTATTCGATTATATATGTATTAGGTAACTCGGTCCTTGATTCGTTGACTGATACAGATAGGTCAGAACAAGGAGGTGGTGTTACAAGTACCCTTTGTTTCCAATGTTTGTCGTATATTGTTGACGCTTGATGTTTATTAAAGTTAATGTAATGAAATGGATTTAAAAGAATTAAATACCAAACGAATGCAGGGAGTTAGTTTCCTATTCTTTCTTTTAAGAATAAATTGCGTATAATAAATAATGCTAAGAAAAAGTTCCAATAGGTAAAATCGAAAAACTGTGTGTTGTTTTGAAATGTTCGAAAATTTGATTTAGCAGAGCAAGAAATCTTGTTCTTGTGCATGGTAGCCGGTATCGTAATAGCAACGCCATTGGGATCGTTGTATACAATAAGGTATTGTTTATGTACGCTTCCACCAGATTAAATCTAAACAACCTCTCAAAATGTTATTTTAAAATTTCTTTTTAGAATTTTTTTTTAATTTTCTTTTTTATATAGGGCGAGTTATGTATCCCCCAATTTATGTGTGTATAATGAAATAAAAATAATAGGAATTATTAGAAATTGTTAAAGAAATTATAAAGTAAAATGCAACACTGTAATACAAGGATAAACCAGACAGGTTATTAACAGTTCATGAGAACGGATATGCAATACAATGTATTCCAGATGATAAGTGACACTGCAGGGGGCAGGTGACAGACGGTTAAGATACCATGATTACCTAGAAAGTAAAATTGTTACAATGTAACAAAGTATAGAATTAAGAATAAGCAGACATGAGCTCTGCAAGTTTCCACAGAATTGTGAGGGGCAGGGACATTGTAAATAACCCAGGAGCCCCAAGACCCGGCAGTCAGTCAAAGTATTCAGCTGTGTGATTATTTGCTGTTTCTTCTCGTCAAATTTAAGCATTTAAATTTAAATTAAATTATTTTGCGCCACAGCATTTCAACTGCTGATTGGTTGATAATTTCGAGCTTGTAATTATGTGATTGGCTCTTGGGTTTGTATGGGCGATATGCTAAGATGGCGGTTTTTAAGAGTAGTTACAGTAATGAAGATCTTGCCTAGTATTAAATTATCTTTTATAATTTATAATAAAATATACTGATACATAGAATAAATATAATATTGGAGACAAATTGATGTTTAAAATATTTATCGGTGCCTTACGCTTTAACATTGCAGTTGCATTCAAGATTGTCAAAATTCCATGTTAACCTCTGTTTAACCAAATCAATTTGTTAAGAAGTTTTGGAAGAAGTTTTTAAAAAGACAGTTCCCAAGGCCCAAACCTTAACGGGCATTAGCACGGAAAAGCAATAACTAAATTGATATAAAAACACAATAGCGGAATAGTCATAAGCCATAGGAATAATTAACTTATTGTAGACCGTTGTATGTGTTATAATTTTTACACATAGGATTCCTTTGGATGTTAGAAAAATCGATATAAAATGAAAAAAAGGAAATTTTATTGAGCATCGAACCCCTGAATTTGCGATTGGTAGTCGGAGCTGTTAGCCTTACAACCTAGAGGTGATTTTTATTGAAATGCCGTTGGTTGTATACTTGCATTAGAGCACGCTCCATAAGAAATATAGCTATTTCTGAATTAACCACTATCGTAATGTTTTCTTTAAACATAGACTGCGTATATTAACGTGTGATACTTTTTTATAATTAAAATTAATTATAACTGCTATAAAGAAATATTAGATATTTTATAAGCTTTAATTTTAGAAATTTGTAAAATGAACCTGTTTTCGGAGATTTAGATACTACTTAATCGTTATTTTACGCCGGTCTTCACAACCTGTTTTTGACGTTTCTCAAATTAATTGTAGTAGTTTCAATAAAAGTTTTTAAAGAAACGGCAGTACTTGCGTGCAAACGGTAAATAATTCAAGTTATAGGATATAAATATTGACTTTTGACATATATTAGAAATTTTTTGGGGACCGTATACGAATTTTATAAACCAACTCTATTGTCCTTTTCTCTAGCACTAACGCTAATCGACCCGTTGTTGACTTTGTTGGATGTCGCACTCAGGTTTTTGAATTGGATAATCAAAACAATCATTACATTTTTAACACAATCAAATATTTTACTGCAATTTGGACAATTTCAGAAAAGCCAAAGCATCGAAAATGGTTGTTTGAATAAATGTAACTTATAATTGAGACATTGTAGAATTCACTAAAGCATATGAAAAACTGATTTGGTTTTTACAATAGTATTGTTAAAGGAAGTGGTTATAAATGTTGTTGGGGTTTTTGTTTGTGTATAATGAATGCTACTGGCAGATTAAAAAATCAATTTGAAATAAAAAAAGTAAATTTTACTAAGCACCGAATCACTTATGTTGCAAATGGAAGACGGAGCTCTTAACTCGAAGATATTTAGATGACGTTTATTGGAATCCCGTTGGCCACATACTCGCATAAGATCACGTCACATAAGAAATATAGTGATTTCTGACCAAATCATGCCGTACTATAATCGCTCACATGTCTTCGTAAACAAACGTCAAATTGAATAATTAATTATTTCTTAAATAAATAGCCCGTGTATATTAAAAAGTGATGCCTTCGTATAATAATAATCAATTATTGGTACTATTAAGATATATTAGATAATTTATAA
Source organism: Platerodrilus igneus (assembly GCA_036346225.1). Lineage (NCBI taxonomy): Eukaryota > Metazoa > Arthropoda > Insecta > Coleoptera > Lycidae > Platerodrilus > Platerodrilus igneus. Next base: position 1,307,229 of record JARFIW010000927.1, on the reverse strand, counting down.
GTTTAAATTTCACAAATTTGAAAAAAAGTGTGTCATAGATTTTGAAGATACATACTCGTTCGTTTACGCTGGTTTTCGTTATCTGTGTTTGACGTTTCGCGAATTAATTATATAAATTGTAATAAAGGTTTTAAGAAAATACCATAGTACGTACCAGTTTGCAAACCGTTAATAAAAGAGGTTTTAGGATACGGATAGTATTTTTTGGTGTATAATAGAGATTTTTTAGAGGCAGGATAGGAATTTTGGAAACCAATTTGATTTTCTTTCTCTCTCACACCAATGCTAACTGACCCATTGTTGGCTTCGTCGCGCTGCTCGTTCGGCTTTACAGATTGGAAAATTTCGAGGTTTCCTATATTTTTTTAACACGTAAGTGAATACGTCACTTCAATTTAATCTTTTTCATGAAAACCCTTGTTTCTCTCTTATTTACAGGTTTTTCGCGATAAAAACTGGCCTATAGAGCACATGCAAGAATTCCCCACTGGGCAACCATCCAACCGCATCCCTAACACAAACCTCCTTGGACGCATATCCCGATTAGCAATTGATTTGCAGCTCTCAACTTTAACACAGAGACGAGCTAGATACGTTTTAAGATATGGGACTGGAAACGCCTTGTAGTACCTTCGGTACTACTTTGAGCGCCCCACACTTTCTCTGCGCCCTGCCCTCTCAACTTTAGCACGTATCTCCGCTATCAAGATATAATGTTATTGACTATGGCCGTTAATGTGAGAGATAGACTTAACTTTCTAAAAGACAAATGTTCCTAATAAAAACTCTTAAATTGTGAAGCCAGAGAGCCAGAGTTTCGGTTTCTTCAAGTTTTTCATATTGGTTGTTTTTATTGAAAAATCTTTGGAAAAGCGTGAAAATCTATGAAAAAGCATAAAAAAATCTATGGAAAGCGTAAAATTTTTTGGAAAAGCGTAAAAAATCTTTGGAAAAGCGTAAAAAGTCTTTGACAAAGCGCAAAAAGTCTTTGGAAAAGCGTAGAAAGTCTTAGGAAAAACGTAAAAATCGTTGCAAAAGCCTAGAAAATTGCGATAAAAGCCTGAAAAATTTGCGATAAAAGCCTAGAAAATTGCGATAAAAGCCTAGAAAATTGTGATAAAAGCCTAGAAAATTGCGAAAAAAACCTAGAAAATTGTGGCAAAAGCCTACAAAATCGACCCAAAAACCTAGAAAATTGCCAGAAAGCCTAGAAAATTGGCATAAAGGCTAGAAACTTGCCATAAAGGCTAGAAAATTGCCCTAAAGGATAGAAAATTCTCTAAAAGGTAGAAAATTGCCATAAAGCCTAGAAAATTGCCTTAAAACCTAGAAAATTGCAAAATATTAGAAAATTGCAAAACTTAGAAAATTGCAAAAACTTAGGAAATTGCAAAAACTTAGAAACTTGCCCAGAAGCCTAGAAACTCGCCAAGGAACCCTAAAAACTTGCCAAAAAGCCTAGAAACTTGCCAAAAGCCTAGAAACTTGCCAAAAAGCCTAGAAACTTGCCAAAAAGCCTAGAAAATTGCCAAAAAGCCTAAAAATTGCCACAAAAGCATATTAAATTGCCGAAAGAGGCACAGAAAATTCCGCCAAAACCTAGAAAAATCTATCAAAACCTACAAAAATTTCACCAACATTTAGAAAATTCTGTCAAAATCTAGAAAATCCCGTCGAAATCTAGAAAATTCCGACGAAATCTAGAAAATTCCGTTGTGATCTAGAAGATTCCGTCAAAATCTAGATAGTTCCGTCGACATCTAGATAGTTTCGTCAAAATCTAGCAAATTCCGTCGAAATCTAGAAAATTCCGTCAAAATCTAGTAAATTCAGTTAAACTCTAGAAAATTTCGTCAAAAAACAGTAGAAACAATTGGCAAAAACAGCAAAATTGGCGAAAACTGCGAAGACGGTGATAGCAGTGAAACGGTGAAAACAGTGAAAAACCGCGAAAAACAGCAAAAAAAAAGCGAAAACAGTGAAAAACAGTGCGAAACAGTGAAAACCAGCAAAGAATGGTGAAAAAACAGTGAAAAACAGCGAGCAACAGTGAAAAACAGCAAAAAAATGAAAACAGCGAACCGCGGGGTGGAAGTGAAAAAACAGCGAAACCAGTGCAAAACAGTAAAAAGGTGATAAACAGTGAAAACCAGTGAAAAACAATGATAAACAGTGAAAAACAATAAAAAAAACAATGAAAAACAGTAAAAACCAATGAAATACAGTGAAATGCTGTCCGGTAGAAATAGTAATAAGGTGATGTCATATCACAGCTGCTGGTGTTGTTATCTGTAAAAAATAAAAGTCGTGAACAATAAAAATAATGGAAATGAAGCTTGTAAGTGTGTTATCAAAAATACAACAACGTAAGGTTTATTTAGCAATAAGAACAACATGTGGAACAACATGAGGAACAACTTTGTCGACATCACCTCGGGGAGTCGATCGGACCAAGACTACTTCGCCAGGGTAGTCAGTTAATCAGTTAGTCGGTTAGTCCGTTAGTCGGTTATTCGGTTAGTCAGTTAGCCAATTAGCCGGTTAGTCAGCTAGTAAGTTAGTCAGTTATTCAGTTAGTCAGTTAGACAGTTAGCCAAGTCAGTAAGTCAAGTCAGCAAGTCAAGTCGGCAAGTCAAGTCAGTAAGCCAGGCAGTTAGCCAGGCAGTTAGCCAGTCAATCAAGACAATCCCAGTCAATCCCAGTTAACTCCAGTCGTTCCAAGTCAATCCCAGTCAACCCCAGTCAACCCCAGCCAATTCGTCAATCCCAGTTAACCCCAGTCGTTCCAAGTCAACCCCAGTCAACCCCAGTCAATCCCAGTCGATTCCAGCCAGTAGAGTCGATTCCAGCCAGTTAAGTCGATTCCAGTCAGTACAGTCTATTCCAGTCAGTAGAGTCAATTCCAGTCAGTAGAGTCGATTGTAATCACTACAGGTAATTTAGAACCATTTAGAACCATTCAGAACCATTCAGAACCATTCAGAACCATTCAGAACCATTTAGAACCATTCAGAACCATTCAGAACCATTCAGAACCATTCAGAACCATTCAGAACCATTCAGAACCATTCAGAAGCTTTCAGAACCATTCAGTAGATATAAAAATGACAAATATATCAACCTTTGCAATGCAGCGCGAAACGAAGCTATTATGTTTTACAGTTCGTGTTATTTGAAGCTAACGTATATGATTCGTTAAATATAATCGTTCGGTCGGGCTGATACTTAACATATTAGTAACAAATGGTCGTTAATGAACTTAAATAGTTCAAAAATATCATAATACATACCCGTAAACGGTGTCGAAGAAATGTATTTAGTGGATTAGCTGTTCTGCACATATATCAGATATTTTGTATTGGCGCATGAATAATGTAGACAGCCAACTCGGTTTAGGTTGTTTATAGTGTCAGATATAATATTACTTCAACTTTCTGTATATAGCATATATTCTATGGAAGAAAAGTCAGAATCCTACATTGAGTATCTTCTGTGAAGGCGTATGAAATCAATCTAACCTCGAATGTACTTGTTAACGAATATAAATAAACCTTTAGCAATTATAAATATACATGAGGTGTAATGTTGAAACTTTATGTTCTGAAAAGTGGTATATGTGCAGCAATTGATTTTTGACTTATACATAAGAAAAACTATGTATTTGACGTACATTCTTTGAATTAAAATGGAAATAAAGCTGTCCTGATAGTTACATTATCAAACGGCTCAAGAAAAGGAAGCAACAAATAAATTTTTATAAACCGAAGTTGACCCTCAAACTGTTGGACTTACAGTGTAAACCTATTAAATTGGGCATTCCGTATGATTTATTTATCACAATAAATTTGAATGATTTTTACATATAAAGTGAGACATAGTTGTGTACGATTGAAAAGCATTTGGATTTCTGGAAATGTACGTTAGACCAATATTAGAAAATATAATAATTTATAGTGTGTGCAATGTAGACAACCAGAAATACTTTAATGAATTGTGATATGCCTACAAATGGTACGGGAAGTTACTTCTTAAAAATAGACCGCGGATATTAATATGGGATACTTATTTATAAATAGAATAATTTATAACCGTCATAAAGAATGTATGACACAATTTACATGCTTGTAATTTCTAAATGAAGTGTGCCAACAGAGGTTCAGATAATATTTACCCGTGCTTTGTACGTCGATCGTTCTTATTGGCTCTGCAATATATTCGACCGGCCGTGTTCGCAAAGAAACGCCAAATATAGTAATTAACTATTTTATAAATAAATAGCACGTGTATATGACAAAGCTATGTCTTTGTATAATAATAATCAATTATCAATACTAATAAGGCATATTAGATCAATTGTAATGTTTAATTTAGCAAATTTGAACAAAATTGTTCCCTAATAGCTACACACGCGTGCGTATACTGCGATGTACGTCGCTTGCTGACATCTCTTGAATTAATTATTCAAATTGTAATAATTGTTTTAAGAAAATATCTTAGCACCAGCGAGCAAACGGTTAATGTTACAGGTTTTAGGAGATGTATAGTGTTAATAGATACATAGTAGAAAAATTTCAGAGGCCAGGAATTTTTGAAGCCAACTCGATCTTCCTTCTCTCTCACACCAATGCGCTTCGTGTATTTAGAACGGTCAATTGTAAACGTCAGAACCTTTCTTAAATCCTAAGGGAACGCGTTTGTTTCAACAACTTGGAGAATTCCAAGAATAGGCAAACGTCAGTAATCGTATTTTAGTTAACATGGCTTACAATTTAAATATGATATAGCGGAGTAAAGCGTATGAAAAAATGTTCTGGTACTTTTTATGCATATTGTTGAATTAAATAAATGCTGGTGTTGTTTATAAAGTTGACGAAAAAATTAAAAAAAGTAAATCGAACTGGGCATTGAACCATTTTGGAAATCGATTAGTAATATACTTGCAATTAAGCGGACCACACACGAAATACACCGATTTCTGACCAAACCACGGTGTATTGTAAATGCTCGGGTATCATCGTATATTTACAACAAAGTTAAAAAATCGGATATTTTTGATTCATATAGCCCATGTACATTAAAAAGCGGTGGGTTTGTATAATAATAATCAATTTGCGGTACTTATGAGACGCATTTGATGAATTGTAGGTGTAAATTCGAGAAATTCGATCATTAGTGTAAAATGACAGATCGTGAAGCTACCTATTCGTTTGTTTCCGGCGACCTTCGTAACCCGATTTTGACGTTTCTGGAATAAATTATACAATTTTTATAATTGTTTTAAGAAAAAATTGCAGTGCTAGCTCGCAAATTGTTAATGATTCAGGTTTTAGGACACGGAGAGCGTCGTTTGATATAATTTAGATATTTTTTAGCGGCCTAATAAGAATTTTGGTAACCAACTCGTTGCTTGTTCTCTCTCGAACCAACGGAAATGGATCTATTGCTAACCTCGTTGCACAGCTCGTTTGGCTTTAGAGATCGGGTATTTCTCGAGGATCCAAGCTTTTTTATCACGTAAGGCGATTACGTCGTTGCAGATTAATCTTTTCCCGAAAAACCCTTATTTCTCCCTTATTAATTGGTTTTTTTGGGATAAAACCGACCTATGCAACGTAAGAAATAATTCTACACCCGACCCACACGTTCCCTTCCCCGTACCTATTCCCCCCTCGGAGGAGATACGCGATTAGTCACCCTCTCGGATATCTCAACATTAACACAAAGACGGACTAACGCGGATTACGATATGGGATAAAAGCAAATAAATATTTTAATAATAATTGGAATGAATACGACTACTACCAATGTATTAGTCGAAAAAAACGACTCCATTGTCAATTTTTAATGTTTTTTGTCTACTATAAAATTAGTTAATCAGCACAAACGAGGTGTCACATCTTCAACGACGATGTAAAACGTATTTAGTTGGCGGTTTTCTTTTCAATATTAGCCGGACGTGTCAACTTATCTATTCATACATTGTTTCAATGGTATTCAACCAAACTTTCACCAAAAATTCAAACACCTGCATTTAAGATTAATCAAATCTAATTATCAGGTATTTATTGGGTATCTAGTATCAAAATTTTGACACGAGTATTGAGTTATCAAGTAGGTGCTCGAGTACATATCGTCATTCCTAGTATACACGTAACTTTGCATAGTCATGTTACGATAACAAAAATAATAACGAATACTACATGTAAACAAATTAAAATTACATTTCTAACAAATCTACACATAAAACACGTTAAAATACTTACATTATTTACATAAGTAGAGATGTGTTAATATGAAATGAAATGCAATGTTAAAAAAATCAAATAATTAAACGTATATATCCGTACCTGCTCGATGAATAACTTGATCCAGAACTGTATGAACGTTTACGAGGAGCACCTTTTCGACCTGCTGGTGATTTAGAACGCATCCACGGATCAGACCACTCATCACCCCTTGAAGATCTTTCTTCTAACCGTTGAACTATTACTTCGCGTTTAGGTTTTCTGGTCTGTATAACATAAAAAAAATTAACTACATATTAACTATATTAACTATATTAACTAAATTGTTGCTTAGTTGCGCTATTTGGTATCACAAGTTTAATTTTAATAATTACACATTGATTTCTAGTCCTACATTGGAATGATTTTTCATCATAATTTGAGTAGGTTATGTAGTTTTTTTAATGTATCTGGAGTATTATAGCCCAGTAAAATGACTCGAAATTTGTCGATTTGGAGGTAATAATACTGACTGGGCTAAAACTTTGTAAATAGGCTTGTTTTAGAGTACTATACAACATTAGGCGCTCTCCAAGACTCTTGTTCACCGTGTCGACCTTAGGTTATTTGTATCTTGGTGCAAATTCCCACTCCCTCTCACCGACCAGAGTCTAGTCATGGTAAAATACGGTTACTCCTGCGGCTAACGGTGTGTATGTTTTTTTTGTGTTAGGAAACCGTGTTAACAACAAACATAGACACAAGAAGAAAATTGTTGAAAGCAGATGTGTGGAGCACAGCACAGCATGCCTATGAAATACGGACAGTAGGAAAAGCAGACAGAAAAGCGGTAGCAACCTTTTGGAATGCTGTGCTTCAGATGTATGAGGATGATAGCATGGACAGGAAAAGTTAATAACAAATAGGTTTTAGAAATAAGGGAACAAAGATATCTGTGGAAAAAATAGGAGAAATAGAAGGGCAGAATACGTTCTAAAAAATTTTTGGGGAATAGTATGGAATATATTACAAGCAGAGATAGGAAAAGGGAGATAGATGTAGACCTAGATCAGATAGGGATAGATGCAGACTGTGCAAATTTCAGGGAAATGTGTAGGTTAGTTTGGAATAGGAAACAATGATGGTACACATTTAACCAGTTCCAGGACTGAAGACCTAATGATTATCATGAACCATATATCCAAACATCGTTTAAAAGTTGGGATTTTATTTATTAATCGTGTTTATAAGATATTTGCCAAAGTAGTAATAGGGGTTTTGCTCATTGAAAAACTAAAATGTCTTATAAATTTGTCCATATTGCAGGAAAATAAGAATTTTTACATAGTCACTGTACTAAAATGAAATTCTACCGGTTGCATTAGTAAGACTTGCCATCTCAATGTCAACAAGCTCTACTGATGTTTCTAATACTGTTAATGATGTTACTTCCACACTTCAGCAAGTTGCACAGAATAATAATCAACTGGGAAACTGCTTAGCAAAATTAAATCAAGATCACAGCTTGTTCATCCAAGACTGTGGCAAAAGAAGGGTGCCTTAATCAACAGTTGCAGGATGCCAAACTTACGACTGTTATGCTTTAATCTCTAGTTGATAAGTAAAATTTTAATTCACCCTTTCACTTGTTTTATATTCAACAGGAACTCAAAACTAATTCAGTTATAATTCTTGTTACGTGCCAATCCAATTGGCACTTAAACATTGTTTTTAGGTTAGTTTTAATGTGCGGAAGTTTCGCGCCATAATTTCAAAAGACGCGGTGTGCGGAATTTTAATAGACTAGGCGTGTACTTCCGTCACGTCATAGTGAGTTTGCGCAGATTGCGTGACGCTAGAGGGTTGGACGAATAAGTTCGCGCCAATGGGAAAAAGACGAAAGAGTGGGGACTAGTTTCCTGTTCTCTCTATAACGTGGCTGTTTGCCTTTGATCTTCGAGTGGAGTGGACGCTTTGAGGTATCGTATCGTGCTTATCTTTACCTATGTAGATATCCTGCCTAATTATCTTTGTTTGTCGCCCCTTATACCTTATTTTCCTAATCCGATCCCTGCATAGGTAGGAGAATTTGCAGCCACCTAGGGCAAACCGTACTGCATGACCCGAGAATGTGCCGGAGACAGCACCGGAGTAAGTACCATCTTTAATCACCTCGGAGCGGAGCCCTGATTGCTGGGCATATCACCTTTATCTACCTTAACAGGGCCTCCGTAGCCTGATGGACTTGGAATAGAAGCCAACTTTAACCCAGAGGCATATGTATGTGAATACATCATTTTCTAATTTGTTCGCTGTATTATGTGTTATCTTAAATGTATATATTTTTTTTCCGATAATTACGTCTTAAATTTATGCATTGGTGACGTCATTGGTAGATGACCGCGCCCAAAATCTGTATAAGATTAGCGCTGCCAACCACCGATGGTGTCTAGTAAACCCCGCTTCCGGTGTTGTATTTATCGAACTTTTAAAATGTAACTACCGTTTTAAATGTAAGATTCTCTCTCTTAACCTAAATAGTGATTCTAACAAATCTTTTTCGTATGAGTGGTTTTTAATTGTTTGGTTATTTGCCCATTTATACTACTACACTTTGATCTTAGGCATAGGCCAAGAAGCGATCCATTTATACTACTGTTGTATTCGCCACCAGCGTTTGACATATGCTCAAATGATAATTATTAGAATATACTTCTCTGTAAGGGCACACTGTAGCTGTTTAGAATTAAAATTAAATATCCTCCAGTACCCGCTTTCATATCTTCTAAATAAAAAATTTTATTTTTAAGTGACCATCAAGATCGTAAATATAGTCAGTTACTTCACAATCTGTTAAATAGCATATATTTTGATGTTTCTGCCTTTAAACCTAACGTATCATTTAAACAAGTTGTTACTGACATTGACCAATTATCGAAAAGTTTCACGGATAAAGACTTTGTTGTTATTCCTGCAAGTTTTAATGATGACCTAAGAGGTTGCATTTTTAACAGAATTTCTTATTACTCTGCACAACCGCTTAGCCTATACAAATGTTATACTTATTTTTCCTCCTTAGTTGGCATAATGCCTTTGGCTTCAATAACATTATCTTTCAAAATAATCTATCGTTATACTCCATTTTCAAATTGTGTGCATTCTTTATAGTTCCTTTAAATATATTGACCAACTTAAACTTTCCCCAACATGGTTTCCACATCAATTATTATTGTATATCGCTACTCCTTAGTAAGGTTAGTGCCTTGGTCCGCTCAATTCTCCTTTCTAAGAGCAAGCACAGCATTCCAAATACACCGGTTCTCCCGCTATTAACATCTAAGATGATTGAGACATCATCTATTATGACCGCACTAACAAAAAAACGTGACTTACTTCACAAAAATAATTTAACTAGTGTCATTCGAGAGCCATATATTATCTCTTGTTCTAATGCTGGTCACGAAAATTCCTTTCGTTCTCAATAATACTATACCAAACACCTTTGTAACCTATACCATCAAAATGTCCACTGCCCCAATGCTTAAGTTGGATACTCTTTACATCACTGCCAATCTACTTGATGTTGATATTTTAATTCTAACTGAAACATGGCTTAATCTGGATATATGTTCCACTGAAACTACACAAAAGACTGCGATTTTTATAACTGCAATCGCATCAGAAGTAGTTTGTAACATTTTTTTGTAATGTTAACGAATAAACAGATCAATTAATTAAAATTCAGTAACTTGAATAAAGTATAGACAAAAATTTCCACCAATAAATTACTTCATATTTAGTCAGGCTCCCTTATAATAAAAGACCGGCTTTACAAATAGCTTCAGGCTACTAAATTCCAGCGGCTTTCATCATTTAAAGGTCTACCCTCGTAAATCAAATACAATAAACCTCTTAAAGTTTAGGCCGGTTACAGACTGACAAATCTGATAAAATTAAAATGTAATAGTACCTTTTACCGTAAATAAAGGAAACCAATTTCAGTTTGAAAAGCTTAACCTTCTTAATACTTTCGTTGATTGACAGCGGGTTATAGGAAACGAAACATTATAAATAGCGAAAACTATTTCCAATTTAATTTGTTCAAATATTACAAGTAATTTTAAGTAGTCTGGAGACATCCATTGTATTTAAAATTCATTTCGGCTCAAGTAGGTTAGCCGGTCTTTGTTAAAGACACTGCTGTCTCCATAGGTATGGTCCACATTTCAATAATTAAGAAATTCGTAGAAGGGACAATATAATTTAAACCCTTGGGAAAATAATTGCTCCCGTGACTCTCATCTAAAGAGGGGTTGAATTTGGTTCCTGAAATCTTGTTTTGTGGGAGGTTCTGTTCAGTCATTGGATAACAGAAAATGACGTACATAATGATTAGGGTGGGAATTAGTCTATATAATTAAAGGCTTTAGCCAAAGACAGGGAGTTTTTCCAATGGGGCTGTCCGTGGTCAAGAAGTAGAAAGAAACATAGTTCGCGGGTGGCGTTCTCCGGCATCACAGATATAATATTTCACTTCGTATCACGATATTTAAAAATTGGAAAGAAGTGATTACTTTACCAATTCGCGAGGGTTATGCCCATAAGTTCGCGGATTTATAGTGATACAAGGTAACTATTAAAAAGCTTGTAGGCGTGTGACGCACAAGTAAGTGATATTGTCAAGAAGATTCTGCCGGGTTCGTGTGCCAGTCAATTCTTTAAAAATTACAAACAGAAGCAACAAGCGAGATTCTCTTACCAAATTTAAGAACTGTTCTACGTTGGAAAACAAACCCTCAAACAATGGACAATTTTTAGTAAGTAAGTTTTTATAGTTAAGTAGCATGACCAAATTTTAGTTAGTTTGTTTGTTAGAACGTTTTGGCCATAAACCGTAGGATTAATTTAGTGTAAGATTTATAATATAAGTTTTCTTTCATATACAAGTGTTTGCGAGCTACTTACGTACTCAAAATTTTCATAAATTCCATAGTCACCTATTTGCTTAAATTCCTAAATTAAAATCAATGAATGTAAGAGGCGTTTATTGCTCTGTGAATTAAATAGTTTTGTTTGCCGTTGATTAAGTCAATAGTTTTTTTATTTTTTTATCATGGAAGTTGCATAAGTAGTAAAAAAGTGAGGAATTGATTAAAAGGAACAATTGTCCTCCTTGGGATGACAAGTCTCTCAAGGTTTTGTACGAACATTTGGACATTCTCGACTTGTCTGGCGCCCTTGGCAATTGTCATTAAGCCACAATATTTTATGAAAGGTAAGAGCCAAATCTTTTGTAGTATATTATAAATTACTTTAACCCTTTCTGCAAAATTTTAACCCTCTATATGATCCACGACCTTCCGCTTGCTAGTGCCGGTGGCCTCCCTTTAATTTTTGTTTTACAGGCCGCCCCCATTTTATAATTTTACTGGAAAATACATACGTAGTAGTTTTTCCGCCTGTAACAAGGAAAACCAATATGTTATGGTATTCCATGCAGGCAAGAAATGAAAATAAGAAAAGATAATCGCCCGCACCGAATACCGCAACAAAACGAAAGGAGAATCTAAAAGAATTAAAACTGTACTAGCTGAAGGCGTCATAGGGTGGGATGATTCACACAGAAATAAAAATTGGAAACCTCAGTAAGTAGATATATTACAAACCGCTTGGTAACAAACATGGTATCAAAAGTAATATTTACAAAAACCAAAACAAACATTTACGTGACGTCCCGTTAAAACATGATACAAACAAAAACATCAACTTCATATAACTCAACGTAACTCCCAAAACATACACAACAATTTAAACAAATATCAATTAAGGATTATCTCCCTACCACCTGAAATCTTACAAGCTGAATAACAAGTACAAAAACACTCAGATATTTCCAGCCCTAAATAAATACAAGAAGAAAATTAGACTTAATGTTTACAGTAATACAAAGCTGTTCACCTGCTCCTTACCGAAGTGCACTTTCTGAAAGCAGTAGCGGAACCCTAAACTGAAGATAAACAAGTGTTATACTTAATCTAGATTATAAATAGTAAAAAATTTATTGACGTTAACATTTCCTAAATCTTAAGTTAAGGTAAGTAAAATTGCTTCAACGCAAGCTTCTCTCTATCTTACTCGTAACTTGAAAGCAATCACCTAATCGCTTTGTGCACTAACACGTGAAAATAAGTTTTTGAACCGCAGTTTATAATTTATTGTGCCATAACCATAGAAAGCATAAAAAAGCAGAGTATTAGTACCTTAAGTCCGTTTGTGTACCAAAAAGGAGTAGCCACCTTCCAAGGGGACTTTTTGTTCAGTACAAACCCCATCGTACATGGTCAGGCTGCTTCTGGTATCAACATAGCAGATCTGAAAGTGTGTACTTACAATTGTCGAGGGACCGGATACTTCTCTGAAACAATTTCACTTGACCAAGTTTGAATTTATAGAAACTGAAGTAAAGCAATGCCTCTTAAAAAAAGTATCTTAAGTAACACCGCGACTTTACAGATCCTACTCATCTGAAAGGACGCTGTATAGAATGGCATTTCCTCTGACGATCAACCAAGGAGCGAAGGAGCCAGGTGGTAACATGTTTTCTTTTCAAAAATATTTTCCATTGATAAAATACCTCCTGCAAAAGTTATTCTCAGAACTACTGCAAAGTATTTCCAGAATACCACTTACAAACCAAATTAAGAAATCAGATAGCCTATATCCAACGTGGCGACTTCAACGAACTATGTCTGCGTAAGAAACCCCTGCTTGGTAGTATCCAAACAACGTCTGTTCAAATTGTTATATAAGTTTGCACCTCATATGGCAGCATTAGATGGTTAAATGTATGACAGATGGCCTATCTCTGCGTACAAAACCGTAGAAATTTACTATTTCGAAGCGGGAACAGGTAAGCAGGTGGACAGTTTTCCTTGCTCAGAATCTGAGTCCGTGAACACCTGTCTTATTACGGAATATACTATTTCGTAGTAACAGTATTGATAACCAACACTTTAAAGCAAACACATTAAACGTATTTATTGATGGCATGCAGGTGTTTCAACTTATTTCAGAGAGACTATAATGTGACGACTTCTAACCTTTGCGATACACAGCAAATTAACAATAGATTCCACATAATTAACGTTGTTACTAAGCACTTAATAAGATTTTGTTGAGTACTTGAATAAGTAATCGTTTCAATTTGAAAGGTAGTCGACCTTATTAATGAAAGTTTGTATAACCGTGAATACAATAAGAAACACGCGATCAATCAGAAAATGTACGATGCAGAAATTGTACGTAACAACCCCCCTAGAAAAATTAAACGCTCATGGTAGAAAGCAGAAGCAACCGAGCAGGCCCTATGTTCGCAAGATTAACCAAAAGAAGTGTCCTTTAAGAAACACAAACAAACATAAAAAACCAATATAAACTAATAGGATGAATCAAAGAAATATTCCCTGTATGTTTGTTGTGGTTTGTTTAGTATTCTTCTTAATCTTCTTTGGGGATTAAACCACTCATAGTTTTTAAAATTATCTTTATTAACGTTTCGATCCATAACCTAGGATCGTTTTCAAAGAAGATTAAGAAGAAAGAAATATTCGCTTAGAAAACTACAAAAAAACCTAAAAGCCAAGGAAAAAATTTTATCCGCTTGGAAGGACCAGTACATCGAACCAAGTCAAGAAATGTAAAGGAATATTGGAAAAAGGAATGGTATATGGTAGCAATCACAGAAGTCAAAAATGAAATGGTGTGTTATTTGAACCAATTTTTAATTTGTTTCTGCAACTTGTGTGTTGAAATTTTTTTTACAGCAATGCACGTTTTGTTGCTCGACAAGAGGTATCTTGCGTCCGTGAGTTTTCCCACACTTACCCATGCTAACCAGAATCTCTTTTTAGCTCTTAGCTGGAGGCCAAATTGGTTCTTTCTTTATGTAGGTCCAACTATTCGTTGACGTAGACTGACTGCTTTTGTCTGTAGACCGCAGCTGCAATTACGGTGCCAAGACGAATGGATCCTGACTACCGAGGCGTTGCTGTGCTGACTCACCCATGACAGAGGGCAAGATAAGCATCCCGGCACATAGAGGTATGTGACTTGTTTTCTTTTATATATATCGAGGATTATTGTTTATCAGCAGTTGTTGTGAAACCAGTTCACCATACATGTTTAACAGCTGGCTACGCTAGTACTTCTGGTTATATTTCTTTAATTCTTACTACAACGTGGTCTACATTTAATACTTTAATTTAACACACTTGCTATTGAGAAAATCTAAGCATTACTTTTTTCCAATGAGTTTTATTACATGTTAGCTGCAAAATGCGCACTTCGTGGATCCATAATCAAATTTGTCCTTTGCAAAATAACTTAAATTTAATACTTTTATTTGTCCATATGAATCAAGAAATTTTTATTTGTTCTTATGGTTAATAGATAATTGTGGGCGACATGTTTTTTTTGGTATGTAGGTGAATCCCCCACGCTCCACGTCTGGTAGCTAGTCAGGTATTTATGTTTCTTCCGGCTACGTTTAGGTACGTAGCAAGGACCCTGATGTACATTTGGCAGAAAAATGTCGAAATACAAAGATCAAGTATTTACATCTGCTATAAATATGTATATTAATAAAGGTAAGCTATTTCAGGCCACTATTTATTATTTATTCTTGTATTACAAATCTGTGTAATACTACATGTGATGTTTTAAACTAAAGTGTGTTTATCTGTAACTGTAATAATTTTGGAACACGTTAGATGTGTGGCTACTACGCCCAAGGTCCCGGGTTCGAATCCCGACACGGTCCGCTTGAAAAATGTTAGGCGAGCATTTTTCACAATACCCCCTTTCAAATGAGAGGTAAAATGGAAATCCCGTGTGTGAGTGTTGTCACGCACGTTAAAGATCCCTACCTTGCTTGGAACAGCAAGGGTTCGGCAAAATTCAAAATGTTTCCAATAAAAAAACTCACGTGCTGGCCAGTGTACTACCTTCGGGTGGAGCATTAGAAAATCACATGTAGGGGTATACACATTTAACGCTAAAATTTGAAATTATTTATTACAACTCCGCATTTAAAACACGGTAAAGTTAATATTTACCACATATAACCTAAAATTTACTCGTGAGTAAAATTACCCAGGACGACAAATGCTTTGTATATTGTAACTAGCACTTGTACGTGTTATCTTGCTCCTGATGCAGCAGTTTCAAATTCCCTGGGATGTCATGGGTGGAATCCCGAGGTCCTGGTGTTTACCTGTAGCACTCTTTGATGAAGCGCCAATATGTAGTGAATGGTAAAGAAGAGATCACTTCGTTGATGTCGGAGTAATACCAACACACGTTCACACTTGAGGGAGGTCGATAGTCAAGTCCTTTGTTTCGACACATTCGCTCCTACGAAGCGCTTCTCATCTCCAAAAGAGGTTAACATTCTCTAACGCACATTGATGGATACAAATGCGTGTATGGCATGAGAGCATTTTCACAGACCACGATGATAAATAAATCAATAACTAGACTTTCATGATAGCTTTTAAAGACTTCATTGTTTATCGAAGTATTGTCCACGAAGATTATTGCACTTTTGCATGAGCTCCAACCAACTCTAGAAGCAGTTATTCCGCCCGTGTGTTTATACAATCAAAATAACATTTTTGAAGACATCGATTGCCTCTGCTGACGACGAACCTTCGATCATGCAGCCCATCCTTGATTTTCAGAAAGGTATAGAAATCGTTGGGACTGTATAACGGTTCAACGTTTTGTTACATTAGAAATTCAATTGCCTTGCAAGCTGTGTGCAAACTTGTATTGTCTTGGTGGAGTATGATACATCGTTTGGGGTTGGTTTCTTGAAGCTCTAAGACAACTTGTGACAAACAAATGGTTGTATACCAATCGGCAGTAACAGTTCTTTGATCTTGTAGAAAAATTGTTACTATATGACTTGCTTTCATGACAAATGTTTCAAGCATCTTTTTGTTCAAGATGTGATGATTTTTATCGGCTTTTCTTCACCTTGAATCATCCCAGCGGACGATGTGTTTTTGGTCCACAAGAATAAATACAAGATTCCTCACAACTCACGACGTTGTATGTTTTTAGAGTTACCTGCATTGAAGCGATTTACCTACGTTGAAACTGCTTTATGTTCTTCAGTCAACAGATGTGGTATCAGACAGGAAAATAATATTTTTACATACAATTCTTCGTACAAAATCGAAGTCATTGAAAACCCCAATTTTGCAATGTTACTTATCAATCTTCGTTGATGAGCTTGTGCACAGAATCGACGTTTTCCTAAGTAACTGCGGCTTTTAGTGCACCTGCGCTTGGATCGTCGCAAAGACTAATAATCCGTCCACGTTTGAATTCTCCATATCGAGAAATCGTTGACTGATGTGGTGCTTCATTGCATGTTACATGCCAAACTGGTCGTGTATCATGTTTTAGGGTAAGAGATACTTTGTAGGTTAATTGCCGCGTATTTTTGAAATGATACGCCAACTCCACAGTTGATGACGGTTGAGTCTGCGCAGAAGGGATGCGGGAGTGCGCGAGTGGAGGAAACGACATTAAGCAACGGAACAGTGACGAATCAACAAGTGTTGAAGGTATGGTGTAGTTTCTAAAAAGGAAGGTATGTAGTTTCCCTTAACTTGTCGTTCCTCCACCTATTTCCTTTCAAACCCTACAAGATGAAATAGAAGTTCAGCATGTTATAATTACAAGCAGCATAATTACCCGCCATTTTGTAACATACACCGACCACGTTTTATGAGTGATCCAATCGCTATCTAAGTCAAATTTGCAAGCACAATTTAAGTAAAATCAAATTACTCACGTGATGGGTATCTCGGAACTTAATCGCAGGATTCAGCGGTGGGTGGGTTGTAGGTTATGCCATGTTAACCATCAAATTGCCATCCATCCGTCACGTAACTTTTATTAAACTCGTAGGAGGTCGGAAGGAATAGGTACCAGGTACAATAGAGGTAAGATAGAGGAAGCCTACACACCTATTTCTAAAGAAAAAAACACACACCACTCAGATAGTTGTTGCTTGGTTCAGGACTCATGGCTTAATCCCCGCTTTCGACACTCGTGCACATCCGCATTCCTTCTGCGCAGACCCGACTGTCAGCGACGATGGAAGTTAACGTTATTAATTTAAAAATATGCAGCAATTGACTTACATATCTAAAACTAAAAGTGCTACATAGCTAGTTTGGCATGTAACAAGCAACGAATAATAATTTGATGTTCAACCTGGCGTAATCACAGCCCTACCACGTCGTGGACCCTGAGATGAAATTCCGAGATATACATTCACGTAAGTAATTTGAATTTTACCTAGAATGTGCATGTAAATTGACTTAGGCAGCGATTGCAACATCCGGTAAAAACGTGGTCTGTATATGTTCGATCTCTTTGTCGCACGTTTGCGTGGTCAATTTTAAATTTGTAGTTGTAAATCAAAGAGTAAAGCTGTCATCCCTTGTCCCGTTACATTCTGTCGTAAAACCTCCTTTGTGCATGTGTAAATTAAGTTGAAAAAGGGGCAGTGACAGGGACACTCTCTCATTGATATCGGAGCGAAACGGTTGTTCGTTTGGCGAGTCATTAGTGCCGCCGAATGTGACTTTATTGATAAACCCCTATAAACACAGTAAAAGTGCAAACGTAACACGTACTATAATTTGCATACAGTCCACTTAGTCGAAAAGTAGGAACTACACCTTAGAACAATAGAACAACGCAGAGGTAAGTCGATATACAAACTTATAAAACCCCCGCGCATTAAACAGTATGTTATAGCAATGGCGTTAGAACCACGCCTAAAGTGTAATAATAGCGCGTAATTTAAGACGCCGTAATTGTAATAATGGCGCCCAACGTGGAGCGTTGTTACAATTACGGCATTGTAGCTACAATACTACATTGAAACTTAGGATAAAGGTTAATTTTTAGTAGTGATATTTAATTAGTAGCGTCTTCTATGCAAAACATTCGACATCCCTCGTACTAGAATTACTAAATCATAAACGACAGTAGCACTTTTCAAATACACAAACCAAACAAAATTCCAATTATCATTAAAACGTAAAGACTTACCTTACTACTAGTACTAATCGAAGGCTCTTCTTCATGTTTACTATTATAATAATCGGCAGATCGATGTGGTGGAATTTCACGATAACGTATACGTTCCCTGGGTGGTGGGATATATTCAGGTGCATCATATACAATGGGTCGTCTCGCATAATATTCCTGTGGCGGAATTCTCATTGGAGTATATTCTTCATACGGTGCATGTCTTATTGTAACGTACCTATTACAAAAATAATTATTAAACCCGAAATGGTCTGTCCAAATGTAACCTCGGCTCTGGAGTGGATGCTTTTCCATAATATCCGTTTTCTTTGTCCAACTCTTCCTGGGCACTGCTTAAATTTAGCTTCTTTTCTTCAAAATCGATATCTTGTTCTTTACGTTTTATAGATTTTCGCACCATTTCCTTAGCAGTACGTAGTCCTCTCTCCCATGCAGATTCTATCGGCGGAGCATCAACGCGCATGCCATACATTGGACGATCGCTTATGTAATCGGCGGCAACGACTGGTCTTACAATATCAAACATCGTATAATTTCCTAAAAATTATTTTACAAGTTGTTTATGATGGTGAGAAACAAGTACCTTTGTCGGTAACGCCTGGATGTAAAAACCGACAACTAGCACCCCACGTACACTGTCCCCTTGAAAAGAATCGACAAACAGGTCTTGGTTCTGTTTCTTCTGGCCGTGCTTCTTCTTCGTCGGTGATTTCTCCTTCTTCTAAGTCTTCTTTGGATTTCTGTTTTAAATCAACATCGTCATCCAATTCGCCTGCTTCTTGTTCATGTTTGGATTGGGCAGTTTCCTTGGTGGGATCAGGCTCGGCACATTCACCATCTTCAGCTTCGAAGTCTAATTGCTCTTCGCCGTCATTTTCATCAGACTATAAGACAAATAAATAACAAATCAATTAGAAAAATTAATTGTACCTTTTTGTCGCGATTTTGATAGAGGTCTTTAATTTCTGAATTTTCTTTTAGTTCTGATATTTCTTCATTGTCCGATTGTTCCATGGAGTCTTCGAGGTCTGATACGTCGGACAAATCCTCATGAGGTGCATTAACATTTGTAGGAACTTCGACTGATTTTGGCGATGGTATATTTTTAGGAGACTCGTCATCTTCTGAAAAACACAAATCTAAACCAAACAAAACAAAATGTGTTTTGATAACATTCTTGTAAAAACAAAAACAATTCGTAACAATTTTGTACTAATGGTATTCCATCCCTGTCCTTATCAAGGCGTAACTTAAACTCATGAAACCACATCAAGGAACCGAAATAAACAAGAAACATCGCCATTATGATAAACTTGAACGATTCATTGTTTAAACTGTAAAACCAAACCAATTCAGTTAGTAGCTCAATATTTAAGTTTGCAAAATTGTTAAAAATTATTAAGGTTCCCATGGTTTACTATTGCGCCTAAACCAGTAAGTGAGGCATCAGTTTGTATATAAAATCTTGCATCAAAATTGGGCGAGATTAAGATAGATGCGGAAGTGATTAATGTTTTAATTTATTCAAAAGCCTGCTGAGCTCCTGAATTCTATTCGACAGATTGAATTTTCTTTTTATTTTAAATTAAGGCAGTAATGGGTGTAGATATAGTTAAGAGACTATGTAGAAAAATGCGATAATAACTAATCATTCTTATTAAACGTTTAATTTCGGTAACACTCTTGGGTGTTTTAAATTTAGTAATAGCTTCGACTTTAGCAGGATCTGCCCGAAGACCAGTTCCATCGATAATAAAACCAAGAAATGTAAGAGAAGAACAGCAAAATTATCATTTGTTCCCAATTTATTTTAAAACCTGCCACATTTAGGCGTTCAGCAACTTCATTAGCTGTAGCGATATGCTCTTCAAAGGAACTTGAGATAACTAATATCGCCTAAAAATACAAAAGCACGTTCTTGATGTAAGATAGGACCTAATGTTTGGTCCATAGTACGTCGTAAAGTTTATGGTGCATTACAGAGACCAAACGGCAAAAAATTATATTCGAAAAGATCCTGACCTGGAACACAAAAAGCAGTTTTTGGACGTGAACATAAATCAAAAGAAATCTGATAAAAAGCTTGTCTAAGATCGATAGATGAGATTAATTTAGCATTTTGAAGCCGACTTAAGATAGAATCAGTGCGAGGTAAGGGATAGGCATCGGTCACAGTTACAGAGTTAAGCTTTCTACCGTCAAAGCACACACGCCATTCATCATTTTTCTTACGAACTAATAACATGGGAGACATCCATGGCGAATTTGAAAGAGAGATAACACCAGATTCGAGCAGTTTATCTATTTCGGATTACAAATGTTTTTGTAATGCAGGCAATAACGGATATTGACGTTGTTTAAAAGGTAGAGCATCACCCGTAGAGATAATATGTGTTGCAGTAGTAACGCAACCAAGTTCGGAAGTATTTAATTTACGAAATTTGTCAATGGTAGAGTTAAGAATTGCATTTTGAGAATTGGTAAGAAAAATTTTATTAGATATACCAGCCGACGCACAAGAATTTGTTTTGAGGGAAGCTTGCCAAGAGAAGTCTTGAAAATATAACGATAAACTAAAAAGTTTGCAAAAATCCACGTCAAGTACAAATGGGTAAGTTAGTGTAGATACAATCAAAAATGGAACGTCAACGTTCAAGTAGGGGTTTGATGGTATGTGTTGTATGTGTGTTCAGAGAAAAGTGCTCTTGCTAATAAAGTGAAATTTTAATGGTAATACAGAACTTTAAATTTTGATTTTGGTATCATTTTGTGCAGCTTCTTCTTCTTCATAGATTGTGATGAGTGTTTTGTAGGTGCAAATGGTATAACCAAGGAAGTTTTCATAGATTTAAAGTGAAATATTAACTTCTTTAAATAAGAACATGCACATTAAAGATAAGGAATAAGGACTATCAATTAAACTGGTTTCCTATATCTATGTAATAACTAGAAACAACATTTATCAATCTACAGCTGTTAACTTTTCTAAATTTAAATTATGGATAAAACAATGAGCTTAGAACAAAAAGATTTTACATTGCCAAAAGGATGGATAAGAGATGAAATTGTAAGAAAAAATGGTGTAAACAAAGGAAAAACAGACATTTATATAAGGTCCCCTAATGGGAAAGTTTTCAGGTCAAAGAAGGGATTAGAAGCTTATCTACTAACTAATAAACTTCCTCATAAAATTGGTGATTTTTACTTTACTACAAAAGGGTATACAAATAACAATGCAATGATTAAAATATCAACTACTGATAATAGCCTGGATTGTAATGATTCTCTCAAAATTGAGGTTACAACAGAAAATTCTAAAACAGCTCCAAAAAATTTTTTTGAATCAATTTCTATCCAAACGGATTGCAATGCTAATGCATTTACAACAATCACTGAACTTTTGAGCACAGACTGGATAACAGACCAGACCTTGTTAAAATATTTTGAGTTACTTAATAACATTTTCCTCACTTCTAAGACTTTTATTATACTAAATCCTCTAATTGGACATGCTGTTAAATGTATTGATGACTTCAACCACTTTCTGGATCCTTTGGAACTGAAAAACAAAGATATCTTGTTTATACCAGTGAACGATGCTAACTTACTGGACTCTGCGGAAGGCTCTCATTGGAGTCTGCTAATTTATTCAAAGCACAGTAATATTTTTTATTACTATGATTCATTAGAAAGGAAAAATCAGGTTACTTAAATTGTAATTCTAAAGCGGAAATTTGTGTTATAAGAGGACCAAGGCAGAATAACAGCTATGATTGTGGAATATTTACTTGTTTCATGGTTGAACTCTGTTTGCATGATTTAATAATGAATAGACAACTAGATTTTAGCTTTGCTGCAACAATTGAATTAAGCGAGACCCAGCTAATAAAAAAACGTTCTGTTCTTGCATACATATTAGCAAACAAATGTAAATTAACAACGGAAAATTTATCAGCTTTAATATTTGAATTTCGAGATGAAGTAGAAAGATTTCTACATCTCAGGAAAGTATCCATATCGACTGACCAACTTAAAACGATTCAGAACCATAACTTAACTGCAGATATAAATAATAGTGCTCATCAACATGTTGCCTGCAACCATAATAATATGGGCCATAACAGAGAGACCAATAGATCAGTAACAAATAAGCGTACTAATCATAAAATACATTTCTTAGCCAATGGTCAGGGCAGTTATAAAAATAAATCTATAGAACAGCAAACAGGTAACATTGATGTAAATAACACCTTTTCATCAGACCAATATCATAGATTACCTAGTATCACTAACGACCCAATTATTGTTAATCGAAAACCTAGGCTATTAATAGTCTCAGATAGCCATGGCCGAAATATGTATGAATCTTTAATGACAGAACTATCCCAAGCTTTTAATATTCTAAATATCAGATCTTGGTAATTTGATAAAAGGTTATACAAAGGATGATTGGGTAATCATAATGGGTGGTACCAATGATGTACTAAATCAGAACACAGCACCGTTTAATGAGGAGGTCTTGCAAGTACTTCAACAAGTTAGTAAAGAAACAAATTTAGTAGTCTGCTCCATACCCTATCGGTTTGATGATTCTAAATTAAACCAACATATATTTGAAATTAATAATCGCCTTCATAAAGCGATGATTAAATTAAAAACTGGAGAGGAGAGCTTTAGTCTATTGGAGTTGAATGTTCATTTAAATAGGAATGATTACACTCAACATGGTCTACATTTGAATGGAAGAGGTAGGGCAAAAAGGGCACGTGTGATTGGTCAGTTTGTGCTAGATAGGTGTGGTGATAAGACAGGTGACATTTACTCAGTTAAGCAAAAAAAGTCTACATATATAGATATTTCAACAGCAAAGGAGTTTTCAAAGAAGACAAAATTAAATGAATTGACAAGTGCACCTTTGCAAAGAAAGGTAACTTCAAATTTACATTTTTTATGACTACTGACATCGCATCAAATGCCACCACACTCAAACTTTTTCATACTAATATTCAATCTTTACGCAATTCTAAGTACTTACAGTTACAACTGCTATTGGATAGTTCAGAAATTAAATATGATGTTATCTGCCTTACAGAACATCATTTAAGGTTGGAGGAAATAGATTTTTATAAATCTTGCTTGCCAGGTTATAAAATGGTATCTTATTCCTGTAGATCCAAACTTCTACAGGGAGGTACTTGTATATTTGTAAAGGAGGGTATTGACCTAATGCAAATCTATTCTGTAAATGAATTTTGTGTAGAAAAACACTTTGAAATAAGTGTAATTTGTGTTCAAAACATATACATTGTATGCATCTACAGAACGCCAGATGGTGATCTAGATATTTTCATTGAAAAATGTGAATTGGTACTAAACAAATTATCTATAATCAACAGGTATGTTTTACTCTGTGGCGACTTTAATGTGGATTTGCTAGCCTATTCCAAACAACAAAAGTCAAAACATTGTATTTTATCTTTTTTTAAATCGTATGGTATAAAACCCCTAATTAAAGCTCCAACTAGAACAACTGCAACAAGTAATACTTGTATTGATAATATATTCACAAACTGCTCTTCTGTGCTACAGTCAGGTGTAGTATCACGTCGAATATCTGATCATTGGCCAATATTTGGAATCATAAAAATTGCTAGTAAAAATGTCAGTAACGATAAATTTCCCAAAAATATGAGCTCTAAATATTTCCGCAAATTTAATGATCACAATATTGCACAATTTACTAATGAGGTTGGGCATATTATTCAGTTAACTACTAAGGATGCGCACTTATTGATCAATGATTTTATGAACAAATTAGTAATTTCTTTTAACAAATCATTTCCACTTGTGAGAGCTAAACAAAAGAATATAATGAACGAATGGATTACAAAAGGCATAAGAATATCCTGTAATAACAAAAGAATTTTGCTTTATCTTCGTGAACATTTTAATGAACCTTGGTTCTGTAACTATGTGCGTAGCTATTGTAAACAATTAAAAATTCTAATTATGCAAGCAAAAAAGAACCACCTGCATAAACAAATATCCATAGCAGATAATAAATCTAAAATAATTTGGAAAATCATTAGAAAAGAAATCTCAAAAAACTTTAAGTCTACTGATATGTCAATAATAATGAATAACGTCACAATAACTGACACTACAACGATTGCAAATCTATTCAAAGAACACTTTTTGCTTTCACAAAATTATAGTCATCTAAACGACTTAGAAAGTATAAGAGCTAATTTATATCGTGTAGCTTCTCCCAATGCTAAATCAATTTTTTTAACTCCCTGCAATAAAGAAGAGCTACTAGAAATAATCAACGGTTATAAAAATAAACAATCGGCAGGTTTTGATGAAATTCCTATAACAGTTATCAAACTTTGTAAGAATATAGTTGCTGACCATCTTGTGCATGTATTTAACATTTTATTGGAACATGGCATTTTTCCAGAATGCTTTAAAATATCACAAATTATTCCAATCCTAAAAAAGGGCGACCCACACAACATATCCAACTACAGACCGGTTTCACTTTTACCTAGCGTTTCTAAAATTTATGAAAAAGTTATTTGCAATAGGTTAATTACTTTTTTCAGGGATTGCAATATTATATCTAAACTACAGCACGGATTCATTAAAGGCAAGAATGTCGATACTGCACTATTTAGCATTACCAAAGATATATATTTTGGTCTAGACACTAAGATGCACACAGGTTGTATTTCATGTGATTTTAGTAAAGCATTTGACACAGTGGTGCATCAAATATTGTTAGTTAAATTATATCATTATGGAATTAGAGGAGTAGCATACAGTTTAGTAAAATCTTATTTAACAAATCGTAAACAGAGTGTTGCAATCACTAGTAGTGATGGAAGAATAACTTTCTCATCAGAAGTTCTTGTAAATTGTGGAATCCCTCAAGGCTCCATCTTGGGACCCCTGTTTTTTTCTTATTTATATTAATGATCTTCCTGCGAACGTTAAATATGGGTCTTGTCACTTATATGCAGATGATACAGTTATTATTCACACAGCAAAAAACTAGGTAAATCTTGAATCCGCAATGCAAAAGGGTCTTAATGGTATTAGTAAATGGTGTAAATTAAATCAAATTACATTGAACTTGGATAAAACTTGCTATATGTTAATGGGCGAACCAGATAGAAAAGCTATGGATATTCTTGAAATAAAAGCTGTAAATACCCTTGAATGCTTAGGTATCACCACTAATAGTTTACTCAATTGGGATAACCATATTTTGAAAATACACAAGCGGCTAGTAAAAGCTAATTTTGCATTGCGCAAACTCATCAGTGTGGTGACACATAATACACTGTTGATTGTATACTATGCCTATTTCTACAGTACATTACGATACGGAGTGATATTTTGGGGCATGTCAACCTTTGCATGCAAAGTATTCCTTGAACAGAAAACAGCTATTCGTATAATTAGTAAAACCAATAGGCACCAAAGTTGTAGAAAACTATTCATTTCTTTACAGATTCTTACTTTTCCCGTGTTTACATTTTAGAATCTCTTTGTTTTGTTCACAAATACAAAATTCTCTTTTTAAAGTCTTTAAAAATGACACTAGACAATCTGGACAGGTACTGATAATTCCTATGCATAATACAAAGAAATTTGAAAACAGCATACTATATATGGGACCCAAATTATACAACAGCCTCCCAAACAGATTTAAGAACCAGACACTATATGCCTTTAAGTTGGCTTTGAAAACGATATTACTAGAGAAAGCATACTATTCAGTTCTTGAATTTATTACAGATAAAGATATTTAAGTCAGTTTCCTCTTTAAATATGTAAAGCTTGTTTTAAAACTGTTAAACTTTAAAGATTTGTTTAAAACTTTAACTACTGGTAGTATATAATTGTGTTATATGTTAAACTTAATGTTGCCATGTACTTATACTAATTTAGAAATTATTATATTATCTGCTGTATTTTTTAGTACAATATGACTTATGTTCAACACATGTAAATGTTTCGAATAAATGCTACTACTACTACTACTACTACTACTACTACTACTACTCTACTCGAATTTTTAATTTAAGTGAACCAGTTACATATATTTTATTATCGCTAGCTAGATTTATAGAGATTTTTTTCCGGAATAACCTAAAATTTAATGTTTTGTTCGGATAATTGCTGTAAGCCTTCGTTATTTATAAGAGAACATGACGAACCCATGTCCAATAAAGCGATTACATTTAGGGAACCAGTAGAGATAGGTACGCGAGGGCGGATATCAACAGGTTTTCTAACAAGTTGTAAAGCATTATAATTTAAATAAAAGCCGCTATACTTGCGGTCACGCCCCCAATGCTCCACCCGAAGGTACTACATTGGGTTTAAACGCGAAAAATAAACGTGCTTCTAATTTATTCTAACTTCATAATTAATCCACCCTAAATAAAAATCTAACAGACTGAAACAAAAACTAAAAACAGGGTTTAAATAATGGTATCCCTAGCGTTGACTTTGGAGTGTGCCCGATCAACAAGACAAGCAAAAATGAGAGGGGGAGGGATCCGTAATACCGGATAGCAGATGCCGGCTCTGCTTACCAGTGCGACCTGAAGGGTCGACTTAAAACTATCCAAATCTAGCTAGCTAATTTAAAATGGATTCAAATTTTCTAAGCAATTGCCAAAAGTATTAAAAGTGAATCCAGCTTTTTTGCCTGCTTTATAAATTTACAAATTCGTCCTCCCTGATCTTAGTATTTTATCCTAAATTTGTCCCTAACGTTCCTTATCATTCCCTAACTGACAATATATATACAATCTTCTTTCCTATATATACTGCTGCCAAAAATTGGCGACAGAACGTCAAACGAATCAAGCCACGGAACAATACAATGCAGGCAAAAGTATAAGTGTAAAAATAAATATAAATATTTAAATAAACATATAATAAATATATAAATAAATTTCTGAATAAGCAAAAGCATGTAATAGTGCATTAATCAGCAAAAGCAAATACATTATCAAGTGCACTCGCATGAGCATTATATCGACTAGCGCCATTACACAAAAAACGTGCTTGTTAGATTTTTTCAAAATCTGTTTAAAATCACAAATCAATCCTCATGCGAGTACAACCGCCACAAGTTTATTCTTACCTTCAATATAAATTTCTCCAGCATCCGAAGATCTGGTCGTCTACCTACATCTATTGGTTTTCTACCTGTATGGGGGAGTTGGATATGCACTGTTAAAGTCCTGGTGGATATGCACTAAATGTTCTGGGGGAATCACAATCACTATCACTTATTTATTTGTTTACTTAACGGGAAACCCCTTTTTACCAACTTCACTTTCAAGTCCTGTGAGGGATGCGCGGTTTCACTCTATTTTATTATCTTTGTTTATTTTATTGATTTAATTTAATTAGGGTTTTGATTTATTTGTTATTGTTTATTTGTTATTATTTATTCCCGATTTTCCACACATAATTATGAAGATAGGCAGTGATTGTATTAGTGGTGTGGAAGTTTCTCGTGCATATTGGACATTTGGGTATAATTATCATGTTAATTTTTTTTTAATCAGGTTTTGGTTATTTCAATGCTCGTATCCTTACTCACGCCAAGTCAATCTAAAATTTTTCAATCCTCTCACCAACCCCACCGAATTTACACGCGGTTGTCACTGTCTAATCTCGCAACCCTTCCTGCGAATTCTTTTAAAGCTGTCCAGAACGCCTTCTGGTTAACCACTTCCCCGACTTCCTCTAGGCTCTTTGGCCATGCTAGACCTACGATAGCTAATTTCGTATCAGCCAACCCTCGATTTGCCGCTTCAAGCGGGCAGTCGAATAGCACGTGCTCTGCACTTTCCGTACCCTCACCGCATTCGCAGCAGTCGCTGTTGGTTAAACCGAACCTTTGTAAATACGCCTTCAGGGCGCCGTGCCCTGTTATCAACTGCACCATTTTGTGATTGAGCTCAACCTCGATCCTACCTCTAGTTTCTATGTTCGGTATGAATTTGTGGGTCAACCTGCCCATGGCAGCGTTGTTCCACCTCTATTCCCATTGTCGAATTGATTTTTCGCGCAGCTTTCTTTTAATTAAAGACCTCGGTATCGACGAATGTGATATCCGAAAGTCGCCCATCGCGGCCTCTTCGGCTAATTCGTCAGCCCTATCATTTCCTACGTTACCATCGTGCGACCTAACCCAACAGAACTTTAAACGTCGAAACTCGAGCGCTGTATGCGCTATTTTTCAGACGTCCGCCTGGAGGTCTGTCGAGGTGTTCATGTTAGTTAATGCCGTCAGCACTGATTTACTAATGCCTTATAATGCCTTACACCTGGTTAAAAAACCTCTCGACATTCGCCCTCACTTACCTATCTCTATTGATTCCCTAAATGTAATCGCTTTATTGGACACGGGTTCGTCATGTTCTCTTATAAATAACGAAGGCTTACAGCAATTATCCGAACAAAACATTAAATTTCAGGTTATTCCGGAAAAAACCTCTATAAATCTAGCTGACGATAATAAAATATATGTAACTGGTTCCCTTAAATTAAAAATTCGAGTAGAGTCACTTGAACGTTGACGTTCCATTTTTGATTGTATCTACATTAGCTTACCCATTTCTACTTGGTGTGGATTTTTGCAAACTTTTTAATTTATTTTTATATTTTCAAGAATTTTCTTGGCAAGCTTCTTTCAAAAAAAATTATTGCGCGTCTGCTGGAATATCTAATAAAATTTCTCTTACTGATTCCCAAAATGCAATTCTTAACTCTACAATTGACAAATTTCGTAAATTAAATACCTCCGAACTTGGTTGCGTTACTACTGCAACACATATTATCTCTACGGGTGATGCTGTTCCTTTTAAGTTCCATTTATATAAACGGGCCTGCTTAATAGGTCGCTCTCTTTTAAGGGGTACGAGTATTTTTCCTGTATAATGGGTTCAAAGAGCCACTCTATCGTATATCTTTGGGATAGATGACGAAACGGCTTGGTGAGCTGGGGAATTCTACGCTATATCTTTAATGTATGTAGTCGTAGTGTATGTTAGCGTACTGGGACGTTTTGGATCCATCTGTTGTTACCTAGTTTTATCTTAATATCGTTATCTTACCTATTATCTTTGATAATAACTTGAGATTTTGCCTTATCTTTTTTATCTTCCTAACGTTTGGTATTTACGATCAGATTATTTTTTGAATATTGAGTGAAGAAGCTAACCTGATGGTAGCTATGTAATTTGTGAGGTTAGTAATGTAAGAAATTAGTAAGATGGTACTGTTGGTAAATTTGTTGATTCACAACCATGTCATGAACAAGTTTTGATGTGTATTGTTTATTAAACCAGAGTACCAGTACATAAAAATTTGCTAAAGTACATAGCAACTTGCTCTTTTGAACATTTTGAAATTTGGGCATTTTCTTGCCAAAGAAAAAACAGTTTAGATGCAATGCTTATGTCCGTATGCACTTAGAAAACTATAATGTTAGTTTTAGTTATAGTATATATGCTAGGCGACTTGTCGCATTTGTTTTAGTTTTAGTAGTGTTTCATGCTCTCCGACAAATTTGTGCTGTCGATTATAACTGCGCCACATTAAAGACTCGTGTGTGCACTTATAAATGTAGTCATAAACAATGGGGCTACACATCCCGTTTCCTGGTAATTCGGAAGACTTGTTATCGGTTGAAAAAATCAAGTGGCACCTAAAATAAACATTTTCTAGAATTTAAGTTAGGGTATATGTAGGTTAATTAGGATTTAGATTTTAAGCTTTTACCGTGCTAACAGTCATTTTCTTTTTTTTTTAAGTTTTTTTCTTTTATGGCTTTGTTGCGATTGTTACATGCCGAAAATCGGTTATGTAAACATTTTAGATTTTAGTTTTAAATATGCGACTGAAATCGCGCCAATAATTTAAAAAATAGACTTGTGCGTGCATTTCCGTCTCTTCAGACAGTTGCGTCGGCGCCAGAGAATGCGCAGACGCGGAGTGCGGAAGTAAGTGGCGGTTTCCGTCACGACAGATACTAGTCAACAAGACGTCGAACAGTGTGGTTATCTGTGGTGTGCTTTTGTCTTCTCTTTCAGGTAATGTAGGTTTCCTCTACCGTATCTATTATCGTTCCTCACCTTATTCCTGTCGTACCGCTACAAACAAGAAGAGGGAAGACAGAAAATCCGGTATCAACGAGGGCGAAGCCCTACCCACGCCCAACAACGAGATCAATGGAAAGGATAACCGCAAGGTCATGAAGAGCTCCACATTTTACGTGAGTACATTTTATCCTTTTCTTTGTATGTGATACAAACTTGAGATGCAAGAATGACGTAATACCTTGTTGCGCAATATTATGCTCGTGTTTATTATGTTGCCAACTGTCGTAGTGGCTCATCAATTACGCACGGGACTTTAACAGTATACCTTAGACTAGAACAGGGTGGAGTATAACAAGAAAACCTAAACGACAAACTAACCTAAATAATTTATGATTATAATTAAGATATGTAAGCACCAACTAATCGATTGGAAATAAACAGTTTTACTAGAGGATGTTGGACAAGTCCTTGAGCTTTCCTAACCGCAGCAATACAAACAATTTCATTCTTGTCTGGGTGGACATCGAGTATATTTCCTAGATGCCGCTCCAGAGGATGAGTGTTTTCTTCCTTTACAAAGACAAGTGAACCAACTAACAAGGTAGCAGAAGTTTTTTGTCCACTATTCTTTTACTGTAGTGTGTAAATCATGCTATGTACAATTTCTTTTTTTTTTTAATGAGCATGGATAATTTTAATAATCCGTCTTACCTCATGATCATAGGTATCTATCAGATCAGCTACATTTAATTAAACTCATTTTAATGGTCAAATTTAATTGGAATTCAACTTATATATATAATTCGTATGTAATCTGACCCACGTAAGTATGCAACTTACTCTTTTCTCGATGTTATAAAAAGAGTAAGCGCACGACGAAGTATAAGAAATACTTCGGCACAGCTTGCATCGACCTTTATGGTTTCGGAGGCTGCGTGAGACTTGAAATCATCAGGGTAAGGGGAATGTTTGGAGAATATCTGAATGTTAAAATTTAAATATCAAGACACCTGTTTACACAACTGTAAAATAACTTAGAGAAACAAAAGTTAAAACACGATAAGAGAAATTCGACTAAATATGTATATTAATACTCGGTTATTACAATTCCAAAGGCATGTATAAGATATATGCTTGTGTCATTAACATTGTAGACATCTCTATATATTTTAACATGATATAATTCACATATTTAATAAAATGTACACGAGAAAATTTCTATAGAGAAACCAAAATAAATAACCTCTGTTTAGAAACTCAAAATTTTACTTAATGTGGAGTAAATCAAAAAGTGATCATAATTGTAATAATGTCATGTAACAAATTTCACATGAAATGAAAGTCCAAGTAATAAACCTTTTTGCCATAAGAAACTTCATGAAGTTCGAATGTTTACATATTCTTAGGTTATGTATTAGAGAATTTTATTTGAAATCGTTTAAGATAAGTTTAAATATTAGAGAATTCTATTTGAAATCAATTAAGGTAAGTAAAAGGTAATTAATAATCAATACAAAATATTTGTAGTGACAAAGACAAATTTAAATAGAGGTTAGGCCTCTTTATTTCAACATAAAACGGTAAGGTAAGTTTTAATCTCATACTACCTGTAGTATCAGTAACTGAACTAATACTAAGTTACTTAATTTACAGGAATCCTTCAATATCCAGGAAACTGAGACATCCTGCGTTGGAGGAACTCCTAGAGTAGGTACAAAACAAACATGTGGCCAACTTCAAATGTTGTCCTTAACAGACTTCTGTTCCATAAAAATAAACTTGAAGGTATTTTTCAATAAGATTATAACTGAGCATCATTATGTAAAATAGAAGGAAACGAAATATAAAATTCTTGTGATGAGTGTTATTTTACATCATCTGGTTGTGCGACAAGCAACGTTTCCATGTGGAAAATCCGAAGGAGGGAAAACACGTCGCCGTGACGCATATTTGACCGGAGCATACTTGACCGGAGAATACTTTACTGGAGAATACTTGACCGGAGGAACATATGTTACAGGAACACCCTAGAAAATTCAGTTGTGTTACAAAAGTGACAATCTAACACGAGGTGCAAAGGAAAATTAAATCCATTAATATCTTGCCATCTTTATAACTACTTGATGGGATTAAGTAATACACAACTTCTTCATCCATTATACAATACATCTAGAAATATATTTAAATGTTAACTTAGGATTTATAATTAGAAAATTTACATACCAGGTAACACATGAGGCAAGGTAGAAATTCAAATCAGAAATGCAGTGCCAGATAAACCATCAGATATCAGAGAAATGAAAATTTGACACTTCAAATAAATTATTTTCGGCCATCTTCGGGATGGACGATCTCTAGCGATTATTCTCAATAATACAAAATTAGAACCACACCAGTTGTGCTTTTGGAATAAACACTTCAGAAATAACCAATAGAAAAATTTCATATAGATATATTTATTTGTACTATGTAAACAAATTAGCAACTTGTGGATTAAAACTAATAATCCAGGATTGTGCGAGATAAATTTTTATAGAAAATATATTATATAATAAAGAGAGTAATTTTATATTTAAATGTAGGTATAAGCATTTATATGCTAATAGTGCCAAGCACAGATGTAACATGCTAAAATATAAGCAAAAAGGCATGTTACAAGTAAATAAACAAGAACGTCTCAAGAAATTTTTAAAACGATTTACCATTAACGTGTTGATTGTTCTTTTTTCTTATTATCGTAAGTTTGCGTTCATACATTATTTTCTAAATCCATATCAGTGCCGTTCAATTACTTTTAAAATTAATTCACTATTAAATATATGCTCGAAGTATGTTAGTGCAAGCATGTACCTTCTAGTGGTCGTAGTGCGAGCAACTTTGTGCTGGCTTACAAGATAACCCTTTTGGAAGGGAAAGTTGTAGATTGTATTGAAAGATGTTAGGCATACTTGGTGAACTGGTAATCGTGGGGACGTCTGTGACAGAGAGGACAAACATGCCAACACTGCTGTTACCTTTAGTTGAGAAAGCTGCAATTGCACGGTTGCAATCTAGGTAACCTGGTTCAACCTATTAAGACTTCCTAACAAGACCTTTATGGACCGTCAAGTTATGGTGGGCGACTGAGATGAAAAATACCTGGCCCATCAGGTAACGACCGCATGAATTATGAATGAAAATTTTGTACATGGAATGTCAGGGGAGTGTAGAGTAAAGAGTGAAATCACGAATGAAATGAAAGATGCATTGATGTGCTGTATGTGAATGAAACCAAGCAGAAGGAGAACGATGTTGTTCGTATAGCATTCGTTCTGAAAGTAGAAATTTGAATAGGCTTTTGGATAAAATTTTAAATGCAAATTTAGATAGTTCGGTGGTTGCGAATTTACAAGAATCACATATCAAATTGCCTGCTTTGAAATTGGCTGAATTTAATGGAGATATTTCGTCTTATCCAAGCTTTATAGAGTTATTTACCAGTTTAATTGGTAATTCAAAAAAAACTTTCAGATGTCGAAAAGCTGGGTTATTTGGTCGAAAATTTAAGTGGGGAAGCAGCCGCTCTTGTTAAGAGTCTAAAAATTACAGGTGCCAATTATTCTGTTGCACTCGATCTGTTAAATAAACAATACCAAAATACGCGAATCATTGCTAACAATTATTTAAACAATTTGTTCAAAATACAAAACATTACCGATAGATCACCCTCGTCTTTGAAGAAGGTAATAGATACATTTTCTGAAAATTGGGCAGCATTAAAAGCTGTATTACCAAGTCAGGAAGAGCAATTAAATTTGCTCATAGTTAATTTACTTTTAAAAAAGTTGGATCACGTAACGTGTGAACAATTTGAATTAAGCATTGCAGATGATCGAAATAAAGTACCTTCTATTGATTGTTTGTTAGATTTTATTGGAAAGCAAAGTTATGCTCTAGATAACTTAAACATAGTGACCCCATCAAAATTTAATAAAAGTATTAAAAGGGATCAATCGTATTCAAATAATAGAGGTAAAACAATGCATTCTTTAGTTGCAAATTCGGCTACTAATTGTGCATTTTGTACGAATGATCATGATCTGTTATCATGTAAGTTGTTTAAGGATAAAACCGCCTATGAGCGTTTTAAGTGGGTTAAAGCTCACAATCGTTGTTTAATTTGTTTTAAAAAATCACATTTAGTTAGAGATTGCAAGGTCACAAAACTATGTGCGATGGTAAGCATGCTACTCTCATTCACTATGCTCGAGTCCAGAATTCCAATAGAGATGTAAATATTTAGATTGCATCTGCTTGTGACTCATCGAGGACTGCAGTGAATGTTGAATCGAAGCCTGCTTCGGAGCTTACGTCAAGTTCCACGGCTTTTTCTGGTATGGCAGAATCGAAAGCTACCGTTCTTTTAGGTACTGCTATTGTAAATGTTTTAACAGTAGCTAATGGGAAAGTTCCCATTCGTATTTTATTAGACTGCGGATCCCAAATTAGTTTCGTCACAGAGAACTGTGTACAAAAGTTGGGCATCGGCCGGAGTCACTCCTCAATGAATGTTGAAGGTCTTGGTCAGACTACCACGCGTAGTCGAGGAGTAGTAACTCTTACGTTACAATCACCTAATAGTAAATCTCCTTCGATGGCTGTCACAGCTCAAATATTATCGACAATCTGCAGTGACATGCCTGTGATTAATATTTCAAGTAACAATTGGAATCATTTACAAAATTTAAATCTTGCGGATCCTTAATTTGATTCAAAGGGATCAATTGATTTGTTACTTGGGGCTGATATGTTCCCTCAAATATTATTAGGTCAGGTGATATCAAGTTCCAATGGTATTGGGCCATCAGCCATAAATACCATTTTCGGGTATGTGGTTATGGGTAAAGTGGCTTCTAATAATGGAAATACCGCTAGGTGCTATTTCGTTGAATCCGTATTAGAGGAAAATATTAAAAAACTATGGGAGCTGGAACAAATTCCTGCCCATAACAAGGTTGAACCTTGTGAGGAGTATTTTAAGGAAACTCATTTTCGGAACGAGGAGGGTAGATATGTGGTTTCACTACCCTTTAAGGACAGTAGTCCACCTATTTTTGGAGTGAGCTATTCGACAGCTCTTCGTTGTTTGTTAGCATTAGAAAAACGTCTTTCGAAAAATTCTGAAATGAGTGTGTTATATTCTTACGCTTTAAACCCAAATTCTTACAGTTTAAAAACGTCAATAATTTACAGTTAAAAAGTCGATAAATACATCGCGCAAGCGCGATATAAAAAAGCGAGCAACGCCGCTGGCGGATGGTAGCGCTAACCTTTTTACAGACTTGGCGCGCCCATCTATCAATGACGTCACCAATGCACAAATTTAAACGCAATTATCGGAAAAATATATAAATTTAAGACAATAGATTATACAGCCATTACTTACATGATAGGTCGAGATTTCACGGCACGCCAATCGTCCTTCAGGATAGATAAAGATGGTGGCTGCACGTCCCTAAGGGCTGCTGCTGGCCCTCTTACAAGAAACGGCAATTAACGGGGGTACGTCTTACGCACATCCAAACAGCTTGGACTCGATCTCAGGGCTCCACTCCGGCGTGGAATGCGGTTCTACCTACGGCTTCAAATTCATCACCTATGTAGGGAATGGGCAAGGAAAACCAGGTATAAGGGCGACAAACAAAGATAATTTAGGCAAGGGAATCTACATAGATAATAACAAGCACGATACGATACCTAAAAACGTCCACTCCACTCGAAGGTTCTGGCAAAAAAGCCACGTTCAAGCGTCTAACGGAAACTTTTTCCCACTTTGTCTCTATTCCACTCGCGTCGCGCGATCTGGTGCAAACGCACTGTGACGTAACGGAAATACGCGCCTAGTCTTTTAAATTTATGGCGCGAAACTTCTGCACATCAGAATTAAACTAAAAACAATGTTTAAGTGCCAAATGGTACGTAACAATATAAGAAGGCGATGCAGGATAATATTGACTCGGGTTATATGTCTTTGGGAGGTGAGCCGAGGCAGCCTAATGTTTATTATGTTCCCCATCATGGAGTGTTGAAACGTCATTCCACCTCCACTCAATTGAGAGTAGTTATGAATGCTTCGTCTAAGTCTTCCAACAGCATATCGTTGAATGATACTTTGGAACCAGGTCCAAAGTTACACACAAATATCGTGGAGGTTTTATTGAACTTTCGACAGCATAAATATGCTCTTATTTCGGATATAAAACAAATGTATCATCAGATTCTCATGCATGAGAATCGGGATTTTCAAAGAATCCTTTGGAGATTTAATACAAAGGAACTTGTTCAAGAGTATGTAATGAACAGAGTAATATTTGGGGTAAGTTCGTCCCCATTTCTGGCTTTACGTACAATTAAACAATTAGCCCTGGATGAGTCGTTGGATTTTCCCAAGGCTTCGAAGGATTTACAAACAGACATTTATGTTGATGACCTAATTTCTGGAGGTAACACCATAAATGACACTCGTCTCTTGGCCTCTGAATTGATATTGTTGTTGCGAAGAGGAGGTTTTGAATTAAAGAAATTTGCCAGTAATAATCCTGCAGTTGTTACGTGCCAAAGTGGCACTAAACATTGTTTTTAGTTTAATTTTGATGTGCGGAAGTTTCGCACCATAAATTCAAAAGACTCGGTGCGCGTATTTCCGTCACGTCAAAAGTGGGTTGGACGAATAATTTCGCGCTGACGCGTGAAAGGACAAAGAGTGGGGGAAATGTTTCCGTGAGACGCGGTAACGTGGCTGTTTTGCCTGAAACTTCGAGTGCAGTGGACATTTTCGGTAACGTATCGTTATCTTTATGTATGTAGACTTCCTTGCCTTTGTTTATCTTGTCTGTCAACCCTATACCTGTTCCTTGTCGATCCCTACATAGGTAGAGATAAATTGTAGCAGCCTAGGGAGAACCGGAGGCCATGGCCCTAGATGAACGAGTCCTGGTTGCAACTGCGACTGCCGGAGCTGGTCCGAGCGCTTTGGAAGAGCGTTGGGCGTACCCCCCAGCAATTATCTTAGAGGGGCCATCAGCAGCCCTTATGGATGTGCTGACGCCATCTTTATCTATCTTGAAGGACGCTGGGCGTACTTCGTGGAAATCCGGACCTATTATGTGAGTACCTTATTGACATAATTGTTGCTAATTTAATTTATATATTGCGTAATTAAAATTGCTGATTGGGTGACGTCATTGGCAGATGGGCGCGCCAAATCTGTATAAGATTAGCGCTACCAACTGCTGTGGTGTCTAATATACCGCGCTTGCGGGTTTGTATTTGTGAACGTTTAAAATGTAAGAATTGACGTTTTCAATGTAATAATTTGAATTTTAAATGTAAGAATTGAGTTTAAATGTAAGACAGTGTTGGATGGTTTAGAATCTTCATTACACTATTCAATATCGTTTGATAAGGATGAACCATCCTTTATAAAAGTTTTGGGTTTGCAGTGGAGCCCTGAGACAGATTGCTTTTCGTACAAGAGTTGTGTGCGCAAAACTATTTTCACAAAACGAAGGATGCTATCCGAGTTAGCAAAAATATTCGATCCATTAGATTTTGTCGCCAGTTGTCGTATTCGCTAAGCATTTGATTCAGAAATTATGGATCTTGAGCTTAGATTGGGATCAGGAGCTGCCGGTGGAAATTGTTAATATTTGGAAAACATTCCATTCGGAATTATCGTGTTTACAGAAACTTTCAATTCCTAGATTTTGGAGTTCTGATGGTCACACTATTTGTGAATTGCATGGGTTCTGCGATAGTAGCGAAATCGCTTTCGCTGAAGCCATATATTTTCGATTTATCATAAATGATAATGTTAAAACCTTTTTGGTTATTATTCGTACGAGAGTTGTTCCATTTGAAGAAGCAGTCAATCCCTCGTTTAGAACTTTGTACTGTAGTTTTATTAGCGGACATTTGTTCGAAATGTTTTTGAAAATAAAATAAAATTTACTAAAATAATGGCTTGGTCTGATTCTCAAGTTGTATTGTCTTGGTTAAGGTCTCCTGCATATACATGGAAAACATTCGTTGCCAATAGAGTGGCCTTAATTCAAGAACAATTGCCAAGTAATCATTGGTTTTATAAATCATCGCAAGAGAACTGCTGTGATGTGGCCAGTAGAGGTTGTTTACATTCTCAGTTGCTCAATCATGAGCTGTGGTGGTCTGGTCCCAGTTTTCTTTTGAATTTATTTATTTATTTAATTTTAATTCTCAACAGCTACAGTGTGCCCTTACAGAGAAGTATATTATAATAATTATCGTTTGAGCATACATTATCTAAGTGATGTCTTATGGTTGTTATGTTGCTATTATACATATCTATATCCCTGCAATAAAAGTTAAATAGTTTAGCAATTCTAACTAACACAGCATGCGTGGTGTAGTTTGTCCTTGGACATTTATAGTAAAAAGTTTTCGTATTTCTTGTTCAATGTTGTGTAGGTACATGGAATGTAATGGCAGATAATAAATCTGGACAATCAATACGATTCCTACATACATTGTAGACAAAAATTATATCGCCAATAAGGTGCCTTTTAGTAAGGTTTGTTACGTGCCAATTAAATTGGCCCTTAAACATTGTTTTAGGTTAATTTTGATGTGCGGAAGTTTCGCGCCACAATTTCAAAAGACTCGGGGCGCGCATTTCCGTTACGTCACAGTGCGTTTGCGCCAGATCGCGCGACGCGAGTGGAGTAGGGAAAAAGTGGTCAGAAGTTTCCGTTAGACGCTTGAACGTGGCTTTTTGCCTGAACCTTCGAGTGGAGTGGACGTTTGACGTATCGTATCGTGCCTTATCTTATCTATATACATTTCCTTGCTAATTATCTTGTTTGTTACCCTTTACTATGTTTCCTGTCCATTCCCTACAAAGGTAGATCAAATTTGCAGCCACCTAGGCGAACTGTACTGCACGACCCTAGATGAACGAGCCCATGACTGCCGTAGCTGGTCGGAGCGCTTGAAGGAACGTTGGCAGGATTCACCATCTTTAACTACCTCAAAAGGGCCTTCAGTAGCCTGATGGACTTTAGAGAAGCCAACTTCAACTCAATCCCACCGGACGCCGGATTTCTTATGTGAGTACTCTCTCTGTTAATTTGTTCGCTATTATAATCCATTGTCTTAAATGTATATATTTTTCCGATAATTGCGTCTTAATTTTGTGCATTGGTGACGTCATTGGCAGATGAGCGCGCCCAAAATCTGTATAAGATTAGTGCTACCAACTGCCGATGGTGTCTAGTAAATCCCGCTTGCGGTGTTGTATTTATCGAACTTTTAAATGTAAGAGGTTGTTCACATTATAGTGCTCCAATAGCAAAGAGTAAGGTAAACCATGTGGGTAATATCCTTCTTCTTTAAACCACACAAGTTTAAGAAAACGTTTTTGTATATTTTCAAAAATATCAATACTGATTTTGTAACATGGGGACCAAACAGGTGAGCCATATTCAAGTTTGGATCTTATGTAAGTATTGTAAAGCTTAATCAGTACCACAGGATCCCTAAATTCGTTACAGTTTCTTAGAATGTAACCACTCATTTTATATGCATCCTTAGCAACATGATGATAGTGTGCTTTGTAGCTGAGTCTAGAATCCAGCAGGACACCAAGATCCCTTACCGTTGTGGAAGATTGGAGCGGTTTATCTGCTATCTTATAGATAAAGGTAGTATTAACTACTTTACGTGAAAATTTAACAAAACAACATTTGTCATGATTAATAGAGAGTTTATTATTCTGACACCAGGTGTCAAAATAATCTAGATCTTTCTGTAAGAGAACACAGTCATTAATACTTCTGATTTGCCTAAATATTTTTATATCGTCTACATAGAGTAGGGATTCCGAAGAAATGTATTCTACTATATTATTAATAAATGCTAGGAAAAGCAACGGCCCTAGGTTACTGCCATGCAGCACCCCTGATGCTGGATTGAAAGTTATTGATTTAACATTATTATGCACTACATACAGCGTACGCAATATCAGGTATGAATCCATTAGATTTAAAAGATCTTGAGAAAAACTAAATGTGTTTTTGAGTTTATCAAGAAGTATGTCATGGGATACCTTGTC
Organism: Platerodrilus igneus; assembly: GCA_036346225.1. Classification (NCBI taxonomy): domain Eukaryota; kingdom Metazoa; phylum Arthropoda; class Insecta; order Coleoptera; family Lycidae; genus Platerodrilus; species Platerodrilus igneus. The sequence continues at coordinate 1,266,613 of JARFIW010000927.1, read as the reverse complement.
AAAGGCTTTAGTAAAGTCTATATAAACCGTGTCCACTTCACAGTAAAGTTCAAAACTCTTTTGTAAATAGCTCGTGAATAGTATCAGAGTAGTTGTTGTTGATCTGTTTTTAACAAAACCATGTTGCTCATCAGATAGTAATGGTTTAATGGAGCTATAAATGTGACTATATAGAATCGATTCATATACTTTAGGGAAGCAGGATAAAATCACAATGGGTCGGTAGTTCTCTACATTAAGTTTGTCTCCTTTCTTAAAAATTGGACAAACCTTACCAATTTTCCATTTACTTGGAAAGATATGCTGTTTGATAGATTTATTGATTATAATTTTTAGTGGCTTGATAAAAGATTCTCTACAGCCTTTAAGGATGTAAGATGGAAATTTGTCATCATCGATAGAACTCTTCGCATTGAGTTTATCAATTGCTCCTTTGATATTCTTATCACTCACACATTATAAGTCCACATAATATTGTGTTGCATTGACAGGGTGTAAACTTGAGCAGTGGGAATTTGTCAGATAGTTGTCCCGTTCAATCTCTTTTGGAGGAAGCAAAAGAGGAAATTAAAGAGAATATTTGCCTAACAGCAGTCGTAAAGGTAGAGTGGTGTTCGACCCTCATTGATAAATATTCATTTTTGCCTAAATTACAAAGAATTTTCGGATACTGTTTGCGATTTCTTAATCGGTGTCGTAAAAGGGGTCCACATTTGGGATTATTTACGATTAAGGAATTGCACGAGTCTTTATATAAAATAATTAAATTAGTTCAGGAAATTGAATTTAGAGTTGAAATTACTCAGTTAAAAAGGGGAAAGTTCTGTACTGGCCCTATTCGCAAACTAAACTTCCTAGACTCTGAAAATGTTGTTAGAGTTGGAGGTCGACTGAGAAATTCGTCTTTAGATTATAATTCAAAGTATCCCATTTTGTTACATAGAAAAGGGAATTTAACTGGTCTGATCATAGAACATTATCACAAAATATATTTGCACCCAGGTTATAGTACTCTCATAGCCTTGCTGTGGAGACAATTCTGGATTTTATCGCCACAGCGGGCGATTCGCTCAATTTTGTCAAATTGTTTGACTTGCTTTCGAATTAACCCCACTCGGATTGCCCCTCCATTCATGGCAACCTGCCTGAATTAAGAGTTTCGCAGATCAAAGCCTTCAAGGTAGTGGGTGTTTATTTTGGGGGGCCGTTTTCCATTACTTCTAGTAAACTTCGAGAAGCAAAGGTTTTAAAAGCTTATTTGTGCTTATTCGTGTGCTTCTCTACAAAAGCTGTCCATTTAGAATGTGCTTCGGACTTGTCAGCCAAGGCATTTTTGGCAGCTTTTCGTCGCTTCTTATCTCGTAGAGGCTTGTACAGTCACATATATAGTGATTGTGCAACAAATGTTATTGCTGCTAATAAAGCAATTGTTGAATATTTTCGATCAGCAGTAGAAGCTGAAAATTTAATTTGGCATTTTAACGCACCTGCTTCACCTCATATGGGAGGGCTTTGGGAAGCCGGGATCAAATCCATTAAAACGCATTTATATAAAGTTATAGGTGAGAACATACTTACTTTTGAAGAGTTCTCGACGGTTCTCTCTAAGATTGAAGAATTGCTTAACTCGAGACCCTTGTTTGCTAGTAGCTCAGATCCAAATGATCTGCAAGCGATAACCCCAAGTCATTTTCTTACTATTGACCCTTTAGGTACATTTTTTGAGGATGATCTATCCGTTTTGAAAATGTCTCGTTTATCAGGCTGGCAAAGGGTGCAAGCTTCACAACAACAATTGTGGAATCGTTGGAGCCGGGAGTATCTTAATACACTCCAGCAACGTAATCGTTTTTTAACTGATGGTACTCCTCTAAAAATAGGAACTTTAGTGCTTATCAGTAATGAACTATCGCCTCTGTTACAATGGAAGCTCGGACGTGTGATTGAGCTACATCCAGGTAGTGACGGTAAGGTTCGTGTTCTGACAGTTCGAACAAATTCGAGTAGTTATAAACGGTCAGTGGTAAAACTCTGTCCTCTAGCGAACCAATAGGTTCGGTTTAAACTTTGTAAACTTTATAGTGTCGTGTCTCCAATTATTTTTGTTTTCGTTGTTTGTTTGGGTTGGGGACTTTTTTGGATAATTTTCTTTTCGGTAAAGTCCCTTTACGGTGGAGGAAAGTTTAAGTAACATTTAGTTATTTTGAGTTTCGCGGCCTTATGGGCATTATTTTTGGTTATCTTCGATATTCCCACTCGCCATATAAAGGACTGATAAGAAGTTAGTTGCTTGTCAACATCGTTTTGGTTAACATGGCGAATGCAAGCACTGGTTAGTTTTAATTTTCGTACTTACAATGCTTTGTCATGTTAAATAACACATTCGTCGTCGATACAGTTCACTAGCTCGTAAAATACGCCAACAGGGAGTATTTAGTAGAGGTGGTTCTGAAAGAATGACAGGTGAGAAGTATGAGGAATAAAAGAGCATAACAAAAGCACTGTATGAATGTTGCAGGAAAAAAATGTGTTGTCGGCATGCTTAGACAATGAGAGACGTTTATGATGAGAACATCTAGTCTGCGAGAAGGACATGTTTAAACGAGTACTTGCCTTCCAACTATCGTGGATATCATCGTATTAAACGCAAGCACGAAGTGTACTTTTTGCATTCCGCCACACCATCCAATTATCTTAATAATGCCTGGTGTTTCCTAAAAAGTGTAAGTTCAACGCATGTCGCTGTTGGAAACTGAAATAACTGATCCCAATACAACCTGATCTACCACAAGACATCTGGTTTGTATTGCATTATTACGAATTCTTATTTTGAAACATTTTAGTCACGTTGGTAGAACCTTATTATATCGTTAACGGCAGGCATGTAGAAGTTCAGTTAACCTAAACTTTCGTCCTGTACTTGTCAGAGTTGGCTGTTATATTTATAAAATTGTATTTTATAACAATTAAATGGTATAAAATTGGCCCAGCTTCGAGAAGTTACCCTACAACATCCACAAAGGATGTCAGTTATTAATTATGGTAAGACCTTGTTTAGTTTTAAATGACTTCCTTAGCATGTGAATCTGTAACCGTTCGACGACAATAATTTGTGACCAAATTTGAGGCATAGTGAATTACACACAGGGCTAACATAATCATTGACGTCGAATGGGGAAAGTAATAATGCTGCGGCTGCATAACAGCATGAACTACAAACTTGTTTGATTGTATTTGAACCACTTTACAAAGCTCACAAAGTTCTACACGTACATGTTATTCATGTTTTGTCCTGTTGTTTTAGCTACGACTAATTATTTGCTTAGTTGGAGCATGAATCAAGAGCATCTTGTTGCCAAATGTTAAGAAAATTCTCCTCAAATAGTCATGGCGTTCTCTTTGATATAGGCGCTGAAAATGCAACCGATAAGAATTACAGGTTAGATGACTTTCATAGCATAAAAACTGTAGGTGCTTATTTGAAATCCCGAACTGACACATTCATTTATGCCTTTTCAATTAATACACATGTATAACATATAACTAAACGAGTAATTCTATCCATGATTTCCCAAATTTTCGATCCTCTGGGATTGCTTGGGGGGGTCTATGACGATTCAAGTAAAAAATCTTTTCAAAAATTATGGTTGCTGAAGTACTGAAATGATTCAGTACTCACTGATTTTTGATCATCTCAAACTAGTTGATTACTTTGAAATTCCTAGACACGTCACCTATAAAACCCCAAACCCTCATGGAATTGCACGGATTCTGTGATTTCTCTATCAACGACTTTGGTTCATGTGTTTATGTGCGATCAGTTGATGCTAATAGCTGTCTGGCCACCAATTTTTTCTGTGCAAAGGGTCGTGTAGCCCCTCTAAAGGCGATTTCTTTACCACGTATGGAGTTATGGGTGCTTAGCAAGATTGATGAAAAGGGTTCTACAGTATTTAGGCACTCTTACTGATAAAAGTTTATATTATACAGATTCGACCATTGTATTATGCTGGCTTTCACTAGAGCCTCGTCAATTAAAAACTTACGTCTGCAACCGGGTATCTGAAATACAACAAATTCCTCGTATCATAATCCAACCGGCATTAATTCACAAGATCTGCAAATATGCTCGTTGTGGTGGCACGGGCCATCGTTCTTATCTCAACCATGTCATACTTGGCCTACAAATAATCACATTCTAATTATGTACGCCAGAAACATGAATCCGGTAATAAGTTAAACTCTAAATCAGTTATTCGTAGTTCTACAACGATATCTCCAACTTTTAAACAGTTCTCGAGTTACATAAAATTGGCGGATGTTATAGTTAATTGCTTACGATTTATCGCCAATTCGAGGGTCTCTCATTTACTCCGAACGCTGGTCATATAACTCTCTATGAGAAAAAACTGGTATACGCTGCATAATCTTACTTGTAAAATATGAGTCATTTAAGCAAGACTTGCCAAGGATTATGTATGGTTTAACATCAAACTAAGTTCCTTGAATACTTTTATGGATCAAAATGGTGTTTTACATGCAGATGGCAGAATAACAAATTCAAATCTCACATTTGAATCTAAGCACCCCATTTTATTACCGGCCAAACACCCTTTTACTAAATTGGTAACCACACATGAACATATTCAAAATTTATATCCTGGCCACCTTGTCTTTTATACGACAGAAATTTTGGCCCCTCAATGGCAATATGGAAGTGAGAAGGGTTATTCGCTTTTCCCAGAACCCAAAACTGTTATCCAACCTCATGGGTGACTTCCCTAAACATCGCGTAATGACTTCTAGGCCATTTTTAAATATTAGCGTAGACCACGCTGGCACCTTGAAGCATGTTTATTTTCTAATCTCCTTTCAACCAAATATCTTAAATATAAAAATCATTTTTAGTTTCCTTAAATTTCATGTTAGTAATATATTTGATAGCATAGAATTATTAAACATCTAAAGTATTCATATCCATCATAAATAAAATTTAATATTTTCTAAAACCAGTAATGTTAAGTATTATTCTGTCCAAGTTCAAACAAAGTCACAACGAAATTTGGATGTTAACGATTAAACTTATTTAAAATTGGGATATTATTAATCACGGCGGCTCCATGGCGTAGTTGGTATGCGTGTAACTACGACGCCCAAGGTCCCGGGTTCAAATCCCGACACGGTCCGCTTGAAAAATGTTAGGCGAGCATTTTTCCAAAAATACAGCCTCGTTCGGATGAGAGGTAAAATGTAGGTCCCGTGTGTGAGTGTTGTCGCGCACGTTAAAGATCCCTACCTTGCCTAGAACAGTAACGGTTCGGCAAAATTCCAAATTTTCCAGGTAAAAAAAAATCGCTTCCTGGCCAATGTAGTATCTTTGGGTGTAGCATTGAAAAATCACATGTAAGGTATTATTAATCAATACGCAACTAATTATAAATCAAATAAATTACGACATATTAAGTAACGCTATGAAACCATAATAAATTAGTGATTCCTTTTATTTTATATTTATTTATTTTCAGGTATGAGATTAAGTGTTAAACATTTAAACTCTTAAGTTAAGAAACGTTAATGCGCTAAGTGGTTTCTACTTTTTCCTTTTAGTGTTTACCAGTTAGAGATAAAAACTTAACAAAGTAGTGGCACCATGTTATTATCCGTAAAATATGACCCCCACCCCCCACCGATCTTTTAAAATAACCGAGGAAGTTAGAGTTCCAAGTTAGTCCGACAGATTCCAAAGGTCGTTAATTAGATAGACCTACATTGTCTTGAGCTTTGTGAATGTAGCAGTGATTGGTTTTAGTTGCATTATCCACCCGAGCTCAGTGTATTGACTCGTTAATTTTCTTCCACTTTCGATCTCAGGTAATTTAATCACAGTCAAACACCCTATAACCCTTTTATGTTGGTACACAAAAATGCCGCCCAACATGTGCGACCCGATTGAAGCCAGCGATACACAAAAATAGCACCCAACGTGTTGAGCTCGATCGATGTCAACTTGATACATAAAAAAAGCTCCCAGAATGTGAAGCCCGAAATAATGTTACAAACTAGCGTTCATCGCCATATAGTTTGTTAGATGCCAAACTGGCCATGTATTCATGTTTAGGCCTGTGTGCAGAAGAAATGCGGATGTGCACAAGTGGAAAAGCGGACATTAAGCCACGAGACATGGACTAAGCAACAAGTACCTGAGTGGAGTGTAGGTTTTTTAAGAAACAGGTATGTAGATTTCCTGTACCTTGCCTTTATCGTACCCGCTACCTATTTCCTTCAACCCCCTACGAGTGCAATAGTTACGACGGATAGCAATTTGATGTTCAACATGGCGTAATTAACTCTTAGCCACCTGCTGGATCCTGATATGAAATTCCGAGATACATCACGTAAGTAATTTGATTTTTACCTAGAATGTGCATGTAAATTTGACTTAGCGATTGCATCATCCGGTAAAACGTGATTAGTAGAAAATACAACAATGGCATTAGAGCCACGCCTAACATAAAAATAGCGTGCGTAGATATTGCCGCATAAATGTAACAAGTTATATTCAAAAAGAGTTATCGTTAGAAAATTTTTGAGCTTTTATTGCTCTAACCGACATTTGTATCTTTTAAAAAACAAAATTTTGCCATTGAAGATTAAAATAAAGTGACTATTCAAGACCATTCAAGTTGAAAAAAATTGTTCATTTCAAAAATTTTTGTGAGGTGATAAAATTGTCCAAAATGGCAGAAATTATTAAAGTAAACTATTTGTTGAAAGATGAGTTGAATTACGAATTAGAGGTATGTTACGTGCCAATAAATTGGCCCTTAAACATTGTTTTTAGGTTAATTTTGATGTGCGGAAGTTTCGCGCCATAAATTTAAAAGACTAGGCGCGTATTTCCGTTACGTCACAGTGCGTTTGCGCCAGATCGCGCGACGCGAGTGGAGTGGAAAAAAGTGGGGACAAGTGTTTCCGTGACTTTATGTAACGTGGCTTTTTTGCCCGAACCTTCGAGTGGAGTGGACGTTTAGGTATCGTATCGTGCCTTATCTTATCTATGTAGATTTCCTTGCTTGCTTATCTGTTTGTCGCCCTTTACCATGTTCCGTCTTTCCTGCATAGGTAGGAGACAATTTACAGCCGTTGGCGAACCGTACTGCGACCCTAGATGAACGAGCCCATGACTGCCATAGCTGGTCGGAGCGCTTGAAGAAACGTTGGCAGGAGTCACCATCTTTAATTGCCTAAAAAGGGCCATCCGTCGCCCTTATGGACTTTAGAGAAGCCAACTTTAACTCAACCCCGCCGGACGCCGAATTTCTTATGTGAGTACTCCATTATTTAATTTGTTCGCTGACATAACCTATTGTCTTAACTTTAAATATTTTTCCGATAAATACGTAATTTAATTTGTGCATTGGTGACGTCATTGTCAGATGGGCGCGCAAAACCTGTAAAAAGGTTAGCGTTACCAACCGCCGTGACGTCGCTTATTCCGCGCTTGCGCGAGGTATTTTGTAACCGTAAGAATTCGCTTTTACATCGCGCTTGCGCGATGTATTTATCGACTTTTTAACTGTAGATTATCGATGTTTTTAAACTGTAAAAATTTGGGTTTAAGACGTAAGAGGTATTGTCAATAACATAAATTTCTGAGAAACGAAAAATGTTTAGAAGGCTGGCAAAAGAAGTTGCAAACCTTGGTTATTTAATTGATTTACAGAAAAACTCAGAAAATTTTGAGGCTGAATGTAGAGAAATAAAGTCTTCTAGTGATTCTATCAGAGATATTGTAGCAGAATTTGAAGGAAATTCATCTGATTCGATTTTTCAAAGGAACTTGACAAGGTTACTCCACCTTACTGGCCGTATAAAACGTATGGTTCTTACATTCCAAATTTGGAGATGTACACTTTTAAATTTGTGAGTGAATTCCCGCCATTATTTTAAAATAGACTTGTTCATTTCCGCCATCCCGGACAGTTGCGTCGGCGCAAAAGAATGTGCAGGCATGGAGTGATGGGGAAGTGCGCGGTTTGCGACACGACAGGACATGAGGATTATTAGCCACGAGACGTCGAACAGTGATGTTTGCCTGTGTCGTGTTTTTTGTCTTTTCTTTTTTAGGATGTAGGTTTCTTCCTTATCTTGCCTTATCGTTCCCTACCTGTATCCTATCGTACCGCTACATTTTTTAAAAAAATAAACAGCACATGACAGCATGTTGATGTGCCTCTCATATAAAAGCTTTAATTTAATGGTTCCCAGTTCTAATATTATTTAAAAGTGATATCAAGTTGTCCCTTGGATTGTGGTGATTTTCTTGTTAAACAAATTTTGGAGTTTGGTTTAAGTATACAAGTGATAATTAGGACTTTATAAGTTATATTTCAACATTAGAATAACCATATTATCTAGTAGAACAGGTGGTGATAATACTTGTTATTATGGCAAGTTACATGTAATATGTTTTGTTGATGCATTTAAAAACTATTTGTTTATATTAGTGCTTCTAACTTAAATGGTAGCCTTCATTATCTACGTTCTTCTTTAAGTGGCTCACTGCTGTGAAAATTAGTGGATATTATGGATTTGTGCTCAAAATGTAACACCACATGTCAAAATGACTCAATGTTGATATGTGATTCGTGTAGTACACCTTTTCATGATAAATGTACTGAATTAGGATCATCAGAAATTCGAGTTATGCAACTAAGGAAACAAAGATCCCTGTTCTTTTTTTGTGATGATTGCACAACAGCAATCAAACTTTTTCCAATGATGATTAAAAAATGTAAAATTTTGGAAAATGAAGTTCAAGATCTTAAAGAAACCGTTAAACGTTTAGAAGCTCTAAATTTTTCCTCAAATTGTGAATCTTTCTACTCTGAAATCAATTAAAGGGTTAGTAGAAATAGGAACTTTATACTTTTTAATGTTACTGAACCTAACTCTGCTAATGTATCTGAACGTCAACAAATTGATAAAACCGCTTGTTACGTAATTTTTGGGCAGCCACGTTGGGCGCCAATTTTATGCTACGTTGTTCTTGTAGCCGGGCGTAACACACAAAGAGATCACGGAATGACCAGGCTCAATCGGAGATTAGGGGGGGTTGTAGGAAGCAAACTAACATAGAATGTACGCGGCTGTAAGAAATTAGGGACAATACCTGCAATAAAAATCGTTAACCAAACCTGAAAGAAAAAAAAATAGTTAAGTAAACCTGAAAAAAAAAGAATGTAAAAGAATGTGAAAAAAACTGTTTGGATAATCTCTATAATATAATAACGATAAAAGCAATATAAAAATTTTTAGTACAAAGTGAGGTAAGATTGGGGAGTAGCAGAAACGTTTCCTCACACACCAATTTAACATAAATCAAGACAAAATTTTTAACAAAAGGTAGATAGGTAAGCACAATTGATGAGTAATTCAGCAGTATGTCTTTCTTTTTTTTTTTAATTAATAGCATGTAAGTCTTTTGTAAAAGATGGCAGAACGACAAAGATATGGTAAGCAACGGATAGATATTTAAAATAAAAAAAAGTAGGAAATAGTTAACTTACAGAAAGTCCTGCGGTAACGAAGTACTTCACCCTTGACTGTGATGGGGTTGATAGAATTTAGTACACTTACACTAAACACACCGACGCACTTCACTGGTGTTAGCAACAGACATTATCATACTAATGGAACCATGTGGCGTTGATAAATTTCTTGTTAATTCTATTTCCTGAGAAAATAATTTCGAAATATTTTGTAACACAAATCGCAAAAATTGTAATAAAAATTTAGAATTTAGAATCACGTCATTTGTAAGCTGGAATCACTGTAACATGTTAGTTGCCAAACACGTTTTTACCTTAACTGGCCAACATTATTGTTAAGAGAGATAGTGCACAAAGATATGTCTGTAACCTCATTTCAAAAAACGAATGGGAAGGCATGTTACAGAATTAATTTGCTAATTAATACGTTGACAACTAAATAAGTATCTTGCACTAAGAAAAAAAAGACAAGTTGTACATCGTATTTACTGGCTTGTAATCGCAGTTACCGTTCTTGCATTTTAAGTACAATACGTTGTAATACGATGGCGAAGCCACAATGAGTGAAGCACGTGAATCACTAAGTAAGTCCGTCAGATGTTCCGTAACGCACGTTATTTCAAAAGAAAACTCAACAATTTAAGGAACAAAGAAACACAATCGGTAACAGCACGTGTAGTTGAGTAAACACGTTCGCCTATATAAGCATCCTGCATTCAATGCAATCAAAACTACACTCTGCAGTTAATATACAACTTGGTAATTTAAGGAACAAAGAACAAATACTAAAAATTAGTAGGCCCGCGTAAGTCATAAATACCGCATTAAAACTCACGATTCACAAAGCAAAACAAGCCACCGTATTTTCAATATAATTAATATCTATGAACAAAGAACAACTGCAAACTACAACTGCTAATCTGGTTATAAAATAGTTGTTACTATCACCTCTTATCGGCTATTAACATAAGGAAACTCCAAAACGTGAATGCGGCAATCATATCTAAATAATTAATTACAAGCGGTTTATTTATTAAGGAAAACTAATCTTTTAAAATTACTACACGCGAGTTAAATTGCATACAATCTGAAAACTATGTGGAAGTGTTTTCTTTATACTAACAGCGATTCACACGATGTATTTTGAGGACGCAAACAGAATGGGAGCGTAACACGCTGTTACCCAGGTATTAAACACATTAGAAATTCATGATGTCGCTCCGGTGGCCGTCATTCGATTGGGGAAAAAAGCAGATAAACCTAGGCCTTTGAAAGTCATCTGTAGTGACAGTGCTATTGTCCGCTCTATTCTAAAAAACAGTGCAAAGTTAGTCAATACACCTTTTCGTGTTGCTGCTGATTCCAGTGCACAACAAAGAAATTATCTACAAATGCTTAGAAGGGAACTTAGCGAACGGCAAAAAAAAGGGGAAGCAGTGACAATCAAATATTTAAATAACACACCTACTATTGTACCGACTAATCGTAAACATTACACAAAAAACTAGATTTACCCCTTTTTCAATTAACTGTGTACTATCAAAATGTGGGCGGTCTTAGGTTCCGTTTAAGTGAGTTTAAAGATAGCATTATCCTCAGTAATAATTAAGATGTTTTAGGTATAACCGAAACTTGGCTTAATAATGCAATTTACGATAATGAACTTACAACTGATTTATATAATGTTTTCTGTGTTGATAGAAGCCAATATACTAGTACTAAAATGCGTGGTGGTGGTGTTCTTATTTTAGTGCGGTCCTCGTTCTCTGCACAATTAATCAAAACTAGGGTACTTGATGTAGAACGGCTCTTTATTGCTATCAATGGCATTGGTTGCTTAGTTATCATTGGGGGTGTATATATTCCTCCCTCCTCTACAGTTCAGACTTACGAATCCTATTGTAGTGCTATTGAAGAGGTCGGTATTAATTACCCTAATGCTAAAATAATTTTATGTGGTGATTTTAATATACCTCGAGCAACCTGGAATAATAATGAATTTATCTTATGCAACTATGGGGATGCACCTGAACCTTTAATTGCCTCTTCTTCTCTGCTTAATCTGAAACAGCATAATAGGGTTTATAATAACAACAACCGACTCTTGGATCTTGTTTTTTCTAACATTCCCATTCTGAATGTTTTGCCAGCCATAGAATTAATAATGAATAACAGTTATCACCACAGAGCATTAACTTTTGAAGTACTGATTGAAAAAGAGCAACCTTATCTACAATATGAGGAATATAGATATGATTTTCATAAAACAATGAAGAATATTGATGATGCCACTGAACATTTTTACTATTTACTTCAACATGGTTTGGAATCCTATGTTCCTAAGAAGCTTATTAAACCCTTTACATTTCCTAGTTGGTTCAGTAAGGAACTTATTAATCATAAGCATTATAAATTGTCAAATAAGTTGGAGTCTTACCACAGGTTTATCTTCTATCGTAGCCTAGCCAAACGTCTCGGTGCTCGGCTTTATTCGAAGTACATACTATGTACAGAACATAGTATACAAACAAATCCTCGAAACTTCTGGACACATATTAACAATCTGAAAAATACAAACCGAATTCCTGAACAAATGAAATTTAATAATACCAAAGGCACTGATGGTTTGAGTATAGTGAACTTATTTGCTGAATACTTTTCACAAGTTTATTATTTAGAAGACATAGTTCCACCTGACACAACTGTCTCCCAATCACTAATTTTACAGAATTTACAATTTAGTAAAAGTGACGTTTTTAAAGCTATATGCAATATAAAAAATTGCAAGTTACCTGGTCCAGATGGTATTCCTTCCATCTTATTAAAGAAATGCATTTATGGCCTCTGTTCACCATTAACAGATTTATTTAACCTTTCTTTGTCTCTTGGCAAATTCCCTTCAGAATGGAAACTCAGTTATATAAATCCTATATTTAAAGCCGGAGACAAAGAGGATGTATCTAATTATAGAGGTATATGTACTCAATCTGCTATTCCAAAACTGTTAGATTTCTTGATTTCTAAATTTCTATACTGGAATTGTAAAGAAATAATAAGTTGTAACCAGCATGGATTTCAGCAACACAAGTCCACCACAACAAATTTACTAGTATTCACTAATTCAATTATACAATCTTTGGAGAATGGTCTAGAAGTTGAGGCTATTTACACGGACTTCTCTAAAGCCTTTGATCGTGTGAACTTAAATCTTCTGATGCAGAAATTAGACAAGATCGGTTTTGGAGGAAACATCTACAACTGGCTTTCATCATATCTTTATGGCAGAGTTCAGGCAGTTAAATACAAACAATTTGTATCATTCAAATTTACTGTGCATTCAGGAGTACCGCAAGGTTCGCACCTTGGGCCCCTATTATTTCTTCTTTTTATTAATGACATTGTCAGCTGCTTCAAATACTGCTCCTTCCTGTTATATGCTGATGATTTAAAGCTGTACAAATCCATTTTTTACGTAAGTGATCACCTATTAATTCAAGCTGATCTTGATTCGCTGGTTGTATGGTGTGAATTAAATAGACTTTTCTTAATACTAATAAATGTTATGTGATCACTTACTCGTGCGACTAATACAGATCATATGGATTACTTTATAGAAAATGTTATTCTTCAACGTGTTGTAAAATCAAAGATCTTGGGGTTGTAATTGACTCCAAGCTCTCATATATTTCACATATTGCCTATGTTCAAACCAAAGCCTTGCAGATGCTAGGTTTTATACAAAGAAATTCTAGAAACTTTTCCTATGAAACCATTAAATTGCTGTATTTATCCTTAGTTCAGAGTATCTTGGAATATGGGTCTGTTATCTGGTCACCTTATTATAAAACTCATATTAATAAAATAGAGAAAGTACAAAAGAAGTTTCTACGGTACGTTGCTTACAAATGGAACATGTACGGTTCATCTTACTCTACTGTCAACTTGATGAATGAACTCCAACTCCTAAGTATACAACAGAGACATCTTTTTCTGGGCCTGTGCTTTCTATTTAAAATTATAAACTATCTGATTTGCTGTCCTGAAATTCTACATCAAGTACACTTCAACGTTCCCAATAGAGTCACCAGAGGTACTCCAACTGCATTTGTACATCGTTATATACATACGACAAATTATGGTTACCATTCATACCTTAACCGATGTGCAATTTATTCAGATAAGTTTCCTCAACTTGATTGGTTCTGCCCTTCGATCAATAATTTCCGTAGTACTTTGCGGAAAATGTTGTTAGCAAGAAATTAGATCAATGTTCATTTAGATTAATTGTTTATGTTTTAGAATGTGCTTTTATGCTTTTTGTTGTTTTTTTACTATAACATGCTGTTGTAAATATTTGTAAGTTTTGGTAAAAAGGGGTTTCCCGTTAAGTAAATAAATAAATAAATACAAACAAAAGAAAGGAGTGACGAACAAATTTGGATCAACGATGGCATGACGCAACCCACTCTCAAACAACAAGGGCCCTGAGATTGAACTGCAAGGCGCGTTTAAGTGAGTACTTCGCTTTATTTTCATTTTAAAGCAATTTGTATCATTGTAAACGTGTTTGGTATGTGAATACAATTTGACACGTAATTATGTCATAATATTAGCTATTGTGCAATATTGTGAAACGTGGATCATATCAGTGTTGTCAACTGTAGCAGTGGCGCTGAACACGTACATCGAGACTATAACATGGTTATCTCTGAATCACAATTTGATGATTGTGTACAATTTAAAAATGAAACTTTAGCTACAGATCATGTACTAGAAGCCGATCTTTTTCAGAAAGTAGAGAAAAACGAGGAAATCAATAGAAAAGTCGAAATGTTAGCCTTTTCTACAGTTATTAATCCACCTATACAATTACTTATATGCCACAACCCATATCTTTTGATACGTGGGGTGTCAAATTATCAGGTGAGCCTGGCCAATTATATTCATTTTTAGAAATAATAAACGAATTAGCAATAGCACGCAAAGTAAATCAAGAAGATTTACATAAATCGGCAGTAGAATTTCTTTGTGATAGTGCACACGTGTGGTTTAGAAGTATTAAACATACTATAGATAATTGGAATTCATTAGTTAAACGTTTGAAAGAGGAGTTCCTACCTGCACATCCACAAGGCGAAATATGGGAATCGATAAAAATTGTAAACAGAAAAAAAGGCAAACCAGTAGTTTTGTTTATCGCACACATCAAAAGTTTATTTAGTCGTCTTCCTAAGATGCCCGCTGAAGTTGCAAAAGTGGGGATAACAAAGAACAATTTACTTCCCGAATATGTTACACATTACAGACATACAGACTTTAGTTAAGGTGTGCAAAAGATTAGAAGAGGCATCATCAGTAAAAAAAGAATTTAGTTTTTGATTCTTCAGATAATATACACAGGAAACCCAATCTCAAATCTTCATCTCATCATCATTTTGTTTTCGACCTTACTTAAGGTCGGTTTGACGCAGCTCTAACTTCTTTTCTAATCTGTGCTAATCTAAAAAAGCTCTACATACCCTTCACAACCTAAATTTCTAATATTCCAAGTCCCTATCACTAAATCAAACTGTTGTTTTATATTCTTACGATGACGAGCCCCAAGTACCCCTCCCGGAGATCCGAATGAGGGAGTATTTTACCTCGGACAAGAATTTTACTTGTGAGCTCTCCATCATATCTATTTAGTGTTTTAGGCCACGCACACCTGGGAAATATTGTGGTAGGCTCCCATATCTTTCCACAACGCAGTTTTAAAGATTTTAGCAAAAGCCGTATCCGTCACGGCTAACCCCAACAAGCTTTAGAATTATTGAGGATCGCCCGAGACCAACCGACCCTCCTCCAATATCTTTTAGCCAGCAAGGCTGCTGCCCTTGCTGCGCCTTTTAATCGCCTTTTACGATAAGCAGGCTTACTATAGTAGTATTCTTTATCCCCTACTATAGGGGACAATCTTCATCTATCCCTAATAATTCGTTTAATAGAAGTGAGAAATTTTCTCCATGCACTTTTAGAAATAGTTACATTTCCCCACAAGTTAAAATCTTAAAAAATTTCACTAAAACAGAAAGTAAAGATGTCAGTTGGAATGTTCGCGTTTCGGACACACATTTAGTACGTGTACATCCCCTAAAACTTTATTTTGTTATGGTTGGTGTGAAGTGTACAAAAAAAAGAGTAATGAGGCAGATTTTTATAATCGACATCGTGTCTTTTCTTTAAAGGCTAACAGTCAAAGTTATAAAGATAATTGATTTTGTAAGAATGATTGGAAAAATTGATTGGCCACTGTAAAAATTTTTTATTTATGTTCTGGTAAGAATAAAACTGACGTGTTGTTTGAAAAGAAACCCTGCGATAACTGTCCTTACATTACAGTACTATTATTTGGAAAAAAAATTGTGGATTGCTAGATTCAGGATGTACCACTACTATATCATCATTAGCACTACCGTTGTTGAAAGAATTAAATATAAAAATTTTTCGTTCAGAGCGTAAAGGAGTATTACAGCTGATGGTTCAGTTAAGGTTGTAATTCGTTCCGTTAATTTACCAATTCAAATCGGCAAATTGTCACGTGCTTAACATTCTGATTATTCCGTCTCTTCTACATTATTTCATCTTTGGAAGCGATTTCACTAAGCTTTTTGAATTAGTAGCAAACTTCAAAAATGATACGTAGCACATTTATGAAGATTTAGAAAATAATGTTTCGAGCATTAGTATGCAGTTAGGTCCTTTAGACCAATCAGATAATTTGTTCAGTATTGACGCTTTAATAGGCGAACAAAGACATCTTGCACGGCAAGCCATAAAGGCATTTGATGAAACTAACCATGAAGGTAGGTTAGGTCGTACCGAAAAGATTCAGATGGACACAGATACAGGTGATGCACTTCCCATCATCCGCAAAAGACCCTATGCAATGTGTTATAGTTACATGTGGCATATTTCACCCGCCATTTTATAACATATACCGATCACGCTTTCGGGTGATGCAACACTTTTTAAGTCAAATTTGCAAGCACAATTTAAATAAAATCAAATTACTCACATGGTGGCATCTTGGAACTTCGTCTCAGGGTCCAACGGTGATATGTAGGTTGAGTTGGGTTACGCCATGTTGATTTCAAATTGCCACCGTCCTTCACGTAGCTTCTGTTGCACTCGTAGGGGAATGAAGAAGATAAGGTGCCAGGTAGATTAAAGGTAAGATACATAATAATAATCATAATATCTATTTAAAGTAGGTAATCCTAATATTACAATACATTTGAAAAAAAAATAAAAAGAACATGCTTTCTTAATTTAAGTAGATATAAATACAAATACATAGGGAACTCACATACCTGTTCCTAAAAGAAAAACACACACAACACCAAGATAGTTGTTGCCTGGTTGAGGGCTCATGGCTTAGTCTCTGCTTTTGACACTCATGCACCTCCGCGTTCACTCTGCGCAGACTCGACTGTCGGCGACGACGGAAGTTAACATTTTTAATTTAAAAATATGTGGGAATTAACTTATAAATTATAACTAAACCTAAAACATGCTACATTGCCAATTTTGGCATGTAACAAATGTCATCACACATGAACAAAGTTTTAAATAAAGAATTAGATAATATGCTACGACTTGGCGTAGTAGAAGCTTGTCAAAGTCCATGGTCTTGTAACGTGCATTTTTATAGTTTAACATTTTACGCTTTTTCCCAATTAGTAAATACATTTCTGTAACTGCTATTTCTATATTTTATATTTATTAACTCCTTAGGCGAATGCGTCGTATTATAATGAGTGGATTGCATCGTTCTTGTCTTGCCGTTCGTATAAATTTTGTTGCTTATGTGGATATACCAGTCTAGCTAATAGACAATAAGAGGTTGTAATAGCAACGAATTGATATACACAGATGAGTAGTTGTAGTTTTGTTCTTGGTTCCTATATATTAACTACGTTGAAAATACTGTTTCTTTTTGCTTTGACAATAGTGAGAATTAATGCGGTATCAATTTGCGAATTGTTCATGAACAAGCGCGGCACGATTTTAGTTGTTTTTCTTGTGAAATGAAAGTTGTATATTAACTGTAGAAAGTGTAGTTCTAATGCCATTTGAAGGAAGTATGCTTTATAGGCGAACGTGTTTTAAGGTCATTGACGGACGGTTTTGGTGATGCACGTTGCTTTACTAATTGTGTTTTTAGTTGAGTTTCTTTTGAAATAAAAGTGGTAGAACTTGTTGGACTCGACCTGCACGCGTGTTTGTGCGGAGCATTTGACGGACTTGCTTAGTGTTTGCAGGTGCTTTATTGATTGTGTTTTTTTGTTGATTTGTCTTTTTATATTTGAACTGTGTGTGCGATCTAGTTTTCGTGGTCCCTTTTTTTTTATCAGAGTAGTGCTTACTTTGGATTATCCAAATACAGTTTTAAGCTTGAGTTTTCTAAAAAAAAAAAGGTTGCTTCTTATAAACAGGTATCTCATTCACATGTAAAGATAGTTGATACTGTAGTTTCTGAATTTTCTAACCCCAACGACTCTAAAATAGATCGTTGTTGCGCAAATTTCGTTATTCAAAAGCATTAGATTTTTCTTTGTTACCATAGGTAGCAAATAAAACACCTCACGTTACTGTTAGTTTAATGCATTACATCGTGTCTTGAAAGCCCGTGATTCTAAATTTTTATTACCATTTTTTTTCGATTTGTGTTACAAAATATTTAGAAATTATTGTCTCAGGAAATAGAATTAACAAGAAATTTATCAATGCTACATAGTTCCATCAGCATGATAATGTCTGCTGCGAACACCAGTGAAATACGTAGGTGTGATTAGTGTAAAGTGTAAGAAATTCCATCAACACCCTCACAGTCAAGGGTGAAGTGTTTCGTTAGTGCAAGACATCGTGAATCCCACACTCCAATTGCAAGGAAGCGTTACTGAAGGACTTTTTGTAAGTTGAACTATTTCCTACTTGTTATTACTTTAAATATCTATCCGTTGTTTTGCCATATCTTCGTCGTTCTGATACCTTTTACAATAGACTTGCCTGCTATTAAGAAAAAAAAGAAGAAAAAAAATCAATACTACTGAATTACTCATATCAATTGTGTCTTACCTATTTATCTTTTGTTAACATTTTATCTGATTTATGTTTAATTGGTGTGTGAGGAAACGTTTCTGCTACTCCCCAATATTACCTCACTTTGTACTAAAAATTTTTCTGTATTGCTTTTACCGTTGTTATATTATATAGATTATCCAAACAGTTTTTTTTACATTCTACAAAGTACTGAACAATCTATGCTCGATCAGCATGCTATGCTTTTTCTTTATTTCATGTTTGCAGGACTAAGGTTTTTTTATTGCAGGTTTGCTATTCTAATTTTTTTTTATTGCAGGTATTGTTACTAATTCCTTACAGCCGCGTACATTATATGTTGGTCTGCTTTCTACAACCCCCCCTAATCTCCGATTGAGCCCGGTCATTTCTTTGATTTTCTTTGTGTTACGCACGGCTACGAGCCAACGTAGCATAAATTTGGCGCCCAACGTGGGGCCTCGATTAACGTAACAGTCTTCACCTGTACTGCTAGTGAAAAAGAAAAACAGCAACGAGTATAAGTTTTATTTTGATGGTTGCACACTAAACGAGTCACTAAAAATGACAGCTACCCATTACCAAATGTCGATAGGATTTTAAATGTTAAGAGGTGCAAAATACGTTTCCTGTTTAAATTTATAAAAATCATTTTATATATTATTGGCCAAGGTCAATATAAATTTGTTGTTGTTCCATTTGGGCTTAGAAATTCTGCTCAAACGTTACAATGTCTTGTAGATGCAATTTTTGGTCCACGTTTTGAACCTTCTGTATTCTGTTACCTCGATCATATAATCTTATATTCCCCGACACTCGAAGAACATTTAAAGCTTATTCATGAAGTCAAAGAGCGTTTAAAAGTTGCAAACTTAACAATAAACTTAGAAAAGTGTCAATTTTTAAAAATCATTAAAATTCTTAGGATATATTGTAGGTTCTAACTCTCTTCAGACAGATTCCGAAAAGGTTTCGTCTATGTTAAACTACCACTGTCCTGCCCTTTTATGTTGGTACAACCTTCTTAATAAACGATTTCAAATTTTGCATTATATGCGTATTCGTGTGTTTGGCTACGTGTTCAATTCATTTAGAACTTGTAAATGAACTCACTGCTCAAGGCTTCATAAATATGTTAAAGCGATTTGCCTTTAGACTCGTTTTGTGTCAGAATTTATATTTCAATAACGGAATGAATTTTGTAGGTGTCCAAAGGGAATTGCTTGCAATGTACAACATCCTAAAGTGCTCAGAATTTCATAATCAACTCAGAAATAACACGCTTGATTTGCATTTCATACCCTTGAGTTTGCCTCGTTTTGGTGGTATATGGGAGGAAGCCGTAAAATCATTCCAGCATCATTTAGTGTTCGTTGCCTACCCATTCTCTGCCCTTTCTTGTGTTTTGACTGTATTTTCTTTCAGGTTAATAAGGTTTTTGTTGTTTCTTGTTTAATTTTATACTCATTATTGTATTTACTTATTTGACATAATTCATTTTTTAATTTTTGTATTAATGTTTTTGATTTGTTGCCTACTTTGTAATTGGATCTAACCTGTTAAGTAGTGTATATAAATAAATAAATAAATTTGCGTCGCATAACTATGTTACATTCCAAATTTGGCAATGTACTTTTTTTTAAATAAACTTGTCAATTTCCGTGGACCTCGAGTCGTGCCTGTACAGAGTGAACGGCGCAAGTGCGCGTGGTGTGATACGACGTCATTAAGCTACTTCAAGCCAAGGACATCTACCTGTGCAAGGTTGGTGTCTTCTCTCTTTTTTAGGCTGTAGGTTCCCTTCTACCTTATCTTGCCTTATCGTTCCTCACACCTGGTTGTTCCTATCATTCCGCGATGGGAAAAAAGATGGACTGATTGGAACCTGACTCAACAATGGCATAGCTTACCCACACCAAAAACAACGAGAACCCTGAGATGTTAAGAAATACACATGAGTATCCGTTTATATTTACATTGTGCTTAGCTTGGACCATTGTATCACTTTAAAGGTGTTTGGTATTTGATACAAATGGCGCGTAATTTGCCACACAATTATACGTTATATTACACAATTGTGCAATAGTAAGAAATGCGGGAAACCTAATAACTAATGAAAAATCCATTAAACTGGTTCAAGTGGAAGCGGTATTAAACTCCCGTCCTCTTATCCCATTAACCAATGATCCTAGTGACCTGGAGTTGCTTATCCTGGGACACTTCCTTATGAGTCATCCACTGATCTTGATCTCAAACAAGTACCCATGAATCGATTAAGTAGATACCAATATTTGCAATTTATGCTTCGTCGCTTTTGGAAAAGATGGTCCAGTGAATATCTTCATAATTTGCACCAAAGTACCAAATGAAGGTTTAAAACAGACCACCCAAATCTGCTTAATTCATTGGTGTTGCTCAAAGAAGATAACTTGCCTGCAAGCAAGTGGATTACTGGTCGAATCACTGTATTGCACCCTGGCAAGAATGGTGTGACTCGTATAGTTAGTGTAAGGACCACTAACCGCATAATGAAACGAAGTACAGTGAAGATACACATCCTTCCTATCTACCAAGCTGAAATTGATAAACTCTAAAATGTTTACCGGTTGCAATTATTGTATTGTATATAACATTATTTGCTTTGTCTCCGACTTCTGTTTAATTTTGAATAAATATTAGCCATGTTATTGAAAGTTACTCTACTACTTTCAAGGGGCCACGGTATGTTTTGAACTGTTGGTGGAACCTTATTACAGGCATGTAGAAGTTCAGTTAACCTAAACTTTCGTCCTGTACTTGTCAGAGCCAGCTGCTATATTTACAAAATTGTATTTTATAACAATTAAATGGCGTAAAATTGGTCGAACTTCGAGAGGTTACCCTACAACATCCACGAAGGATGCCTGTTATTAATTATGGTAAGCCCTTTGTTTAGTTTTTAATGCCTCCCTTAATACATAAATCTTTAACCGTTTGACGACAATAATTTGTGACCACATTTGAGGCATAGTAAATTACACACAGGGCTAACATAATCATTGACGTCGAATGAGGAAAGTAATAATGCTGCGGATGCGTAACAGCATGAATTACAAACTTGTTTGATTGTATTCGAACCACTTTACAAAGCTCACAAAGTTCTACATGTTTTGTTCTGTTGTTTTAGCTACTGATTTTTTGCTTAGTTGGAGCATGAATCAAGACCATGGTAGCGACGTGCCACCATGTTTTATTAACATTGTTTACCTGCGACAACCCTGTTTGCCGCGTGTCCCCTATTTTAACGTGTTCTTGTAACTGTTCGCCACTCGAATAAACAGGTTAGAGAATTAGTATGGATTTAGACGCACTCGGTGAAAGACGTGTTTGTTACTAGGGGAGCATTTATGCTCTTTAATTATTTCTGTAATGAACATGTTTTCGTTGTTTATTATTTACTTGCAATTAGGGTCATTCCTATTGTGAGCAATATGCATAATGACATTCGTAATTTGTTATTATGGTGAAGAACGAGCCTTGTAACACCCAAGAACAATTTTAAATTAATTTAATTTTCAAATAATATTTTCGGCCAATCACAAACAATTCTATCTAAAATATAACCTATCACTGACCTGAATTAAGATAATTATCCAATCCTAGTTTAATTTTGGGGTGACAATTGACACTTTAAATTAACATAACCTCTTAACTGAGTTAAACCACATATAGTTTTTAAAATCTACTTTATTTACGTTTCCATCCATGACCAAAGAAGATTAAGAAGAATGCTAAACAAACCACAACAAACATACAGGGAGTATCTATCAACTGAAATCTAACATCCCGTTAAAAGTAGAAGATTTTAAATTAGGCGCCAAAGGGAAATACTAATTTGTTCTAGAAAAGTCAAAACCGGAAATACGTAATAAAATGTAATTTTTCACGATATCTATAAAAAATATTAACAGGAAATACTTTAGAATATTACAGAATAACTTAAATTTAATTATAAGGTAATTTCAATTAGCAATGGCAATAATAAAAATGGATTTAACCATTAACCTAAAAACACATGTAGGGATGATACACAATTGTGCAATATGTAAGGTTTTTAATTGGCTAGAACAATCACGTGATCAAAGGTATATAAATAGGTTAAGTGAAGAAATTAACACACACGATACACAAAGACAAAAGACGATACACAAAGGCAAAAGATATGAAAGAAGGCACGAAATAAAAAAGTAACTAGCCCGTAGTTAGGGCAAATTAGGCTGCAATGGCGCGTAACTATCTTGGTTGTTTAACCTTGTAAATTAAAGTAATGTATAGGGAACAAACATAGGAAGTGAGTACATTTATTATGGGACGATTAGTGAATTTAAATAATGGATAAAGAACACAGCATAATTAGACGACGAAATGGTTAAGTTGTAGGGCGGTTAATGGTTGGAGACGCCGGCTTATTAACGGCATAGAAGATAACTAACCACACTTATATGGCTCATTTTTTATTGATTGGTGGAAGTTTGGATTTTGGAAGTTCGACTCCAAACCATAAGTTGTTATAGAAGTAGCGTGATATCCAGAGTTCCGAGCACGAAAGTTATCAATAACCGTGTTAAACAGTTCCAACCCTGGTGAGAATAAATTACCTCAGGGGCATTGTGTAGAATGGAGCAACAGTGGGTATTGCATACCCAAAACAGGTATTGAGTGAATCTTTGCATACATGGTTAGAAAGAACGGACGTGTATTTGCATGCATACACGGGGTTTGCAAGTATGAATTTATGTATAGTTGTATATATATACTGCTGTGATCCTCTCCTGTGAATGCGGGAACTGGGTCCTTTCAACAAAAAAATTCTAGTCCCACCGATTGGGCGTCATAAACTGCTGTGATCCTGTTTTCGCCTCGGCTGCTCACCTAATTTTATAAACCTCCTCATTCATAAAAAAAACAAACACATTCCTACCACAAACATCAACGTTAACTCTATTTACATCAATATTCAGAATACATTAAATTTTCAAATTAAATTTCAGCATAAAATTTAGTTTTAAAAAGAATTTCAAGATTAATTTTATTATCATTTTAATGTGCATCCAGAATTAAAGTCCTTGTTGGATGCCTACTAATTAATATAACAATATAAGCAGACCGGAGTCTGAGTATAAAGGAGCATTTACCACCCCTTTACGTTAATTAACCAGGTTCGTCTAATTGAGCTCAAAGACATACCCAAAGTTTCATCATATTACCGAACATCAAAACTAAATACCCTCTCTACTTAAACAAGCAAATTTCATCTTAAAATTAAAATTTTATGGTTAGTACAATTTCACTAATGTTCATTTAAAGTAAATCAATTATAAAGTTATTCAACACACACAAAATGTCAAACAAAATAGTATAATTTACCTGAAGGTTACTGTCCTCGTAGCTTCAAAGTACATCGTCCCTTTAGTTAATCACACCATTCCAACAGGATTATATTTACGACTTCTAATTCTCAACGCTTTTAAAATTTTCTCCATCACCATTTATTTAGAGTTGTTTCTGGGCTTTTCCGGAACTCATCTGTGTATATCTGACCCTTGTTTCGTGGATCCAGACACGTATTTGAACCATTTAATTATTAACACCCCGAAAAATAGCAAATAACTTCATACTTCTTTCACCAATATACGCCAAAACTGCCTACTTTTGTGTATACATTTGTCGTTGTAAATTTTGCTAATTGGTACAGTGAAACTAAATTTTATTACCTTGTATCTAAGTGCACTGAAGTACATTCATGTTAGCACGTAAATAACCAACTATTTTGAATCACTAAAATATCGAGCAAAATTTTAAATTATTTTATCAAACTAAAATGCACTGTTTAACATCTTCAATCAAGTCGCGGATGTACGAGCTTTTAACGCATCGAATAGTCAAAAGTCTAAGAGGGCTTGTTTATATTCATCTCGGTATATATAGCAAAAAGCCGGCACGTCGCTTTTGTCCTCAAAACGGTAATTCTAAAGAATTCCTTATTCTATGTTCCCAGTCCGTCGCTCGCGCGTCGGTTTTACAATTTTCACTCGTCCCATTTAAATCTCAGAAATTTCAACACACGGCATAAGCATGTCCGAGAAAAACTAATTAATTTTGTACAGAAATTGTTGTTTCTACCTCTGATATTTGCATCCTATTTTCAACCAATTGTGACCCTCGTGACGTTGCTTAAATCCCGCCTTTTACTATATGTGTCTTTGCTTGACGCATTTTCTCTTTCCTTTTTAACCTGTTCGTATTGGTGCAAATTGATATTCTTTATTATCGATTATATTTTAGTCCATGTGGACTGTTATCTGGGTTAAATAACCCCGTATCGCACATTCTCGTGAATATTAAGCCCCGGTTTCTCCAAGATTCTTTGAAACTATTAATTATCTACAAAATTTACGCCGTATGTGATATTTAAACTACGCATGTGTTCAAAATAATATTAATTCTCAGAGCTTTTAAATAAACCCTGTTTTGTATTTTGTGCTAAAGCATCTGACCGTTTCCAATATCCTTAGACTCGACATGTTTATCTACACAAATTAAACTGAAATTGCCTTTTAAAAACATCCTACTTCTAACTAACACTTCTAGGATTTGCATTATTGGGTTTTACAAGTTTCTATAGATATTATCTGTCGTTTTGTTCAATACGGTTATTTGAAATAGAGTTAATTAAGATAAATTTTGCACGTAATTTCCATTTGTTTCTTTTGATATAAAGCGTCTTATAAATAATTTAAATTTCTTATTTTACTGAAACGACCGAGTTTATTTATGCTTCAAGGTTTAATAAAGCGTATTATTTAATGAAATTCCTTATACGGTGATTAAAATTATTTGATGTGATTGTTAATTTTCTACCCTGGTCTAAATATGAGTAATATATATATATATATATATATATATATATATATTACTCATATTTAGACCAGGGTAGAAAATTAAATAATCAAATCAAATAATTTTAATTACCGTGTATAAGGAATTTCATTAAATAATACGCTTTATTAAAACCTTGAAGCATAAATAAACTCGGTCGTTTCAGTAAAATAAGAAATTTAAATTATCTATAAGACGCTTTACATCAAAAAAGCAGTATTGAAAAGCGGTGGATAATTTAATTATTCCTAAACAAATGGAAATTACGTGCAAAGTTTATATTAATTAACCCTATTTTAAGTAACCGGTAGTAAAACAAAGTGTACATATAATAATTAATATTTAAGGTGTATTCGCTAAAAATGAAAAGGATGGAAATCAATTTTAATTGGAGTTAATTAAACCGTTAATAACATATAATAAGCATAAAAGGCTTGTGAAAACCCAATAATAGTCAAATCGTAGGAAGGTTATTTAAAATGTTACGTTTGAACACCCTGCGTGTTTTAAAGGCAATTTCAAGTTAATTTGTTTGGATAAACATGTTGATTCTAAGGATATTGAAACGATCAGATGCTTTAGCAGGAAATACAGAACACCTGCGTATTTTAAAAAGCTCATTCTGCGTAAATTTGGCAAATAATTAATGTTTCAAAGAATCTTGGAGAAACCGGGACTTAGTATTTACGAGAATGTGCGATACGGGTTTATTAAACCCAGATAACAGTCGCGTGGACTAAAATATAATCGATAATAAAGTATATCAAGTTGCACCAATAAGAACACGGTTAGAGAAGGAAAGAGAAAATGCGTCAAGCAAAGACACATATTGTAAAAGGCGGGATTTAAGCAACGTCACGGGGTCACAATTGGTTAAAAATAGGATGCATATATCAGAGGTAGAACAACAATTTCTGTATAAAAGTAATTAGTTTTCTCGGACAACTTTGCGGGCCGTGTTGAAATTTTCTGAGATCTCAATGGGGTGAGTACTAAATTCATAAAAATCGACGTGCAGGCTACAGACTGGGAACGTAGAATGAGGAATTCGTTGAATTACCCGTTTTAGGAACAAAGCGACGTGTCGGCTATTCGCTATATATACAGGCGGGAATATGTGTTTCTCTCTATTAGACTCTTAGACTTTCGACGATTAGATGCGTTAAAAGCTCGTGCATCCGCGACTTGATATTAAACAGTGCATTTTAGTTTGATTAAATAATTTAAAGTGTGCTAGTATATTTTAGTGACTCAAAATAGTTGGTTATTTTACGTGCTAACATGAATGTACTTCAGTGCACTTAGACACAAGGTAATAAAAGTTTATTATCACGGTACCAATTAGTAAAATTTACAACGACAAATGTATACCCAAAAGTAGGCAGTTTTGGCGTATATTGGTAATATTGGTAAAAGGAAGTATGAATTTCTTTGCTATTTTGCGGGGGTGTTAATGACTAAATGGTTCGTAAATGTGTCTGCATCCACTGAACCAGAGGCAGATATACACAGATGAGTTCCGGAAAAGCCTAGAAACAACTTTAAATTAATGGTGATGGAGAACATTTTAAAGCGTTGACAACTTGAAGCTGTAAATAGAATCCGGTTGGAATGGTGTGATTTACAAAGGGACGATTACACTGAAGCTACGAGGACAATAACCTTCAGGTAAATTGTACTATTTTGTTTGACATTTTTGTGTGTATTGAATGACTTTATAATTGATTTACTTTAAATGGACATTAGTGGAATTTTTCTAACCATAAAAATTTAATTTTAAGATGAAATTTGCTTGTTTAAGTAAAAGGGTATTTTGTTTTGATGTTCGAATAGGATGAAACTTTGGGTAGGTCTTTGAGCTCAATTAGACAAACCTGGTTAATTAACGTAAAGGGGTGGTAGATGCTCCTTTATACTCAGACTCCGGTCTGCTTATATTGTTATATTAATTAGTAGGCATCCAACAAGGACTTTAATTTTGGATGCACAGTAAAATGATAATAAAATTAATCCGGAAATTCTTTTAAAACTGAATTTTATGTTCAAATTTAATTTGAAAATTTAATGTATTCTGAATATTGATGTAAATAGAGTTAACGTTGATGTTTGTGGTAGGAATGTGTTGTTTAATTTTATGATTGAGAATGGAAGTTATCTAGAAGAGCAGCCGAGGCGATTAACAGAAGGAATCAACGGACCAGGTGATTTAAAAGGTTTCACAGCAATTTTGGCGACCCAAAAGTGAGGCTCGAGTTCCAAATAAAATTTTGTTATTTTATTCCAGGAAACTGGCGATCTGAGAGAGAGAGTTTCTGTTTGTGGATAAATTTAAGAGTATTTTTAGAGTGTGTGTGAATGATTAGAACGTATGCAGAGAAAAGAGTGGTTAAGGAGTCAAGGAGTGGAAATTGGAAGTAACGATAGTGCATTGGGTGAAAAAAATACGAAAATGGAAGAAGCTGGAGGCAGTAGAGATCAGTCGAGGACGGAATCAGGGGATCAAGGAAACGAGATGATATTGAGAATGTTAGAGAGGATGAGTGAAGAATCGAATAGGCGATGGAGGTCAATAGAAAATTAGAACAGCTGAGCGATGAATCTAATAGAGCTAGGGAAGAATCGAACAGGAAGTTAGAAGAGATTAGAGAAATGAGTGAGGAATCGAATCGTAAGTTTGAGCAAATTAGTCAGAAAATAGATAAGACGAATCAAGAAGTTTCAGAATTTAAAAATAGTCTTACCGTAAAGATGGGGGAAGTTGAAAATAGGGTTGATAAAAATGAGAGGGATATTACAGGTCTTCGACAGGAAATGGGACATTTAAGGTCCGAAGTACGCATTTTTTGTGAAGAAGAGATTAATGTAAAAATGACTGAAGTGACAGACTCATGTAGGGATCAGTTAGGCAGGGTAGAACGTGAAGTTAGTAGTATTAAATACAACATGTCAAATTTAACGGGGGATGGTCCCAGATTTTCTACAGGTGGAGTATCATTGGACCAACACATGAAGTTTTATGGCGATAACAGGGTAAATCCACAAATTTTTATTAATAGTGTAAGAAATCTAGTGGGAAATTTATTTGACGAACAGACTAAACTGAATACGATAAAGGCTTTATTAAAGGACAATGCGGAGGCATGGTACAATTTAGTGGGACAGGACATAGACACGTATCAGGACTTTGAAGACAAATTTTTACAACATTACTGGAGTGATCACAAACAGGATCAGATTAGGGACGACTTGATTACAGGAAAATTTAAGGGAGAGTTTGCAGGTTCTAGGGAGCAATATGCCATCCGCAAATACAGTGTGGCCAAACAACTGAATCCACCATTGACGGACAGACAGATTATCAAGTACCTATCACGACATTTTGAACAGGAAATTAGACAACACGTGGCCTTACAAAACATCACAGAACGGGAGACATTTTAGAGTATTTACAGAGATATGACGATGTATGTGTTGGACGGACAAGAGAGATACGAGAACGAAACGTTAACACAGTTAGGTTTGACAACAGGACACCGAATTATCCGAGACGGCCTGACTACAACAGAAATTTTCGACCGAATTGGGAACGACGAGGACAGGAATACAGGAGCAATAGTGCGACTAGGGGACCGACGCCAAGACCTAGTTACACGAGACAGAACAGTTTACCGGAAGTAAACAGGACTGTGACCAGCACGCCGAATAGAGATAGGGACACGGATATTAACACGAGGAGGACGTACGCACAGGTTGTAGAAGGACAACCAGGACCAAGCACGGAAAACAGGATGAGACAGGATTTTTAGAACGCGACAGACCACTAGATTTCTGTGTAAATGTATACGAACATCCACGTGAATTTTTCAAAATTGAGGAGGAAGTAGAGCCAGAAACTGAGGAAAAATTATGTTTGCCAATTATTAATTTAGAAATTTTTGAGAATAATGTAGAAGTATTACTTGATACAGGGGCAGAGGCGAGTTTAATATCGGAGGAATTCGTCAGCAAAATTAGGGATAAGGTTTGTGATAGAATTATGCCTATAAAAGCGTAGCCATTTAGTAGCTCCAAATAAAAGAAGTTTGCTGTAGTAAATAGTGTTGTGGTGCTTAGGATAGATATAGGAGGTTTAAGCTGTGAACAGGAGTTTGTAATTGTACCTGGACTGAAGTTTCAGAGCATTTTAGGTGTTGACTGTATGATGAAGTTAGGGTTTTGATAGATATGGAAAGGAAGGTAATAAGAATTAAGGATAGGGTAGTGCCATGGAAGGCAGTTATGAAGTCACAGAGGATGACACGGGGTTAAGTATTAATGTAGTAGAGGTAGAGGATGATGAAGTTAAACAGATCAACACGATAAGATGTCCAGAGGATAGGAGAGTAGAGGTTCAAGCTTTATTACGAAAACATGCAGAATTAGTGGGGTAGAAGCAAGCACAGCGTTAGGCTATGAGCACAGATTGGAAGTGGATAATTCAGAACCGTTCAACGCAAAGGTTTATCCAATTCCAGCAGCATATCGGGAGCAGGTAAAGGCAGAATTAAATAAAATGTTGGAAGATGGCATAATAGAGGTATCAAACACTCATTTCATAAATCCGTTGGTGGTAGTTAAGAAAAGGATGATAGCATTCGTTTATGTTTAGATGCACGAAAAAATTAACCAACGGACCAAACCGCAATTCCATTGTCCACCATCCATGGACACACTTTTGACGAGATTAAGTGGCAAGTTTATTTTTAGTAAATTAGATTTAAGGAATTCATTCTGGCTGATTCCATTACACAAAGATTCTAGAAGGTACACAGGATTTTCCGTAGAGGAAAAATCTATAATTTTAAGGTAGTACCGTATGGTTTGTCAACGTCAAGTGCAGCATTAATTAAGGCAATGCAAGCAATTTTAGGAGCATATGAGCAATTCTGCATACACTATGTGGATGATATTTTAATTTTAGTGAAACTGAGGAACAACATTACTCTCATTTAGAACGGATATTATTAGAGCTTAAATTAGCAGGATTGAGGCTGAATATAGAAAAATGTGAATTTTTTCAAAACCGTTAAATTTCTGGGGTATGTGGTGAACACTCAAGGTATGTGTATCGATAAAGAAAGATTGTCCGAACTTTTGACATATCCGAGACCTAATAACATTAGGAAATTAAGAGCTTTTGGGGTCCTTAACTTTTATAAAAAGTTTGTACCGGGATTTGCTGAAAAGCGGGTCCATTGTTTAAACTTCTGAAGAAGGGAGTAAGATGGAGTTGGACGGAAAGTCAAGAGGCAGCATATCTAACACTGTTGGAACAATTTCACGACCAACTAATTTTGAGGCATCCCAGATTTGATGTAGGTTTCGTACTGAGGACGGATGCATCGGATAGTGCGTTAGCAGCAGAGTTGTATCAAGTACAAGAGGGGGAAGAGGTGCCCATATCTTTTGTTTCACGCACACTGAAGCCGCATGAAGTAAATTACACGATTAGTGAAAAGGAGATGGCTGCAGTGGTGTTTGGTGTTACGAAGTTAAAATTTTTTGATAGGAAGACATTTTGTAATCGAAACGGATCATTCGGCGTTGTGTGCGTTGATGAATACGAGATTTTCCAACAATCGAGTATATCGATGGGGGTTGTTACTACAGGAGTTTGACTTTGAGATTAAATATATTAAGGGAGAAAATAATTTTATAGCAGACGCGTTTAGTAGAAACAGGGACATGGATAACAAAAGACCGTGTGACATCATGATTGCCATGAACAGTCTACTACAAAATGATTCAGTATATGGAGAAGAGGAGATCTTGATGAACCAGAGGCAGAGTGAGGAGCTACAGATTGTTAGAACGAAGTTAGAAAACGAACCGGGATTTAAAAATTTCCATATGAGAAACGGCTTTTTGTGTAAAAAAATTCAAGAATTAGAAGTGTATGTAGTGGATAGGGTACAAGCAAAATTAATTATCAAAGATCTGCACTTAAGATATGGTCACATAGGAATCCGAAAGACATGGTTAATTTTAGGAAACGTTTTTCAACTAAAGACTTAGGATTAGTAAAGTCAGTCATCAACACTTGTCACTTATGTACTTTAGGAAAGTACAAAAATAGTACGAGTCAGGATGTGGTACAAAGTATACGTACAAAATCCCTGGACTTAGTTGCTATTGATTATTTGAGCAATCTAGTGCGAAGTACAAAAGGACACAAACATGTGCTGATTGTGACTGATGTGTTTTCGAAATTTACCAAATTATATCCCACTCGGGATTGTAACACAGTCGGAACAAACAAGAAATTGGAACAATTTTGTAGGAAGTAGGAACTTTTAAACGGGTATTAGCAGACAATGCTACTTATTTTAATAATCAAAGATTTAGAGATTATTGGGAGGCAAAACATTAAAGTGGTGTTCTGTAGCATAAGGCATCCTCAAGCGAATCCAGCTGAGCGATATATTCAAGAGACGGTTAAGTTTTGCGTTTAGCTTCACATAGGAATCATCGTTTATGGGAGGACAATTTGTCCAAGGTTGAATCTTTTATCAATGAAACCCTAGTACCGTGACAGAAACCAGTCCCATCATGCTGATCAAGCAACAGTATCCCGATAGACCATGGCAAATTGTGCCTAGGGATGATGAATTCAACAACTTTTGGTAGATGTGAGGAGAGGTTAAGGAAGAGAGCTGAAAAATATACAAGGAAGATGAACGCAAGAATTAGAAAGAGGTAAAATTTAAAGTGGGAGACCAGGTAGTAGTAAAAAGCTTGAGAGTAGGGAAGAGATAAGATGACATGTGCTAAACTACACTTGCCATATGAGGGACCTTTTGAGATAGGTGAAGTAGTAGGGAGTGCACATATTTATTAAGGGAAGTAGGTGCGGAAATGAGAGGGGACGGTTTCACGTCAACCTACTATTCCTTATACCGGAGAACCAGCACCACAGGAGAATTAGGAATAGGATAGTTAGACGAAAGACTTGGAGGGTCAAGAAGAGTTAGATTTAAATAGGATAGGGATAGCATAGGTGTATATAAAGAGTAGAAGTAAGTGGTTATAGAAAATAAAGCTAGATATAGGACACATATGGGAGATAATTAGGAATAGGTTTAGGATGAGGATAAAGAGTAAATGTAGGAAGAAAATAAGATAGGTTAAGTATAGATATTTTATATAGGATTAGATGGATAAGTAGGATGAAGTTAGGGATAATTTCAGTTTATAGAAGTAGGTGAGAGTTAGGAATAGGATAGGGATATAGGATAGGTGTAAATATTTTTTGGATTGGAGACAAAGTAGGTAAGTTAGATAGATAAGGATAGAGAGAGATAGGCAAAATTTTGTAAAGATTTTTGACAGTCTAAATATTTGATATTTGCATTCAAATAAGTGGGATTATTTGTATTCAAATAGGGGAAAATACTCATATTTAGACCAGGGTAGAAAATTAAATAATCAAATCAAATAATTTTAATTACCGTGTATAAGGAATTTCATTAAATAATACGCTTTATTAAAACCTTGAAGCATAAATAAACTCGGTCGTTTCAGTAAAATAAGAAATTTAAATTATCTATAAGACGCTTTACATCAAAAGAAGCAGTATTGAAAAGCGCAGTGGATAATTTAATTATTCCTAAACAAATGGAAATTACGTGCAAAGTTTATATTAATTAACCCTATTTTAAGTAACCGGTAGTAAAACAAAGTGTACATATAATAATTAATATTTAAGGTGTATTCGCTAAAAATGAAAAGGATGGAAATCAATTTTAATTGGAGTTAATTAAACCGTTAATAACATATAATAAGCATAAAAGGCTTGTGAAAACCCAATAATAGTCAAATCGTAGGAAGGTTATTTAAAATGTTACGTTTGAACACCCTGCGTGTTTTTAAAAGGCAATTTCAAGTTAATTTGTTTGGATAAACATGTTGATTCTAAGGATATTGGAAACGATCAGATGCTTTAGCAGGAAATACAGAACACCTGCGTATTTTTAAAAAGCTCATTCTGCGTAAATTTGGCAAATAATTAATGTTTCAAAGAATCTTGGAGAAACCGGGACTTAGTATTTACGAGAATGTGCGATACGGGTTTATTAAACCCAGATAACAGTCCGCGTGGACTAAAATATAATCGATAATAAAGTATATCAAGTTGCACCAATAAGAACACGGTTAGAGAAGGAAAGAGAAAATGCGTCAAGCAAAGACACATATTGTAAAAGGCGGGATTTAAGCAACGTCACGGGGTCACAATTGGTTAAAAATAGGATGCATATATCAGAGGTAGAACAACAATTTCTGTATAAAAGTAATTAGTTTTTCTCGGACAACTTTGCGGGCCGTGTTGAAATTTTCTGAGATCTCAATGGGGTGAGTACTAAATTCATAAAAATCGACGTGCAGGCTACAGACTGGGAACGTAGAATGAGGAATTCGTTGGAATTACCCGTTTTAGGGAACAATGTGTTTCTCTCTCTGAGACTCTTAGACTTTCGACGATTAGATGCGTTAAAAGCTCGTGCATCCGCGACTTGATATTAAACAGTGCATTTTAGTTTGGTTAAATAA
This sequence comes from Platerodrilus igneus, assembly GCA_036346225.1. NCBI lineage: Eukaryota > Metazoa > Arthropoda > Insecta > Coleoptera > Lycidae > Platerodrilus > Platerodrilus igneus. The sequence continues at coordinate 1,232,456 of JARFIW010000927.1, read as the reverse complement.
TTTAAAGTGTGCTAGTATATTTTAGTGACTCAAAATAGTTGGTTATTTTACGTGCTAACATGAATGTACTTCAGTGCACTTAGACACAAGGTAATAAAAGTTTATTATCACGGTACCAATTAGTAAAATTTACAACGACAAATGTATACCCAAAAGTAGGCAGTTTTGGCGTATATTGGTAATATTGGTAAAAGGAAGTATGAATTTCTTTGCTATTTTGCGGGGTGTTAATGACTAAATGGTTCGTAAATGTGTCTGCATCCACTGAACCAGAGGCAGATATACACAGATGAGTTCCGGAAAAGCCTAGAAACAACTTTAAATTAATGGTGATGGAGAACATTTTAAAGCGTTGACAACTTGAAGCTGTAAATAGAATCCGGTTGGAATGGTGTGATTTACAAAAGGGACGATTACACTGAAGCTACGAGGACAATAACCTTCAGGTAAATTGTACTATTTTGTTTGACATTTTTGTGTGTATTGAATGACTTTATAATTGATTTACTTTAAATGGACATTAGTGGAATTTTCTAACCATAAAAATTTAATTTTAAGATGAAATTTGCTTGTTTAAGTAAAAGGGGTATTTTGTTTTGATGTTCGGGAATAGGATGAAACTTTGGGTAGGTCTTTGAGCTCAATTAGACAAACCTGGTTAATTAACGTAAAGGGGTGGTAGATGCTCCTTTATACTCAGACTCCGGTCTGCTTATATTGTTATATTAATTAGTAGGCATCCAACAAGGACTTTAATTTTGGATGCACAGTAAAATGATAATAAAATTAATCCGGAAATTCTTTTTAAAACTGAATTTTATGTTCAAATTTAATTTGAAAATTTAATGTATTCTGAATATTGATGTAAATAGAGTTAACGTTGATGTTTGTGGTAGGAATGTGTTGTTTAATTTTTATGATTGAGAATGGAAGTTATCTAGAAGAGCAGCCGAGGCGATTAACAGAAGGAATCAACGGACCAGGTGATTTAAAAGGTTTCACAGCAATATATATATATATATATATATATATATATATATATTCTTATGCCGCCCCCCCTTGCACTCTTTCTTTGGTGCGCGCCTTTTCTTATTAATTTAATGATTTTATACGATGTGCAAATACCTATTTCACGCCACGTATTTAGCAACGTTTGGTTGGTTAATTAAATCAAAATTGTTTTTAATATGCCTCGACTATATGAACTCTTTTCTTCTCAGGGTATCCACCTACTTACCGTGGGTTCAGTGGTAAGTAGATGTGCAATGTCCAACCAAACTGCACTATCTTTTGTTTTAGTACCTTTTTTAGAATTTACTTGTGTATATGCCAAATTTTATGTGATCCGCGTAGCCTTGTGCCAAATTAATTAATACCACAAAATACTGACTTTGACGTTATAATACACCGTACTCACCTGGATTATACGTCGTTACTGGCCTCTCTTAATGCTGGCTCAAAATCATTTTCACCGTATGCGCCTTCACAAGGTTTCACTATCACTTTGAACTGCCGTCTAGCCTCCAGGTATCTTTTCTTTAATTTTGTTGCGCCCAAATCTAAAATAAATATAACCCGAATTTAGAATTTAGAATACCCTTTTTATCTACTTCCCCTGCGCTAATTCTTCCGTAGTAATTTCTTCCTTGAATTGTACACTTCCACTTGCTATTCTTACGCTGCTTTCTAATTCTGCTCCTCTCGTTCACTCGTTCCAAATCTATGCTCGTTCCTATTAACCACTCAATCCAAATCTATCCTCGTTCCTGTTTACCACTCAATGCCCCGCTACATATAAATCCATATCCAAATCAATCCTTATATTCTTCACTCTTATGTTTCTCACTCGATGCCTTCTACCTATATAATCTCGTTCCAATCCAATCTTACTATCCGCCGGTTCGCTGTCGCACTAATTCCAATATTTACTTTTATTCGTCGCCGCTATTAATTCTTTATACACTGATGCTTCTCTTTACTCCTTCTTTATAAATCAAACTCTTGCAATTCAAACACATTTATTTACTCTTCCAAAAAATATTTATACAATTTAGCGCAGTTTCATAAAACACGTCTTTTCACAAAAATAATTCGAAATCAACTCTTTGTTTTTTTTTTAACAAGCACTTTCCTATTTTATACATAATATTCTATCATTGGTCCTAAATGTTTCACAACCCTTCAATCACATTTGACACTGCTATTACTTATAATTTTGAGATTACATGTTTGTCCAAAAGTTGATTCTAGTAAAATAAAAGCCAAAATAATTCACACATGAACCTGGATCTACGTGGTTAATAGTGGACAACCATAGACGCATCCGGTTTTCGGTTGGCGAATGTACGTTCAATGGCCTATTAAATTATAACTCAGTATAAAACCTTGAGCACTGTGTATTTTATCACGTCATCAAGTCATTATAATTTACATCTTGGCACTTACATTTCAACTAACATTTTAAATACTTTAACGTATGTAAAGTACGGCAAACATACATTTTTAAATTACGGGATCTGATATATGGATTATTTTATTTGGCATACACTACCTTCTACACAAAACCACCCTTAGAACCCTTGTGGCTCCTAATGACATTACAATATATATATATATATATATATATATATTATGCTGTGATAAGGGGTTGTTTAAGGGTGTACTTATAGTAAAGGTCGTTTAGGAATTAGAAATTACCATCGGAAGCAGTCAACACCCTGTATATAAAGTATAAGTAGTTTTAAGCGACGCATATAGACACAGGAAGACATATAGTTAGCGTAGGAAAAAGAAATACATGCATTAAGTAGGTAATAAATATTTAACACCCTGTAGATAGAGTTTTAGTTAATTTAGGTAAGGCAAATAATGATATTTTCAGTGGAAGCACGCGTATTTTGTAAGTAAACATAATAAAGTGTAATTAAACACGCATTCAAAAGAGTTCCAAACAATTAGGTTAATACGGAGATAAGAAATAGAGCTTCGAGAAGCATAGTGTAGATGCGTACAAATAGTTAATAATTGTGATAAAGAAAGGTGATTAAAAATTGCATAAATAACATGCATATATGAAAATTAAGTCGAATTGCATCAGTTGTTTATGGAAAAGCGATTAGATTCGTCAAAACACCGCATGTTTGATAACAAGACAGCTGCGAGCAGGCCACAATTATTTGAAAGCAGAGGAAATTACATCAGAAACTACTTTAAATGCAAGGATTTGATTGGTTATAATTAGCGACGAGTTTGTAGACCATACCCCACTGACGGAGTAGGAGATCAATGATATATTAACAGGGACAGTGATAACAAACTCAGTTTTCAACTCAACAAAGGCCGAGGTGCGCCACTCTGAAACAAAGTGTGATACGTAATAATAATTTAAAGTGAAAATTTGTATAAGTGCGACTAAGATGAAAATTATGATTGCCAATTAAACGTAAGTAGATTTTGGGGAATTTATTTTAAACTAAAAACATAATAATAATAGGGCTCCAAGTTCGGGGAGAATGATAAAAAATGATCCAATTCTGAGTCTGTGGAGAATAAATGATAAGAATTCCAAATTCGAGTTCGGGGAAAACAAAAGAATCCGAATTCGGGGAGAACAAATGATATTCGAGTCCGGGGAGAATGATAATACAATTCTAAGTCCGGGGAATATAAACTACGATTTCTAAGTTTGGGGAGGATGATAATCAACAAAGGCCGAAGTGCGTCACTATGAAACAAAGTGATACGTAATAATAATTCAAAGTGAAAAATTGTAAAAGTGCTAAAATGAAAATAACGATTGCCGATTAAATGTAAGTAGATTTTGGTAAATTTATTTTAAACTAAAACATAAAAATAATAGGGCTTCTAAGTCCGGGGAAAATAAACTACGATTTCTAAGTCCGGGGAAAATAAACTACGATTTCTGAGTCCGTGGAGAATAAAAGTAATTCCAAGTTCTGGGGGAAGAATAATACAATTTCTAAGTCAAGGGAAAATAAATGATGATAATACAATTCTAAGTTTGGGGAAATTGATAAGAAGAACAAGTCTAAATAAGACGACAATAATTTGGGGTGCAAGTTTAATAATGGTAGTCTGGGCGTGATGATAATTTAAATGCAATGGGTATATAATAATTCTGAATTAATGGATGGTATAATGCATGGAAAATATTAGCTGAAAATGGATGCGTCAATGTGAAGAAAATAGACCAGGTTAGATTTTTAGTTATAAGACATTATTTTTCTATTTGAATATTGAATATTGAATTTGCTTAATATAAATGAATGTGACGAAGTCAACAAAGGACTTGCATACGTATAAAGGGTATTATATGATAAGGAGGTTTTGAACGTTCCACACTTCTTTTTATAAAAATAATAGTGTTTTTGATAACTTTAGATAGATTGAATAGTATATGATTTTTGGTAAATAAGATTTACAACATTAATTAATTGAAAAGTGTATTTTAACAATTTACAAAACTGTACATAATATTTGTTTCATTACATAGAATTGAATTAACTTCATTTTATAATTCAAAATAAATGCTAGTCGAGGTCAAGAGATAAAGTTAATTTGATAATTTAAACAATAAAGGAAGAGCTATAAGTTGAATACGAAGTTGAATACGAAATTGATAACGAGTAAGGCGGTAACATATCAAATTTTGTTATTGGTCGACAAGGCCGGTTCAAGATAAAATCCAGTTAAGTTCCTGGAGGGAGTTCATAGGAATATGACAGCCCAACGACGGGGCTCGATAATTCCAATTCTTGTTTACACATAGCAATATATATATATTGCTATGTCCCTCTAAATTATTCGCACCCCATCGTATTATTTATTGCTATGAATAAACAAGATTGTAATTATCTCCTCCAATGTTGGGCCGTCTTATTAATATTGCTATAAATTCCCTCCAGAAACTTAACTGGATTTTATCTTGAACCAACCTTGTCTACCAATAACAAAATTTGATATGTTACCGCCTTACTTGTTATCAATTTCCTATTCAACTCGTAACTCCTCCTTGAACTGTTTAAATTAACAAATCGCTCTCATTAACTTTATCTTATGACCTCGACTAGCATTTATTTGGAATTATAAAATTCAGTTAATTTCGATTCTATATAATGAAACAAATATCAATTTTCAATCTATGTGGTGACTAATTGCAGAAAGTCGCTTGTGTTGAAAGTGAAACAGTTCCTCAGGTGAGTGTATTTTCGTTTTAACTACACCAATTTCGTGATATTAGGTTAAACATTTTGTACTCACATTTCGTGCGGGTTTTCAAACAATTTCTATAGTTATTCAAAACAACAGTTTTTGTAAATTATTTGAAATACACTTTTCAATTAATTAATGTTATAAATCTCGTTTATTAAAAATCATATACTTTTTACTCAAAACCCAAAGTCACCAAAAAAAACCTATTATCTTTATAAACGAAGTGTAGAACGTTCTAAACCTGTTATCATATCACGCACTTTATACGTTTTCAAATCCTCTTTTTGTTGACTTTCAAATTCATATCATATTAAGCAAATTCAATGTTCAAAATAAAAAATATAGAAAAATAAAATGTCTTATAACTAAAATCTGACCTGGTCTATTTTCTTCGCATTGACACATCCATTTGAATAAAAATTATCTTCCCTCAATTCAGGATTATTACATGCCCATTCAAAAATATTGTCTATCCACACCCTTGAACCATTGCATTTAAATTATTGCCATCACCCTCTGGACTACTATTATTAACTTATGCACCCCAATTTATTGTCGTTTCATTTCAGACTCAGAATTACTTCTTATCAATTTCCCCAAACTTAGAATTGGATTATCATCATTTATTTTCCCTTGACTTAGAAATTGTATTATTCTTCCCCCAGAACTTGGAATTACTTTTATTCTCCACGGACTCAGAAATCGTAGTTTATTTTCCCCGGACTTAGAAATCGTAGTTTGTTTCCCCGACTTAGAAATCGTAGTTTATTTTCCCCGGACTTAGAAATCGTAGTTTATTTTCCCCGGACTTAGAAGCCCTATTATTTTTGTTTTAGTTTAAAATAAATTCACCAAAATCTACTTACATTTAATCGGCAATTGTAATTTTCATTTTAGCACTTACAATTTTTCACTTTGAATTATTATTACGTATCACTTTGTTTCATAGTGGCGCACTTCGGCCTTTGTTGAGTTGTAAAACTGACTTCGTTACCACTGTACCTGCTAATATATCATTGAGTTCCCACTCCGTCAGTGGGTATGGTCTACAAACTCATCATTCATTTTTAACTAATAAAATATTTGCATTTAAAGTGGTTTCTGATGTAATTTTCTATGCTTTGCAATAATTGTAAGCTGGTCGCAGCTGTCTTCGTTATCAACATGCGGTGTTTTGATAAATCTAATTGCTTTTCCATAAACAACTGATGCAATTCTACTTTTAATTTTCATATCTGCATGTTATTTACGCAATTTTTAATCTTCTTTCTTATCAAAAATGGTTAACTATTTGTACGCATTTATATTATGCTTCCTGAAGCTCTATTTCTATCTCCGTGTTAATCTAATCGTTTGGAACTCTTTTGAATGCATGTCTAATTACACTTTTTCGTTTACTTATAAAACACGCGTGCTTCCACTGAAAAATATCATTATTTACATTGCCTAAATTAACTAAAACTTTATCTACAGGGTATTGAATATTTTCTATTTACCTAATGCACGTGTTCCTGGTTTCTACGCTAACTATGCGTCTTCCTATGTTTATTTGCGTCGCTTAAAACTATTTATACTTTATATACAGGGTGTTGACTGCTTACTATCTACAAACTATCTCCATTTCTCAATTCTTTACTAAATAAATGCAGTTTTCTGCTGCCTATGGCAATTTCTCATTTCTAAATGACCTTTACTATAAAGTACACCCTTAAACAACCCCTTATCACAGCAATATATATATATATATATATATATATATATTGTTGTGGATTCAAAGGGTTAATTCAGTGGTAAACAATAAAATTTCAACCACCCTGTATATAGTAAAGAACGATTTATTTATGCGCAAAATTAAGTTAAGTCATTTAGGGAAAACAGACAAGTATTGACATACTTATATAATTCATAATTGGGATGTTAAAAATTACATAAAGAAAAAACAATTTTAAAGCATATAGAAGTTCATAATTAATTTGAATTTATTTTAAGCCAACACGTATAAGCATAAGAGAACGTGCTTGCGTAACAAAGCCAATAATTCCAAGGTAAATGTAGTTCGTTTCATACAAATACGACGAAATATAAACTCTAAGAATTGTTGTGTGAAACGTTCGATAATTAACAAACACCTGCGTTTTAAAAGGTTACATTCGAAGAAGTCGAGCATGTGTTGAGATAGGATTTCATAGAAATATTTTCAACCGTCAATTTGGATAAACAACAAGACTAACAAACTTCTTAAAGAGCAAGGGAAATGCACGATCGGTTATACACAACAGATAGAGACAGGTAGAGAAGCGTTGAGGTTGAAAATGCACGTACCGTATACACGTGGAGTGGAAATAAGTTGTCATCAATATCGATTTTCTGTAACTCAAGTGAGGTTTTGAATGCAACAGCAGACATGTATAAGACAGAGATGAATATAGTTCAGGCGAGGTTTGTGATGATAGAGAATTTTATCATTGATTAAAAACAGACAGTTTTCCAAAAGTAGACATACGCGAAGGTTGAGAGCGCTTGCGGATATACGGCACGTAGACCGGAATAAATTTCTGGAATTTCAAGACGGTCGTATTCAAAATTTTTAGAATTTAGATTTGAAAATAAGCTTTTCGCTTGAAGTGCGTCCACGGGTGGGGTTTTAAAACGATATAAATACTCAATCTAAATCTTCTTTGGGAATTAAACCACTCATAGTTTTTAAAATCTACTTTATGTACGTTTTGATCCATGACCTAGGATCGTTGTCAAAATTATTTATGTACGTTTTGATCCATGACCTAGGATCGTTGTCAAAATTATTTTGACAATGGTCCTAGGTTATGGATCGAAACGTTAATAAAGATCATTTTAAAAACTATGAGTGGTTTAATTCCCAAAGAAAATTAAGAAGAATGCTAAACAAACCACAACAAACATACAAGGAGTACTCAATCTAAATTATTAACGCTCTCTTGTCTTCTCTTCGCTTCTATATTACTATACTTCGATAAAGTACTTAATACTGACTACCATAATAGTAAAGCTTTTTTGTGAGTATTGTATGTGTTGATAATACAGTAAATATAGTGCTTGCAAGTGTAACACAGTAGTAGCGGGCAACTATTTATTGATGTACACTGGAGTATGGTGAGCTCATAATAACTCAGTTTATTAATGTATGCCTTTTACCTTGCATAAAATTAATACAAAACTAATAGACCCGTTTACCCTTAACAATCCAATTTATATTCATAGTAAAATTTAGTAACTTTTAAATACACCCTTTTTCAATATTTTAAATAACCCCAATAATTGTCCAGTACACATATCTTTTCCGATACGTTATATAACCATAAATAACCCCAATATTCACTCACACATCACCAAATAATACAAAAGTTTATCAGATCACAGAAATTTCAAATAAGTTACCTGGAGAATGCCTCAGGCCTCCATCCCTTCGACGATGCTAACCAGAACCCTTTGGCTTCGTGACTATGCGCTCTGATACTCCACATATTCATAGATGATAACCCCAATATTCACCGAGCGCCTTGCTTCAAAATACCATTCCATAACAGCATACAAACTCACGTATATTATACTTCTATTTATTGATTTACTAGCTTGGAATAGGTTGGACCTAGGTCAATTTAATTTACTCGACACTACTCACGTTAATAACTATAAGGCCTCAACTATCAAGTTACAAGTGCTAGCACTACATTTACTGTATTATGAATATTTTTAAATACTCACATAACAAAAACTCTACTATAACGTCGGTCTATCGTTGTCAAGCAGTATAAAGCAATGATAATACAAAGAGAGCCTTCCTACTTCTAGAGTATTTATATTTTTCAAAATGCCACCTCTAGGACACACTTCACGCGAAAAACTTATTTTCAAATAACAATTCTGCAAATTTTGATATAACTGACTTGAAGATTCCTGAAATTCACTCCGGGTATTCTAATACGGGGTGATTCGTTAGTATATTTTTAATTTTGTCTACGGTTTTAATGAATTCCGGGGTGTGTTCAATTTTGTTTTACTTTTTTAAACAATTTGTCAGGGGCTTGGTTATCTGAGCGCAACCTTTAATGAATTTGCGGTAGTAACCACTAAATCCTAAAAATCCTTTAATTTTCTTGTTTGTTTTTGGTAGGGGAAAGTTTAGTATTGCATTTGTTTTATCAGGGTTTGGCATTACTCCTTGGGGTGTTATTTTTGTATTTTGTCTGGTGTTACCAGAAGAGGTATCTATGGACGTTGGTTTGTAATAACTGTTAGGGTTGTTATTGTTATTTGTCATTGGGGTATTTTTAATAGGGTTCGCACTGAATGCTGCTCCTTGTTGGTTTACGTTTTGGTCGAATCTTGGTTGAAATGTGGGTTTCGTATAGTTTGAGTAAAACATTTGTTTTGGAAATTGTCTGATTTGATTACTAAAGTTCGTTTTATTAAAATTTGGGTTGTTAATTCGAGGTTGATTTGTTTGTGCATTGAATGGTGTAAATTTTTGTTGAAGGATTGTTTGTCTCGCGGCTTGTATAGCTTTTATTGGTGAATTACTTTTATTTGCGTTGGGATTGTATAGTCTGCTGCGGTAATATCTTACATTTTCTTTTCTATTATCATGTTCATGGCTTCTTCTAAATTCTGGGCAGGTTGAAATCTGATTTTATCTGATAGTCGTTCTGGTAGTGCATTTATATAGGTATCCAGTGTCATTTGGTCATACATTTTTGTTTTTAAATCTCGACTATTTTGATCGGGTTCTTCGATTTTTAATTTCGTTAAGATTACACTTCTCACGTCCTGGCATTTCATTCCGAATTGATACGGGGATTAGTTATTTTCCATTCTGAGGTTTATCACATCGCGTACAAGGCATTTTGTTTCTCTGATCTCCAAAATATGCAATTAGTATGCATTTAAAGTCCTGCAATTCTTCAAGGTCGTCTTGGCTGGCAATTAGTGTTAGTGCTCGTCCGGTCAGTTTACTTATTATTAGGCGTAAGAGTAATACATTTCGTTCATCATCTTCGGGTTTGTAGAAGGTTTTCAAAAATATTTCACATGCGGTGATGAAATTACCTGGGAGTTCTTCTAAATTCTGGGCACGTTGAAATCTGATTTTATCCGATAGTCGTTCTGGTAGTGCATTTATATAGGTATCCAGTGTCATTTGGTCATACATTTTTGTTTTTAAATGTCGGATATTTTGATCGGGTTCATCGATTTTTAATTTCGTTAAGATTACACTTCTCACGTCCTGGCATTTCATTCCGAATTGATACGGGGATTAGTTATTTTCCATTCTGCGGTTTATCACATCGCGTACAAGGCATTTTATGTTTCTCTGATCTCCAAAATATGCAATTAGTATGCGTTTAAAGTCCTGCAATTCTTCAAGGTCGTCTTGGCTGGCAATTAGTGTTAGTGCTCGTCCGGTCAGTTTACTTATTATTAGGCGTAAGAGTAATACATTTCGTTCATTATCTTCAGGTTTGTAGAAGGTTTTCAAAAATATTTCACATGCGGTGATGAAATTACCTGGGAGGGCTTGGTCTCTCCGATATAAATTTTCATATCTGAACTCATTTTTGTTAAGGGCTGCTTTCGTTTTTAATTAATTTTGAATTTTGTAAAAATTGGGATTTGTATTGTTACTTTTTAGTTTGGCTTGTTAATTTCAGTTTGAAGTGTGTTGAGTTATTTAAAAATACGTAGTTGCTTAAGGTAAGTGTACCTAACTTGGGCACTGTACGCATGCTTTATTTAAAGCGTTGTTATTTATGTGTGCCGGGTCAATAATTCATAATATAAGAGATTGTCAGGATATTCGATATATGGGGTCAATAATTCACAAAATTCCTTTAACTAGTTGTTTTTTTATTATTTGTAATTTGGCTTTATGTGGGCTTCCGTTTTTATCGGGATTTTATTCTAAGGATTTAATTTTGGAGTTTATGTCTATAAAATTTTTAAATATTTATGTTTATATGATTTTTTATTTTTCTATTGGCCTGACTGTTATATATTCCCTATAATGGGCATCCTTGGAATGTGCAAGAAAATTAAGGACTTTTCAAGAAGCAATACAAAAGAAAGTAGTGGTAGGGGTGGCCTTGGTCTTTTGCTAAACCCTAAACCACAATTCACACTCAGTTTGACTGTGGCTGGTGCAGTACACATTTTATTTTGTGCTAAAGTAGAAGACTGCTTGCCAAACACACTTCCTTATTGCATTTGCTAAGAGGTAAGTTTTTATTAATTTTCTTTTATAGTAAGTTTTATGTAACTTTTTATTGAATTATGTGCTTCCTTCTTGATATGTTGCTTACAACTAGCCAAATAAAACCTGAAAATACAGTTAGATTTGCATCCTGTCTTTTGGAATGGGCTGCCCAATTTAGGAACTGGAATTTTATCAGTGCACCAATAATGGGCAGAATGCCCAACTTAAGGTATGAGAGACAAGGTGTTAAGGTGCCCCTGTGTGGTAGACTGAATTATGTATAATACATTAGGCCTGACGCCAGTCTCTAAACGCAACTCGTTCCAATAATGGGCCCCCGGGCCCAATATAAGGGTATTGGTAGTGCCCATCATTGGTGCATCACTTATTGTATGCAACATTTTTGTGTTTTACCTTGTTACCGTGTTAATTTTTTGTTTTGTTTCAGAATCATGGAGAGGCGATATAATCAGTATTCAGAGGACGTCTTAAAAAAAGCTTTAAAAGAGGTGGAAGATGAGAAACCAATAAAGGCAACTGCAAGGAAATACAATATAGCACGTTGCAAGGACGATTAAAAACTTACAGTTCTGTTGCAACATGCATGGCAGCCCCAACAGTTTTTACTAGCGAACAAGAATTAATATTTGTACGCTGGATAAAAGAAATGGCTAAAAGAGGCTTTCCAATTTCAAAGCAAACTCTTTTATTTAGCGTATCAAAAACAGCAAAAAAGCTCAAAGTAACCTTTGGAGGACCAGATGGCAGTTCTGACCCTGGAAGAAAGTGGTACGAAAGTTTTATGGAACGCCATCCCAACATCTCAAAACGCACAAGCCAGAATTTAACAGTCCAGAGAAGGGCAGTTAACCAGAAAGAGATAGAAAATTGGTTTAAAGAGATAAGAAACTACATAGAAGAGAAGAATATGGTTCCAGCATTATCAGATCCCATGCGTGTTTTTAATTGCAATGAAACTGCTTTTTTCTTGAATCCGAAGCCTGGAAAAGTGTTAGCAGATAAATGATCTAAAACAATATACACAGCTGCCGGTGGTGACGAAAAGTTAAATGTGACTGTGCTGCTAACAGCTAATGCAGCCGTGATACTTCCACCGCCAATGATAGTTTACCGATATGCTAGAATACCTCAAATAATTGCCTCTACCATGCCTGCTAATTGGGCTATAGGCAGGTCGGAGAATGACTGGATGACTCATGAAACGTTCTTTGAGTACATTGTGAATATTTTTGAGCCATGGCTGACCATGCATAGTATCAAACGACCAGTTGTATTCTTCATGGATGGTCACACTTCACATATTTCCATGGCTTTGGCTAACTTCTGTGTCCACAAACAAATAGAGCTAATATCGCTTTTACCAAATGCCACCCATTTGATCCAGCCGAAAGACGTGGCTGTATTTCATAGCCTAAAAAACAGCTGGAAGCAACAAGTTGCTGAATGGCGCATGAAAAACGAAAGAAAACAAGTAGAAAAACATACCTTTCCAGCGATTTTAGAGAAAATATTGGCCAAACTGGCAACTACTACAATCCAAAACGGTTTCAAAGCTTGTGGGCTAGTACCATGGAACCCGACTGTAGTTAAAATACCGGAGGTGTCTCAATCAAAGAACACCAATAGTGGTATTCAACACCTACAATCTCCAAATATACCAATGGACACGTTCCTTAATATCCTAGAAAGAAAAATAGGGCCAACTAAAGTTCAAGTATTTAAAGAAAATATAGGAGAGTGGAGCGGAGATATTAAGGATTATTCTCTATATTATCTTTGGCTGGCTGCAAAAACATGTGGTAATCAGGAAACTGAGGAATTGGTAATGTGCTCTATAGCTGAAAGTGCCAAGCAACTGGTGAAGGAAACGCCAGCCACATCTTCACATCAGGGTATTTCAGCTATAGATATTCAAGAAGCTGGCCCATCTACAGCACTTGATATTTTGACAAATATTCCATCAACTCCCGAACCTCCTATTAGCCATGCCACTGTCGTGATAAACCCGTTAGTGCCATCTCCATTCAAACGAACACTTTTTTGGCCTGGAGAGACTACGGAAAGTAAAAAGAAGCGTGCGAGAAAGGAAAAGTTGCCAGCTGTTGTTACCTCTCCACAGATGCTTGCATACTTTGCAAAAAAGGAAGAAAACAAAAAACAAATAGAAGAGGAGAAACAAAGAAAAAAAATTGCACGAGAGGCAAAGAAGAAAGCAGCAACACAAAAGGCCGGGGAATCGTCATCTTCCTGTACATCGTCACCTGTTTCCTTTGCAGAATCTGGAGAGTCTTCCCTTGCTATGGAGAGTAGCGAAGAGGAAGATCCTGTTGCTGTCACCACCTTAAGCGAAATAAGTGAAGGTGATTTTGTTATAGGCAAATTTTTGGGTGGTAAGAGGGGAACAACTATTTACAAGTATTTGTGCGTAATACAGCAAAAAGGACCTGGACCTCGGGACGTAGTTGTTCAAGGCCTTAGGTCCGTGGATTCCGACAAGAAAAATTTTGTGGTGGTGGAAAATGACATTTCTATAATGAACATAAACCAAATTATAAATGTGGTTGTAACTCCGAGTTAATAAAGACTGGCAAATTGCATATAGTTTTAAGAAAACATTAGATGTCAGAGAAAAGTAATATTTTTAGTTTTTAACATACCTACTTGTAGTTCTTATATTTTTGTAGTGTTAAGTCATTATAATGTCGTATAACAATAATAATTAATAAAGCTTTGTCCATAGATAGTTGTCTTATTATTTTACGGCCGTGATCTAATTGAAATAACACCTAATTTTCAACTCTGATGACATTTAATAGGGGGCCCAATATAGGAGAGTGCTAAAAATTGGGTGCCCATTATAGGTCCTTCAAGGATGAAGTATAAATATTTTTTTATTCGGGATATATGGCGGTTGTTTATCAATATAGTTATAGACTCTTTTAAATTAAAGTTATGACAAGTTATGACTGATAAGCGGTACGTAGCCTCAGCTTTACTGTTGGTAGAGAAAAACCGGTTTTAGTCCTTAATGGGCCCATTATTGGTACACTTACCTTATATTTGTACTTAGTTACACGGTGCGGTAAATAATTTGTGTGATTTATGCTCGATAATGTCTGATTACTTGCAGTAGCCTTGAATTCGTTTATTTTATACTTCTCAAATGTTAATTTGTCGTATATTGTACTTGTGTTTTGCTTTCTGAAAGATTTCGATGTGAATTGAATGGCATTTACCAATACATTTGAAAATATTTATAAAAGTTGTCAAACGACTGTAAATAGAAGTACAAAACATAAGAAGTTAAAGCCCTGGATAACTAATGCTATAATAATATCAATTAAAAAAAAGGGACCAAATGAAGAAACTTGTAATAACTTGTAATAATAATGAAATAATTCTAGGAAACTATAAAACCTACAGAAATAGACTTCATAAAATAATTAAGGAAGCTAAAAGGTTGTATTACACCAATCAAATTAACAACAATGCTGGTAACCTGAAGAAGCTATATAAAACCATCCAAGCGGTAACTGCTCCTTCAACAAGTGCACGGCCAACTATCCCCATCACAGATGATAATGGCAATACTTTTACATCTGAGCTGTAGTCGGCAAACTACATTAATAATTATTATGCTAACATTGGAGCTGACATGGCTTCAAGAATATCCAAACCACTTGTAGAAGTAAAAAATGAGTATCCCAATGTAAAGGACTCGCTATTTCTCACTCCTGTCCAAAAAATGAACTAATAGGTCACATCAACTCAATAAAAAACGATTCAGCTAATTATGTTAGAAGTTGTTAGAAAGTGTAATGAACTTCCTACTAGACAGATCGTATTTCGCTGATGTGCATATGAATAGTTTTCTACAACGGACGTGTTAAGTGAGGTGTACGAACTTTAGTCTGTAGTTAGAATTTAATGTAAGAACACGCATTTCCATTATTTGTATTAAAAGTATAATTAAAATAGTTTTTAAAAACAGTTTTCAAACTACCAAACTATAATTAGCTCCAGGCTTTGATGAAATTAGAGGATCATTAATAAAAAGTTGTCATCAATTTATTATAGATCCACTCTTGCACATTACCAATTTAATATTTTCACATGGTGAAGTACCAGAAGATTTCAAACTTGCTATAGTTGTTCCTGTATTTAAATCAGGGAAAGTTACTGATATTAGAAATTACAGACCAATCAGTTTAATGACAGTCTTCTCAAAAATTTTGAAAAGTGTTTAGCAAAAAGGTTATTTGGTCATCTAACAAAATTAAATATATTAAACCCTCGACAATTCGGTTTTAAACCAGGATTAGGCATAAACAATGCAGTATTTCAATTTGTGAATTTAGTAAAGGATCAATTAGACCATCAAAATAAGTGTATTGGTATTTTTCTTGATCTAGCCAAGGCATTTGATACAGTCTCGCATGAAGGAGTGTTAGAAGCCCTTGGTCACTATGGAGTGAGGGGAATAGTTCTGGATGTGTTTAAAAGCCACCTCACAAATAGGATGCAGAAAGTCAGAATTGGGAAAGTATGTGGAAGCCCCAGACACATTAACATTGGAGTTCCGCAAGGAACCGTTCTTGGTCCACTTCTGTTCATAGTGTTCATCAACTCATTGTTTGTTTCATCCGACCTAAATGGTGATATAATCTCGTATGCTGATGACACTGCGTTAATTTTTAGTGATTCCACATGGGTAGGTGCTAAGAATAAAGCAGAAACTGGAATGCTCAAAATAAAAGATTGGCTGGACCAGAACAAACTATCATTGAATATAGAAAAAACAAAGTACCTCGCTTTCTCCTTATCTGAAGCAAATAGACCAACTTTCTCTAATATAAAACTAATAGGTACTGACATGGAAATCCAAGAAGTACAAACTCTGAAGTATCTTGGTGTAGTTTTGGACAATCATCTTAAATGGACATTTCACATAACATATCTTGTAACAAAAATTAGACGCCTAATTTATAAATTCTATGAACTAAAGAAAATACTAAATAATAAACTATTAATAATAATCTATAAAGCATTAGTTGAATCGCTACTACAATTTGGGATAGTAATATGGGGTGGTGCCTATAAAAATGCATTGCTCCCACTAAATGTTATCCAAAATTATATACTTAAGATAATATACAGTAAACCCAAATTAACCTCCACGTATTTGCTATACTCCAAAGAGATATTAAATATCAGAATGATGAAGTCAGACTGATTTGTATTAGATTGTACTAGTATATGCTTATAAGTTATTAAACATTATATACCTCTAAGTAGGTCCTTACAGTCACATAATTTTAACAAAACAAAGCTTAAAGTTTTTAGCAAGTACAGTACTAAATATTTGCACATACAGGCCCCTAGGTCTAGGTGCAATGTGTTTAAACTCGATACAACCAATATTTAATAGTCCTATATATTGCATAATGTACATACTTATGATTTGATTGAATAAATTTGATTTGATTTGAATTAATAAGTTCTCGAGGTAATTATTTCACTTTGTATGTTTTTGCGCAAGTTATGACTTTATCTACGTTTAGTTCTGTTGATTTTATTAAGTCTGTTATAATTATCTCTTATCCGTGGGTGTTGTAATTTATAAGCGTATAAGATGTTTGTCTCGTCACCTTGAGTATTAAATATAAAGCTAATTATTTTGTTACAATATTGCCTTTATAATTTATACAATAAGCTCGTGTATCAAATTTTATAAAAATAAGGTAACAAACATCAGGGTCAAGAGTACTTTTAATACAAGCTACTTAGGTTTATTATCATGCCAAAAATCAACTTTGATATACATCCCCTTGCGCTAAAAAATTACCCTCAAAAGTGGCCTCTTGAGAAATGGAAACAGTTGTTTTCAATAGCAGTTTTCAAGTATTGGACTTCCAAATAATCTAATAGCGAAGAGGACATAAAAGATAGAGCAGACTCTAAGGAAAACAACGGTGTTTTGATTATTAGTTTATGACTTACCAGTCCTGAGAAAATGAGTTTTCCGTAGGAGCTTACAAACTCAAAAATCAGCATGCGCCGTGAAACAAAGATGGCCGCCATTTTCAAACGCTCTAAAAAATTTTTAAAAATTGTTTTGAACTACTGATTCCATATGTAATTGATGGTAAAAATATCATTTTTTTCTAAAATGGTCAAGCAAGCAGATAATTTTCTCTGGGCCATTTCAAATGGATTGACCCAAATAGCGTGATGTAACCCATAACGAGATGGCGCTGGAATTTGGCAGTAAGGTGCGATATAAGTGAGTACACTGCTTTTATTTATATTGTAAATTTGATCATCGTATCACTTTTGCTTATGCTCCACCCAAAGATACTACAATGACCAGGAAACGATTTTTTTACCGGGAAATTTTAAATTTTGACAAACTCTGGCTATTCCAGGCAAGGTAGGGATCTTTAACGTGCAAGACAACACTCATACACGGGACTTGTATTTACCTCTCTTCTGAACGAGGCCGTATTATTGTGAAAAATGTTTGGCTAACATTTTTCAAGCGATGCCTGGATCCACGCACTTCTCAATAGACAAAACCATATATTTCATTTCCCAATGTTCTATCGGAAGGTAACAACATTGACCAGAAGCGAGTTTTTGTTTAACTGGAAATTTTACCAAGCTCTAGCTCTTCCAAACAAGGTAGGGATTTTTAACGTGCGTGCCAACACTCACGCATGGGATCTACATTTTATCTGTCATCTGAACTAGGCCATATTTTTATGAAAAATCCTCGTTTAATATTTTTCATGCGGTCTGTATCGGGAATCGAACCCGGGACCTTGCATTGAGTAGTCATACGCATATCTATTTAATCCACGGATCCGCCCAATAAACAAAACCACAGATTATATATTGAGGCAATGGATTAATGCGCGAGGAACACAGAAACGACTACTACATAAAACCACATTAAATACATGTCTAGACGTTCAATGTAGTGTAAAATGTCCTAATTGCAACAGCAAAACGTGACTTTTACGTAGTTAGCGTGACAATAGATAAAATAATGTTACATTGTGTTAAAGGATTTCGATCGCAATTAATAAGAATTACCAGGAGTAGGGAGAATCTTCTTTAACAAATAAGTTCGACAAAAATGAAGGATGTTAGCAGTTAAAAATGGTTAAGTAACGACTGAGGTATGTAAACCGCAGGTTGTAGGCGCTTCGATGTAGAGGTGGCCAGTATCATATCGTTTGTGAGTTATGCTGGGTAAGTTGTTCAGATAGTTCAAGTACGTGTGTATTGTGGAAATTATATCGCGTCGGTCAATCATTAAACTATGAACTGTGTTATGGGTAAAATAAGTATTAAGTTATAAATTTAAGTTTGTTCAGGAAATGTGGAGACCTTGTTATAATTTGAGGGAAGCAGCAACCAATTACTGTGGTAAGAGAGTGGGTTTCCGTGGAAAGAATAATGAAAATAAACATTTGAGATGGTACAAATATAAAAAAGAACTACATTACAATGACCACTTTGAAAAGTTTTTTCTATTGCCATAATTAAGGTGTGTCAAACCGTGTCATCTCAACAGTTTTTTCAAACTTTCACCTATACGGAAAACGTGTTACCCGTAAGGCGAGTTGGGCAAGAGAAAAAGCACGAAATCAGTAATTAGCCGTGAACTTGCTCCAATTGCAGAGTAAGAAAGTAAAAGAACGTAGTTAAATTCCATTGAAACACAGTCGAAGATTGAGGAGAGAGGTGTAGTCTAAAATACAAAACCACAGGACTCACAAGGCAATTTGGCTTTATTAGTGCATACGTACCTGAAATGATAAATAAACACACAACACATGAATAATATAACTCCATTGAGGAACTTTTATACATTTAAATGGCAGAGAATATTTAATTACTGGTTTCAGGACAAAGATCTGAATTCTTCACTCCTCACGTACTTACATTAAGTATTAATTATATCTATTAGCAATCAAACTAAAGGGTGTTCTGTAAATAAAAGAACTATTCCATTATACACCATTTAAATGTTACCGCATACTTTAGGATATCAGACTAAGTGGCTTTTAACCACTGTAATTAAACTGGCAAAACAGATAACTAATTAATTAAATTTACTAAGCGGCATCAACGTACATATAATCAGTTTCGTCAGAATCTTAACCACTTACTCTATATTGGCATAAAACAAGGTATTTCTAAATGGAAGTTAAAAAAACAAAATTACAAAAACTCTTAACATTTCTTAAATGTAGGCAATTTATGTACGCTCACAAATATTAAATCCTAAACATATATTTACAGTCGGTTGGCAACAGTATCTCGATTTTGTAATAGCATAATTTATGACATTTTTAATGATTATATCAAAATCATTGATAACAAGTTCCGTGTTTACTTATACGGTATCGTAACCCAACTTGTGCATTCAATTAACAACAGGATAAAAGTATTTCTTTCCAACTGCCTAGTGGGATTCTCAGTTAATAAACTATACCGTAATTATACCGCAATTTTCATTTAATTTACTAGTTTCTTGTATGACAAACACGAAGTACACTTTATGAAGAAACTTTTAACAACGTGTTAGTAAGAAAGCTTTATTACAGAACGAGCACACAAACTTATAGTAAAAACAAACAACAAAACCAACAGCGATTTTCAATTGTATTTTAAAACAGCAATATAAAAACAAATGCCTATATAAGGAACCAGCAACTATAACGTAACATTCGGAATTGCGAATCAAATAAAGGACTAGCAAAGTTGGCTTTGTAACTTTTGCATTTGAAATAATACGAGTGTAGCGAATCCGTTTGTTTAAATAAGTAGAAACTGAAATGGTTTTTAAATCAAGAAGGCAGTAAATTTGCAAGTACGAAATGGTAAGTAACAGAAGGTTACTACGGATAAGCCTATTTTGCTTTTAATTTCCTGAATCTCGTCACATCATGCTATATTTTATTCTACAACACTTTAAATTTATAAAATGGAGGGCTCCTTCCAACTACAACTTTCTGACTGGGGTGATTGCTATCCTTTCATAAGCTTATCTGGTTCATAAATAAGCCCAAATAAAATCCAACGTAGATTTAACTTCTATTAACATTGCATAATTGCCATATGAATACAAATATACTTTCTGTTGCGTGATAATGCAAAACATCCGAAATATGAAGGATCTTTTTTTTAATTATGATCCAAAATGCGTAAAACACCTGGTTACCGACAGTGCTAGAGAACAAGTTTCAATGAACGAATTTTAGTGTAAAATGGAATTACTATTCAAATTAATTTACTACAATAAACAAACATATCTCCAGTAGTTTCTTAGTAGACACCGCACATTCAATTGACGACGATTAAGCGGGTACTGTACACCTAAAATCACTCTATACTTCAACTAGCTGCAACTTGTTGTCTTATTGAAGTTCAAAATACGAATCCCTTCTGAATGGAGATTCAGCGGAATTACGATAATTGGCGAGCATAATGCGCCAATTTTAAAATGACTTCACTAACAACTCGAGTTGTTTTTAAACCACCAAAATGTTTAAAATGGATAAAACCGCGAAAACAATCCACTTTTTTTAAAAAAACTTTATTTTCTAACACCATCTGGTCAGGTACTTCTAACAGAAATCCTAAAAAAAAAACCAACAAACCACACAATAATACTGGCACACCACTATTTCAGTATACAATATTGGTATGCATGATATTCTAAATCCCATTTCACATAAAACAGTCGAATTGCAATTTTTCCTTTCATCATTTAATTCTCCATTAAAAATATTTAAATTTAATGCACTCCTATTTCTTCACTTCATAATACTATTACACTTAAATTTAAAACAAAACATGTTGCGTCGCTATTTGATAGTCCAACAAAATAATTATTTAACGCTAAATCAATTTCCTACCAAATGTTTACAAACCATTTACAACTTGACCTTTGTATTCCGAATGCACGTATTTATAAACCATAAACAGAAAGCGCAAACTCTACTTTAAATTATTTACAGCTTATCCTTTAAATTTAAGTATATCAAAGAAAGACAATACATCGCCTTTTACTTATTCGACACATAGGTCATCCTATTCAATTTATCTAAGTTCCTACCTTTTGTAGTAGAGTGGAACCAGCTTATCATCCTTTAATCGAATGATTTCATGGTTTGATTCTTGATTCTTAGAATCTAAGCCGACGCAATATAGGTTCAACTATAGCACATTCCAAAACAACACAACGCCGACCTCTTCTGCATTGAGGCACCTGCGGTCTAGGGTCTATATACTTCAGTCGTTATTTATCCATTTTTGCTACTAACTGTCCATTTTCTTAGTCGTTATGTATCATTCTCTCTTCTTATAGATATCCCTATTAATTGTGGTCAAAATTCGTTAATACAACGAAAAATTATTTTATCTATGCTAAATAAAATGCTATTGTGGCGTTAATTACGTAAAGTCACTTATTTTCTTTGTGATCTGGATTGCTGTTGCAATGAGGGTAATTTACAATTACCTTGAGTGTCTAGCCATGTATTTGATACGGTTTTGCGTTTTTGCGGATTCTGCGTTCCTTACGTATTAATTTATTTTCTCAATGTATAATCTGTGGCTTTGCTTATGTTTGAATCACTGCACTTTATTTGAATCCTAATTTTAAGTCTTACTTTCCCACATATATGGCATTCTTGTGTTATATACGTATCTATTAATGAAAAATGTATTGCATTATGGATCATTTGTGTCAAAGGTTTTTCTTTTATTTGTCGTGGCTTTTATTCTACTCCACACTATCGCTGTATACTTTCATTTTATCAAAGTGTACCAAATTATTTCAAGAAAACTCATTTTTATTGCTTTTGATTGTAACTAACTGTTTTAATTTAAATCATATTTCTAAAAACAAAAGATTGAAAATATGTCTAATTTACTTTCACTGTTCACATAATCTAACTA